>CM022945.1:14156097-14837867 GCA_012931725.1 Litsea cubeba
TGAAACTGAAAGTACTTTTAACAGGTTTGGAACACCAGAGCCCAGAGACTGGTGATCTCTGACTACTTTGATTTGTAGAGACTGTTCCTTTTTTATTTTTCATTGTCTAAAATCTAAAATCTCATGACTTGAGGCTACATGAGGTGTTTTTAGCAACATGTAACCATTGGGATAGTCATAACTTCCCGGTGAAATGGCTCTTCAATGTTGCTAATAATTAGGGAAAATCTCAGTCTTCATGCATTATTTTTAATGATAAATTCCACCAGAACCATTGGGCTCTGTTTGGTCACATAGTCACATGTGATGGGCTCACATAGGCCAACATGTCCACAGAAACCATGTATATGTACATTTGGTAGAGTTCTTTTCTTTAGTCTGGAGCATGCAGAAACCCATGTATCAATGCATGAGGTAGAGTCCTTTTCTTCAGTCTAAACAAGATATTACTTGACAGATGCTTTTCCAGTAATTTGTCGAAAAAAATTGACTGAAGATTACACTGAGGAGAATTCCTCAATAGTCACAAAAGAATCACAATAAGCCTTTTTGCATCATTCTGTTAGATGGGAGGGCACTTGCAGAGTCGATTTTTGTTTGATGACATATCTGAGTCTGTATGAATGTGGAAGCAAAAGAAATGGAGGAAAATCAAGTATGTGAAAGGAAACTTGAAATTGCCAACACACTAATAGATCAGTGGTGTTGGCACCTCCCATTTCACATGGACACCCACAGGCAGAGATCGATCCTTGGGTCGTTAGGAAGTAGTCTTACAGCCCTTCACTCGCTCAATGTAGCAAAAAAAAAAAAAAAAAAAAAAAAAAAAAAAAAAAAAAAAAAAAAAAAAAAAAAAAAAAAAAGGGAAAATGGAAAGTGATCAAATCAGATAAAAGAGGATGGTAGACCATAAGAGAGTGATTTGATCTCTAGAAGTGGGTTCAAAATTCAACTAATTGTAAAGTTTGACAAGTGATTAGTTAAAAGTATAACACATTGTAATGTTGCTGCAAAGCAACTGAATTTTTAAGCATTGCAGGGAAGTATCCTGTAATTATAGATAGATAATCATCATTATTCATTGGCATTAGCATTTGAGCCTTAAGTAACCCATCAATATGGCGTCAGCTGGAAGATTTCTACTAATAGAAGACTAAACTTACATCCTGAGTCCGCACAATCGACTAAAGTCAGAATGAGAGCAGGTCTCTTAAAAAAAAAAAAAAAAAGACCTTTAAAAAAAATACTTCTGGAATACAAACTAGTGCTGAATTTCTTTTTTAGTTTTGTTTCTGTCTCATTAGCTTCTTTCCTGCTAATCCAGTTCGTTTGTGATCTGATTTATCTGAAGTGTGTACTTTTGTTTCCCTCCTTCATACTTAATTTGTAGGTTTAATGCAACAGACTTTTTGGAGAGACTGAGAGGTAAAAGGTTAATGCTAGTTGGAGACTCCATGAACCGAAACCAGTTTGAATCAATGCTCTGCCTTCTACATGAAGCCTTGCCTGATAAAAGCAGAATGTTCGAGATTCATGGATATAAAATAACCAAAGGACGAGGGTACTTCATCTTCAAATTCATGGTAACCATGAGTTTTTTTTCTTAATGTTTCTAATACCCAAAACTAGGAACATAACTAAATGAGGAGAGCACAAATGTTACTGCATGGAATCTAATTTGATCCCTCGGATACTATTCTTCTTATTCCATTAAAAAAAATAAGATTTTACTTCTTGAGTTTTTGATGTTTTGCCAGCCAAAAATAGAAGAAAGAAAACATTGCTCTCTCTCCCAGAATCATAAACTAACAGTGACTTGCTTTCTAGCAGTATCTTAAATGTTTTCATTCTGGTGCTTTTCAAGTTTTGGGAAAAAAACCCATCACAACTAGTGAGGTCCATTGTATCAATTACCTGGACCATTAAACCATAGATGGAAGACACCAGTCGTCTACACTAGGGCATGAGGATGCTTCAGGCCTTGATGCATCAAGAGTCAAGACACTGTAATTCCTCTAAACATTGTTAGCAGATATGTTTGCCAAAATGCTCTTCTGAATCTAACCACAACTAATTGAGCAGGATTATAACTGCACTGTTGAGTTCCATCAATCGCATTTTCTTGTAAAGGAAGGTACCCGTCTCAACCGAGAGGGGAAAACAAGGCCAACTCTTCTGATAGATCAGATAGATAAATCTGCTTCCCGGTGGATGCATGCAGACATACTAGTCTTCAATACCGGCCATTGGTGGACTCATGGGAAGACTGCTAGGGGGTATGAGATCTTCTCATGTGATAGTTGTTTGTTTCAGTTCTTCCATTTTGGTGGTAGTCTTGAAATAGGATGTGTTTCTCTCTGATGCGATTTTTGAACAAGCCAGGACTGAGCAAATGATGCCATTGGTCCAGCAGGAAGGATTATTTTCAGGAAGGTGGTGTTATCTATCCACAGTTCGATGCTGTTGAAGCCTTTAAGAGAGCAATGAGAACTTGGGGAAGGTGGATAGATGAAACATGAATCATGAGAAGTTGGTCTTCTACCGCGGATACTCTACCGCTCATTTCAGGTGAATTTTTATAGTCCCAATAACACAATGATAATGTAACTGCAAGTTATTTTATGTTGAGATTCTTTAAGCAGCTAGTGAAATATTATGCATCTATGGCATTTTCTTTGATCAGTGGTGGAGATTGGGACTCTGGCGGGACGTGTAATGGAGAGACTGAACCAATCACAAGTGGATCTTTCCTTGATAGTTATCCTAATAAAATGAGGATTGTGGAAGATGTTATCAGAGAGATGCAATTCCCCGTAATCCTCTTAAATGTGACAAGGCTGACCAACTTCCGCAAGGATGCGCACCCTTCAATTTATGGCAGTGTCCCAAAAGAAGGAAAATCAAGGAAAACAGGATTGCAGCCACTGGTGTCTCCCTGGAGTGCCAGATGCTTGGAATGAACTGATATATACAAGCCTGGTTATGGACATACACCACTGATTTGGAAGAGGGTTTTTTTTTTTTTTTTTCATACAGTCCTGAGCCTCAGCAAGTATATAGTTTGCTGAACCACTTTTTGGCATGTGGACGCTAACTGGGGAAGCTCCAGAAGTAGTTAGGATTGGATTTTAAGATAGTAGCCATCTGTTCTTTTGACCATTCCTATGTTAGATGTATATTATTGGCCACTGATAGGGTCAGTTCTGAATTTTTCGGGGCAATGGCAAGAGTAAAAATGAGGCATCTATATATATATATATATAAATTTAGTGATGGCCTCATTCATTTTTCAACCAATATCTAACATGTCAAAATTAACTAAAAATTTAACATTCAAAGCATATAAATTCAAACTTCAATATATAAACATTCAAAATAAAAGGCTATAATGTATAATCAAGACAAATACTTGTAAGTTGTAACAATTCAATAGTTCTTTTACAAGATAAATACTTATAATTTGCAAAAGGTTCAGATGATTAAATGGATTAAAGGTTCAAATGTTGATTATGGGGCCCACAAAAGCTCAAAAAAATAAATCTAAGGCTATAAGGTTTCATAAATTTTTTATTTTAGTTCCAAATCAAGAGTAATATTGTTGCATTCAGGGTGGGCCAGGGACTTTTGTAACAAAGCTAAATGCTAACTGGCCATCAAAATTTTAAGTGGGTCCAATTATGATAAATCAAAATCAGTTAATTTTGCATATAACATTACACATTTTTCAGTGAGCCTAATTATGAAAAATAAAATTGTGTTATACAAGGAATTGTGTAATAGTAAACTGAGCATCAAATTTTTTTCAGTGGACCTAATTATAAAAAATTAAAATTGAGTATACTTATCTAATAATTTTAATATTAGTTTTATTTTCCAGTTAATCTTGTTAATCTCATTTTTGGGCCCCCTGAAAAATGGGCCCGGGGCGAGCGCACTTCCGGCCCCCTTCAGGGCCGGCCCTGGCCATTGATCTTACTGTTGTAATCTTCCACTCTAGGCATTTTTGGGCACTCCATAATTGGTGTCCTGAATTGGTGAGAGAACTATAGTTCCTTGAATTTAAAGGTTTCAGTGCACTTGAGCCTTTTCTTGTTGGGATGGTTCAAAGTTTTGTAGTATGTTTAATTTTTGGGGTTTTGACATATCAGTCCCCCTTAATTTGAGATGACTAAACTTCAGCACCGGAGTCATTTGACTCTGGTCAACTTTCTTTTTTGAACTTTTTTGCTTCGGATCCCATGATATCAGGCTTTTATGTAGCATCTTAGAGAGATTTTTTTTTTCAATTGATGAAACCTGATCAGAAATGGTGATCAAATGTGTATTTACTTTTCATAAATGTCAGATTTTATATTTTATAAAAAACGAATTTTTTCACCAGTTGCAAAAAACATATGATTTAGAAATTGATAAATCTCATGATATATATGATATTGTATATGATGTATATGATACATCAAACTACTCTGATGACATTATGTAAATTTGAGTCTTGAAATTAGAAAAACAAAATCTAGGTGAACCAATATGTCAAAACCGCTTAATTTTTTTTTATTTATATGATGTTGTATTTCCTATGGGTAGCATGTGAAAACAGTACCTTAACTAGCTAAAGTTCAAATCTTTCACGAATTCCTTCAGACACAGCATTCTCTAATAAGAAACAAGCTAAGCTTGCACTGAACCAACGGTTGTGATTAAAGGAGGAACTTGATTGGTGTTGTCCCAAATGGGGCCCACAAAAAGAAAGACACCTTGTTAAGGTGGAGCCTGCACATTTCCTACCAGGCCTCCCCTTTATTAAGTAATGTACTCAACAATGTTAAGTCCAAGCTTTAGGGTTATAAAATATTTAGGAAAACTAGATTGTGTATTACTATACATAAAACTAATTAACAGGCGAAGTTTCATTTCCACTGATTTGGAAGAGGTTTTTTTTTTCATAGAGAGTTATCTATTGGAATCAATGTTTCTTTTCGTCATGAGGTTAGATCGGCTAAACTATTGCAGATGTGTTAGCCAAGCAAGGGGTTGATAGGCTGCTTCCTTGAGTGGGTGTGATTATGTAAGTGGTTGATATGTTGTTTCTTTGGATGGATGTGGTTTTGTTAGTAGGGTTGGAGGTGGTGCATTTCTCTGCACATCCCCTTCCTCTCTTTTCTTTGCTTTTTTGTACTTTGTTCCTTCTGTTCTTTAAATGAAATCTTTCGTTACCGCTCAAAAAAAAAAACTAATTAACAGGCAACTGCCGGCTTAATAGTAAGATTGGTCCACTTCTTCCTTGACATCTTGGGTTCCAAAACCCATCCTTATGTTTGATATTATTTTTCAACCATATAGAAAGATCTTGATACAAATGAATCTGATTCTGATCATAAATCAATAAATTGAATTTATTGCGATAATTTCGCAATAAAAGATTTTCAAGAAAGTATAGCAATAATTTTGTGATAAAAAAAAAGATCTGGCATTTAAATTGAATTTATTGCAGTAATATCATGTTAAGAAGTTTTCAAAAAAGAAATGCCCACAATAGTATCACAATAAGTTCAAAATATCACGGATGTCTACAACATTGATTCATAGTATGAATGATTATACACAGCTCACTGCATTACCACTTGTGAAATACAGGTAGGGTTACTCATGGGCTGGGCTGGCCCGAGCCTAGCTGAGTCTGACCTGCATTGGGCTAGAGTTGGGCAATGGTTTTGTTCCATGCGCTTTACGTGGGCTTTTTCTGGCCCAATTGTCAAACAGCTGGGCATGGACCTATACATACTAAAAGTCCCATCCTAGCACAACATACCTTACACGAAGGAGTGCATGTATTTTGCAAATGGGCTGGCCTTGACCCGACTTTCAGACCCATGGGCTGAATTTACGCATCGATATTAGGCCCAATTACAACCAGTTGATGTAACTACTGGTCCAAGTCGTCTCGATAAAGGAGTTGTTTAAAATGAGTTGACAGCTGGCATAAAGCTGTGCCACAATCCCAACATTAATTTTGAAAAAAATTTTTTACTGAAACATTAATGTAGTTGACCCTAACATAGTACACATAAGGCTTTGACGATAATGATGATATAGTTCCAATAACAAAATGTTATGAACACCCTAACTACAGGGAACTGATAAAATTAAAAAATGATTTCCCACTCCCATAATAATTTCTTATGTTATCTTATATTAGGAGTGATCAACATAAGAGGCACCAATCTCTAATTATTCATATTTCTATAGAAATTTATATTATCTTCAAATAGTACAAAAGGTAAAGATGTTTAGATGCCTTTATATCAATGTTCATACACTTTCTATCTCCTTGTCTTCTTTTTTTTTTTTTTTTTTGCATGTGATACATCTTTACTCTAGAAAGAGAAATGTATTTATTAATCCTCATGTAATTTTTCTTCTCTATTTTCATGTCAAACAGTACAATTTAATGAAAATACAGGTAGCCAAAACCCACAGTACTGTCTATTTACATTGAAGAATAGTGAGCTGCACAATGCAACCCTGGTCAACTTCCTGACAAATTAATTCCGATAACAATTATCATTCATCTATTCCGTACTTGAAATAAAGGAAAAGAAAAAGGTAAATAATACAGTACAACAAGTGGGCCCACTTCCAATTATTGGAAAAAAATGAACCCAGTTAAATGATTGCAATTTTTGGCCAATTCAACCTTTTGATGAATGGTTGCAATTTTGAATAAAAAAAACATTTTTTTAAACATGGCTTCACAAAAGAGGGCACAAGGTTTTAATGAATCTCCTTTCCATGCAGTTAAATTGTATCTAATCATCAAATCCTCCCAAGGCATTAACAAAATTTGCCAAAATGCACCTACAAAGCTTTTCATTTAATTTGACTATCCAAAAACATTCATCTCCCTAGGAACTTGGTTATAACATTATTCCAACTTGGTTTTCTACATAAAGTTGCTGATAGAATAACCCTGAAAGGGATGGTTGAATCAATAAGAGCTTTTCAACTGCATATAGAGAGAGAGAGATGATTCTTATAATTCTATTAACACCAGGAGTTAGGGAGTAATTTACAATAATTATGTAGCAGCCTTCTAATTAGTCATGGAAGAATCCTCCATGGCACCAAAGATTTCCTTCTTTGCAATCTTCCCATCGTTCATTGCCACCCTCTCGCAGGATGGACACACACTAATTTTGGTAGCCGCAGCCTTATGGAGCTGAATGCAAAATGGCGAAGTGAGCTTAATCGACTTCAATTCCTGCAATTCCTTCTTCAATCTCCTGTTCTCTTCGCTCAAACTCTCGCAGCATCTCTTCAAGAACTCGCAGTCGACCTCCATTTGCTTCAACTTAGTCCTGCAGTGCACCATGTTTAGCATCACAACTGAAATGAGAAAAGCCCAACAAGATTTTTTCGTGAAATTTATTATAGAACCCAAAAAATTAAAAGCTTTCTTGAGATTACAATTACAAGGGTGTGCTTTTGAGGGATAAGAGGATTCTCTGGTAGAGAGGATTTCAGTTTCATTATTTGGTGTGAACGTTTTTCTCACTTAAAGAAAAAAAAATAAACTAATCTTCTTTGATATATAGGATTTTGATGTTTTACAAGAGAGATATAAATGCAGAATTTCTTTTTTTTAAATAAAAGTAGAATCTTAGAAATCAAAATTGTCTCATTACACAAACAAGTCCTATTTTCTCCATACCTGGCTCTTCTATTCTGGAACCAGACTTCTACTTGTCGGGGCTTCAGATTCAACTTCTCAGCCAATTCCTGCTTCTCCATCTGCATATATGTATCCTTCCTTTAGCATGTTAATTCAACCCAAATTAACCAAATACATGCATAACAATTTATGCATGTGTTTTTGTATATAACCTCAGATAATCACAAGCAAATTCATGTATTAATTAATATCCATGGGGCAGGTGAGTATGAGGAGGCAGGTGAGTATGAGGAGATTGGAATTACTATATTTGAAGACCCACAAAAAATAACAGTTGTGATCAATCTCAATGGACCATTATTGCCATGTGCCTCTACGTAAATACATATCCCTACGTACATAGATATCCAGAGAGTGAGAGAGAGAGAGAGAGGGAGGGAAAGATCATATACCGGAGTCAGGGTGTTATGCTCTTTAAAGCTATCTTCAAGCAAGCTTGATTGCTCTTTGGAAAGCCTTAGTTTCTTCCTTGTATGGTTCCTTTCATGATCATTACCAAACCTGCTACCATAATCTTCTCCTTCATCAGTCACCTTCGAACTCGATCTATCCACTTCTTGTTCTTCATTCACAGAAGGGAACAAGAGATGAAACTGAACAGAAGGCTTTTGTTGTAGATGGCACTTCTTCTTTGAAACCCCACAACCAATAGGCCCAATCCCAAGAACAAGACCTGTATTGCATATCTCCTCTTCTTCCATATCCTCCCTCCCTCCCTCCCTCTCTCACTCTCCCTCTCTCCCTCTCCAAAGAAAAGAAGAATAAAAAGATGTTTGGAGATGGGTTTTGTTTTGTGGTGTATGGGCTTTTGTGAGGGGTTTTTGGTGTTATATAAGGAGTGGTAAGATGGGGTAGGGTAGGGGAGATAAGCGTTGGGATTCGAAGCTTTTAATGAGGGAAGGATTTCATTGATGATAAATGAATGGGGAATTGGTTTTGGGTCCTTTCAATGTGAAGGAGAACACAGTAAGGTCTTGCGTTGGAATTGGACACTTGAAAGGGAACAAGAGCAGAACGAAAGAAGAAAAGAAAAAACTCCTATTCCTGCTACAACAGAGACAGCTCTTATTTTCACATGTAGTTTTTCCTTGCCAGTTTTCAATATGGAAACGGTCATTTACTTGCCTATGTTATTTTTGTCAATGTAAATAGGCTTTTAAACAGTGGTTTCTTAGAATTTCATTCTGTTGATTAATGGGTGTTAAAGATGATTGAAGTTTGGTATGACCCAATTGACCTCTTATTTTGACTGACTTGAATTTATATATTCTTTTCAATTTTTTTTTTTTTTTTTTTTTTTTTTTACTAATGGCAAGATATATATTGATATTGATGTTCAATGGGCCAACTTAGCACTGTGGACCATCTAGTGGGTGGAACCCCATCACAGATTTCTCTGATTAATATCCTGCCTTTGATGAGGAAGAAAATCATACGTGGGCCATGCAACAGGATAATCTGGCCGGTGATATGTTCGGGCTATGGCCCATTAATACTTGAATAAATTTGAGCTGGATTGATGAGCAAACCCATTGATTTGATGGCAGAGGCAGCGCTCACCTCAGAAGATCAAATCCTCATAAATATACTCGGCTGAGTCAACTCATGACACCTAACTTTGCCCAGATGTCAAAGTCAAAAGTCAAAACAGGGTACCAACACAAGTTTTCTAGGAAAATAATTTAATGGGAAGAACAATCTTTTATTTCATCTATATAGTTGTGAATGAGTCTTAATTTTGACCAAGTCATCATCACTGAGTCTGGCCAAAACTCACTGAGGACCGAGTTCTTCACCGAATGCTGTCCCATAGCTGATCCGAGTTGACTCTGACCGGATTTCCAAACCATACGAAGCAAAGTCTGGATCCTCTGAGGCCCGCCTATTGAAAACACAAGTAGCTGAAAATAAACACAACCCTCTCAGTGTATCTTATATCCCCAAATCTTACCCTAATAAAAATCGATCCCATCTTAAGATTGATCGCTTCAGAAAATACATGATTAATGGATTTTTACGTACATACGATTGTGTTAGCCAGTAGTCACAGTTTTAATTAAATGATTAGTCTTATTGTGGGACCAACTTTTATTAAGAGTAAGATTTGATATTCGCGTGATTGAAAACGACATATACCTTGAACGGCTTGGATGCCTTTCGAGGCCACTCCTTGAACTCGGAATTTCTCTGCCCCGATCGACTCACATGAAGTCAAATCACACGACCCAATGATCCTGACTCAGGTAAAACTCCATGTCTTGGTGGGTAAGTTTCCATCACCCCCAACATCATAAATCATTAAAATGTTTGTTTAATTTCATTCTTCTTTAAGTGGAAGAAAACGTACATGTAATTAGAGAGATGAATTGGAGGATTTATTGACTGTTGTCTTAGTCAGTAAGTCCTGTTTGGCAACAACCAAGAAATAGTAAGATTGTTTCTTGTCCAACACGCGTTTGCATGATTATCACAATGACATTGTTTTAACCTCAGCCGTTGACAATGTTGATCATGTGGTCCACCTCTCTTTGAATGCAGCCGCGTAGTATCTTAATCTCAGAGGTCAATACACGTGCTCTCTCCTCTCGTAATCTGTTTACACTTGAAAATTTTCCATTGACTGCTTTCTGGGAAACCTCCTGAAGTGTAGACTTTCTTTGATGATCTGTGTGCCTATGGGTGCAGTCAAGTAGTGTACTGAATTTATGTGGCAAAGAATAAGATAGGATTAATTGCAAAAGACCTTGTGGGGCCCACCAGGAGATGAGTAAAATCAACGTTCAGATTTAACATTTCCTGACGAGTCGTGTTCAAATGGCTACAAATATTCAATGGGGTTTGAAATTTCTATCATTCTACGCATCCAATCTCATCACGAAGAACCCCTTCACATTCCCATGATTCTGGTGTTGGATTTGTTGCGGCCATGATGGATCCCAATTGGACCCGCAACCAAGCTTTTCTTAAGACCATGGCCCTGGTAGGCAACTTGACTATAACCTGAATCCTGTTAAGAATTGGACTGAAAGTTAAAGGCACATTCATGTTCCTCACTGGCCTAGGATTTTATCTTACGAGCGGACTGCATGTACAGTGTGTGTCACGATCCGAACTCGAAATTTAAATCAATTTGAGTTAACCGGAGTCGAAACCATATTTACTCCCATGAATTTTAACACATAAAACTCACAAGGGATGACAGAATACACATAATGCGGAATACAAAACCGATATATACATTGATTTCAAAATGATTTACAACATGATCCTAATTATCACTTGCATATATAAAACAATGCAAAGATCACAGTATGAACATATACAAAAGTTTTAATGTGTGTTAGGCTGTTAGAGCCAAAATCGAGGCAGAGGCAGAGAGCATTCTTACTATTCGCTATAGCGAGCGTGGCGCTGAGTTTAAGTCTGATCCGGACTCTGTTTTATGTGTTTGAGATGGACTTTATATTTTAAGTGGATTATTATTAGGAGTCTCTTGTACGAATTAGGGGCTACATATTGAGTGTTTCTCACAACCCAAAGATACATAAACCATCTCTCAAGTTCCGAATTAGTGATCTAATTGAGAGAGATATTCTCTACAAATTTATTGAAGAGTTATACTGCCAAGTACTCTTACTCTAGAGAGTCAGGTTCTTCTGCATCTCTTGTAGAAGATCATCTTCTTACGTAGAAGATTTAAGGAGGCAAGCATTTAACGGTGTGAAGTTGTTGAAGCATGAAGCGACATAAAATAACTTCATGAGTGATATCAGGGGAAGAAATTTGAGTTTCTTGTAATTGAGAGATTTATAGTGTTTGATTGTTGATCCAGTTCGAATCTATGGTCTTTCACCCGGTTAAGATTTTCCACAATAAATCTGGTGTCCTTGTAGTGTGTGATTGTGATTTTATTTTCATTGCGTACATTATTATTTTTTGCACACTAATGGGCTGATTTATTGAGTTGATCAATCTAGATACCTCGTACCCTAAACCTTCACATTGTAACTCTTTGAGATCCATATGGGTCAACCTTTTATCAATATAGCTCGTATCACACTTTCATCTCATGTTCTTGCACCGTTCTCATCTTTATGCACATAGGACCTTATACTCACCATTGAATTGACTCTTAAAAAACTCAAAGACCATTGAACTTAAAGACCGTTACATTAGGGGCCGGTTACGATTATCTTATTTAAAGTTTCCTATGTATGACTTATGTTAAGTCGTGGGTTAGGATTATCTGATGGGACTGACTTTTTATATGACCCATATTTGCAAAGAAACTTTCCATCCATCCTACGCCATTAATAGAATGTTTGAATCCATGATATATTGGCTCCTTTTGTAAGACTTTGAACAAGAGGTTTGAAGATTTTTTCTCAATTAGGACTTGATCAGAAGCCGTGGAAGTGATATTGGTCCTTGCAGAGCTATTCATCTGACCCACCAACATGAGAACCAAAGATAGTCCATGTGTTTTCTACCAGTGGGATCCATAAACAATTGCCTTAGTAATCACCATTAATTATCAAAAATATGGTTCTAGGAAAAATATTGGATATTTTCATATTGGTTTTTTTTTTCTCGCTGGCATTATCGGGAATATGATGTAGAAAATAATTTAATCTTTGAATAATTAAGAATAATAAACAAATACAAAAATATTGTATCGATTTTGTTCTAATTTTTTTCATTTTTATTCCTTTTTACAACTTTCTTTCAATATATTTTTTTAGTTTTAGTGACATTTTGAAATTATTGCAGTAATATTGCTACATTTACCCAAACAGTATTTTCTTGATAATGCCCTGATCTTTTCGATTGCTGATAATTTCTTGTAACAGACGGCTAGAAGCAGAAGAATAAAAGGACGTTTATTATTTACAATTGAAAAGATAAAGGAAAAGGACCCACAACTAACTAGTCAAAGTTGAGTAAAGTTTTCAAATTTAAATTAGTCAAAGAGCATGTGGAAACTTGTTTTTGAAGAAAAGGAAGTTCTGATGAAATTGTATGTTCCTTGTTTACACTAAAGAGTAGTTAATTGGGTCTTCAGGAGATTTTTTTACACTGCGTTGGTTGCCTCTACTTATACTTGCAGTTGCTTGTACTTATACCTAATTTGGGTTCTAGTTAGAGTCATATTCACAGCATTGGATGGATCACCCTTAATTTAAAAATTAAACTTTGGGTCTATGAAATATAGAGCGATTGTCAGTTAATGAAGAGTAATATATATATATATATATATATATAATGAAGAGTAATATAGACATATATGAATATCTTAGTTAAACCTTGTCCATGATAAGACCTTTTTTATCATATGATAGGCTGATGATTCCCAATGGACCAATGCAATGGTAAATATAGCTTTTATTACATCAGTATTAAGACCTACAGATTCAACCGGGTGATGCTTCACTATGGGCCTATTTGTATCATATAATTGAATACATAGAAATTATTTTTAAATGGTTAAAAGTTTAAAAAAAAATGTGAGTTTTAAAAAATGACCATCAAATTATGTCTCTTGTGATGGAAAATGAATTAGGGGAAGTTAGAAATGAATATGCAGCTGCCACCTTATTAATTCAAATCCTATGAATGTGAGGGTTGTATTCATATCATTACTTAATATCCTTCACATTCACACCTCAACTCACAGCATGCCCCTCACCTCTTTAGCAATCTTTATTCGATCATAAATTCTTATGTATTTTATCTAAATAAACAAATGCACCATATTTGAAAATAGGTTTAGAATTGATAATAATTTATAAAGTGCTGAATTTCTTTGACAGTTTTGAAGTGTTGACATTTGTAAGAAAGGGTGAAACTTCATCTTCCAAAAAGCTCCTACCTAGATTGATGAATTCCACCTGATAAACCACAAAAGATTTTCAGCCATGTAAATGGTGCAGACAGGCATTTTGGCAGTATTATAATATGTGAATAATTTGTCACAACCATTTGTGGACATCAAATGATGAAAAGTAAATCTTCACCCACCCCATCCACAAGGTCTCTTACACATCAAACTCTCACCCTCCTGCTGCGGGCCATCAAGTTTCCCACCTTACATTGGCAGTAGCAAAATGATGTGCCAAAAACAGTAGTATAGTATCCACACTCATTTCCTAGTCTATCCAATAGCCTTTATATAGGAGGAAGGCATGAGGTGGACACTCTATCCTAATTGAAAGTATAAAAAGGGAAGAGAATGACCCTAGCTAATGCCTGAATTATTGAGAAGAAAATTCGGTTAGAAAAAGGTGTGGTATAGGATCTGCCTGCCCATTGATTGAAGACACATGATTTGGTGGTTCATCCCTGCCCTTAGATTATGGTGAGTGATTCATCAAATTTAGTCTTTAATAGACAACCCCAATATCTATATGATAATGATTAGTATGTTAATCCTGATAAACCCAAAAATGTGTCTATTGCTTTGACCTAATTAATCAACACTTGGGACAAGTGCCAATTCACAAGAGAGAATGATGATGGAGCGGATTGGATTTGAGAAAAGTGGGCCCCTCCATTGTGATTTTGGAGGAGTTGATCATATGATGCCATTGCCAGCAGCCTATGATGTTTCCTGTTCGTGTATGCATAAAAAATTAGTTAGTTGATAGTTAGAACCCTCTAAACTTCACTATAATTAGGGTTCAGTTGCAACAGTGTTCAATTGTATCTTTAAGCAATTTATTTTATAGATTAGTTTTAGTTTGTTGGCCATTGTCTTTGACTCAAGATAAGGTTGTTATGACCTAATCAAATCTTTAACACTTCATCTTCAATCATTTCATGGGCAGCTCTCCTTTGAAACTTTAGGTGCTCACTTTTGAAAATTAAGCTGTAAAATAGAAAAGTTGAGAAATTCCGGGTCTGACATTAGCAACAAGTGTGGCCCATGTGCTGTCATCTCAGACATCATCTTCCCAAGGATGGGCCACACTTTCCAGCAAGACTAATGACAAACAAAAATGATGAGGTATGCCCAGCAGAATAATGAATCAGGGAGATTAGAACTTTTACAATGCAAATTAGCAGTCTGGGCTGTGGTGATTCCACTATGTTATGTATACTGAGGGGCATTCACTGTTCTCTCATGTGAATTGACAATCACCCCTGTCACCTCATATGCTTTTGACTTGCCATTGGATTAAATTTTTGTGACAAACACAGGCCACAGCTCTTGAGTCTATTAGATAGAAGGTTTTTCTTTGGTAGAATACATAGGAGGTTAAAATGAAGATATGACCCTAATTTTTGTACACATAGTCCATTTTCTAGGTGTGCGACAATAGGCATACAAATTTAATCAAGTATCATTGGTGCTATTACATGTGATTTTTGTATGGCAAAGACTGGAGATTTTATACATGCTTTGTTCTCATGTTCTTATGTGCACCATATATGGAGGGTTTGCTTTCCAGGCATAGAATATAGCCAACTTATACAACATAGATTTGGCCTATTTGTTTGGGATCTAATTATTGAAGCCGGCTTAGGTACAGAAGAAATGCTTTTATTCATAATGGTAATATCTTAGATTCGTGGTTAGCTGTTGATTGGGCAATGACATTGATCTGAATTTTAAAAGTGCTCGTCTTCATAAGAAGAATTTCGTTGGATACCTCCACCTGCAGGTATGTTAAAGCTTAATGTGGATGATGCAGGTTTTTAATGAGGATCGAAAGGCGGGAGTAGGTGTAGTTCTTAGAGATGAGTTGGGTAATGTGTTTATGGCCATGAGCAAACTAGAAAATGAAGTGGAGGGCAGGAGATGAATTTTTTGTTAAAACATTTTATCAGGTTTAAAGTGCATCATGTGGGCAGAGAAGGGATGCATAGCTAAATTAAACAAGTACATTATTGGCATCTCAATAATATATTTCTGAGATATTTCTATAAAGAAAATGCAATCAAGTATCCAATCACAAAGAATAAAGTAAGATTTATGTGATTTGAGAGTGTATCTATGTCCAAAGAATTAAAAGAACTCTTGTATATTCTTCTTTTATTCCTTCTGAAAGTTAGGATCATAAGTTACGTCAATATTTATAATACTTTCTTAAAGCCCTGTAAAGATCTTGATTTCGATGACCAAAATCCAATAAGCCCCGGATTCATATATGGTTGACACAGGTAGACCAATTCCAGATGAACTAAGAACAAAAGACATAACCCAATAACCTTTCACCAATAGCAGCTCGATGGGAATAAAATTATAAGTTCCTCATATAGGTGAGCAGAATCTTCTTTTTGCAAAGGTTACCATTTCAAGGCTGACACCATGACTTCAGAATTTAAAAAAATCAGAACACATGGCTGCCTAACTGCACTTGGACCAAGATACACGCTACTAGCCTATTACTTGCATTCTCCAGTGCACAGAAGTAGTCTCATCACCCTATATTGAAAAGGACTTCAATCCTGAGCTTCATCACACAATATATACATCAATTGTGGAGATACTGCTTAGTATAGTCATTAAAGGGGGAATTTTTCATGGTGGGCATTTATCCATTGTTCCAAATCTTCCTCAATAATTCCGTTTTCTTGAGAAATTATGGCGAGAGTTTTCAAAGCTTTTTGGCTTTTCCTGATAGATATATTCAACAGAACATCATCATCATTTTCATCGTCAGCACAGTCTTACTCCTATTTCGAAGAGTTTAAATATATAACGACTGAATTTTATCATCATCATCAAAGCCTTATCTCAACTATGTTATGGTCGGCTACATGAATTATGTTTATATATTCTGATCTATCTTGAGCGAAATCATCATTGCACTTCTTCAAACATGTTTTTATTACCTCTATCCACGTTCTCTTCACCCTAATACGAGACATCAATCTGCATAGCCAGACTTTTTCTTACCGGCGCCATTACCTACCTGCGTTGGATGTAGAGAATTCAAGAAACTACACATAAGAAGAATTATATAACTTAAAGATATAGAGATTTCAAATAAAATAGTGTATAATCCTTTCTCTCTTTTTTTGTAACTAGATTGAAAAAAAAAAAAGTTAGCCGTTATCCATCTCATCAGAACAAGACTTTGATAACAACAATGTAAAGCTTTTGTCACAACCCAAATGTATATACTCGAACTGATAAAAAAAATGTAGTTGAGCCTAAATCTACCTGAGATAAGACTTTGATAACGATGCTGCGAACGTAGACGTAGGTAAATAGTGGTCACTTTTTCACAAGCATAACTTTCTCATCATAATCATATGAAGAGAAGATTGGAATATAACATGAGTAGTCCTATGTGATCATGATTCATGTAAATCACCAGGAGCTGTGCCAATCAATAATACACACTTTCGGCAGATACAAATGAATCCAACCGACCTCTATTTGCCCTAGATTTACTCCCTATGAAAAGTTCTCTTGTAGGGTCTTATCTTATATGATTTTGCATGCAGAAACCCCAACAGTTTTCACATCATATTGTTGTCATAGGATCCGCTTCTTTTGTCCTTTTTCACTGTGGCCAAGATTTTCATCTTGCCAAACGGGATATGTAGTTTGCAATATCTCTCATTGCCTCCTCTCTTTTTTTGAAGCATCGGCTGTCAAATAACACCTAAAGTTTCTTAGCATATTCTTAAGAGTCAGTGATGGATTGATAATGCAGATAGCAAAGGTTCCTTGCAATTACATAAGAAAATCTAATTTCATTCTTGTCCAAGGGCTGCCTTAAACAAGGGCTTGGGTTCGGGTCAACTTACCAACCCAACTCGAACGGATCTACTTATTAGCTCAGGGTCTGGGTCGAATGCTTTTTACTTACAAGTTGGGTTAGGATTCACATTTCAAGCCATTTAAT
This sequence comes from Litsea cubeba, assembly GCA_012931725.1. Lineage (NCBI taxonomy): Eukaryota > Viridiplantae > Streptophyta > Magnoliopsida > Laurales > Lauraceae > Litsea > Litsea cubeba. The sequence continues at coordinate 14,173,684 of CM022945.1, forward strand.
AAAAGGATCACATTTAAGTTCGGATATGTGATTAAAATGAGCGTACTTGAGAGTTTTTAGGGACAGCATCAATATATAATATATTAAGAAAAACTAATTTGAGATGATTTAAACATGTTCAATGCACGGGTTCTCAATGAGAATATGTCTCTCTATACAAATTGAAGGCCCCGCAAGGAAAAGCGGTAGTGCGAAGAGGACATAGATGGAAGTAAGAAGATAGATTTCAAGAAGTGCTACTTATATAGGTATAGGGGTTAGGCCCCAGATAGGGTAGAAGGGCGAAACAGAATTCATGTAGCTAATCCAACGTAATTGAGACAAGGCTTTGATTATGATAATGATGATTCAAGTTTCATTATATGATATATATGGTTGCTATTCGTCTTGCCCACCCAACCCGAACCTGGATTGGTCAACCTACCAGCCAAATCGTTTTCACTTTATGGTTGGATTAGGATAGACATTTCAACTCGATTAATAAAAGGGTCACATTTAAGTTTGGGGTATGTGATATGTGTACTTGCTATTCGCCGTACTCACCCAACTTGAACCCAAATTGGTCTACATACGAACCAAATCGCTTTTACTTATGGGTCAGGGTTGATCCTTTTGAGGTCATGTACAGGTTGATATTTTCAACTCGATTAGTATACGGATCGGGGTAGAATTAGCCCATATTATATTAACCCATAATGATCATTCTCACCTATCCTATCTTGAGCCCGAAGACTTAAGCTACAGGAATACCCTTATAATGGATACTACTATAATAATTGCCATCATCAAAGCTTTGTCCCAAGTATATTGAGATTGTCAACATGAATTTTGTTTCTTCATTCCAATCTATTACGGACCAATTTCTTAGGTGGATTACACTTCTTCGGCATAATACTCTAATAATATAGGATAATATTACGTTTTTACAATAATGGAAGATTACAAATATATTAATCAACTATTCACCGGATCCAATCAGATTGGGGGCAGAAAATAGAAGAACTTGTAATAAGTTGGACGGTTGTACGCTTGCAGCCGAACCCTAAACCCAAGCAAAGATGGTCGAGCCAATTTCTGGGTCAAGCTTGACCAGACACATTTCACTACAGCCCTATCATTCATTCATTTCACAACCTCCTAATATTTGGCTACGATTTTGTGATTGTGCAAATGAAGTATCCTTGTGCTTGAGCATCATAGGCATGATTTGCATAAACATGTACCCTGTTGTAAGGGTTGCAAATGGACTGGTGCCTGAGTTTGACCCTAGCCCAGCCCCATTTTGAGCTTGAGAATATAGACTCATTTGGGCCTGCTAACCAGCTACATAGCATTCTGTCTTTAACCAAATACATATTTGTGACCGTGGTCCTACATGCATACGATCAAATATGGGCTTTTTAGTTTGCATATTGGCCAACAGCTTGATACAGGGGTACTCTGAGGCCACTGCCATTGGGGCCAAAAAAAAAAAAAAAACATCAAACTGTTGATAGGGTTTACACGGGGAGATTCTGGAGCCCTATTTGGGCCCAAAATAAAATCACACTGATGCAGCCAATACATGGATATTTTTAGATTTTTCTATTCGCTTATAAAGGTTTTTATTAGATTAGGGTCCAATAACCTTTTAATCATGCCCAGTAGTGATTTTTGACCTTTAAAATGGCAAAATAAGCTATTAACTTTGTTGCATGTTTATTCAGCCAACTATTGAGAATTCAAAATAACCACAAATGAAACAAGTATATGTGTCAAAAGAATTGACCCTCTTAAGCAAAGGTTGTTCAGATAGGGCTTCAAAGAGTGTCTAAATTTGAAATATCCATCATTTTTCCTAGAACTATATTGGTAACAAAGATGATCAAATCCTCACTGACAAAATCTTCAATTCTCCTGTTCTTATACCCAAAATTAAGAAGAAGAAAAAAACTCTTGTTCAAAGCCAAGCCCATATCTCATGATTTCCATCCATGAATTCAAGAGAATTGGTTTCAATCAGGTCCATGCCATGTACCTGATTGGACCCTGGATAATGGTATCAGGCTTTGGCCATAAGACAAAAAGGCACGAAAGTAGAGGTAGCAGCATATGAGGGAAGATATTCAGCTACATGCAGGCATACAGTGCTTATGCAACCCAACTCATGGGGCCACTTGGGCACATTCCTAACACCAGTAGAAGGACTAGATGGCAAGGTCTCGTTATAAATAAGGGACATGCAAAAAATCACAGCCCCCGTCAAATCACAGCCTGTGATACCTCAGCCATTCTGTTCATCATATCAACATTCAGGATCACCAAATAGTGTGTGGCATACAGTGCTTATGCAACCCAACTCATGGGGCCACTTGGGCACATTCCTAACACCAGTAGAAGGACTAGATGGCAAGGTCTCGTTATAAATAAGGGACATGCAAAAAATCACAGCCCCCGTCAAATCACAGCCTGTGATACCTCAGCCATTCTGTTCATCATATCAACATTCAGGATCACCAAATAGTGTGTGGGTCCTATTTTGCACAAAATTAAGGCATATATCCATGATCCATCGTCATCCATTCATCAAGCCGCAGTCCCTATAGCCTGTGTCTTACTAAAAACATCTCAAACATACCGCTAACTAGGTCTAGTAAAGGCATGAGATTACCATTGCAAGCATACTGAAAAACCTCACTTTTCATTAGCGATGCAAACGGATCGATTCTAGAGATGAAACCATACTAGACCCAGATCCGGACCTGTTTCTAAATGACGTTCCAAAACTGGTTTGTACTCGGAACCTGTTTTGTTGGTTCCAAACCCAGTTCCTATAAGAGGACCCAGATCCAGTTCCAAAACTGGGATTGGGATCTAATTCCACAACTGATTTTTTGTACTTTTTTATTTTTATTTTTTCTTAAAATAAAGATAGCATTCAACTTATAACACAATGCATCAAGTCTACTCTCTCTAAGATTAAATATAAAAATATCCAAATAAAGTTGATTTTGGACTATAATTTACAATATTAAAGGCTCTTATGCCAGGCTAGGTCCCAGGTCCACGGGTCGAAACATATATGGACCAGGAACCAGACCAGTTTATCAATCAGGACCTAAATTGAGTTCCGGACTCCGACCCATTTATGATTCGGAACCTAAAACAGGTTCCAAACCCAATTTTTCATAGGTTGGAACCTCCGGATAATCGAAAAATCGAATACCCATTTACAACACTACCTTCCATTTGATTGTCATGGAAGGAAAAGAGACAGAAAAATATTAGCACCTCCTGGACTCCCAAATAGTATTATGTCTTTTCATATGAGAAAAAAAAAAAAAAAGAACAAATATATATGATATCTAAAATCAGACATCAGAAAATTTTGATGGTATGGTAACACAAGAATCAGTCTATTACCCTCTACTAATTACAACGTAGAGAGAGCATCCCATTCATATATTGCTTTCTGGTCCTCTTGTACTTCTTGAGCAGTGTGTCAAAGACATTACATACATCCTCAAATATTACACCTTCACAGAACTGGGATTTAATATGTGCAAAAGTGGCATGTGCTTCCTCATTGTGACTGTTATATAACAGAACAAGGTTCTCAAACACTTTCCATGGGTTATTGTAGTCTATTGTTTCATCAGCAGCCCCTTCCCGTGGAAGGTGGCGAAGCCATCTCATCCACTGTAAGGAGTCATCATTCCTTCTATGAACAGCAGCTTCTACGATCTTGAAAGCCTCCAAGAAGCTAGACCCAGTATTTATTTTATTAATGATGTAACTGAAAGTAGCCCTCTGGGTCATATCAAGAGGGTGCATACTCTGTTTGGCCTGGCTATTACAATCAAAGGGCAAGGAAAATGCAGCAACCATGCAAGCCTTCCTGAAGGTAGGATCATTGTCTCCAACAACCCTGATTGCAACATGCAACAGATTTATGAATGCAACATTTGCTAACTGCAAGGTTGATTCAATAGGATCATGAGTTGTTTGTTTCCTGTTCTCATTCCAGCAATGAAGCGCTATATGAGCAAAACCTTCCCACCTGTTGACAAGCTACCTAATGAGAACACTAGAAGAATAAAAAAAAGGCCACAACAAAGAGGGTTTAGAAAAGTGGAGCATGCATGATGTGAGGATTGTGTCTGTCAGCAACAAAAGAAAGGATTTCTTAGAAGCTTCTTAAAACAAAACCAATTTCATGATATTCCAACAAGCAGTAGGCAACAACACATGAATTCTTTGAACCGATAAAAAAAATACGCATGGGTTCTTTGAAAGGAGTAACACATCACATACGGGCACATATTAACGAGTGTGTGCATGTTTGTGTGTCAGATTCATACCAACATAAGAAGCTATGGATCACTGAATCATGGGCCCCAGTTGCAGCCGAAGGATATACTAGAGAATCTAATGTGGTAAATGGTGGAAGTGGATAAAGTAGAGGGGAAAAAAACCTTAAGATGATGTCTTAAAGATAGTTTATCACAGGTACATCGAAAAGCATGTCCCCAAGACAAAATGCCCACAAGATACCTCAGTGTTGGTGGTGAGCAAAGAAAGTGACCATGAACTTGAATGCCCAGAAACAGAGAAAACGGAAGGGTAGAGGTACAGACCGTATGAGTATATCAAGTCTAGAACACTATGATGCACGGATACTTCAAAATGGGCAACGTATCATGTCGTATAGTATCCGATACTTTACTTTCTATGTGTAAAATCCATGTCCTTGCTGTGTCTATAGCGTGCCCTTGCCGTATCCATGTTGTATCAGTGCATCATAGCTAGAACCACCCCAGAATTCACCGCCGCTCTCAAATTAACCCAACAGTAACATCTCTGTTCTGGTTTGGGGCAAAGCCACAGAGAAAACCAAAGTTTTCTGCAGACTATATGTTCATCTGATGTTTGGTGCATAAATTTCCCATGGAAAAGTTTCAGGGCAAAATCCATGGCATGATTTTGAGAGGGTTTTCAGGTAGGGCTTTGGTTGGGGAGGGGAAGGGCCTGCGACTTTCCCACAGAAAATATGAGCTCTCACCCTCCTCATCATCCAATGAACCCAATAAAAATTGCAGGTTTCACACCTGAAGATGCCCACAAGAAAAGTATAATGTGGATTTGGATGTCACCAAGCATGCCCTTAATGAGGATGGCTGTTGTGTTTGAACTAACAGACTTTGAATTTTGACAACTGTTATAACCTTCCCTTTTTTTTTTAAGTTGGAATTTCCATTTTGAAACAGACGCATTTAAGCCAGAAACCTGTTTCTCTTCTTCTTTCTTTCTATCAATTTATATGTGTGTGTGTTAAACATTTTTAAGATTGAACGACAAGGAGTAAAGGGGTTGCTGTTGTGACAATGAGTACCTTCCATCTGTGCTACAGGCTTTTGTAATCTATCCTCACACCATGTCTTCTAGTAAATTCCAATGTCAGAAGCTGGAGTTTCCACATATGCAACAATTTTAAATTTTTGTTAACGCAAAAAAATTCACATCCCAAGAAAGCAATTTATGGATATTTTCATTTCTTTCAACCTTTTTTTTTTTTTTTTTGGGGGGGGGGGGGGGGGGGGGGGATGAATAACGTGGGTATCCCCGAGGTCTTTGACGCAACAGGACCAATCCACTGGGTGGTGCCCGCTTAAACCCACACAAACTGATAATTTTGAGGGGGAAAAAGAACAGCAACAATGGGATATTATATCTCTTCTCATTGATCATATAATTTCTTGGATCTACAGATACCATCAACTCTGACAGTTGAAATTAATAAACTATAAAACAATTTGATGCTAAATAGACTACAATCTCCAATTCTAGATCACACAACTTATTTTAGAGAATAGATTGATCAGAATCTGACAGAAACCAATGTGATGAAGCACTTACTCAAATGGAGGCTCAATTTCAATCCCAAGGGTCAAGTGCAAAGAAAACCCAGTAGCTTCCTCAACATGAGATTCACCTTCATTAATGTCCGTGTGCGCCTCATGAGGGCATCCCCTAGGAATATATAGAATATCTCCTTCTCTAAGCAAAAATTGCTTGTTTTCACATGCATCATTGGTACCCTCAGAACCAACATTAAGAGGTTCATACAATCGAGGTAACTGGACTGCTGAATGAGGGAAAACTGTCCATTTCTTACTTCCAAGAAGTTGACATACAAACACGCAGTGATCATCATAGTGCTGAGTCAAGCCCTGTGATCTAGGAGGTGTCAGGTACAAATTGGCTCCTACAGATGGCTGACCAAATAGCATCTCTAACCCATCCGCAATGGCAGCAATCTTCCTAGAGCGGAACTCCATCCCACGCAAGGCAATAGTATAGCCATTTTGATATGCCTCTTTACATTTCTGAACATGGTCTTTACCGATGCTATAACCCATATAATCATTCCAAAAATGCACCTCTTCCTTTAAAATCCCCAATGTTTTAACTACCCGTATATCTTGCCCATACACTATTGGACAAGCCAACCCACCTTTAACCTCTTTTAGGAAAGTAAGGATGTCTAGTTCATCAGACGCAATAGGTGGGCAAGAAAACAACCCTCCCAAAATAGAATCAAGGATAGAATCAATTGTTCTAGAATTGAAATGCCGAACTAAGGAACTAAAAACACTATCATTGTCATCTGAACTTCTTGATTTTGTCTTAAACAGAATGGGAGAATCCTCCCAATTGCTCAACATAAAATGTTCAAAGTCAGACTCCATGCTACCAAATATACTTCTTTTAACTGCATCAGAAGTGCAAGTTGAATGGCAACCATAATTCATAGAAAACCTAAAGATTGTCTCGGCCAGATCCAGTGTCTTCATGTTGTTGTACAAATATCTCTTTTCTTGATTGTTAATTTGAAAGGCCGAATCCTGTAATTTGGCCCATAAATCTTTCAAATAACACAAAAAGGCTACAGAAAGTTCCACTGGGATTTTCTCTAAGAACTCTGCACTGCAGGTATTGATGAGAGTTGCCACTGCTTCAATAACTAAAAAAAGAGGCTTATCTTCCACAAATCCAATTCTAGAATAGTTGCTAGTGCCCTCTTCCCTACCACAAAGAGAAACCAGTTTCATAGGAAAGGCGGCAACCTGACAAAACAGGGACCTGTGATAAGTCAGGCCAGAGGAATACATGAAGCCACATAAAGACTAAAATATGAGACAGATAAAAATCAAAGTATACATGCTTTTATGATAATACTGTTCCTAAACAAGAAAGAAAGAAAAAGGAAAACACAACCGGGTCTAACATCACCTATATGAGCCTTCTGTTTTGCATGTATCTGGTCCTAAATTTATCCCTTTCTTCATCTTTTCTAAGAAATCTTCTCTTCTATTTCTTAAATAAAGTCATTCATTTCTTAACTTACTTCCCATTTTTGATATACTTCCCCGGCATTCACTGTATTAACAGATCCTTAAAATTGTAAAATACATTTATCATCTATATTGATCTCTTCTTTCACTGATACTCTTTCCATTATCTTTCTCTCAACCAAATGTATAAAATTTCATTAGGCCTTATCGCTTTCTAAGTGTGTTGTTTTGTTAAGTAATACCTCTCAATGTCTTCCATACTCCTTGTTTCTTATCATTCTTGAAAAAAAAATGAAGAAATAAAATTCTTTTCATCAATAACATAGGTTGGTTGTCCCTTTTGCTTCAATGTGGATTAAAATATAGACCCGTATCTATAATCATGATTATGTGGAAGGTATGGACATTAAAAGTCTCCAACCACTGTGATTTTTTGCCAGTGGTCCATCCAGTCAGAGCTACAAGATGAAGGTCTAGATCATGAGATTGTGAGGCATAAGTTAAGGGTAAGCATTACCACCATTCCCATTGATGGCTATTTGGTACTCCACAAAATTTTACATGACTAGTTAAGCTTGCAATCAACAACATCAACGAGATGGTTCCACCAAAAATTAAAAAGGCTTGCATTCAACAACAGAACATGCTCATAAAAACATTCCACGCACAGAACATGGTCAAAACACCAAAAACACATAAAACTCAAACACCAAAAATACTCACAAAAGCTTCTCTACGGCAGAAAACTCTCGCAGCCGTTCCCTTCCTATCAAAGTGGTCGACAAATCCAGCATAGCATTACAAGCACCCATCACCACTCGCTTCTTCCCACTCGCAACAGCGTTCACCAAAGCACATATAATCTCTTCATCAGAAGATATTCTCGCATTCAATTCAAAAGAGCAGAGAGCAAGAGCCCCAACAATTTCCGCACTGCAAGCAGCGATCTTGGGGTACCTGAAATTCAAAACCACCCCATTTAACTAGGAAGATAGATAGAAAGATGGAGAGAAAGAGAGAGCAATAAGAACTCACTTGGGGTGGAGAAGGCATGGAAGAAGAGAGAGTAGAGAGTCTTGGAGGGTGGGTTTTGGGAGGGATTGAGGGTTGTTTTGTTGAGGAGATGGGATATTTTGGATGAGAGAGAGATGGGTTTTGAGTAATTTGGGGAGGAGAGATTGGGAGAAGGGGGTGTGGATGTTGGAAGAGGCAGCAAGCAATTGAGCAAACAGGTGGTGGGGGTTGTGAGGAGGAAGAGTTGTTTTCCTTTTCCTCTTCCTAGGAGAGGAAGAATCCATAGTGAGAGGTGCTGTGAGCCTGTGAATGATGAAAAAGGTTGGCTGTATATTGTTTACATCAAGGGCCCAATTTCTATAAATGGGATTATCCTCCTTGATTTAATAACCTTAAGTTTTTTATTTTTGTGAAATTCAATCAAACTTATAGTAAAGGTTTAATGAGTATATAAAAGGGGTGATCTGCTAATCAAAGGTGGGCTCAATTAGGCCCCATAGAACTGGAATGCACCTGCTTAGCTTCTTCATGGTATAGGTTGTGGGACAAAATACTTTCAAGCACTTTTTTTTTTTTTGCACTTTTTTCAGCTCCAAATTGGTCATCCCAGCTCTTTTGCAAGTCTAATAAACTCTTATATATTTTATTTATATCTTGACTCTTTACAGATTTTGTGAGATTTTAGAAAAAAGCCAAAAAAATCTAGATTTATAAATCTGATTTTCTACGCTTTCACGGGCCCTCAATTCATTATCCAAATCATTTGATATTCTCTTAATAATGATAAGCATAAAGATATTACGATTTCATAGAATATATCTTTGTATAATTTGAGAAACATGTAAAAATTAGAAACAAGTCTAAAAGTGTTGGATGTACTCATTTACTCGTATGAAAATAATGATTTCGACAAACATGAAAATGTATTTGGATTCTCATGTACATTTGACAATGACCAGGCCAGGCCAAGCCCATGTGTTTGGATCCCCACAGCTTGGTTGGCTACAATCATTTTAGCTGTAAATCTAATTACCTTTAATTCCATTTTCTGTAAATTTAATTACTTGCGGCTGTTTACCTATAATTATAATGGCAAAGAATAAATCAAGTTTTAGGCAACTCATTTTGTCCAAACTTATGACCCCAATTTACACAAACAAGTAAACTCAGTTTGATAACGGTGCCTTACTATTAGTTCTCACTGCGAGGTCGAGGTCCAGGTTTCGACCCTGGCCTCCTCCTTTCCTTGTATATGTGAGTTTCTCTCTCCCTATATTTGCGGGTTCTTCTCGTATGTGTGAGTCTCTAGGGGACCCAGCCCCCGTTAGCTGGGATAACAAAAGAAAAAATATATATATACAAAGTAAACTCAGTTTAAGATGATCCACCCTAAACTCAGTTTAAGATGATCCACCGAGGTCCCAAGAAAAAAATGGGGCAGTGAAACTAATGGACACAGTATGAGGGGTTGTCCAAGATCAGATGATGGAGAAACTTCACTGCTGCAATCCTCCCAATGCAAATATTACTCTTCTTTTACCTGTTCATATTTTTATAAACAGATGCCTGCCCGTTTGGCTCTTCAGTACTTCTCTATCAACTAAACATAAATGCAAAGTCCTGCAACTGCACCATTTATCACAATGTGGGCTTAATCTTATCAACAGAGTTTCACATCTGATACCAAAGTTCTGCTTTTAGGACAATATATATACGTAGTCGCTGACGATCTACCAAGGATGAGTCTAGACTCCAGTCTCTTCAAGTACAGTATTAGAAACCCAAGAGTACCCTATATGACTTAATTGAATAAGGCAAAGATCCATGTTCGGCTAATTGTGGAGCCTTAAGTTTGCAATATAAAGAGATCCTTCTGTCTCTTGTTGGGGTGAGAAGAGTAAACATATTAAATGTAGCTGGAGATGAGACCTTAACATCTTCTTTACTCTTTTAAGCAAACAATATCCATAGTTAAACCAAAAACGGAAAATAAAGGATGTAAAACTGTCAATATAATCATGGTTTCTCGGAACTGATTTCTACCAAATTTGTCCTATGCTTGAAAATAAGAAGTCCAAATTATAATGCATCACACTCCAACCAGTTGCAACTACACTATAAGCCAGGAATCAGCTGCATGTTCTTAGATCACAGATCTTTTGAACTATCACCCAGAAGCTTAGCTAACATGCCCCTCTGATGTGCTTGAACAGTATCTGACACCAAAAGTACAAATTATTTCCTGTTAAATTTCTTACAAGCTAGTTCTCCACTAAAGAATAAAATTCTAAGTGCAAGTTGGTTACCATCTGAGCCTCCAATGTGTTTTCCCTTTATAAAGACTTGAGGTACAGTGCGCCTGCCAACAATATCTCTCAGGGCATCTTGGATATCTCCCCCGTCATCTGCAAAACTCATCAAAGCAAACCAATCAATAGAAACAAACCATGCAGATTCAAATATCCATTGTTACAGAATCCAGAAATCTTTGTAGTTTTGAAATCTTCACCAACGGGTTTAAGAAATTTTTAACATAAACATAATTACTTTTCAATAAAGTTAAAGGGGAGAAGAAAATTTACTCCAGAAAATGTGTGATATGTACAGCTCTGATGAGATCAGGAAATGACTAGTCTTGATAACTTGAAAAAATATAACAGGGTTGGGATTGCATCTTCAGTCGACCAAGTTAATAACCGAGTCACCCCATCATGTGATCAACCTTCCCAAGAATAAAGGGTCAATGACCAGAATCTAAAAGAAAAAAAAATTACTAGGAGCCATGTTCTTAGCCTTCTATAAATTGTTAATTCATCCAAGCAAATGTATGATATTCGTAAGATGACGGAAAATCTGTCACTGAGCAATGAAAAGAGGGAAAAACTGTGCATCAGAGACGAATTTAGATAGAGCTGCTTGATAAGTCTGTTCACTAATCAAAACAAAAGCAGTATCACTTAGGATTTTACAGGAGACTGCAAATCGCAGTAGCTGACATAGGTTCGGTTGGCATGCTGCAGGGTGCAGGCTGAAAATGATTTCTAGAAAGACTAACAACAAATCAAAGAAGGCATGAGTTTTTTTATTAGAACTTTCATCATTTTGTATTTTTTGCATCAAGTCATTGTACCAATTAAATGAAGCGCTACAAGGGAGACAAATGAATAATTCATCCCAGTGACAGCAAGCAAATTTTTGCAACAATACCATTCAGTTTTTTTTTTTTTTTTGGAATGGTAGCTATAGCTTAAGCTTTATCAGTAAACAAACCTCTCAGGTCTAGCTCAACAACATAAGGTGTCTTCTTCAACTCTTCAAAAACATTTTTTGCCCTTTTACAGTATCTGTCAATTACCATGAAAAGAATGTAAAAATAAATAAATAAAAGTGCAGCCTCAAAAAATACATAAATGTAAAGAAAAATTATAAGTAATATTCGCACAAGTTGATGCCCTAATTAAATATATATGAGAAAAATGGAAGTGCCAGATGAACGAAGCAGCAAGAACTCTTTACAGTTATTTACTTATTAACAATAGTTGCAAAATGCATTTTACTAGATTCCAGGAATAAATCCTCAAAACAAGTTATGCACAACAAGTAACATTGAAGGAATTCCTTTCTTCTTCCCCTCATCCCTGGGTTGTTGCAATAAGGTCCATATTAATCAATTATCCAAAGGGAGCGACAATCTAGGTTAGTATTCCTTCCATAAGTCAATGGGTTGATCAGGTACTTGTACCAATATGGTGGAGATGGCTATTATGGCCTGTGAAGGATCAAAGTTGGGTACCCAATCCATGACTGCCAAATGTAGGCCAGTGACCTTCCATGGTGATCCAATCTGTACATGTGATAGATCTGCCTCGGATTGGAAGCTAAGTTGATTAGACTCATGTGAAATTTGGATTTCCAACTTCCCACACAAACACCAAAGTGATGAAGGTGTTGTGTAAGTGTCTGAAATCTCACCGACTCTCCCCAAAATTCCCCAAGCAGGGATAGTTTCAACTGCTTACATGCTGCTACTACTTCTATCTTTGACAGTTTATCTGGGTATCAGTGTTGGCAATGGGGCTTTACTTTAGTAGCAAATTCTTGTTCAAGAAATATAGGAAATTGAATTTGTGGGATAGTTGTTGGGGTTGGAGGATATCTTAAAAGGATTTGCAGGATACTTCCCTTCCACTCCAATCACTTGGATGTTGTTGAGATGGGGGAAGTCCGTAAAAGGGGCCTAGCTTTTGGGGGCAAGGTTGGAGGCAACTCTTGAGTTAACTCGGATGAGTCACATCCTAGATCCTAAGAAGCCTTATAAATTTTGTAAAAATGATTTAAAATATTAAAATAGAAAATAGTATCCTATGAATATAAAATTTTAAGACACATGTTGTAACTGTTGAGAATGAATTTAAATAGTACTAGGTAGCCTGTTTTTTAACTAAGGTGAATGAATAGCACCTCCGACCTTTGAATGCTTAAATCTTCCATAAAATGTGGTTCTAATTTTGCAAAATCAGTTCAAAAGAAGCCAAAAGAAAGGCCTCCCTAATTAGTTCTCACAACATGAAACTGGAAACATATATGTATATATCAACTTTTGTCTTTTCACATAGAATCAATCAGGGCCCAGGGGTCAGCCATAGATATGACTGTACACGATAGGTATCGACTCTGAGACTCTGAGTTGACTCAAACTCAACTGATTTTAAAAACCATGCTTTCATGTGTGTCCTTCACTGCCACTTTTGACATTATCTAAGCAATCCTCTTTTTCACTTTGCAGGCTTCTGTTGGTTTCAAAACTAACACTATCATTGAAAAATATCTACAGCCGACCCTGTCAGTGCCATATAATAAGCAATATCTACAACCAACCTTATAAAAAATTCACCAACTTTTGGATCATTAGAAAAATAGAAAACAATAAACCAAAAATCAACCATTCAGGCTTTTTAAATCCTCATTGAACAAACAATACTTTGAAAATGACAAGATCAAACTAAAATACACGTTGGATGATTCTTGTGTTGTAGCTTCCGGCAATGCTTTAGTGGGAACAATTTCTGATAGTCAGGCTCACAGTTTGGGCACATTTGTTAAGGTTTATATGAGCTATTAATATTATTTTCAATTCCACCAACCATCAACTTGAATTCCATAAAATGCAGTAGTAATGTAAACCTTACAAGCACATCCATAATGAGTTAGCAGATAGTAGTCAAGTTAATAAACATTCTAAATGAAAGTTTGGAAGTTGGGTTTGTGTGTATTTCAAAACAAAGGAAGTGGTTTGTTAAAGACTTCTGTTTTTCACTCCCAAGTAAAAGTTTGGTATCAAATCCCACATGAAAAGGATATAAGAATAAGAAAATTTTGAAAAGACGCCTTGTTTTATCAATAGTGTTGCTATTCACAATATGCATACATTCGAGCCAGCTTCATGTGCAACACAGTCCTGGAAATGAGCCATGGATGCTACAAGTTCATTGCATATGCACAAACCACAAAGGTGTGTTCCAAACCTTGTGCATTGGTGTTCTCATGGCTTCTATCCTTAGAAATCCATAACCAAGGTTTTGCTTACACCATTTTTTTTTTTTTTTTTCACACAGGCTTTGCTTACACCATTTTTTTTTTTTTCACACATGGTGCAGCCCCAGCCACGATCTATGAAGATCAACACCTCCGACGGTACGATCAAGCCCTCGTACTCAAGCACTAAGGCCACTCAAATGAGAATACACTGAATATTTTTATTATCAATAGCATGCCTTACATCCAGTACCTCCATCTATAAAAAATGGAGGAACAGTCTAAAATAAGAAAACCAAATTATTACAAGATTGCTGAAATCACTCCACATGATTGCTAAAATCTCATAGATTAAATCAAATCACTAAAATCTCTTGATTAAATCAAATCACTAAAATCTATTGGGCTACTAACACTAACCCAAAACCTCAGATGACCCAATGTACCAATCCGGTTAACCCAATTCAAGATGTCAACCCACCCACCACAATTAGAGAGAAACCCCAAATTCAGAGTCTACCAACAAAATGCCATAAACCATGAACACAAACATAATTAGAAAAATAATGGAAATTCTAATACGATTTTCGCTAATCTGCCTCTAATCTCATATGAAAACGAGAGAGAGAGAGAGAGAGAGGGCTTACGGGCAGTATGATTTGGAGAAGATGACGATATCATGTGAAGAAACGGCTTTCCTCACGAAAGCCTCTTCAGGAGACGAACCGCTCCCCGAGGACGAAACGCTGCAACAGACGCTAACGGCTAGAAGCACAGCCGTCATAACGCCGTTAAGATTCGCCATGGGTAGCCGATCCCTCCCGCCCCACATCTCCACCGCGCGGGAAGGAGATAGAGCGCTCGTCGGACGCTTCCTTCCGCCCGAGCCGGACGGATATATCGGAGTTCCGAAACCGTTACGCTCCCCGCTCGCAGATATAACGGTTTGGGGAAGAAGACAGAGCTGTCTGGTTCTTGAGAGATTGATGGAGGATTTGGAGTGTGGAAATTGGGGGAGAGATCCGGATCCGGGTCCGGATCTGGATCTGGATCCGTATCCGTTCGGATGGAGAAACGAGTGCTTTGAGAGAGATGACGGTTTGGCGATGGATTGCATTTTGGATCCGATTTGCAGCGGTTTTTTTTTCTTCTTCTTCGCGACGAGATCGGATCGGTTTTTGTTGCTGGGGGGATTTCGGCTTTTTGTTTTCAGAGGTAGCGTAACGGACGGTGCCTTTGTATTTCGGAGTACTTTAAGTGGGAAGGATTGGAATCATGTGTGGGGGTGGGGCCCATATATTTTATTCTCTGTTTAAAGATTAGATTTTACTTTTTTTAATTTCAACTCACAAGCTGATTCACATGCTGAAAATCTCCCTCTCTGCAAAAGTAACCATCATAGGATTTGTTTTGGTGAGGAGTTTGGATAGAGTGTGAATAGAGATGCCAATGGGTCGGATTTAAATGTGGACTGCCCCAACCCGTTATTAGTAAGAATGGGTTTGGTGGTGAGTTGATTGTATGGGTTTTTGAATTTTGGCCAGGCTTAAGTTTGGGACGAGTTTGAGTTTTGTAATAATCGGTAAATTCTTAAGTTCAGCGAGTTTGAGTTTTGTACTACTCGATAAAAAAAAATTATATAAAACAGAAACAATATAGGTGGTACAAGGAGTATAGGGTTTTTTTAGGTCATTATTTGAATCTTATACGACACAAAAGAAATTTTAACTTTTTTAATGAATAAAAATACAACTATTAAGAAGTCTTACGTATCATATAGTGAGTTTGGCATCACAAATTATAGACCCATCTTAGGGCGGGTTGGATTGGATATGCGACACGTGAAGTCCTATTTCGGAACCGCCCACTAACATCATTTATGTGAGTGTGGGGATGAGCCGGTGCGAAATTAGGGGGGCTGGCAGGGGCAATGGCCCTCTTAAATTGCAAAAGAATCCTTTTTGATGAATTAAAATTTCAATCCATTTTTAGAAATGGCCCTCCCAAGAAATCCTTTTTTTCAGTGAAAGGATTTCTGGCATTGTGAAAAAAAGGATTTCTTTCATTGCGAAAAAAGGATTTCTTGGGAGGGCCATTTTTTTTTTTTTTTTTTTGGGGGGGTGGGGGGGGGGGGGGGGGGATTTGATGCCATTGTGAAAAAAAGGATTTCTTTCATTGCGGAAAAAGGATTTCTTGGGAGGGCCATTTTTTTTTTTTTTTTTTTTTGGGGGGGGGGCGTTGATGATATGCTAAGATACAAGATGAATCTTGTCATCATTAAATTTTTTGATTAGTTTAGTAGAATATTGCAGGATCACAAGTGCATGAGATTAACTTCATCAACTGTGTGCTCTTGAAAATGCTACATTGATCACCTATTTTACAGTTTGTATTGTATTATATATGCTTGACACTTGACAGAGAAACCCACAAACTCATAGGCCATTGTCCACTCCCTAAATTGCTAGAGCCCAAGACCTACTAAGACACACTGCCAGTGAAACGCAGCCCACAAGCTAACTGTCTCTAAATTCCAACTCAACCAATGAAAACTTGTCAAACCAAATTACAATCCAGAATTGACTTTAGAGAGTATAAGTGCTTGTTCATGGACTCAACATAACTTAGTGGTCTAATGAGCCAAGTCACGGTGGAAAAAAAAAATGAAAGAGTGGAAGACAGGAACTCCATAGTTGTGTCATTATATTGAAAATCTGAGCCACTCAAAATAAACTATTTCCTATACATCAAGTATCTTAAAAATTTATTCCAATATAACTTAGTGATTAATTATGCTCTTAACCATATGCTCAATCTTATATAGTGGAACTAACTCGTAGTAAGGTAAAACTTGAGCATATATATCTAATACAAGAAAAGAGCATTAATTTTGAGTTGCTCAATTTCATAATAGGTGGGCTCCACTAAGAAGTTGCGCTCCTTTCGGCTTCCAAGAAGCACAAACTCATGGGATTAGGACTCCAGATCAGGGCGTGTCAAGTACTAGCTAGTTTTAAATTAAGAGATGAGCTCATTACATTTTCGCATATCAGCAATAATCTCTGCTTGCAAAAAAAAAAAAAAATTGCTAGTTTGGCCCGCACACTTGAGTGGAACTTAGAACGTGTGGACCAAAGATCAATCCCTAATTGGTACTTTGAAACTGGGGTGCCTTTGCCGCTGATCCATAAGTGGTTCATCAGTTTATTCTTGCACTCGGTTGTTAGATCCCTGATTTTGGAATTGATCAAGCTAGACTTCTTGGGCCAGATCTACTTACAATAAAAATCCCCAAGCTCTGGCAGAGCAATGGCTAGCTGAATCAGACCCCACCAATGATAAATCTCTATAGATTTTTTTGTTTTTCTTTTTCTAAGGTTCAGTTTTGTTTGTACATACAGCTGAGCCCACATCCTCCACTAGTAGAGTGTCAACTACTTACTATTTCTTGGTGCCCAAGGGAATCAAAGTATTTAAGATATTCTATACTTCTTGGGACACAAGAAATTTAAGAATACTTGGTGACCACGTTATACTTTTAACAAAAGAAAAGGACCAGTGGGAGGTTGAAGAAGATGCAATGGTTATATTCCTTGATGACCAATCAACCAATAAAACAATAACAACTAATTACTGATAAAAAAAAAAATAACAACAGTAATCTTATAACCACGAAATATCAAACAAGGCCAAAGAAAAAAGAAGGAAATAGATACCTTTTTTGAAGAAATGGAGATGCAAAAATGGTTCGAGATTTTCAATCCCTACCGTTCACAAAAGTGGAACCGCCGTGGGAGAAAATTTCACTAGTTACATGGATAAAAGGGACCGAGTGATATGATTGTAGCACTTGCAACGGAGTATTCATTAGATAGGCCACTTGCAAAGGATTTTTTTTTTTATTGTTATGTCAATAAAAAAGAATAAGAAAATTGCATTTCCCATTTTCAAAGGGTAGAAGATTTGTGAACAGAATTCATTTAAAATTAGTGCTGTTGAGTAAGTTTGGCTTCATTTCTGAATCTAAAATACCAAAACAATATAAGTTTGGCCATCAATTGGGTATATAAAATTGTCTAAGTCAAACCAATTAACACATGCAAAGGAAGAGATTAGATATAAAACCAAAACAGTATACCATATATACAGCCTCGTACCAATCAAGGCTTTACAAGTTTTTGTGAGGCCAAATTTGAATTGGATGAAGTGAGGCCAAATTTGAATTGGATGAAGGGAGAAAGGTGAGTTTGTCATTTTAGTAACATCTTTGTGACTTTGTTCCCTTTTTTATATTTACAATATATATTATATTACTTACCAAAAAAACTAGTATATATATCATCAAAGTTTTATCCCAACTATCTTGGATGGGCTGACATAAATTTTATTTCTTATATATAAATACACACACATATAATTTTCATTCGAGAGGTATATCTCATTTTCAATATAAGAGCTAAAACTCTCATCTCCTTGGAGGACCCACTTAATTGCATTCCAATATTCCTAAGGAAAAATGTGATGGGAACATCTCATTTTGAAGGTTTCATACTTGAAAATAAATTTTAAGTTCCGTCTTTTCGATAGTTTAACATGACGGTGAGCATAAGTCACATGGGTGTTCAATTGGGGTGAATATCAATTCATGAGAAGGTAATAAGTGTGAGGGGGATTGAGGATTGATTACAGATGGGTCCCACAAGGGATTAAAATATTCACCTTTCATAAAAATCATGAGGGTTACCTCTTGGGTAAAGTTTTATGTGATATACATATGTGTATGTGTGTGTAATTAGTTGTTGATTATTTATTTTTATTCCTTTTTACTTAATTTTCATGGGAGACGATGAAGAGGCATCATCAATGGTTTTCTTTCGTTCGTACTGGCATGAGGTTTTTGCCTTGACGACATTTATGGATTCTGAGTCTCCTAACTAATTTCATTTCTTAAAAAATTGATTTCATTTAATTATGAAGTTAGCCCCTAAATATGTGAATATTTTTATTTTTATTTTTATTTTTTCCAATCTTATTCTCTCGGGTAAAGATTCACACACCCACACATCGAAGTCATTACCCTCAACACTAATCCCTCATTGTTTAAAATGGGAAGGAAGTGACTCGCCACTTAGAAAAGCAAACAAAAACTTTCTTGAATGTCGTTGAGTCCCACTAGGAAAAAAATACAAGGTTTTCAGAGTTTGAATACGCTTTTAGTTTTGTGTATAATGTATTTATCCAAGAAGCAACTTTGAATTATTATAGATATTTAGAATTTATTGTGACAATTTTATAAAAGATAAAATGATAAAAAGAAAAAAAAAAACAACAAGTTTTTGCAATTTTGTATATCATGATGATTGTGACATTATCATGATGCTGCAGAAAGACACCACAAAAATAAATCCTAAACAAAGTCCATAAATAGTCCTCTTATGTTTTGCTGATTTGGGAAGCCAAAGGATTAAGGTAATCTCTTAAGATAATCTTTCTCTCTCTCCCTCTCCCTCTCCCTCTCTCTCTCTCTCTCTCTCTCTCTCTCTCTCTCTCTCTCTCTCTCTCTCGAGAGAGAGAGAGAGAGAGATATTAAGGAGGACTATGAAGAGCAATCACCATAGGTTTGCTCTTCCTCCTTATTGGCAAATAATTTGCCTTGATGAATACCATTCTCTGAGTCCTCAGAAGTTTCTTTTTAGTTGTGTTTTACTTACCTTGCTAGCTTTGCATCTCTAATTGGTTAAATAAGGCTTCCATTGTCGAGATTCGGGTTTATATACTATGAATACGAGGATGCTGATAATTTACTTTCCTGATTTTAATCATTTTAGCTTGTACAAGTGCATTAAGCATAGCCTGTGGCATTTTTCTTCCTTTTGTTTTTCTCTCTTTTCCTTAATTACAACTTCAAACATTTGATTTCACTAAGAAATTATGTAAAGTCCCACATCACTCATGTGAGTGTCCAGAGATTGGGCTATATGTGTGGACTCCTCCTTATCTAGTATAACGCATTTTAGGTATGCCAAATGGAGGGCCCAAAGCGGATAATATTATACTAGATAAGCAGGGTCATAACAAATTCATTGAGTCAAATTGAGTCAAGTTGCGAAGGATATAATTATAAGTAGCAATGTACATGCAACCCTCACATTTCTAGGATTTGAATTGATAGTATCGTGGCTCCTCGATATTCATTTCCCACTACGCCTTCATTCATTTTCCATTAAATGGGAGATAATTTGATAGCCTTTTTTAGAGATTCACGTTTATTTCTTTAATTTTAGCCTTAAAAAATAAAGTCTTACAATTCTTATGTATAGAATCTTGACCTTTTTGAACTTGAAGAGTCTAGCCATACTATTTAAACTATCCAGATTTATTAGAATTTGGGCACTAATGCTACTGTGCTTTAGAAAGTTTATCTAGTTAGGGTAATCAGATTTTTGCATATTTGAGGCTGATCTTTTTTTTCTTTTGGTTAAACACTTGTGGCCGATATGATCCATCGCAGTGATAGGAGATCCCAATTCTAATTTTGTAACATGATTGTGTCAGTGATAAGAGATTAGAAGGAGAATACATGAAAATGATGAAATCAGTTGCCCTTAAGGGACGACTGATGTGTTCCATATAGGGGCTAAATGCCCTCATTATAATCAATTCATATCCTACACTGTAGCTAACGACTATATATTTATCATTGGACTAATTCCACAATACAATGACTGGGCCTAAATGGACCTGCCTAGATTGGGCGTTGATTGACACCCCCCCCCCCCCCCCCCCTCAAATTGATGCTGGGGAGTCATAAAGCAGCAATTTATAGACAAAAAATTGGTGTCAAGGCCGAGGAAGTCCCTTCATGAAGATATCTGCAAATTGAAACTCTGTAGGAACATGAAGTAGACTAATGACATCACACTTATATTCATCTCGAATAAAATGGCAGTCAACTTCAATATGTTTGGTGCGTTCATGGAAGACGGGATTTTCAGTGATTCGGATAGCCCCAGTATTGTCGAAGTGGGAGAGGTTTGAGCGAACCTGAGTACCGAAAGAAATCCCCGTAGCCATAAGATCTCAAAACAAGCAGAAGACATTGCCCTATATTCAGCTTCCGTGAAAGATCTGGACACACGTTCTTGTTTCTTACATTTCTAAGAAATAAAGAGTGCTTACAAGGTACATGCACCTTCCGGATCCGAAGCACAAGCCCGCACAAGACTATAACGCGGCATGAAGACTTTTTGCCCTGCGTATTTGCACCCGCACAAACACACAACGTGGCATGGGGCATTTTTGCCCTGCATGGCGAACTCGAGACCTTTGACTCTGATACCATTACAATGATAAGAGATTTGAAGGAGAATACATGAAAATGGTGAAATCGGTTGCCCTTAAGGGAAGACTGTTGTGTTCCATATATGGGGGCAAAATGCCCTCATTACAATCAATTCATATCTCATATCCTACACTATAGCTAACAACTACGTATTTATCCTTTGACTAATTCTACAATACAATGACTGGGCCTAAATGGGCTTGCCTAGATTGGGCTTGGATTGACAGATTGTGTTTGATTTGGTTACCTGGTACTAGTTGAAGAATTCTGTTATTCGGACCTCCTGGTTCAAAATTTCAAATACATGATGTACTTGGATTCATATAGCATTTTGAAAAGTAGGTTTCTTCTCCAGATCCATATGGAACATGATCCAATGTATTGAAGGTGAATTATGAATGTATATTTGCAATGGGGATGTAATCAGGTCTGAATCTAATTGCCCAGGCTGTAAGATGTATGGATGTTGTGCGCATACTTGTATTTTTGTCAAATGTACATAAATTTTGTAAAGTCTTAGTTGGCTAATTATTTAGGTTTTGAACAAAACTCTAGTCCAGATTGAGTTGTAATTTTCTATTTTTAGATATGGATTGTAATTGGACTTCACGTTGAAGAAAGACTCAAGGAAGCAAAATTGAAGATGACTAAAATATTCAGTGCACAGAGCATTCCCCGAGCTAGAGATTTGTCTCGCTCGAGCGAGCACTACATGCAGGCAGTCTCCACGAGGGAAAGAGGGACCTCACTCGAGTGAACTCCCTGGTCGCTCGAGCAACCCTCAGGAAAGATTGATGGAGGATTTGGAGTGTGGAAATTATGGGAGAGATCCGTATCTGGGTCTAGATCCGGGTCCGAATTTGGATCCATTCGGATGGAGAAACGGGTACTTTGAGAGTGATGATGGTTTGGCGATGGATTGCATTGACCTAATTTCCAACGGTTTCTTCTTCTTCACGACGAGATCAGATTGGTTTTTATTGCTGGGGCGATTTCGGTTTTGTTTTCAGAGGTAGCGGAATGGACGATGTTTTTGTATTTCGAAGTATTTTTTAAGTGGGAAGGATTGGAATCATGTGTGGGGGTAGGGCCCATATATTTTATGCTTTGTTTAAAGATTAGATATATATATTTTTAATTTAAACTCACATGCTGAAAAGCTTAACATCTCCCGCCCTGCAAAAGCAACCATTAGGATTTATTTTGGTGAGGAGCTTGGGTAGAGTGTGAATAGAGATGGCAATGGGTCGGATTTAAATGTGCACCTATCCCAACCCATTATTATATGGGTTTTTGAAATTTTGCTCGACTTAGGTTTGGGGCGGGTTTGAGTTTTTGTATTACTCGGTAAATTTTAGTTTTAGGGAAAGTTTGAGTTTTGTATTGATCAGTAAATTCTTTTATATAGAACCATAACAATATAGGTGGTACGAGTATACAATTTTTTAGGTCATTTGTTTGAATCTCATAGTACACAAAAAAGATCAACTTTTTAATGAATAAGAAATCATATATTGTCCTATGTATCATAGACTAATTTGAAGTGAGTTTGGCATCACAAACTATAGACCATTCTCGGGGAGGTTTGGTATGGGACAGGTGGAGTCTCATCTCGGAACTCGACCGCTAACATTCGTTATATGAGTGCCGGTGTGAGCCGGGGCGGAACTAGGGGGCCAGCAGGGGTCATCCCCATCTAAATTGCAAAATTGTATGTATGCTTGACAGAGAAGGAAGCTCACAAAGTCTAAGCCCACTATCCACAAAATGATGGCCCAATATGCCTAAAGCCCAAGACCTACTAAGACACACTGCCCCTGAAACACGGCCCACAATCTAGCTGTCTCTAAACTCCAACTCAACCGGGAAAAACTTGTCAAGCCAAATTACAATCTAGCATTGACTTTGGAGAGTATAAGTACGCACGCATGGACTCAACAAATAGTGGCCTAATGAGCTAAGTCAAAATGGAGAGTGAAATGACTGGAACTCCATGGTGGGGCTCACCTATTAAAAACCTGAGACCCCTCATAATGAACTCCTTCCCGTGTGTTGGTTATCCTCGAATTTTATCCCAATATGACTTGGTAATAAATTATGTTCTTAACCATATGCTCAATTTTATGGTGGAACGAACTCATAGTTAGGTAAAAATTGAGGATATCTAGTACAATGGAAGGGCATTGATTTTGAGTTGCTCGTATTCATAATAGGAGGGCCCCATTAGGGAGTTGCGCTCCTTTTGGCTTCTGCAAAGGCCTAGGCATGTCAATTTAGCCCGTTGAAATGGGTACTCGGCTTGGCTCAAACTCAAAAACACAGGGCTTTTAAAAAAATTTGAGCCCAGTGGGCTGGGCTTGGGCAATTATTTGAAAGCCTGGCCAAAATGAGACTGAGAATAGGCAGAGCATGCCCAGTCCGTTCGGGCCCGGCCCGCCCGCAGGGTTATTTTACTAGTTATATATTTCAATGGGAATCCTCTAAAATGTCTCTTCCCTCCACGATATATCCATTTGAACCGATCTGATCCCTATCTACAAAACACTCCAATAAAAAAAATGAAAGAAAAGAGAAGTTTGGGTCTTAGCCACTTCTCAAAAGAAGCTTGGGTCTAAGTCACTTCTCGCTCTGATTTGTAATATATATGTCGTTTGTTTTTTCATAAGTGCTGCCAGTTGGCTTCAATACCAGAAACACCTAACGCCATCATCTATATCAGCCTCTGCTAAAGTTATGTTCATGTTTCATGTTTGTTAAACTCGCCAATTTTCATTGGATGGTGGTCTTCACCGGCATATTGAAACTAAATATTTGGATGTTTATCATTAAAATATAAAATGAGAGTATTAAATAGTTCGGATCATGGATTGGTCCCACAAGAGCATAGAAAATTAGATTCATAGGTTAAAATCTTTAGGACCTTTTTTTTTTTAATTATAAAGTACTCAAAATCTATGAAGATTTAAGATAATCGGCTTAAAGGTCTTGAGTTTTATCAGTTCGATAAGT
The DNA here is from genome assembly GCA_012931725.1 of Litsea cubeba. Lineage (NCBI taxonomy): Eukaryota > Viridiplantae > Streptophyta > Magnoliopsida > Laurales > Lauraceae > Litsea > Litsea cubeba. Next base: position 14,197,918 of record CM022945.1, read on the forward strand.
AAACCAAACATATTGAGTTAGAAACAGAGGTGTTTATGGGCATAGCCTAGATATATAATTTAGGCACATTAGCATTTGGGTCAAGCTTGAATTAAATGATAAAAAGCCCAAAGCTTGTCTCGGACTGGTTTGAATAAGGAGTGTTTCTAATTTAGTAATAATTTGTCCAAGCATTTGCGAGCATGTACAATTGATAAGGAGCCCAATTTGGCTAGCTCGACGTGCATCAATCGACAATGCATCAATCGACAATGGGCAAGCTCATGTCAAACATTTACGATTTGTGTTAAGCTTTGGCAGGATACATGCATTTATTTCTAGATTTTGGCTAGGCCTGAATATACCATTTCTCAAGAATTCAATTCCTTCCCACGTACCCCACACTAAAAAAACACACCATTTAATTGGCAGTGGACTCTGAATCCACTATTGAGTTTAGGTTTGAAATTTTTGATAAGAATTATCACCCTTCATTTTGAAGACTTAATATCTACTATCTAAGTATCTAACCTTTTGAAATTTGGTCCACCCTTTGTCCGCCCATCATTATCTTCTTTATTAACAGAGCTTCACCTATTAAGAAGAAAAGAGACAACTCCATTGATGAAAACGATAAAGCCCAGGCCCGGTCTGGGCCCATCCCGAACCCGTACGGGATATGATTTGACATAGGCCCGCTCAATTTAGGACAAGGATTGGACAATCCCTAGCAGGCCCGTCCAAAATTTAGGACGGGATTGGACAACCCATGCTCAGCCCGTCTCATTGACAGGCCTACGCGAAGCGCACACTCATGGGATTAGGACTCCAGATCAGGGTGTGTCAAGTACTACTTTTAAATTATGCCATGGGTTCATTACATTTTCACATAGCAGCAATAATCTCTGCTTGCAAAAAAATTATTTTTTAGTTTTTGCGAGTTGCCCTAATTGGTACCTTGAAAATTGAAACTGAGGTGCCTTTGGCACTGACCCATCCTTGCTTCAGCAATTTATTCTTGCTTAGATTTAACAAAAGTTCTTAATTGTTAGATCAGTTGATTTTGGCCCTAAAATTATTAGATGAGGTCTTAGTCCACGTCCCAATCTAGCGTGCAAATAGGTACATAAATCCTTTTATTTAATTGGATAATGTTTTGATTGGATCCCCTATTTAGCCCAAAAAGAAGAGTCCTGCCGGCCCTGATTGGTACAAACAGGGCCCCCCTTTGGACGAAAGCGAAATCTGTTTCCATAATTATTGGTCTGAACTGAGGCATGAGTGCATGACCATCAAAAGTTTGAAAGAAAAGTCAAAAAGTTGACAGACATAATTTTACTTTACCCAACAATTCCACGTCAGATTCAGAATGAGTAGAACGAATGAAAGACCTCTCTGATTTTGGAATTGATCAAGCTAGACCTCTTGGGCCAAATATACTTACAATAAAAACACCCAAGCTCTTGCATAGCAATGGCTAGCTGTATCAGGCCCCACCAATGAAAATCTCTACAGATTTTTTTCTTTTTCTTTTTCAAAGGTTCAGTTCTATGTACTTATATATATACACAGCTGAGCCCACATCCTCCACTAGTAGAGTGTCAACTACTTATTATTTCTTGATTGATACGCAATGGAATCAAAGTAATAAGATATTCTATACTTCTTGGAGCACAAGAAATTTCAGAATTCTTGGTGATCACGTTATCATCTGCAAATTCTATAAGTAGTCCTCTTATGTTTTGCTGATTTGGGAAGCCAAAGGATTAAGGTAATCTCTTAAGGTAATATCTCTCTCTATATATGGATGTGTGTGTGTGAGAAAGATATTAGGGAGGACTATGAAGAGCAATCACCATTGGTTTGCTCGTCGTTCTTAATGGCAAATAATTTGCCTTGATGAATACCATTCTCTGAGTCCTCAGAGGTTTCTTTTTAGTTGTGTTTTACTTACCTAGCTAGCTTTGCATCTCTAATTGGTTAAATAAGGCTTCCATTGCCGAGATTTGGGTTTATATACTATGAATATGAGGATGCTGATAATTTGCTCTTCTGATTTTAATCATTTTAGCTTGTACAAGTGCACTAAGCATACCCCGAAGCATTTTTCTTCTTCTTTTTTTTTTTCCTTGATTACAACTTCAAATGTTTGATTTGACTAAGAAATTATGTAAAGTCCCACATCACTCATGTGAGTGTCCGGAGACTGGGCTATATATGTGGACTCCTCCTTATCTAGTATAACGCATTTTGGGTACGCCAATGGGAGCCTAAAACGGACAATATCATACTGGATAAGCTGGGTCGTGACAAATTCATTGAATCAAATTGAGTCAAGTTGTCCAACTGCTCAATTAACTCGGCTAAGCATTAGATAAGTTTTAGACATTTGAGACATGTTTGTTTGCATAAAATATATAGGAATTCATGATGAGATGAGCTAAATTGAAAGACTATGGGAGAAGTGACTAGCAAAGGATATAATTATAAGTAGCAATGTACATGTAGCCCTCGCATTCCTAGGTTTTGTATTGAAAGTATGGTGGCTGGATATTCATTTCCTACCACCCCTTCGTTCGTTTTTCATTAAATGAGAGATAATTTGATAGCCTTTTTTTGGAAGTTCACATTCATTTCTTCAATTTTAGTTTTTTTTGTTTTTTTAAATAAAGTCTTACAACTCTTATCTATATAATCTTGACCGTTTGACCTTTTTGGCATTGATACTATTGTGTTTAAAAAAAAAGATTATTTGGTCAGGGTAATAATATTTTTGCATATTTGAGGCTGATCTTTTTTGTTTTTTGGTAAAATAATCGAGGCTGATCTGATCCATCTCAGTGACACTGAGAGATCCCAATTCTAATTTTGCAACATTATTGTGTTTGATTTGGTTACCTGGTACTAGTTGAAGTTTTTTGTTATTCGGACCTCCTGGTTCAAAATTTCAAATACATGATGTACTTGGATTCATATAGCATTTTGAAAAGCAGGTTTCTTCTCCAGATTCATATGGAACATGATCTAATGTATTGAAGGTGAATTATGAATGTATATTTGCTGTGGGGATGTAATCAGGTCTGAATCTAGTTACCCAGGTTGTAACATGTATGGATGCTGTGCGTATACTTGTGTTTTTGTCAAATGTCCATAAATTCTGTAAAGTCTTAGTTGGCTAATTATTTAGGTTTTGAACAAAACTCTAGTCCATATTGAGTTGTAATTTTTTTATTTTTAAATATGGACTGTGACTGTGACTGGACTTCATGTTGAAGAATGAAGGAAGCAAAACTGAAGACAACTGAAATGCTCGGTGCACAGAGCATCCCCCGAGCCAGAGGGCTGTCTCGCTCTAGCGAGCAGCACCCTCGCACGCAAGCAGTCTCTGCGAGGCAAAGAGGGACCTCACTCGAGCAAGCTCCCTGGTCGCTTGAGCAACCCTCGGGAAAGTGTCCCGCATGAACAGAAACACCTCTTTTATACTTTTTCTCCGATTTCCTTTCTTATTCTACTCAAACTTGGACATCTTTGCACGAACTCTTGGCCTATAAAAACACCTTCTTGCAACCCTAAACATAACTCTTTCCCAAGTGAGTTTTTTTCTTGAGAGATTGTTTGGCTTTTGTGGTGCAAGAAAGTGTTGTGTTGATCTATAAGACTTTTCAACTCTATGAAGAACCTTGAAGGAGCATGCAGGAGAGTGATTTCAAGCACGGTGAAGGTGAACGACGAGTCGTCGGCAAGTCCACCATGGTCCTTAGGTTGAGTTCCAACTGGGTAAAAGTTCTGTGAGTGTCTTTGTAATCTTCTTGATTATAGTACTTGGTTTGTATGTGGTCTAGATGAAAAGGGCTGTGGTTTTTCCCGAGCAGGGTTTTCCACGTAGAAAATCGTGTGCCTCCTGTCTCAATTGTGGTTGTTTGTTTTACTTTGCATTTAGATTAATCATCTAGATTAATTAATTGTATTGGAATTCATAAAGGAATTTGATTTGGGACTTTAATCTGTGTTAAGACTTAAACGCAACTCCTTAATTCTTCAAATTCAAGTAAAATCTAGTACCTCTACATGCTGGAACTTTGCCAAATTTCACTTCAGTTGCAGCTGGGCTCGGTCCATCTATTTGTGCTTGTAACTTGGGCCTAGATCTGACCTGTTTTAACTTTTAGACCTTGGACGTGTACTAGCTAGGGTCTGGAACGTTGGAATGATATGCACACAAGCATGTCCAAGTTTTCCCAAAATACACATGCATCTAGGCTAGACTTGACCTTTTGCATCCATCCTGCAAATTTCTACCTCTACTTGTTTTTTTATACACATGAAATTTAAATTATTCCCGCTCAGCTGGTTAGTCACATAAGTACATAAGTTCAAATTTTCTAGATTTTATAAAGGGGTGTATCATACAAAGGTGTTGGAGAAACCAACACAATTTCTATCTTATTATGGGGCAAAGGTGTATGCACAAACGGGCTTGAGTTTCATCATTCATGGTAACTACATTTCAAAAAAAATGAGGGAGGTAAAAAAGTAACAAGACAATAATGTGACGAGAAAACAAAAAACGGAGGAGAGGAGTCGTCGTTTTGCACCAAACAAAGGTGATGGACATTCCTTTCATTTTTTGCAACAATTCCCACTATACAAACACACCATAATGAGTTTTAATCCAAGTTAAAAAAAGGTGGAAATCCACAACGACGCCCACCTATTGAAAATCTGAACATTCAAAATAATCTCCCTCTTGGTGTATGGGTATCTACGAATTTAATCCAATAGGAATTGATGCCACTGACCATTTAATAGGAAAACATGATAATGAATTAAGATAAGATTGTCTTAATCAGATTTTAAAAAAAAAAGTAGACTGGGCCTCCTCAGCAGAAGCCCCCAAAGGCCCTTATCGGAACCCAACAATAGATCGGGTATGAACCAACATTAACCACCCCAAACCCAATCCACTTTACACACTGATGTGAATCACAAGTTGGGTGGGTTTCCCATGTAAATACTAACAAAGAATAGGTCCTTTTACCAATGAATGCATCCATAAATACAACTCAAAATCAGTCCCAAACCCTAATATGATCCCCTCCAGGGTTTCTTGAGAAAGAAACTTGAAAGCCCTTCTCTCTCTTGTATCATTTTATGTTTTTCTTCTTCTTCTTCTTCTTGTGTTTTATGTAAACAAGTCTCCATGTTCCTATGAGGATGATGAAGAAATTTAAAAAGGTTCGCTCGTCGTAATGGCTATTGGCCTTGACGATCCTTTTAAGCCTATACAGAGTCCTCTCTACATTTTTTCAAGTTTGGGTTTTTATTTATTTCTATTGGGATCTTATGTTTTTTGAAGTTTTCTTTGGAATTTGAAAGTTTTGTTGGGATGATGGGGCCATATGGATGGATGGATGGATGGATGATGTTGCAGTGATGAGAACGAATGGTTATTATTAGATTGAAAGCATTCAGCTTCATGAGATCTATTTCCTGAGCGGTTACCTGAGCAACATCTCCTTCCTTCTTTCCTTTAACTTCTCCTGTTTGTGTGTGTTTTTTTTATCAATTTTTGATCCACTAGCTCTATGTCTAGCATATGCATATTATCAATCAGATTAAAATTTGATGGGACAAATTGGTCGTCCATGTTGGGGTCCCACAAACTTGTCAGGTGATCAATTCATATGAAATGGGAAGGACCATCCATATGTTCTATCCGATTCAATGGATGTGATGCGTTGGAGTATGATTGTAGGTTTTTGCTGAATTGTTGATAATATCTTGTGAGTTGGCTAGTTTCCCCAAAATGAATCGATTTGAGCATACAACATTAAACAAGTTCAACTAAGACAATCTTAATAATGCATATGCAATAATCTCATCAATTTCAAGCTCTCCATCATGCTATCTAATTGATTTTTATTTCAATCTTGTTATCTCATCAATTTCAAGTCTGTCTCATGGGGCCTGTTTTTTTTTAAATTCTAAATTTATAGATCTTAACTATTAGGTGGTATGTGGCCAATTCTTTGGACAAGCAGGGGTTGTTGATGGGCTTGTTACTCTGTCCTAGCCTAGATTAGAAAATGTTAAAGCCTTTTGTCACCTTCTTATTCCCTTCATAATGGTTGCAACTATAAAACCCTCTCTATGCAATGGTGGGGTTAATATTCTTCCATGATCATGCTGCATGTCACGCTTTGAAATTTAAAAAAAAAAATCCTATTGGATAATCCTATCCTTTGATTTAACAGTCATAAAAGTTTAGTGGTCTTTTCATCATTTCTTATATATTAGAGATTCAATCAAACAGTGGATAAAAGTTTGGCGTGAGAAAAATTGGGCCTAGTGCTAGATCACGGCCGATGAGAGTAAGATGGCCTGCACTTATTAAAGTTGGGCTATAAGGTTTCTCTTAGGAGAATGTTTCTCCAATGGTCGGTTTTAGGGACCATCTAAAAAAGGACTGCTGGTTGATTAGCTTCATCTACATATAGAACAACTTATTTCTCAATCATCCAATGGTTGCATATCTTGGTACTCTAAAAAAATATGAAAAATGAAATGAACATAAACAGAAGAGATTGAAGAAATGGAACATTTGGATTGAAACGCAAGCCTCTCTCAGAGGGAGAGAGAACATGCAAGCATTTTTATTGCATTTAGAAACAAATTCTACAAAGTTTTCCATCGATCGGACAATGGTTTATTTTTTACATTATTTTACCTTGGATGGAGAAATGGACCCAAATTTAAACAGAAGATGCTTCAGAACACTTAAGTAAATGTTGCCTTTTTCTTTTGGGCATGCTTGGACTTTCAGAACTCAATTTGCGCATATGGCATTCATTTGTTTGGATAGCCTTGAGTTTACCCATAAGAGTTGTTTTGTTATTTGCCATAATCAATTGCAAATTAACAAAGGTACAGGTGATTAGATGAATGGGTAAACTTTGTTGCAGGGAAACTGCGTTCCGATGATCCAAACAGGGCCGATGATTTTACTTACCACCGCTCATTTGGCCCTCCAAGAAACGAACTACAACACAGGTTATGTTGTCTGCACTGCCCCTTTGAGAAGCTTCCTGCATGAGCTTCTTTGCTGCTTGTTCTGGGTTATCAATGGATTTAACCAGGGAAACAGACTCCTGCAGGATTTTGAAAATAATGAAACAAAAGATCAGAATCTAAAATGAGAAAGGAAAACAAAGGCCCAAAAATGTATATCAGATGTTGCTTGCAGAAAGAGAGGATTGAATTTAAGTTAGTGAAAACCTCATTTGTAACGACGTCCCAGAGTCCATCACTTGCAAGGATAAGAAATTCTAGAGAGCTGTCAACCACCTCTTCCTACAATTTTTTAGGCAGTGGAAATTAGCCAAGCATAACAATGCATCAGGAATTTGAGAATAAGTTGAAGAATGGAATACTATCAGTTCTTTTCATTGTTCTTATGAATAAGCAAAATTAATCATTACATCCATATAAGATTCTGAAAATCCATGGAAACATTTCTGTTAAGCTTCAAATACCATAAATTTGTAGGTTTTAACTTCCTAAATAACAGTATATCAGTTATGCATTTGACATTTCACAATTAAAGGCTTATAAATAAAATGTCTTAGTTTAATAGGCCTCCCAAGTAAGCAAGTCTGATATGAACGAAATAGAGCTGATTCAATTAGACCCTGCTACAAATACACTATTTGGTACACATCTCTTTCAATTAGAAAAAGGATACTTTTACAGAGATTCAATTATATATATTTGAAATAGAGCTGTTTTAAATAGACCCTGTTAAAAATACACTATTTGGGACACATCTCTTTCAATTAGAAAAAGGATACTTGCCGTTTTGTAAAAATTATATGGGAAAAGTTAGTACATATATAGTAAGAGTAGTGAAGACAAACTCGTTAGGAAGTAAAACTAGTACAAGGAAACTTGCCAAAAAAAAACCAATAAAACATGTCTAATTGCTTCAGGCCTTTATGTCCCTTTGAAAAAGTTGCATTTTGAAAAGAGAGGCAAAAGATCTTAAAATTGATTGAATTGAACATCCACATAAAAAAAACAAACAAACTTTGCCAAGTAATCTAAAGCACTCAAACATCTATTCAAATCAAGCTTTAATCCAAATAGACTCGTAACCTTACTAAATGACACATAATCCACAAAACTAATACATTCAATCGTAGTGAAACTATAATTAGACTAAAACAAACACACACACACAAAAAAAAAAAAAAACACCTTTTACGTAAAGGGATTTGCTGATTAACAACGTTGAATTTCTCCTTGAAACTAGGAACTGAGCATTCCTCTAGCATAAAAGCTAGGCTTACTGTCTCTTTGAAAACATTCAATAAAATTGGAAAAGCTAGGCTTACTATGGAAAGAGAATATAGATTATCCATTCACACAGACAAGTGGTCTAATCTCATTTTGTGATTTGAAAATTGAAATAATTTACCATTACAGATTTAAAAAAAAAAAAAAAAAACTAGTATAATGAAGAACAGGTCAGAATTTTCACTATTTTAGTGCAGTAACCTGGCAAAGATGTTAAAACCTACAGATTACAATATTAAAGCAGATGAAGAAAGGTTAGTCATATAAAATCAGTGTCAAGATCAAGACCTTAATTTCTGGATCTGCAACAACATACTGCTTCAGGGGCTTATCACCAAATGCACGAGATACAGCAAGAACGCCACCAACTCGCCAAGTTCCTGCATTGGCATACCAGTTGGTCATTATCACCTTAAATAAAACAAGACAATAGAACATGTAGTAATCAACACAAGTTATCCCCTACATTTAGATGTCTGCCAAGTACATAAGAGCATATACCACATCAAAACAAATAGGCTAATCAATTCTTGTGTTTGGGTGGCTACATAATGCATGAACATCCATTGATTTCCACCCAAAATCTTGAGAGTTATAAAAAGGGTCCTTGTTCTACTAGAGATGGGTGGAAATGGAAACAAAATGACCCTATGATGCTTCCACAGACATCTAAATGTAGATTATGGGTAAATATAGATGTTGATGTGACTGATTGTCCTTTACCAGCCCACATCACAAAACCTCCAGCATCTTCAATCCGTTGCCGCTCATCAGTTTGGTCTGGCTTGTGATCTCGCGAAACAGCTATAGCTGTAGGAAGTTGCAAGATAGTTACTTTAATTAGAAGGGAACAATAAAAAGTTAAGTGGACATCAACCAACTAATGCTCAAAGGAATTTCCAATCAAACAAGAAAAAACATATATTCCACTACAAAGACCAAGGCCACTCAACCATTATGTGGTCATCCATTATCTGTTAATCATTCTAAGATGCACAACATCGAGCCTAGAAGTTACGTCTTTTATACAAAAAGGTTGGTGTTTTTGTATTAATGATTTTAGTCTATAATATTGCCCCACTATACTTTCACTAGTTTCCCTTTTCCTTTACTTCATATATTCACCAATTTTATTTTTTTCCATTAATTTTTTGTTCTCCCACCACCATTCAATGAGTGGTGATCCATTTTTCTGTTTGTTAGAATGAAGTTCTGGTTGTCTTCTTTTTCTCCCTCTCTCCCTTTCTTTCTCTCATTCCTTTTCTCTCTTTTCCCCCCCTTTTTGGAAGTAACAATGAAACTTGATCATGGAAGATTGAATAAAAAAATACCTACAGCCTGTGCCTGAACAATAATATTTTCATCCATATGCATGACTTCTGAGATGTGATACCAAGATACAGCATGGAGAAGAGAGAAGCATGCCATGATACAGGGACATGGATTTTCCACGTAAGAAAATGAAGTGATGGATATGGCATGGTAATGGTATGAATGTGTTATAGTTTGAAGCATTCAGATAACATAGCTTCTAAGTGATAGTATCCAGAAATCAGAACCTAAGATGTTGTCATATGTTACCACTAAACACATAACAGTGCATGTCATGACCTGTTTTTTTAATGACTTGAGCTTAAATGAAAGCCATATAGTTAATTTAGCGTTTCATTGAAATGGTAGACATATGAATCCAAATGCAACAGTTTCTATTCATTTTTCCCCTTTTTCTGGTTGACCGCCCATATGGCTGCTAGAGGATGGCGTGTTCGTGTATAGTTTGCAGATTTCCGCTTTTCAATGTAACACACTCTTTCTTAAGCCCTCCTCCCAAATAGAAACACTTTTTCGTGGATTCGTTGAAAATTGAACTTCTTTGGACGTTTATCCTTGAGGAAATTTAACTGCACTAAGTAGGAAAACAAAGTCAGCAACAAAACAGACCATTTTCCTTTCCGCATCCAAGGAAAACACGTTGCAGAAACGTGCCCTGAGGTAATCAAGGGAGCGGAAAGAAGCATGAATCCTGTACCTTTTCTATTGAGGATACACCTAACAAATGCACCTAGGAATTGTTGTGTAGTTTCTAGAGTCGCAAGCATTTTGTGGAAACACATATTAGAGCACAAGATAAACTTGTGGGGACACCTAAATATGCCATATCCATACAAGTATCAGCATTTCCAAATGGGTGGATGTGTCAAGATGATGCTATCTACCGTGTCAGTCTAAAAAGACCCCAAAATAGGTCCCTACAGTTAGAAGCAGGATAATTAGAAGTTAAACAAAAAAGATATCATCATCATCAAAGCCTTGTCCCAATTATGTTTGGGGGTCAGCTACATGAGTTTTTTTTTTTTTCCATTCTAGTCTATCCTAGGCCAAATCCTCAAATAGTTTGGTCCTTTTTTTAGATCTATCCTTCCTACTTAAGCAAAAATATGCAATCTTCAAAAGGAATATACTAAAATAGTACCCCTTCGGCCCTTCATCCTTGCACTATCTAACAAGGCATAAGTGCTGCTTACCTTTTCCGTTCCTGCAGATAACAGCCCTAGAGTCTCCAACATTTGCAACGAGCAATCGGTCGCCTACAAGAATAGCGGTGGAAGCTGTTGAGCCAGCTTCTCTATTCTGATTGTTCTCTGAATTGAGAAATTCTGAGTCTGTGTGGTTGTACGCATCAACTGTAGAAGACGCGAATGTCAGCCCATATATTAAACAAATGTAACCAGAACACTGAACAGGTAGTCTATACACAGATGAGAAGAATGGCACCTATAGCAGATTTAGTATCGGTAATGAATTTTGCATCCTTGATCAAATTACTGAAGAGATTTTGTTTCACATATTCTGCAAGCTTGAGCACCCCCATGACCTGAAAGCACGATGAATAGAACTACCTTAAGAAAGATGGACATGAATCAATTATCTATTATCAATGGTCCAGCTATGCATGTGCACCCCACTAAGGTAGAAAGTTCATCTGGTAAGCCCCAAAGTTTACCCACCATCATCTTGCTATGCATTTTGCGACTGCAAATAGACATGTACACTACGGGAAATGGTCCACAATTAATGAGGAAAAGATGGATTTAGGAGTATAAATGGCATGTTACTGGAGTAACTACTAGTCATGATACATATGAGAAGCCTGGCTTACAAAAGGTGGATTTCAAATGCACAGGTTTGTAACTATGATACCCAGATACTTCAAAATAGGCAACCTACCATGTCGTATCATTCTGATACTTCACGTTTTATATGTAAAATCTGTGTTTCTTCTATATCCATAGCGTCCCTTCAGTATCCATGCCATATCTGGGCATCATAGGTTTGTAGGGGCTGAGAAATTCGCACACATGACCATATAATATTTCTCAATATCTAGAGACAACAGAATCATGCCAAGACCACACCCTGTTTTATGGGCCAAAGGTCGTGATATTCTACAACATATAGACATCATCCTGAACTTATGACTTACTCATACTCACCATCAAACACTCCAAATAGGCCAACTATTTCTCCATGTACACCAGCAACTGTGGTTTCATAGAAATCTTCCATTGAATTCCTTTTCCCTTGTGAGCTCGCATATCCAAAACTAAACTTCCCATTCTGACTATTGAAAAAAGATGATCCAGTAATTAGGAGTATAAACAAATTAAACTTTTTAACTACAAACCATACAAAATCCAACAAGCTTTTAGCAACTCTATAGCCTAATCTGTGTCATCAATTTTTCTAAGATCAACAATCATCAAAGACAAGTCTATTCTCGGAGTTAATGTTGCATTCTAACATATTAAATCAAGCTCAATGCAATTTGTTGTTGGAAATTTCAGCATAAAATAAGATCAAATGGCCCTTGGGAGAGAATATAACGATGTCTTCAATTAGCACAGTATATAAAGATGATAAAAGCTCACAACTGCAGAATTTTTTTCTTTTTTTTTTTTTAAAGGAATTGTCCAGCTCCTTAGCAATTTTAAACAATTCGATGCCCACTCCTCTTGATGCTTCATTTCAATGACCATGTGGCGATAAAACAGGTGCCAATCCACTGGTAGCTCAGTGGTGAGGCACCTCCCTTCTACACACAACCAGGGATCCCTGGCTGCATTGCTGATGGTGAGGGAATTTTGTGTGCGCCCGCGCACAACCACTCCTCTCGATGCTTCATTTCAATGAATAAAACAGTTGCCAATCCACTGGTAGCTCAGTGGCGACGCACCTCCCTTCCACATACACAACCAGGGATCCCTAGTTGCATTGCTGATGGTGAGGGACTTGTCTGTGCGCGCGCGTGTGCGCGTACACGCACGTGCACGTAATAAGGTTGACTACAATCTAAAACCTATTGAAAATTTGACTATAACTATGACTAACTGACGATGGATTAAGCAAAGAGGAATGAAGCGTTTTCTTGATATCAGATTCAAAGCCATAGGTTCTAATTAAAAAAAAAGGTATTTTTTCCGATTATTAATAATTAATGCCATGAGAAAAAATGAAAAGTAACAACATTAAAAATCAATAAAAGTCCTATACTTCTCATGAATTCAACTTTGATCAAGTAGATAAGCAACTCATTTCATTTCTCAAAACAATGAAGAAAATTCTCAGCAGATGATCTTTTAGATTCAAAAGAATTAAAATGAATGCACAAACATGTCAACTAGAATTGGGTCCTAACCCCTTATATAGTATGAGATATTTAAACTAAGGCCAATGCACCAATCTTCAAAATAAGCTAAGAATAAATCCCATAATTATTAAACTAATAATCCAAGAACCCATATAATCCATTGAGACATGTTATATCACAATTAGAATAACCAGTGGCCAATCAATTGTCAGAGAGTTCTGAAAATAGACTAGAACGGTAAACCTAGTACAGAAAACTTCCCTCACATCAATGATTTTCATCTGAATAAACTGGCTTCCTTTTCTAGAACTAAACATTGCATAAACATATATGAATAATACATGCATGCGGGTATGTATTTATGTATGTATGTATATAGGTTATTATCCACGTGGCTTTGGTACAATGGTAAAAGTCTTAGGTGCTATGCGTGAGAACGCACGTCCTAGACCTGCGAGCAACCACTTTGTGCAAAAAGTCAAAGGTTAGGTCTGTCTCTAGTCTGGACCCTCCTTCGGCGGCACCCGCACTGCATAATGACCTTTTTTTTTTTTATCCACGCATGTATGTATGTGAGATAACAACTATAGAGCTCCAGGTTGTTTGTTAGTAACTAGAAAACACCAAAAGCTCGAGCTGTTTGTAAAAGACAATACAATGTATATCAAAGGTCTCCGATAGCACCCCTCACATGTGGGTAAAGGTGTGCATCGGTCGGTCGGTTCGGTTATTGACATATTTTTAACCTAACCAAAAATTTTCGATTAATTTCAACCATTTAACCAAACCAAAAATTTTTAGCGGATTAACCATCGGTTCGGTTAACCTAAAATATCGGTTTGGATTTCGGTCGGTTCGGTTAAATCCAATTATTTTGGGCCAAAGTCAAAGCCCAAAAGCTAAGTTCACAAAAGCCTTATATTTTCATTATTTTAGGCAAAAGCCCAAAGGCCACTCTATACACATGCAACCTGCAGCAACCATGCAACCATTAATTGTAAAGGAATTTAAAACATTAGTTCTACAATGGTGCAACCATTAGTTTTGCAGTCTTGATAAATATAAAATATATAATATATTGAAGGTGCTACATTACATGGTAACTTGGTAAGTTACTAAGTTGGTACTTGGTAACATGAATTAATACTTATTAATTGATGTATGTTATATATTTTGAATTTTTTATATAAGTATTAATAGATTTTCATATTATATACATGCACACATTTTATTTTATATATTATATATTTATATAGTCTGCTATAATTTCGGTTCGGTTCGGTTAATTTGGTTAATTTTTCTGTTAACCGAACCGTTAACCGAAAACCGAAATATTCAAACATCTTTAACCGAACCACCCGATCGGTTAAGAATAACCGGTAAATTCGGTTAACGGTCAGTCGGTCCGGTTCGGTTAATCGGTTTTAACCAAACTATGCACACCCCTACATGTGGGGCTCCGCACATAGACAAAAATATGCCAAACAACCCTAAGTGGACAGAAACACGTCCCCAGGGATTCAAACACACAACCCCCAGCTTTGATAACTTAGCTTGTTTGACTTTTTCAATGAGGTCAAACTCATGTAACCACCAATAACTTTTTACACCCATCCCAATTCTCTCACGCCATGTTGTCCCATTTTTTCTTGGGGGAGGACACATGGAGACCTTTAAAATTCAAACCCCTTAGCTCCTAATAAGATAACGGTTACAGGTGGGACCCACATGGTGGATCGTTCTTGAAAATACTCGTTCTTGAAAATACTCATTTAACCACTCCTTGTATGACTTAACCCACAACCTCAAGGTTGCAATAGTGAGCACCTTCCACTGTGCTATGGTCTATGTAACTCCTAGTTTAATATTAATATCAATAGTGCTTTATAATATCAATATTAATAATGCTCTGATAAAAGGTACCCCTCATGCAATCCACGACGGGAAACTTTTTCCCCACCAAATGGATCCCCTACAACAAATTCATAAAATATGACATTAATCTGAATTATTCTCACCATTGGATTAAATTTCATAAAACATATAATTTAAGCAACCGTTAAAACTTTTAAGGCCCCTAAAATCAATGGTTGTTATGATATGATAGAGATGGTTTTCACCCAAAATCATAACCACAATGAGACAATTCCATCAGACTACCCTCTTGCCTCCTGTGATTAGGATGCATCCCCTCACGAATAGCATGATTAGGATGCATCTCTTAGGGCTTGTTTGTTTGCATGTTTGCATTAAAATCTACATAGGAATTCATGTTGAAATGAAATCTGCCAAAAGATCATTAAAGAGGTAACACACTTAAGGAGTGAAGGATATGAGGTGAGGGGTGAAAATGAACCTTCACTCTCCTGTGTATTGAATTACTAGGGTGAGGGGTGAAAATGAACCTTCATTTGATTCTATTTCCTTAAAAAATATGGTTATATGATGCTTATTTTTTTAGATCCACCCTTCATCTTCAATTTTAAACACTTCTAATACAATCATTTCTATTCAATTCCTGCATATTCTAATGCAAACAAACAGACCATAGCAGTTTTAAAGAACATTATTCATATATCAATAAATAAATCACCTTACTGCATTTTGAAAGAAGAACCCAAATCATCAATTCATTCCCTTACTAAAAACAAACGCAAGATTGCAGATGTAAGCAAAAAAAATAGGGGGGTGGGGATGAAGACTAGGTTACCTGACACCTCCACCGCTCACGGGTCCATCCGAAGCTGGCTTTTCGCTCGTTGATCCAACAGATTTTGTGTCACCCATGACCACAATTCTTTGAAAAAAAAAAACGAAATGGAAACAAGGTACTTCTCCCCTTCTTTTCTTTCAAATCTCTTCCTCTTCTTCTTCTTCTTGTAACAAGAAGATATCAAAATTCAAAAACCATCACCAAGATTCCCCTTAACTTTTCAACAACCCCAAACATCAGAAATGTCTAAAATAACAGATGGGGGATGGAAGAAGTATGCATTGGGATGCCAAGAGTGTAAATTCACTACCAATCAAATTGGAAACAAACAATGTGGTATCAAGGAAGCAAGGACAGAGAGAGAAGGAGAGGGAGGGTTTAAAGGGTCTTTGTCTTCCTGCTCAAGATGGGTGGCAGATACGTGTCACCAGTATGTGAAACTCAGAAACGCGAAGACTCGGTCAAGCAGAGGAAAAACCAAAGGATGAGAGGTGGATACGTACGCTTGTTCCGTAGAATATATGAGCCATGAGGAGCCTCATGGACCTGAATTTTTAGAGGTGGCAAACATGGTGAGTCTGGTTGACAAGGTATATCACTATATCCAAGGGTTGGGGGCCCAACTTGTATTGGACCCATTTTAAAATGGGTCAAGTAACTTCAACCCACACCTGTTGCGGATAAATCCACTCGAACGGCCAACTTGTTTAACTTAATTTGACTTGAAAACGGCATCTTATCCTAGTGGTAAGATGTATCGATTCTCACCTACTATGGATTAACTTTTAGGTATGCCATATTCTCTCACCCAAAGTCTACATTTCTCACCCGATGGCTCAATAGGGTCACAGCCTCATTAGTTGGAGTACCAAAAAAAAACTTAATTTGACTTGTCGAAGCATGGCACAAACTCTATTTATTTCAAATATTAAGATTATATTTGATTTAAATTGCAATAGGAGAGAAAAAAATTTAAAAAGCTCAACACAAGCTCGACCCATCTATCTATATTAAAATTTTAAAACCCCTCACAGAAATCCTCTTCAAAGAAACCTCAAGCTTTTTGCAACTCTTGATTCCGAAATTGCCCTTCTCTTCTTTTATTTTCCTTTAAATCTTTATCCCTCCAATCATTAAAATTTCTCCCAAAATTTTAAAACCCCTCACAGAAATCCTCTTCAAAGAATTCGTTTAAAAATTCAAAAGTAATCCATTATCATCCCGTTTCCTTATAATTTGGAATATCTATTCAGTTTCCTTATAAATTGGGATATATTTCATTCAAAACATCATATCATACCATTTACATCTATCATTCCATTGACTAAAATATAATTCCCATAACATCAACTTCTCAGTCTGCCTCTCTCTCTCTTCGATAGCCCCATGAAGATAAGGTGCTCATTGTTAAGCTCCAAGGTGGTGGGGCATCTTGATGATCCTGATTTGCCCGTGTACATGCATTTTGTGAAGAAGGTTTTTTTCCTTGGGCCTATGATTTTAATAGTGTGGTTGTTGTTGGATTTTAAGAATCCGGGCCCAAATAGTTTTTATTTTTATTTTTATCTTTCGCATAACTTCTACCTAGATTTCCTTGAATAGAAGGTAAACATTATATGGATGCATCTTTTAGTATATTTAATGGGGTTGTATGAAAGGGATTTTATTTTAGTTGGATTGAAGTATGTTTTTTTCCCCTGATCTCTCATGCAATTATGAATGCTCAAATCACATGAACGCTGTGCGAGGCCATGATCATTTCCCTTAGACGTATGCCATTGCTCTTTTTATTTTTTTTTTGGGCATATGTAATTGTGGATTCTTCAAATCTAAAAAAAAAAAAAACTAATCTAATCAACACATTATCTAGCATATTGGATCTTATCTCTACTACCCATTCCGTATGGACTCTTACATGATAATCTTTCCACCCATATCCAACTGATTTACCATCATGTTGTGAGACTCACAAAATGAATGGCTGAGATTGCACAATCCATGGTGGGGTGGCATGGGTGGAGAATGATTTTTAATTTATAGGTTCCGATTGGAATCAGTTTTATGAATTTTACTAACTTTGTCTCTTTGCAGGAATACCATAAAACATAGGAGGTTGATTATGATGCTATAGAGGATGCCACCCGATCCAACAACGTCTGTCTTGCATTAGTTTGTAATTTTTTTAGTTATACTTAAGGAATCCTTGCATTTTGATTCTCTCTCACAAAATGTAGATTAGTAAAAGCCAGTAATATTTTTTAATTATTTTATTTTTCCTTTCTTTTAAAGCAGCAGTCTCCTTGCTAAAGAGGGGCATGTGGCATTCCCCTTAAAGTTTATGCAATGCAGCATGTAAATCCTCTCAAAACAATATCTCATAGATAGGAGACTTATGGTTACAAATCTCCTATAAAATCCTAAAATCTCTGTACCTAAGGCTATCCTAAAAATCTCATGTGGACTCTTACACAATATTCTTACCATTCACGGTTTCTTTAAAAAGATGACATGATCATCTCAGAGGCATTTTTGTCAAACTTTAATTGGTCACATATTTTTTTTCATTTCGTAAATACCAGTCACAGATTGATGAAGTGATTTTAGTCATTTATTTAAATGGCCATAGGATGTAATGGGTATGAACCAAAAGTAGTTGAACAAACTTGGTGACTGATACATATTTAATGGTAACACATTTTACAAAAAATCAGAGAGAATTGTTGCCTCGATTGGAGATTTCATTCAACACATTTTAGAGAAAATTGGATAGAAATGATGGCTCGATTGGAAATTCTATGGATTGTTCACTCCTATTACATCTGATGAATTTTGAGATATTAGTAGTGGATTTGCAAAAAAAAAAAAAAAGTGTTGTTTATTTCATTGTTAAGTTTATCTTATACCAAGAGTCTTTGTTTCAATTCTTTTATTCTTTCTTATTAATTGTTTTGAATCTTATATTAGATGTTGTTTAATAGGTGGGAGTTTTAGTTCCTAATTATAGGAATAAGCAGCCAACTATCATTCTCTCATCTTTATACATTTTCAAGTTACCAATGATGACCTTTTTATTTATTATTTTTTATTGTTTTTCTTTATATGTAATAATTTTTTAAAAGACCTATAAAATTACCAAAGAACACATGCTCCATCTATGCTGGTGATCTCTCTTTCTCTCTCTTGCATTGAATTAAATCTTTTTAAGATCTTTTCGTCCCTATAAATTGTGTTATTTATCATGTATATTTTTATAAAAAAAATTTTCAATCCAAAAAAATTCACAAAAATATCCAAAATATCCAGAATATTAGAAAATGCCCCCCATTAGAATACTTACTTGGATACCCATTCATAGCCATAAAATCTAAAAGTTTTCACCTAATTCTAAGTTTCAAATAAAACCAATTTCTTTTTCCAAATTTCCTCTCATGATCCCATCGGTGAGCTAAGTAATTTTATTGTCTACTTCTTCGCATCAAACAAAGTGACAGTTATTAAACAAGTGGAAATTTTAAACTTAGTGCAATTTTTTTAATTTACATTGACGTTAATGTGTGTTTATTTTTTCATTAATATAGTATAATTAATGCATGGATATATGCTTTAAATAGTCATTTACATTTCATTTAAATGAAATGAATAATACTATCTAAAATTTTAATAACTCTTTAAACAAGGCCCACGTTGGGCGTGGGCCCCGAAGCGCTAGTATTACTAAAGGGATGTATACACTTCCTGGAGGAGGACACTTGGCATGTCTTGGAGATGGACACGTGGCAGCAGCCAGCCTAAAATGGTATTATGCTAATCTCTCATTCTCCATCTAAAATTTCTCCATCTCTCCCTCCCTAAAATCTCTCCTTCTCCATGCTAATGCAATCCCTAAAATCTCTCATTCTCCATCTAAAATTTCACTTCCAAGACAACCACACAAAATGGGGAAGAGGAAAATCCCAAATTGTAAAGGATTGAAATATAATCCTTAATTCCATAGAAGAAATATGTGCTCTCTGTGGGGCCCACTTGGGGCCTACATCACTGTCAAGGTTGGGACCCACTGATCATCCTAACCAATTCAACAGGAACCCACAAATTTTAATGGCTTAAAAAAAAAAGAAGAAACAAATAGAGTGGTCGATTGTGGGCTCAATTGGTCAGAATGGGTGCAAACCTACATGGATCCATTGTGATTCAGGGGAGATCTCTGTTTTTTATCCATTTGGATATCATCTACACATCTAGCAAGACATTTCTGTCACACCCTCGTGATTTGATTAAAATTATTTTATCAATCAATTCATGGGTCCCGGCCCGCATCATTTGATTTTATGGACGGTTAGAATAAAGATGGTGGACCACATTCATCTGGGTCCCACTTAAAAATATTTGGTCAATTTTTTTGGTCTACGATCATTTGATCCTTTGATCTTTTTAAATCAATTCATGGGTCCCATCCCGCATAATATGCTTTTTGGACGGTTAGAATAGAGATGGTGGACCCCATTCATCTGGGGGGTTCCACTTAAATAGGTTATGTTTGGTCAATTTGTGAGGTCTATGATTATTTGATCATTTGATCTTTATCAAGCAATTCATGGGTCCATCCCGCATCATATTATTTTATGGATGGTTAGAATATAGATGGTGGACCCCATTCATCTTGGGGGTCCCACTTAAATAGGTTAGGTTTAGTCAATTTGAGACGTCTATGATCATTTGATCTTTATCAATCAATTCTTGGGTCCCGGCCCGCATCATTTGATTTTATGGACGGTTAGAATAAAGATGGTGGACCCCATTCATCTGGGTCCCACTTAAAAATATTTGGTCAATTTGTTAGGTCTATGATCATTTGATCCTTTGATCTTTCTTAATCGATTCATGGGTCCCATCCCACATAATATGATTTTATGGACGATTAGAATAGAGATGGTGGACCCCATTCATTTGGGGGGTTCCACTTAAATATGTTAGGTTTGGTCAATTTGTGAGGTCTATGATCATTTGATCCTTTGACCTTTATCAAGCAATTCATGGGTCCCAGCCCGCATCATATGGTTTCATGAATGGTTAGAATATAGATGGTGGACTCCATTCATCTTTGGGGTCCCACTTAAATAAATTAGGTTTGGTTAATTTATGAGGTCTATGATCATTTGATCTTTTTCAATCAATTCATGGGTCCCGGCCCACATCATATGATTTTATGGACGGTTAGAATAAAGATGGCGGACCCCATTTATCTGGGTCTCACTTAAACATATTTGATTAATTTGTTAGGTCTACGATTATTTGATCCTTTGATCTTTTTAAATAAATTCATGGGTCATATCCCGCATAATATGGTTTTATGGAAGTTTATAATAAAAATGGTGGACCCCATTCATCTTAGGGGTCCCACTTAAATAGGTTATGTTTGATCAATTTGTGAGGTCTATGATCATTTAATCCTTTGATCTTTATCAAGCAATTCATGGGTCCCAGCCCGCATCAAATTATTTCATGGACAGTTAGAATATAGATGGTGGACCCCATTCATCTTGGGGTTCCCACTTAAATAGGTTAGGTTTGGTCAATTTGAGAGGTCTATAATCATTTTATCATTTAATCTTTATCAATCAATTCATGGGTCTCGGCCCGCATCATTTGATTTTATGGAGATGGCGGACCCCATTCATCTGGGTCCCACTTAAAAATATTTGGTCAATTTGTTTGGTCTACGATCATTTGATCATTTGATCTTTTTAAATCAATTCATGGGTCCCATCCCGCATAATATGATTTTATGGACGGTTAGAATATAGATGGTGGACCCCATTCATCTTGGGGGTCCCACTTAAATAGGTTAGGTTTGGTTAGTTTGAAAGGTCTATGATCATTTGATCATTTGATCATTATCAATCAATTAATGGATCCCAGCCCGCATCATATGATTTTATGAACGGTTCGAATATAGATGATGAGCCCCATTCATCTTGGTCTCACTTAAATATATTAGGTCAATTTGTTAGGTCTATGATCATTTGATCTTTCTTAATCAATTCATGCCTCACCTAAAGAATATAACATTTGGAAAAAAAACATAATGATCAAATTAGCAACAAAAAAAAGGACTCACAAGTTTACTAATTAATAAATTTATTAAAAATAATTCATATTAGTCTGTGTATTTGGTGGTTTCGTGGTTATCCACGGGATTTTGCTAGTTTCATCAATTAAAATATCAAATTGTTTAAATGGGTATATACATGTGCGTTGGCTTTAAATCAACCCATTTAAATGGGTTGGGTGGGTTATGAGGGTTGGTCCTAACTAGACCCTTTTTTCAAAATTTAAAGTCTACCAAACCGATCACTGCTACTTTATCAAAGTCATTAACTAATTTTAATGTGAAAGGCAGGGATGTAAACAGGTCAGATCCGAGGAACCATGGTAAATCCTTATCGGCTTCATCTTCATAGATTCGGACCCGAATATTAGATCCAACTTGGAGCCTATGTGTTGTATTGGCATCTGGCATCAACTAAAAAAAAAGATATGAAATGCAATATTAGAATTAGATAATTAAAAGGGTTTCAAAATAATTTTTCAAATATACAAAGAAAGCTATTAACTGTCCACTTATTAAAGCTAAGTAGATCAGTAAATATCAATATTATTCAAGTTGTATCAAATCAGAATATACAAAGATCTAGACCCCGACAACTGGGATAATCATATTCCCAGTTGCAATTTTCAAACCTCGTGTTGAGATCTCACTCTAATAATGACTTTATTATTATTTGGATGAAAAAAGTAAAGTGAGAAATAAACTGGTGATAAAATATTTTTACTTCATTCCTATTTGGATGGAAATAGTGAAGGGGTGAAATAAAATTCAAATGTAACACCACTAGTCCCTTTACTCCTCCTTGGCCTCTGTTTTTTTTTTTTTTTACTATAATCAATCATGATAAGTATAACCCCCTTTATTTTTACTTCCTTAATAATTTGACTTCACTTTACTTTTACTCCTCCACACAGTAAACATACAGAAGAGATCTCACTTGGAGTATTTAGAGTAAACAGAATCAACCGATTCGCGTGCAATTTTCTGGTGTCACGAACCTTATTCTGGGGCCCTGTCAGATCTCTGGATCGTGATAACTTGGTAATATTTACCATATATTCATCAAATAATTCACATAAGCATTTGGCATTTAAATCAAGTAATAATTTCATTTAATCAAAGAGTTATAAATACTGAACTCTAATATGTTCTGTCTGCATCTATAATATACTAAAACATTAAATATTTTTTCCAAACCAAGGGCTAATCCCCTTATCCACTAATTATCCGTTGTCATTCACTCTTTTCAGCCACGCATATTGAAATTTACGTGCTGATCATCGTTCCGCTCTGTCCCGCCCGCAGCATGATTACCTGAAGGGGGTAACACAACATCAGTACAACTGGTGAATGAATATTCCTAATTACACAAATCACATAAAATATAACATCACAAAATTTAACAGGTCTAAATCAATCATCAAATATTATTGAGATTCTTTCACATACAAATCAGTGCCCATGCACATCACCACGCCTCAAAGGCCTTATCGTATACATGTATACCGGTCACCATGACCCTGTCTCATCATACACGTCCACTAAGGACCTTTCACATATTGGCCCATCACGTCCATTAAGGACCAGCCGCTATAACGACCACCATGGCCCGAAGCCATCTGTCATCCGGACAAAGTCCAACATCCCAAATCTGGGATCTCACAATTAAACATCAACAGAAACATAAACATTACTATAAATAACAACACATGCACAACTGCGTGGGCCCAACCTTAACACCATCAAAATTTAATCATTGTCCCCCCCTCTAAACATAACTGGTATTGATTGGTATAAGGTTGACTCACATTCAACAGTAGTTAATCACTGTCTACATAGTTAAGCATGTAATTAATCAAAATCAAATAATTTATCACAGTCCTCATAAATCTTGCTCTAACTAATTAGTAAGATTAAATTATAATTATATGTACAGATCAGTTCTGTTTTCCCTTAACAGATTCCACACACATCTATACAGTATGTTATCTCACGCCTGAAACACAATAGTATGAAATCCAGTGGGTCCCACTTGAGTAAACCAAAATCAGCCCTCTAGATCATGGTCGCCCAAGGCTGATATAGCACACCAATGATTCTGATTCATCATTGGACCATTCAATGGGGCCCACAACTCAAAACGTCAACTGCTATATTTCTATTCCAAGTTACGCCTAACTGAATTTGAGTCTATTGATCCGTAGGTCCCACTATTCACAAACCCTTGATGTCCTTGACCTCTATGGTCGCCCAGGAGCCCCACACTTGATGACTGGATTGGATTTTTCAATCCTAGGGTCGGATTAATTTCAGCAAGCTTTGGCGGCATACAGTAAATTTTCTGTAATTGACGCCTCCTCTAAACTATGGTAATTGGATGGAGACTCAGGTGGGGTCCACTCTTCATGGTTCCTTCATCTTAAGAGTCGACCATAACTCTCCTTAAGGATCCCTGGTTCAGATTTCTGATCAAGTGGGCCAAGGGGTCCCACAACTACAAACAAGCAAAATTGCTCTTGTCGTTGCTGGAACTGGAAGTCCAATTCTGACTGTTTTCTTCTGCTGATCCCCTTTCTTTCCATCTTTTAAACATAGTGGACATATAAATCATAAGAAACATCTTATCATATCACAACAACAGAACCTTGAGTTTTATTTCATCAAATACCAATCCAGTGTTGACATGTAATAAAACATCACTGAACAATTAATAGATTCAGATTTAGCAAATCATCAGGAAAATCCACTCACCTTTGATAGAAAATCGTCGTCTTTGGATGCGAATTGGACATCAACAGCCTTCCTCTCCTTCTCCTAAATTGCAATCCACAATGGTTTGCTCTCAGAGGTTTTCTCCAAATGAAGATGAAAGGGTCGTTGGTTCTCTATATAAGGAAAGATGGGGAAAAATGGGTTGGGCTCAACTAACATTATAATATAGACTCCATTATAACTTGGGCTCTACTATCATTATAATATGGACTCCACTTACATTATAATATGAACTCCATTATAACTTGGGCTCTACTATCATTATAATATGGACTCCACTTACATTATAATATGAACTCCATTATAACTTGGGCTCTACTATCATTATAATATGGACTCCATTACTATCATTATAATATGGACTCCATTATAACTTGGGCCAAGCTATAACTCAAATATTACCTGGGCCAAACCAACCTAGGCCCAAGTACTCAAGATATTACATGCTCCCCTCCTTGGGAAATTTGGTCCTCCAAATTAAAAACATACCTGTGACAAAAAGATGTGGATACTTGCTACGAACGTCGTCGTCGAGCTCCCAGGTAGCCTCCTTTGGATCATGATGTGTCCATAGCACCTTAACGAGTCGGACTGTCCGTCGCCGTAACACCATGTCCTTCGGGTCTAAGATTGCAACAGGTCGCTCCTCATATGATAAATTGGGTTGTACATCCATTGACACAATATCTAGTACATGGGATGGGTCTGGTTCATATTTCTTCAACATTGACACATGAAACACTTTGTGAACTCCAGCTAACTGTGATGGTAGGTCCAATTCGTAAGCATTCCCATCGCTCACACATCCTGTAATCTTGAATGGTTCAATGGATCTTGGGCTGAGTTTTCCCTTCTTGCCAAAACGCATCACTCCCTTCGTTGGAGAGACCTTTAGGAATACTGAGTCACCCACCATAAATTCCAATTCTCTTCTGCGTTTGTCAGTATAACTCTTCCGGCGACTCTGCGCAGTCTTTAATCTGTCACGGATTTTCTTAATATTCTCTGTAGAAGTTTGCACCCATTCAGGGCCTAAAATGCGTCGATCGCCCACTTCTTCCCAACAAATCGGAGAAAGGCAACTCCTGCCATACAAGGCTTCAAAAGGAGCCATCTGAATACTCGAATGATAGCTATTGTTATAAGCAAACTCTGCCAGTGGTAACTGCTCATCCCAACTATCTTTGAAATTGATTGCACAAGCTCGAAGCATGTCCTCCAGCGTTTGATTTGTTCTTTCCGTCTGTCCGTCTGTGTGGGGGTGATATGCTGTGCTAAAATGCAGTTTGGTACCCATAGCCTTTTGCAAGCTTTTCCAAAATTGTGAAACAAATCTAGTATCTCTGTCCGATACGATTGATGCTGGAACGCCATGTAATCGCACGATTTCCCGAACATAGGTTTTGGCCAATTGTTCCATCGTAGTTTTTCCTTTCAGTGGTAAAAAGTGTGCCGATTTGGTCAATCGATCCACGATTACCCAAATTATTTCATTATGCCTTGAAGTTCGAGGAAATCCGGAAATAAAATCCATACTGATTTGCTCCCATTTCCATTCGGGTATTGCAACGGTTGCAGTAATCCCCCTGGCTTCCTGTGATCAGCCTTCACCTATTGACAAGTAAAACAACGGCTGACAAATTCAGTGACATCATTTTTCATTCCGACCCACCAAAATCGGATTTTTAAATTCTGATACATCTTAGTACTCCCTGGATGGATAGTATATCTTGTATGATGTGCCTCTCTTAAAATCTCATCTTTGATTTCTCGAACATTTGGTACACAGAGTCTGCCTCGGAAAGATAATACACCACTAACAATAGAGAAATCTGGTTTATTGTCCATTTTGTCGAAGATTTCTGTCAATGTTTTATCGTCCCGCTGATGATCCTTTATTCTCTGTATTAGGTCCGGTTGAACCTTGAAGCTTCCCAATAATACCTTGTTGTCAAGAGACCATAAGTTAACATCCAAGTCTTTGATCTCTTCAAGCAATCTCCATTCCGATGTCAAACAAGCCATCTGCGCTGATTTTCTGCTTAAGGCATCAGCTACAACATTCGCCTTTCCTGGATGATAAAAGATAGAGAAATCATAGTCCTTGATAAATTCCATCCATCTCCGTTGTCTCAGGTTCAACTCCTTCTGAGAAAACATATACTTGAGGCTCTTATGATCGGTGTATACTTCAAATTCTTCACCGTAAAGATAGTGCCTCCAAATTTTTAATGCAAAAACCACAGCTGCTAACTCAAGGTCATGCGTAGCATAATTTTGTTCATGGACCTTTAGCTGTCTGGAAGCATACGCAATCACTTTTCCATGCTGCATGAGAACACACCCTAACCCTTGCAACGACGCATCGCAGTATATCACAAAACCTCCACTCTCAGCGGGGAGGGTAAGTATTGGCGCCGATGTGAGTTTACCTTTCAAAGTTCGGAAGCTATCTTCACAGTTCTCATTCTAAATAAACGGGACATCTTTCCTTGTGAGTCTGGTAAGTGGCCCAGCAATTGTAGAAAATCCCTGCACGAACCTTCGATAATAACCTGCCAAGCCTAAGAAACTTCGAACTTCGGACACATTTGCAGGTCGTTTCCAATTCGTAACTGCTTCAATTTTTGTAGGATCTACTGATAGTCCTTCTCCTGAAATAATGTGGCCCAAAAAGGTGACTTGTTTTAACCAAAAATCACACTTGTTTAGCTTGGCATAAAGCTGGTTGTCCCTCAACAGCTGTAAGGAGATACGCAGATGTTCTCCATGCTCGTGCCATTCCTTAGAGTAAATCAAGATGTCATCAATAAATACCACCACAAATTTATCCAAATAGGGTTGGAAAACTTGGTTCATCAGTGCCATGAATGCGGCTGGGGCATTGGTCAAACCGAAAGGCATGACTAAAAACTCGTAGTGACCATACCGCGTTCGAAATGCCGTCTTGGAAATATCTTCCTCCCTCACTCTTAGCTGATGGTAGCCGGATCGGAGATCAATCTTGAAAAAGTATTTCGCACCTTGTAGTTGGTCAAACAGTTCATCGATGCGGGGTAGAGGGTACTTGTTCTTGATAGTCACCTGATTTAGCTGCCTATAATCAATGCACATTCTCAGGCTTCCATCCTTCTTCTTCACAAACAGCACCGGTGCTCCCCATGGAGACACGCTAGGTCGGATAAATCCCTTGTTCAATAACTCCTCCAATTGATCCTTGAGTTCCTTCAGTTCTGCAGGAGCCATTCGATAAGGTGCGTTAGAAATCGGTGTTGTTCCCGGCATTAACTCAATAGTAAAATCAACCTCTCGAATTGGGGGTAACCCAGGCAAATCATCCAAAAATACATCGGGAAATTCCCTAACAATAGGGATGTCTTCTAATCTTGGTTTCTGTTTATCTACTGAGATGAAAGCTATAAAGCCTTTGCACCCACTCCTTAGTAGCTCAACGGCTTTGATGGCTGAGATGACTATTGACCTAACAGGTTTTCTTTTTCCCTCCAAACTAACATGAGTAAATCCCTCCAGGTTAAACCGAACTACTTTGTTAAAGCAATCTAAAATAGCCCGATACCTAGCAAGCCAATTCATTCCCAAAATAACATCAAAGTCATCCATATGTAACACTACCAGGTCTGTCGGCATCTGAACTTGTTCAATTTCTAGCATACAATTATAAAATATAGTGCTAGTGCAAATGTGTTCACCCGTGGGTGTTGACACTACCAATGCATGAGTCAAAGTCGAGGGGGAGTTTCCTATCTTAGCAGCAAAAGCATGAGAAATAAAAGAGTGCGTTGAACCAGAATCGAATAAAGTACTAGCTTCATGATTGGAAATTAAAACCATACCCTCAACCACATTATTGGCCGCTTCTGCATCCTGATGGGTCAGAACAAAGACTCTCCCATTCTGTTGTTGCCCAGCTTGGGTCCCCCCTTGATTATTCCTGCCTTGATTGTAATATGGTCCTTGAGGTTGGTTCTGCTGGTTTCCTCGGTGCTGGTAGGTCTGATTCTGTTGGTAGGGACGCTGGTTCTGTGGACGGTCCTGTTGACGATCCTGCTGATTTTGCCTAAAAGGTTGCCCTTGTATCTGGTTCTGATTCCTTCCTTGCTTCCTAAGACAATCCTTTACCTGGTGTCCTTCCTGCCCACAGCCGAAACATCCGCCCTTTCTTTGTTCTGATTTCTCTCCCTAGCCTCTGGACGATCCTTTACTTTATGACCTCCTTTTCCGCAGCCGAAGCACACTCCAGATTTCTTTCGACATTGGCTTGTTTCATGGGATCCCTCACAATGGTTGCAGACTGGTTTAGCTCCAGTTTTGTATTTCTTGTTAGGAAACTGGTGTTTATAATTGTCTGATTTGCCTCCTGTTGTCACCAGTTGGGTTTTTCTCTGTATATCTTCCATTGCTTCTTCAGACACGAAAGCTTTCTTTAGAGCCTCTGCATAAGTTTTCGGCTCGTGCAGCTTCACGTCTTTCTTGATGTCTGATCGCAAGCCATTAACAAATCGCTCCATCTTTTCTTCTTCTGTAGCCACTAATGTCTCTGCAAAGTGTGACAGTTCGATGAACTTGACAGCATACTTGGCTATAGTAAGGCTGCCTTGCACCAATGTTTCAAACTCTCTCTTCTTCTGCGCCCGAATATGATCCAGTATAAACTTCTTTATAAATTCGCGCTTGAAGAAAGTCCAGGTGATTTCTGCTTCTTGCCCATTAAAGGACCTCTTGGCTGCTTTCCACCACTCCTTCGCATCGCCTTCTACCTTGAAAGCGGCTAATATAGCTTTCTGTTGTTCAGTACATCCCATGACCTCGAAGATGCCTTCCATATGTTCTGCCCACTTGTTCGCATCCCATGGGTTAGTAGTTTCTTCAAAACATTTTGGGCAAAATTCGTTGAACCTCTTATATAGAGTGTCCCTCTCACGATTTCTGCCTCCGTTATTGCTGCCTTCGCCTGATCCACCTTTGTTATTGTTGTTTCCCTCGCCATTCTCACTTTGGAGGTGATGAATAGCTGAAATCTGTTCTTGAACTTGCGTATACGCTTTCATAAAACTTTCAAACATCTGCCGGGCGTACTCCGGCATTTCCATACTCCCATTGTTCGGCTGAATATTGCTGTTTTCATTCTCGTTTCCCCCAGCGTAAGCCATTTTCTTAGTTCTTCTGCAAAAAGAAAAATTGTGAGTCAAAAGATCAATAGCAACGTATCTTGCTTTAGTTTCTACCGTTGACACCCCAACGTCCTCACCACGTTGCCTATGGGTTGCTTTTTTTTTAATTGCCCAAAACCTTATGCTCTGATACCACTTTGTCACGAACCTTATTCTGGGGCCCTGTCAGATCTCTGGATCGTGATAACTTGGTAATATTTACCATATATTCATCAAATAATTCACATAAGCATTTGGCATTTAAATCAAGTAATAATTTCATTTAATCAAAGAGTTATAAATACTGAACTCTAATATGTTCTGTCTGCATCTATAATATACTAAAACATTAAATAATTTTTCCAAATCAAGGGCTAATCCCCTTATCCACTAATTATCCGTTGTCATTCACTCTTTTCAGCCACGCATATTGAAATTTACGTGCTGATCATCGTTCCGCTCTGTCCCGCCCGCAGCATGATTACCTGAAGGGGGTAACACAACATCAGTACAACTGGTGAATGAATATTCCTAATTACACAAATCACATAAAATATAACATCACAAAATTTAACAGGTCTGAATCAATCATCAAATATTATTGAGATTCTTTCACATACAAATTCGTGCCCATGCACATCACCACGCCTCAAAGGCCTTATCGTATACATGTATACCGGTCACCATGACCCCGTCTCATCATACACGTCCACTAAGGACCTTTCACATATTGGCCCATCACGTCCATTAAGGACCAGCCGCTATAACGACCACCATGGCCCGAAGCCATCTGTCATCCGGACAAAGTCCAACATCCCAAATCTGGGATCTCACAATTAAACATCAACAGAAACATAAACATTACTATAAATAACAACACATGCACAACTGCGTGGGCCCAACCTTAACACCATCAAAATTTAATCATTGTCCCCCCCTCTAAACATAACTGGTATTGATTGGTATAAGGTTGACTCACATTCAACAGTAGTTAATCATTGTCTACATAGTTAATCATGTAATTAATCACAATCAAATAATTTATCACAGTCCTCATAAATCTTGCTTTAGCTAATTAGTAAGATTAAATTATAATTATATGTACAGATCAGTTCTGTTTTCCCTTAACAGATTCCACACACATCTATACAGTATGTTATCTCACGCCTGAAACACAATAGTATGAAATCCAGTGGGTCCCACTTGAGTAAACCAAAATCAGCCCTCTAGATCATGGTCGCCCAAGGCTGATATAGCACACCAATGATTCTGATTCATCATTGGACCATTCAATGGGGCCCACAACTCAAAACGTCAACTGCTATGTTTCTATTCCAAGTTACGCCTAACTAAATTTGAGTCCATTGATCTGTAGGTCCCACTATTCACAAACCCTTGATGTCCTTGACCTCTATGGTCGCCCAGGAGCCCCACACCTGATGACTGGATTGGATTTTTCAATCCTAGGGTCGGATTAATTTCAGCAAGCTTTGGCGGCATACAATAAATTTTCTGTAATTGACGCCTCCTCTAAACTATGGTAATTGGATGGAGACTCAGGTGGGGTCCACTCTTCATGGTTCCTTCATCTTAAGAGTCGACCATAACTCTCCTTAAGGATCCCTGGTTCAGATTTCTGATCAAGTGGGCCAAGGGGTCCCACAACTACAAACAAGCAAAATTGCTCTTGTCGTTGCTGGAACTGAAAGTCCAATTCTGACTGTTTTCTTCTGCTGATCCCCTTTCTTTCCATCTTTTAAACATAGTGGACATATAAATCATAAGAAACATCTTATCATATCACAACAACAGAACCTTGAGTTTTATTTCATCAAATACCAATCCAGTGTTGACATGTAATAAAACATCACTGAACAATTAATAGATTCAGATTTAGCAAATCATCAGGAAAATCCACTCACCTTTGATAGAAAATCGTCGTCTTTGGATGCGAATTGGACATCAACAGCCTTCCTCTCCTTCTCCTAAATTGCAATCCACAATGGTTTGCTCTCAGAGGTTTTCTCCAAATGAAGATGAAAGGGTCGTTGGTTCTCTATATAAGGAAAGATGGGGAAAAATGGGTTGGGCTCAACTAACATTATAATATAGACTCCATTATAACTTGGGCTCTACTATCATTATAATATGGACTCCACTTACATTATAATATGAACTCCATTATAACTTGGGCTCTACTATCATTATAATATGGACTCCACTTACATTATAATATGAACTCCATTATAACTTGGGCTCTACTATCATTATAATATGAACTCCACTTACGTTATAATATGAACTCCATTATAACTTGGGCTCTACTATCATTATAATATGGACTCCATTACTATCATTATAATATGGACTCCATTATAACTTGGGCCAAGCTATAACTCAAATATTACCTGGGCCAAACCAACCTAGTCCCAAGTACTCAAGATATTACACCTGGTCTTTTCCCTACTTTCATCCTCTTCTCTCTGTGACTGGCAATGCAGCAGCAGTAAACATGGATGATTCCCAATTCAATCTCACTTCTACTTGTCATTCTCATTGCTTTTCACGTTCTCGCCATTGTATGAATATCTCTCTTTCTAATTTATAATACATATTTATATTGAATAGATCTTTGACTCTTCTCCTTTCTGCCCCCTCAGGTAAAGGTTTACTGGATTTACAAGTTAGCCACTCAAAAGCAGACCCAGAAGCTGAGGAAATTGCATTAGAAAATAGTGAGTTTTCTTCTGACCTCTCTCTCTACATAATTCTCCAAATCTCTGTCACTGATCAGGTATTTCCATTATCATAGGAAAATGGGGGGCTACGGTGGATCTCGACAGTTGATGGACAGACAGGATTGAATGGGTAGGAACAGAAACTGGAAGTATTTCTCTTTGATTTATCAAATCACCTTTTTTTTTTTTTTTTTTGCTCAGTGGAGGATTAGGGTATTTGTGCATTTGGGGTGTTGATGAGAAACTGAAGGGATAAGGAAGGAATCACAATTTCCCTTTTTAGGCCCATTTGTTTGGAGGGATTTCTGATGGAAATATTCAAGCAATGACAACAAGTGTCCCCCGGAATTCTAAATTCGCTATTTCAGGTGTGTTTCGTGTAATTGAATACATGGGAATGATTAAGACTTTCATTTCTAAAAATGATTAAACTTGATGAAAATTTTCAAAAATGACCATCAAATTATCTCCCTTGTGGAAAATGAATCTAGGGGAGGTTGGCTACCTAGTAATTCAAATTATAGGAAAGTGAAGATTATATTACCTCTGCCTCATATCCTTCTTCCCTCACCTCTTTGATAACATGCATGTAATTCATTTGGCCATGAAGTCTATGTTTTTTATGCAAATAAATATGCCCAGACAATAAGAATTCATAAAGCCAGCCTTAAGTGTCACTTTCGGCGTGGAGAATTCTTCTAGTTTCCAAAATGCTACATTGCACTTGAGTATTTGCGAAACTATATGGAGGGCAACATTTGAGAAATTTATAAAAACCCCCACAAGAATTTCAGAGTTCTTGCAAACAAAAGGGCCTTGTGGTGTTTGGGTGTTAAAAGAAATTTAATGGCATGAGGAAGGTGTCATCTGTCTTAGCTCCATATGGGTGGCCCCTAGCTATTACTTTCCAAAGAATATGCTAACAGGTTTAGATGCATTCGGCATTAACTCGTATTCACTTTTGAAGATAAATGATGTGATATTTATGGTTTGGTAGTGATGAAAATTCTTAGGCCCTGTTTAGATACTAGAAACTCGGTTGTCCCACGCCTACATTTCATTTTGGGTAAGGAGAAAAGGTGAAGAAAAACTGTCCACAGTTCAAGTTTCTACTTGGGGCAGTTTTCTTAACATCCGAACAAGTCCTTATTTTACCTTTGTTTACATGTAATTATTTATGGCAAGGAACAAAACATCTCTCATTTATAGGTAACTTAGGCTATCCAAGCGCATGAGCCCTCAGCTATGCAAAACTTGAGTGACCTGCTTCCAGTTTACCAAAATCCAAATGAACCCTTCAGGGCTATGGGGATGCAAAGAAAATTGGCGGAGAAAACTATCTATATATAAAACTGAACTATGGAGATTTTCTTCACCTTTCCTCTGCATCTAACAGATGTTTGGTGGATGTTTGATATGTTGCTATTGTTTATTTGGGAAAGTGGCATTGATCTAAGGGTACCTGTGATGAATATATACAAGGTAAGTAGGTGACCGTGAGATTTCTCCCCTCAATAGGAAATAGTCCCACATCTACCACTTTATGTAAGTAAATCATGCTGCATGTGGAAAAAACACGATGTTCTTCACCCTTGAGCCTGCTGCACCTTTGGCCTTCGTCGTCTACTTTTCACCCTTTTCTAGACCATCCAGTTTCCTCTCTTAATCATAAGAAAAATGACATGTCCCACTTTGGGACTATTTGGATTTTAATAATGAATGGTTAATGGATATGGATAACCTGGTTTTAATAATGGATTTTTTTTTCTTCTTTTTCCATAAGGTAAATTTTTTGAAAGGTAATTTTATTATGGTTTTTTTTTTAAATTGACTTGCCTGAGGGGTAGCGCAATTCGCTAGGACTGCCATGGCCAATAACCGAAGGTTGTGGTTTCAAACTCGCGCTCTCTCCCTAGGCCCACTTGTCCAGTAAAAACCTAGCATGCCCAATAAAGACCTGGCAAGCTCCCGAAAGCTTCAGATCGATCTCGGCTTTAGGCGGGAGAACCACTTCAAGGCCGGGTCTCCCGACTCGAGGGGAAAACCTTACACATCAGTGGCTCATTCCCTATCCACAACACCATGGAATGCTGGACATGGTAGGCAAGATCGGATGTTCTATCATATACTCTTAACTTGGGGATCGAGAACTACCGAGGTGGGTCCGCTTTTCTTATCCCCCGCCCTCCCGAGAATGGGGACTCGAAATTTTGAGCGTTTCCAAGGAACCTTGCTCGGATCGGAGTCTCTTGAGAGGGCTTCTGATTTGCCAACGCCTTTTCTATAAGGGCTTGTACATCTTCCTCGGCAAGTGCTCGTGGGGGTGCTTTCCTCCTCGGGGCTCTTCCTCTGGGGTCGAGAACTCGAGGTCCTGCTTCCTTCATCGCCTGTTCTAGCTTTAGCTCGGCTCCGCCAAGCTCTTGATTCAGAGTGGTGGCCCCTAGGCTCTCGCTCAACTGTGCTCTATCGTTCGTGTCTTGTGAGCATTTTCCTGGCTTGGGGAACGTCTCTACTCTCCTTTCGTGGCCACCAGTTCCAGCAACAGGCAGTTGATTTTTTCCTGCTGTCGCTTGACTCCCTTGGCCATATCTCGAACAGCATCTCTGCGGGTCTATTCTAGTCAGGCACATGTGTCACGTGGCGGGACGCATCTCGGGAGGCCATGGCTCTGCCTCTGGTGTGTTTTTCCTTGCAATTTATCCACGGAAGGTGAGATTATTGCGCGGCTCGAGCCGGCGTGGTAAACTTCTGATCGGACCCGTCCTTTCCTGTCTGCAGAAGGGACGGTCCGATCGCTTTCGGTGCACGGGACATATTCGAAATCTGCTCCATCGGAGTGGTTGGTCAAAGGGTCTTTTCCCGAGCGTTCTCGCTGTCCCCTGATCTGGGCTTCCTCCACCAGAGACGGAGGTCGTCCAGTCTGGGGCTGCGATCCAGGATTCTGCTCTTGACCTGTCATTTTTCTCAGCAAGAAGAAGAGTCAATGGGTTTTTTCCCTTCTTCGCTTCCCACAGACGGCGCCAATTGTAGAGTCAAAATTTCAAGTTAGTTCCAAATGGATTGGAGGTCTGACCTGTTAACTTCAATGGAACCTCCTTTTTTAATTCGAATGAGATTCTCCGGGTGGGCCCTGAAAAAAATCCAAACAAAGGAGTCTCAATCGGTGAGTCCGATCGAGTTCCTTCCGATGCTTAAGTTAGCAAATGAGATGGTGTAATGACTAAATGTAGATATGATGTTTTGCGTACCTCTTTCCTTCATCTTTCTTCCCTTTTATTTCTCCTGCCCTTTCTCCCACGATCCTTGGCACCTTCCCCATTAAGGCACAAATCGAGGTCATGGCCCATGTCCAGGGGGTGTCTCATCCCCACTTCCGCTCTTTCTTCTCCACCCTTTGCCAGCTGTCTGGGCCCTGCTTG
Organism: Litsea cubeba; assembly: GCA_012931725.1. Lineage (NCBI taxonomy): Eukaryota > Viridiplantae > Streptophyta > Magnoliopsida > Laurales > Lauraceae > Litsea > Litsea cubeba. Next base: position 14,233,819 of record CM022945.1, read on the forward strand.
ACTTCGTCCTTCTAGCGATTGATCCAGTTTTCTGGGATAAGGCCCTCTGCGGGTTCGAATTCGATTTGGCCTGGCTTGGGCCCGCTCCTAATCGTTTTAAACTTTCCCCCCATAGTAGTGATGAAAATTCTTAGGACCTATTTAGATACTAGAAACTTGGTTGCCCGGCGCCTACATTTCATTTTGGGTAAGGAGAAAAGGTGAAGAAAAACTGTCCACAGTTCAAATTTCTACTTAGGACAGTATTCTTAACATCCAAACAAGTCCTTATTTTACCTTTGTTTACCTGTAATTATTTATGGCAAGGAACAAAACATCTCTCATTTACAGGTAACTCAGGCTATCCAAGCGCATGAGCCCTCAGCTATGCAAAAACTGAGTGACCTGCTTCCAGTTTACCAAAATCCAAATGAACCCTTCAGGGCTATGGGGATGCAAAGAAAATTGGCGGAGAAAACTATCTACATATAAAACTGAACTATGGAGATTTTCTTCACCTTTCCTCCGCATCCAACAGATGTTTGGTGGATGTTTGATATGTTCCTATTATTTATTTGGGAAAGTGGCATTGATCTAAGGGTACTTGTGACGAATATATACAAGGTAAGTAGATGACCATGAAATTTCTCCCCTCAATAGTAAATAGTCCCACATCTACCACTTTATGTAAGTAAATCCTACTGCATGTGGAAAAAATATGATGTTCTTCACCCTTGAGCCTGTTGCACCTTTGGCCTTTGTCGTCTACTTTTCACCCTAGACCATCCAGTTTCCTCTGTTAAGTCATAAGAAAAATGACATGTCCCACTTTGGGACTATTTGGATATTAATAATGAATGGTTAGTGGATATGGATAACCTGATTTGTATAGGTGCAGTTCTGTGTTATGGTCAAAACCAATTACAACCAACTAGAGCTACAGGAAATTAGAGTTTACAGGCAACTTGAAACCAAAGAACTTAATTCCAAGGATTTGAAGTGTTCATTAGGATTGTGTACTGTTGGTTATAGCTGGTATAACATCTCACTGAAATTGTAGAGAGCGGGTTTAATTGGTCAACAGTAGTGGTTTTAAAAGTTTCTATTGATTTTAGGCTACTTGTTCCTAGTTTGGCTTCATTCAGTAGTTATCTTCTCTCACATTGTAGTTAGGTTCTTAACATTACTTGGGAGGAAGGAACTGATTGATCCTTGTGCTTCTTGCTAAAGGGCATGTGCAATTTGTTTAGTAAACACATACATGCTTAAGGTGAAATGGTCTCATTCACCAATCACTCTTCAAGTGGAATTCTCATGAGGACCAAAATGGTCCATTAGTACGCGGTGCCATAGGAATCTTTGAAATTCAGTAGGATTTGGGCAAACAGTTCTTTGGTTTTTTTAATGCATTTATGTGAGTAAGATTGTTGCCAGTGTTTCAAAGCAAGGAATTTTAGCACTTGCTGTTAGTTTCAGAATCATTTTGCACTGAGTTTTGATGCCTTTTTCTTACTAGAAAGTAAGTTTCTTCCCCATATGAATTTAAAAGTACACAAGCTTCGGAAATTTCGCAAGCAAAGGTCGACCTTTCAAAGAAGATAAACTTAGGTTGTAAGGATGTTTTTTACAAGCAAATAGCTTAACTAGCTACTTTGTAGTGTGGTTTGGTTTCTGGCTCAAATCTATTTCTGTTTGTATTGGTTTGTGTCTGGGGAAAAAAAGATGATTTTTTTTTAGGAACTGAATGGTCTTTGTCAGAGTTGAGTGTAGTTGGAAAGAGGACGATTGGGTATGTTTATATGATGACTTTGTTGCTTTGGATGAAACAATCACTTGCCATATTGGTGAACGAGAAAGCATTTATGATGATTTCATTGTCCTGGATGGCAATGGTTGCCAAGTGACAATGGTGGAGGAGAAAACATGATTGAGTTGGTGATAACTACTTCTGCAGTGTTTTTAATTGGCATGTCCTCATACTTACCTTTCATTATCCAATCCTCCAATTCCATGTCCCTGCCTTCATTGTTGTAGGATTCAAAAGTTTGCGATTTGCAGTCACAGTAACAAAGATTTCCCTTCTTTTCTGTTAATGAATGTCTCTCTTTTTTGGCCAAAATAAAAAATAAAAAATGATAGTGTATAAGTTTCAACCTTCCTATGCTTTCCCCTCTATATAGTTTGATTTTGAAGAGAAAAACTACATATTCAAATCAATGAAACCCATACAAGAGACGAGACAAGACACCAACGTGGTGAGCTTTGAAAGATTACATCGATCCGTGGGCAAGAAGGATTACTGGTTTCATTATATCCAGAGAGAAGAAAACACAATGCAGCAGAGAGTGAACAAGAGACTATAATCATGTGACTCGTACATGCTAAAAAAGACTCGTACATGCTAAAAAAGAAAAGCTCTGAAACAAAAAATCCCATACAAAGGGCCCATTTGTTTACATAAAATACATATGAATGAGATACATAGAAATTCAGTGACTTTCCTAGCATTTGTACTAGAGTGATGGCTGATTAGTCGTTTTCCATCTTCCCTTGATTCAATTTCCATTAAAAATGAGGTATTTTGATAATCATTTTGGATACTCTCCTTTGATTCCTCGTCTTTTAACCACTCACAAAAATACAGTCTTAAAATATCTAAGAATTCAATTACATGAAACAAACGGGCCCAAAGGACCAACTGGACATGTTGTACATATCACTATGGAACATTTGTGATATGCAAACTACCCTATTTTTAGGGCCTCGATATATAAACATGGATTACATGGACTACCTATGATGAACTGGTCATATCCTTGAACGGATGAGTTGGTTGTGTTTGCAAAAGCTGAGGTTTGTCTACACTCGTTCCTTTCATTTTATTTTATTTTGTTTTCTTACATATGGATTACCTTAGGCCTTTCTTTAAATTGTTCATTGTCAAGTTAATTTTGGTGATAAAGGAATAATATGTTGGTGGGCATAAAGGAAACTATGTCATTCATAGTTTTGGACTGTGGTTAGAGACCAAATGAGTCCACATTAGAAGTGATCACCCCTATAAAAGTGCTCTCTCTCTCTCTCTCTCTCCCCGCCCGCTCACTTATTAGTGACCAGAACATTTCATTCAATCAATAAAGACAAATCACATCTATTTATTTTTAGCCACCCATTTTATCTAATATTAGTCCTGGCCTTCAAGAATTTTTTTTTATTCTTTTTCCATAAGGAAAAACTTTTTGAAAGGTAATTTTATTATGATTTTTAAAAATTGACTTTCTCGAGGGGTTGTGCAGTTGGCTAGGACCAGAGGTTGTGGTTTCAAACTCGCTCTCTCTCCCTAGGCCCACTTGTCCAGCAAAATCCTAGCATACCCGATGTGTGCAAGAAGCAAGGACTTCACGTGTCCGAAAAAATAGTCGGTTATCCCGATGTTTCAACAACATCTCACTAAAAATATATCTCACCCACCATTTAACTTGCCCATTTTGCAGACCATGAATCACGTCAACTCATGATGCCATACCACATTCCAATTGTTAAGGACCAAGCTCTAGTAACAGGAGAAACATGTGACCGACCATCTCCTCAAGTATTCAAATAGCTGAAAATTGCCTAATTTTTAGGTATAGCAAATGGATCTCCATTTGTATGCAGGAACCTTTTTGGATTTGATTTTACAGTCACATTTTACTATAAAGATTGTATGATGCATGCATTTGACTATATATAAAGGCATCCACAGAATCCATTTTAATGCCATTTCCATCCTCATTATAGAATGACTGAAAGGTACCTGAGTTAATAATAATGCTTTTAATCAGATTAATAAGAACCGATTGTCAATTGTGGATTCGCCACCCATAAAAATTCAACTTTATTATGCATCTTTTCATCCAAGCCTTATAAAATGAGTACCTTTTTCTTGATCTTCTTCACATGCAAATCCTCTGCTTTTCAAAAGTAGACTACAGCCTACTCAATATGCTGACAATTAAATGTTACACACACTTTGACTGGTCCTCAAGACAATACCACAGGCTTAATAGAGAAAGCTGCCCAAGTCAATGTTCTGGTTTCCCAAACAATGGAAGTTTTTGTATAGATTTCATGTGGGGGCGGGGCTAATAAAAAAAATCCCTTTAATGATTGTGATAATCTCAAGATTGGGCTCCAAAATAACTAACAAGAACAATTAGGTTTAACTGGTAATCTTGCATGCCCTTGAATCGGTGGTTAAATATCATAATTAAATTCGAATATCGCAAGGCACATTATACACTTAATTTTTTTTTATTTAAAAACCCTGTACATTAATTGTACACATGTACAAATAATACATCAATTATACAGCTCTTTTTTCAGAAAGCCTGACATTTAAAAAAAATACACATGCCCTCACACATAAGCAGAAGCCAAAAGGGTGATCTAATGACAAAAAAATTATTAGCCAATGCGATGATTAGAACACTCATATAGAAGATGGAAATGCCCCTGCTCAACATATGGAAGTGCTTTTGAATAGGGCTGTTTGGAAGAGAAGAACTTACAGAGGTGACCTTCACTAGATGGAATTAAAGTTGCCTTCGATATTTAATTTATGATTATCTTATTAATCTTAGCTCATTAACTCTGAGGTGGCCTAGTTTTCCTTTCTTGTTTCTTTTTTCAATCTCTTTTTATTCCATGTAAAACTAATTGGGCGTGTTTATTTGCATAAAATACATACAAATGAGCTCCACTTTAAGGATTATTAAAGGATATGGGGGGTGAAAGATTGAATGAAGGTAGCGATTGGGTCCTTGACTATCCTAAGAATTGAATTATTAGGGTGATGACTGGAGTATTCATTCTCCATCTTCCCTTGATTCCAATTTCAATCAAAGGGGCAGTTATTTGATTGTTATTTTTGATATTTACCTTCAATTCTTCATATTTAACTACTTACGGAAATATAAAGTCTTAGAATTCCTAGGAATTCATTTACATGAAACAATAAGCCCTTTTAAATTGGCTTCAATTTTAAATTTTTATTCCATGTAGGTTAAAAAATTCAAGCTTCCAAATAAGCGGGCAGCATTTTATTTCTTAAGGACTCATTTGTTTGCATTGCAATACATAGGAACTGAATATATAGAAATCATGATGAAATGAACTAACTAAAGGATTATTAAAGAGGTGAGGGCTGAAGTAGTTAAGGTGAAGATGTAAATACAACCTTTACTCCGTTAGTTTTTACTGCCGGTCCCTAGCCCCGGGTAAAAGAGGAGGATTAACTTAGGTAGATTGACGGCCAGCATAAAATTTTTGCCACAACCCAAACACGTAAATAGAACCTTTAGTTTCCCATGCATTATATTAGAAATTCATTTCTCCGTCCTGTTTTGATTCTATTTCCTTAAAAGCAAATGCTCATTTTTGGAAACTTACATGTATGAAATCTATGTAATAACCAATACACTCTTATGGTTGAGTGGTGTGGGCACTTCAGTAAAACACATATGTCCAGGGATCAATCCCTAGCTCTTCTGGTTGATAATATCATTCATTGCCAATCTAGCAACAACAAAAAAAAAAAAAAAAAGTAATAAATTGCTCTGCATTTCCAGTGCAGGCCCTTGAGAAAAAAGAAAAATCTTTCAACAGCCTCACCATCATAGTGAATCATACACATGCATCATATAGATGTTTATCCAAACCATCCAAATGGTAGAAGTAGAACCCATCACTAACAAATTACATTCTAAAAGATCACATCTATCAGATAATGCAAACTATCCAAATTTTTCTCCCCTTTGTGTTTAAACTCTACATTTTCTTCCAAATACATACATTTCAATTTTACCCATCTCCCTTGTAAAATCAAACATTCATTTTCAGTAGAGGGGGATATATATCTATTCAATTCAAGATTGTGTTATCTACCAGACTACAACTACATAATATTAGAAAAGGGGCATAACAGGAATAAAGACAAAAAAATTGGGGTCATAACGGAAAGAAAAGTTTATTCACCGACCCACCGTTTCGCTCCCCGTGCCCGAAACCGTTACGCCTCCGTTATGATGATTCACCTTCGAAAGCCCTCGATGAAACCCTAAACCTTTCCAACCCTCCGCCACCGAAACCGATTCCGTCGCCGTCACATCCACAAACGTAGCGGACTCCATCTCCATCTGCGCGACCCTAACAGCTCCCATAAGCCTCTCCGGCAGCTCCTCCTCCGTAACGGCCTCCACCACAAACCCCATATCGATCGTAACGGACGTTACGCGCGCCATAGCCACATGCAAAATCGCCTTCGCGAGCGCCGAGCTCCCGATATCGACATCGATCTCGAGATAGTTCTCGCCGCGATGGTAGCTGCAGGTGAGCGCCTTTCCGAGCAGGCAGGCGGCGTGGTTACCGACGGCGGCGCGGACGATCCACGGCCCCTTGACGATCCGGTTCACGATCTTGAATCGCGAGTTGCGGAACGAGTCGTCCGAGTGGATGAACCGGTAGAGGAGCGAGTCGGGAGGGATCGGATCGTCCGTCGCGAAGTAGAACACGGCGCTGTGGTGCTCGCGGCCGGGGACCTGGAGGTTCACGGCGAGGATGAAGGTTTTCAGGGATCGGCCGGCGGATTGGGCGCGGCGGAGGGCGGTGACGATGCGGTTGTCGGATCGGGAGAGGAGGTGATCGAGCTTGCCGGAGGAGCGGAGCCAGTCGACGCCGGCAGGGCGGAGGAGGTAGTCTCCGGCGGGGGATCGCTCCTTCCGGGAGAGGTAGTTCTTGCCGCGGAGGTGGAAGAGGTCGCCGGGCGGAGAGGCCCAGCCGTTGGATCCGGTGTGGAGGTCGACGTGTGGAAGGGATCCACCGCTCATCGATTCTTTCCGCCAGTCCTCTACGGAGGAGGAGGCCGGATCTTGGCAGGGTTCCGAGCAGATTTCGTCGTCGGCGAGGGTCTGCATTGCCGGATTCTTCTAGTCCCTTGAAATAAACGAGAGAGCGAGAGAGAAGTTGGAGTGAGCGCGAGATGACTCTCATCTGTCACTTCTCCTTTCTTTATAGGATTGCGTTTTTTTGTATATACCACCCTGATGTTGTTTTGTATATGCATCTGAAGGCCTATTTTCTAAATCCGAGAAAACCAGGGGGGATACATGCAAATATATTTGAAAAGTGGGGACCAATTGAAGGCTTTTTTGAAAAACAAAAAAATTGAGATTGAAGAGTGGGAGATGTCTTGTGCACAAAGATGACTGGCATTAGCTGGTGAGAGTCAAAATAGGAATGTCAATGTCATATATCTCTAACAATCTCTCTTACCCAACATCTTGAAAGATAAATCAAATCCTCTCTTGAGGTCAGTTATTTGAATTCGAGCTTAGGTTTGGATCCATGGTGGACTAATACATACTCTCTTTCACACGTTATGAAAGATAAGCGCGCTGCAATATTGCATGATGTTAGAATATCGCACGGACAGTTCTACAACAAAAAAAATTTAAACTTCTACAATTATGGGTGAATATCAGGTCTCCCTTGTATTTTCACCCCTGTTATTGGAGCTATGCCATAGAGCTCTATCCATTTATTCACTCACCCAACTTAATTGATTTGACCCCTTTTCAAGCCAAGAAAAAAAAACCAAGCTTTTCAGGCTCCTTTTCTGGCTGAATAGCATTTCTCTTTGTAAGGAGGGGTGTTAACTGTTGAGGGGTCCTCATGGATTGAGTGAGCTTAACTGGACCAGGATACATGGTGTGACCAACCTAACTTTTTGCTCCAATTTGTTGAATGGGTAGTCTTAGGTCAGCATATGCTTGAAGGCTAACCCCTGGCCCAAAGTATATAAGTAAGACAATGTGATCTAACTTTAGTTCCAGGCTGACTGATTTTATATTTTATCCATTCTAGCTTCAGCTCTTAAATAAAGTTAAAAGAAGAGGATGCTTTCAAGTTGCACTGAGTGAGTGAGCAGCGCGCTCCCAAGGCATATATGCTATAATACTCGGTTGGTGAGGGATCTAATCTTTCCACTTCCAGCAAAGGAAATGGCCTCGCTTCACGTGTTTTTGCACCGGAGGCGCACGTTAGAAACCTCCCTTTCATGTGTGTTTTTTTTTTCCGCCACTCTTATGTAAGACCCTGACCCACCTGAGAGTCGGCAGCACGGCGGAGAAGGTGTTGGTCAAGCCCCGCGTTTGATGTGCATTAGTGTGGTTTTGAGGGCTCTACGTGAAGGATTAGTCCTGTTGGGTCAAACAATTCAGGGATACCCGCATCATCAAAATAAATAAATGACTTAATTAAGACATCGACCATTAGCATGTAGCTAGGGATTGAACCTAGTCGATTTCATGGAGATGGAGTAGCTTCACCGTGGATTTGCTACTCTGCCTCCAATATCATCTTGGGCTCGCTTATATGCAAAGGAATACCGAGTAACTCATGTCTTTTTAAGTCATTAAAGACAAATGGAGATCAAATGTGAATATTAATAAATGAGGATCAAATAATTCGTCTTTTAATGAAGATAAGATCAGATGAAGACGAGAAATGAAAACCCAGCCATAATTAGTAATTCACGTCCAAAGAAAGTTGATATCTCATCTCATTTGATCATGAAGTCCTATGGATTCAATGTAAACAAACAGGCGCCTTACATTTTGGATTTTCCTCCTCCTCTCTCATTTGGATGGTGGTGAGAGGAGTTTGAGAAACGCATCTATAGTCATTCAAACTATGACGACAATCATATGTGACCGCTGGATACTTTGTAACGAGGCTCAATTCAAACTTGGAAAATATTCACCTCTGTGCAGTCCATCTTTATGGTGTCCAATTGAACCCACCTTTCCATCCCAGGTTCTGGCAGGAGGCCGAATTTTACCACTAACAACAATTAGATTCAATATCAGAATAATATATATGATTTACATGTCATTAAAATTTAAGGATGTTAAATTAAGAATCAGGTTTCTTGACCCTTGTGACCCCTCTTTCCCTTTATTGAATAGTTTGTTTTTTTTTTTTTAACCAAACTCTTTTCACACCATTGTCATCTGCAAGGTCAAGATCATTTCCTATTAAAGTAACACGTTGTGGATTGAGAAAATCAGACGCTACACGGAATACACGATCCATTGTGAATAGACGACGTACCACTTACCAATATACCTTCTCATAAAAACACATAAAACAATCAGAGGATCAGGAATCTTCGCAGAAAGAAGAGGAGAAATCTTGCGACTTCCTTCCTCGGTGTCATTTGGTACAGGAACGAATCGCCGTTTTATTTTTATTTTATTTTTTACCTTTGGTTTCCACGCTAGAGGAGATCCAGACGCAGAAGGAAATTCCACGGCTCTATACAAGCGTTGTCCCCTTTAGGATTTAGGTTTGAGGAAAAGGAAAAGGAAAAGGAAAAGGGCAAAATCCTTGGAATCAAACTTGCCCAAAAGAAGAAAGTTCCAACTTACAAAACATTAGAAAACCAGCGGACTAGGGCTCATTCCGATGGTCGTCAGACTGGTGGTGGATTTTGAAGAAAGGGAGGCTTAGATGTGAGTGCATGTGGAGGGAGGTCAATCTACTATCCACCATCCAATTGGAGGGCGGTTTTAGAAGTACTAAAAACATAGCACACGTCCTAATCTTGAGGGGGTGCTGAAGACAAGCCACTCACCAAAACCCATAGTAGTTTTTGTCCCACTTTCCATGCTAATAATAACCCATAAAGCCTACGCATCATAAAGCGACCCCATGAAGCTGTAGCATGAGACAAACTGTCACATAAACGGCCACCTAATGGAGACTCCATAGACCACAATAAGAATCACCCCTCCATTTTGTGCCCTTACATTGGCATATTTAAAGTGCTTTTTCAGAAATCAGAATCTGTAGAGTTCCGAACTCATAAATTTTTATGGGACTGCCAGAATTTCTAGTAATTGGTTTTATCCTTACAGTACATGAAATTGAGATTAGGAAAAGGAGGAAATAGGATTTGTCAAATCACATGGCTTCGTTGGAATATGGAATTCTAAAAAATCTAGAATTTTATGGGCGCATAGGATTTTCTCATAGAATACCAATGGCTACTAAAGGTTTCCATTGGAACAAGCAGTCGGACACCTCTGAGCAAGACCCTGTATGAATATCATAAATAGTAAAATGGCACATATTGAGTAACATTATTCGACTGTACAAACTCACCTACAGAGCTATAGATAGCTAGGACATACTATTAATACATCCCTGCCCCCGCCCCAGCCCCCGCAATAAATAAATAAATCAGATGCAGAAGAATAGATTTACCCAACACACTAAATCAGATGCATAGGAATAGATTTAAAGCTGATTTCAAAGTATTTTAACAGAACACTCGTCAAGTGTGAAAATTTTGAGGGACAGAAGTCACAGAACACAAATCCAAATCAAATAATGGAATTCATGTGGCAGTGAACCAACAAAGTACAGTAAACTACCAAGGAAAGCAGGATTCATGTGTCAAAAATTCCAGGTCAAAAATGCCAAAATTTTCATTGTAATATCAGAAAAAAGTTGTACCAAAATAGAAGAAAATTTGTTGTTGGGAAAACTGGCAAAGATTACATTTTCCAGGTGTTATGGTGGGAAAGGGGGAACAACTAGACTAGGTATGCATCATTCTCTGAGGCTTTCTAACAAGCTGGAAGAAAGGCAGGCAAAGAAAACTACCAAGGAGACTCACATATTGGACAAACTTCCGACATGGTGCTAAATGTATGCCTCTTGCAAAGCAGATCCAAGTTTACTTAGTGTGCATCCAGGGAAGATGCTTCAGTTGCAGATTGCTTGGAGCAAATGGGGAATCAAGTGGTGCCCAGCTTTTCATAGGAATTTAACTGAGATGGCCCAACACCAAAATCCCAGTGCATTCTCATTACAGACCACTGTGTTTTCCACGAAAAGAAAAGATGCTGATAGAAGGGCTTGGGTTGGAAGTGTAGGGGTTAGTTAGGTTTTCCATACCCCATCTTTAAAGGAGTGTTATCTTCCCACTCAAGACTCAACAATTTATCGCTGGTTAGGCTATACATTCCGTTCCCGGCACCAAATTCCCCTACTAAATGGAGCCTAACAATATTGCTTTCTAATTCATCTTCCAACCATGAAGGCACTAAAAAATAAAAAGGAAATTTAAATTAGAATGGGAATCTAGACTTTTGATAATATACACAAGAACAGGAAGGTTTTTCAATCCAACCAGGACCCAAACAAATCATCAGCAATGAAGCCTTATCCCATCTATCTGGGGCCAGCTTGTGAGTTCTATCTTCTTACTTCACCCTGATGACAACCATTTTTCAGTAACTCCACAAGCCATCATGTAAATTTCCCACTTCTTCATTCTTTTTCTGTACAAGTCTTCACCATTTTGCTATGTTTGAACTCGTAACCCTTCAATACACCCCCAGGTGTTACCAGATCTGTGTATGTGCCTGAATAATTTCAAACAACATTCCATAACTTTATTTCTTATGGAGGAACCCCTATTCTCTTATGTGTTAATTCTCCTAGTTATATCATTTCTTACAACTCCACACGTCCTACATCTCAACAATAAGTATTTTCGGGTCTCATTTCGTCTTTGCCAAGGATTCAGCTCCATTTTTTCCCCTTGATCAGTAAACAAGTGAATATTAAAGAGAGATTATAAGAGACAGACTGAAACATAATGCTATAAAAAAATTATACCAAACAAACACAAAAAAAAAAACTACCATAAAATGAAAGCAGTCAAGAAAAAGTATTTTCCACTTTATCTCATCTTCTCTAACTTTTAGAGAAGGAAATCTTCCTACAAGGACAATCTTTTAGAGAAATCCTCCTCAGAAAGCCACCTCCATGCTTCTTTACTACCCAAACTATGAATATAAGAGAACAGCCTTCATCTTCCCCACATCCCCAAATTGATTATTAGCCCATTCTTTAATTTTCAGTTTTAGCTTTTTGAGTTTCAATGCCAACTTGAAACCCTCCCAACCCTCTTATCTTCAACTCAACCATCAAGAATATAGGGAAGAAATTGTTTTTCTTCCAACCACATCAACTCGAACCAAAAGGGAGTGGGACCCCATCTCTCACATCTAGTATCAATGCCAGTCATCGGATACCAAAAATCTGTCTAAGGTTTTCATGATTGGGAGATGTTAATATCCCGCACAACATTTACAAGTCGACAAGAGAGTGCAAATTTATCCAATCAGAGAAAATTCTCATCTCTGCTGCCCCCTCCAATTTTTTTGCTCGGAAAGTCAAATCACATTCCTGTCACCACCAGTCACCGCACCCATACACCAAGCCCCATTCCATCCACTCCAGGTAGCATTCCCCCACAAAAATCACTCCTCTGATGGTTGTTCACAAGACCATAGAATGAGGAAATCATCCATCTTCACTTAGGATTCACATCCTCAACCACTGCTGAAACTGAGAACATCCCAATCCAACTATCGATAACTAAAACAGAACCCTCATCCCCCACAAGCAAAAATCCACCCATAGACCCTGTTGTATCCACACCCAACCATTTGATAGGAACTGAGGCCCCATAGCTCTTTCGCCACCCTATCAGACATGGAGATCAATTTTGTCTCCTGAATAGAAGTTCAGCATGGAGATCAATTTTGTCTCCTGAATAAAAGCCAGCTGAACTTTATCACTCCAAAGGACCTCCTAAAGCACCATTCAGCGACTAACACCCCCAAGCCCCACATTCCAGGGCAACAGCTTCATTAACCAACATGAATATCCCCCTGAGCTCTACATGTAGCCATCCCCGTGTCTGTCATAATTGATGGAACAAGCTAGACCATGCAACTCCCTTGTTCCTTTCTTCTTGGATTTAATATCTTAGACTCCCCTTGCTTGATGTAACCAACCTACGTCTTTGAATTGAAACTTCTTCTGGCTGGCATGAGAACTTTTCTTCCTCCAAACAACTAGGGAGGAAGCTCCTTCTGTCAGGGTGGGTAAAGAAACTCTGTCCCTGATCACGGGAGAGCTGGCAACTCCCCTAGAAAACAGATGGGGAGTCTTAGACTAGAAAATCCTAATAAGACATCTTAAATCTAACAAGATAATTGATTTACGGCTAGGATGCCCAAATACGGCATGGAGACACCATGGATATGGCAGGGACACAGAGTATACACATAAAAAGTGAAGTATTGGATACAATACGACACGATACATTAGCTGTTTTGAAGTATCTAGGTATCATATTTGGAAGGTGATCTAATTCAACATAATCGTTTGGGTTTCTCCTTTGCCTGATTTCATGATTTCTCTATACAATCGATCGTTTGTGATTGGAAATAGATGGCCTTTTCATCGTCTCCTTTGTCCCCTTTCCCCATCTTAAATTCTAGTGTATTACCTCAAACCAATACACTCATTATGTATTACCTCAAACCAATACACTCAATAGCTATCCAAAATTAGTTCTGCCATCCAACATTTGTACACCTTGTAGAAATGCACCTTGAAATGAGTAATAATACTAGCCATCTATGATACCTGGATATGGCATTTCACTTCACCTATGGCACCCGTACCAACACCAGGATAATATGGATTTGGGTATGGGATACGACAAGATATGGTTGGAATACAATGTAGATATGGCTTTTTCATATTTTATGGAGAAAAAAATGATATCGGACAAATTCATCCAAAATTGGAGAAACGACGATTTTCATCTGAAATCTTCTAATTGATTCATGTGATTTTGTTTTAACCCTTCCCGCTTTCGCACGGCCAAGAGAAAGCAAAGGAGGAGGAGGCTACCCTGCTGCTGCTCGATTGCTATTACTGTTGTTAGATGCGCTCAACTGTTGTTGCTGCCAGGTACTCCTCGTTCCTCAACTTCTTCTCTATGTTTTTATTTTTCTTTCTTTCTTTCTTCTTTTTTTTTTTTAAACATTTAACCCCTCTTGTTTTTTTTTTAAACACCGCATAACTGAAAACCACTCCACTTTAGACAATTGACATTTGACAACACTTAAAAGAGTATTTCCATTTTTTATATTTTGCCTCCTTTTTTATTTTAAGACCTCAAACCCTCGTTATAAATTATAAATGGGCCTATCTAACTTGAAATTTGTGGATCCACAAGCAATGTTGTAAAAATCGCTAGGCGGACGCTAGGCAGTGGGCGTGGACTAGGAATTAATTTCCGATTAATCCCCACCTAGCCCGATTAATCCCCTCCTAGTCCGATTAATCCCCGCCTAGCGCCTAGGCGGTGACCGCCGCCTAGGCCGATTTTTGCAACAGTGTCCACAAGGAGCCCACCTATTAAAATTTTAACCTGTATAAAATAAATGCCCTGCTAATTAATGGCCCCAGGCCAAATCTAATGTTAATAAAAATTTCCGAAATGTATCTGAAGTGATGTTGCACCCATATCCATGTCCTAGATTTTTTAAGCTGGCATGTCAAATCTCCATTCCCCGTGTCCATACTCATGTCCATATCTAGGCATCATAGCTAGTCATCACTTTCTTTACTATGTGAGCCAGCACTTTTTTATCTGTAACAATAATGATTTTTTTTTTTTTAAAGGAAGGGCACAATCTAAGAACATAAGAAAACCAAGCAAAAGAGGTCCCAGGTAACAGAACATTATACTTGACCATAACAAATTGTAAAATAGAAGCGAAAAAAGGAAAGACAATGTAACTCCTGGCTTGGCTAAAGAATCCACCATACCAATAGCTGATCAGCCTGAATGTCTAGAACTAATCTGAAATGATGACAACAAAAATACGATCTCAGAGAGAGGTAACAATGGGATTTACAAGGATTTCATCAGGAGAAGTAACCCATGAAAGAGAATTAGATGAATCACTATCCACAATTAAGCTTCCAAAAATGATGATAAGAAAAATTCTAAAAGCCTCCAAAACAGTCAAACCTCCCACTTCATTTGACATTTGATGTTCATATGCTTGAATACATAAATAAGATTTCTCCTTTGTTGTTTCAGGAAATGCCTCCTTCGCCTACTAAACCTGGCTTATCCTTTTAGCCGGTCCATGGACGGTAGACTCCAGAATTTCATTTGACAAAGGTGACCAACATTCTGACCTCTTCACTTGCAAGGGGCAATATAACATACAATCTTGGGGATGTTATCTATACTCAAATTCAAGTCCTTGACCTCTTTCCTAACTACACAACTACACCCCAGTTCACTATCCTCCTCCTCACAACTAGAGATGTGTATGTTCCATTGAAAATCATATCATTTCTTTACACAGACCAAAAGAGAGAAAAAGGAATGATCCCCCAAAGTAAAAGATCACGTTTGTTTAAGTTAAAGGGTGTTTCCTTCCAAGCCTTTATCATTCCTCATAAGGACCCCCATAAAAGACCACTGTAGGCCACAACTCTTTAAGGACATCAAAGATAGAAGACCATGTCACAATGTAGAACTAGGCAGCCTATTGTTTCTGTTTTTCCCGCATAAAAAAAGACAAGAGATGCTTTCAGTCAAAATGCCTATCCGACATAGATTATTTGCCATTAACACCTTTCTTGCAAACATGCCTTTATAAAGACTTCCAGAAGGCTAAGAAGTTGTAACTCATACCTCCATAGCATCCTCTACTTTTGAGATTAAGGTAATCGGCGGGGGGGGGGGGGGGGGGGGGGGGGGGGGGTGTTGGTTATATATATATACCATAGTCAGGCCATCCTCTATTGAAGACTTCAGGAAAGACTTCCAAGATGTCCAACTTGATGAGCAACTGCTGAAAACTAAAGCTTCGTTCAACAATGCGAAAGCATTCCCAAAAATAGAAGAGGGACGCCTTGTAACACAGAAGTTACACTAGGTGCAAAGACCAATCCACAAGGAATCAGCTGGTAGGAAAATCACACAACAGACATACATGCTATGATTGCCGACCACAAAGCACAAGTTAGATATATTGTTGTCAACAAGAAGGCCAAACACTTAGGCCTGTGCACATATTCAAGCCTCAAAAGATTAATGAATACAGCTTAATGCTGTTTGGGCTGGTCAATGACACGAGCACTTCACAGTTCACACACCCAAGAAGATATTGAAGCTCCATGATACTTGTGAATGAACGAAGAGACGTATCTTGATAATGAATCCAATCCCCAAATCACCTCATTTCCAAAGAACTTGGCAGTAAACAAAGGTTGATGACACATGGTTTGAGTCCTTGTGCACACAATACAAATCAGCTCTAGTCCAGCAGTGAACAGACCCATCTACATCTCTGCTAGTTGCCATCTCAAAAATAAATAAAATAAAAGTGGTTGATTGAACCTAGAAACAATACATCCTTGTAACAAAATCTCAATCCACCATATGTCAATGTGAGTATTTGGCAGGGTTGTTCCTTACATTTAGCCCAAGTATTCTCAAATTGGAAGGAAAAATAAAATAAAATTATAAAAAAAAAAGAGAATCCCCTTGTAACTCTTCCTTAATCCAAAAAAAAAAAATCTATGATCTGGAGTTCTCAACATTGATTAGCCGGGTAGTATAGGAAAGCTCGGTCCCAGTAATCTGAATACACTAATTCCAAAAGTACAAGTAGTTAAGTTAGTGTTGCTTGAAAGTACATGACTCCATAATGTTAACGGTAAAACATTTATGGTCTTCACTCTTCAAATTTCCCATTTATTAAACATTTTTATCTTTTTTTTTATTTTTTGAATGCTAACTTGTATTAGACAAAAGCTTTACAATACAAAAGGATTATACATGAAACCTTTTTTTATCTTTATGCCCTACTTCCTTTTCTTTTTCTTTTCTTTTTTTTTACTTCAATACAGGAATTGTGCAATTTGGTTTGGGCTATTCAACTCAATGTTGGTGAAATCTAAGTACCATCGCAATCTATGATGCATGAATACTTCAAAATGGACAACGTATCGTGTCATATCGTATCCGATACTTCACTTTTTATGTGTAAAATCCGTGTCATTGACGTGTCCATGAATGAAGTGCTCCTACAATACCCATGCCGCATCTGGGCATCATAGATCGCAATGCTAATATTTTATATTCTTTGGATCCAAGAACAAGTTCCAATACGCTTAAGCCGAAAAGAATATTTATTTTTCAATTTCCACATAATTTCCATGCTTAGGTATAAGATGTTAAATGGCATGTCCATTTGAAAGAACTATCATTGTTAATTGGGAAAAAAAAAATTTGAACTCCTTCACATTAGAAGACCACTTCCTCATGCAGACAGGGCAATGTTACCAATGGAAATTGGCACTGTATGAAGACTCGAGCAAGGAACGAACATATAAGAAGACCACTTCCTTTTGTTTTTCCTTTTTTACCTTTTCAATTTGTGGTATGTCTCACATACCGTCGTAGTTCTTATCTTGTCTTCTTAGTTCCCATGATAGTTTATCATTACCAATCCCCCTCAAAACAACACTTACAGAGATAGCTGGAAAGATAAACTCAAGCAAGGAATGTGCTAACATATAAGTCTACTTTGTTGTTGAGTAGGGATACAAGAAGCTACAAAAGAGCTCCTTATACCTGACAGAACAATAAAAAATCAACCATATTCACAAAATGTCACTATTGCAACTACAGTACAGAAATATATGTTCTACTATGCTTTAGAAAGAAAGCACAAATCAGAGCCCACAGCAAATGCAAACGTCTTATGTTTACTCCTTTCCAAGCCATCAGTAAAATCAATCACAGATATTAATATGGAGGAGAAAAGTTAAGAACAGCTACCTATCTGATACAATATCATATTTTCATGCATCTCCACATGCACATCAAATCAGCTAACCATCAAATCATAAAAAAACACCCCACAAATCTAAATGTCAAATAATTACATGCAACCTCATCTTGATTTCCAAATTATGAACACCCAACTTCTCACAGATCCATGCAAAAATCACAAATTCTGCAACAACTCATATAACTTCTTCCAATTAACAAATTTATATCTCCAATCCACACAATTCATAAAGTAATTCTGCTCAACCGCCAAAACTACCCCGTATTTCCACAATAAACTATATTCTTAACACATAGGAGAAACCCAAGTCTTCATGTATAGATATCTAAACGTATAAAAGAGCCTATCCAAACACATTATTAAAAGGACAAGAACGACAAGAAGAAGAAGATCTGTACAGTGATTTTAGCGATATATCCACCGAAATCGCATCCGAAACAAAAGCCCTAAACAGGCGGTATGTTTGAGAAAGAGAAACCCTTGTAGCCCTTGTAAGCGTAATACGCGATCCGCGTGTAATAGAACCCTGGAATGAAGAGCACCGATCCCAATATCGCGAAGAACAGACCTGTTTGAAATCCAACAAACAGAAACATTTCAATAAAAAAAAAAAAAAAGAGATCTTGAACAAGAATCGAAACCCTAGCTAGGGTTTTTTATTGTACCGTGAGCTCTATCGCCTCCGATTCTGTTGTATGCCATGAAGATGCCGAAGACGATGCCTAGGGTTCCGAAGACGAGGAGAGAGATTGCGAGAGCGATCTCTTTGATGGGAGGTCGGTTGTGGACGACGTATGAAGGCTCCATCATTATATCTTCGTCTGTGATTGAGAAGGCGTGATCTACGTACGCCATTGCAGAGACAGCTAGGGTTTTAGATCTTCTTCTTCTTGTTCTTGAAAGTTTGGAGCTTTGATCGAATCAAGTCGATTTCGATTTTGATGGAGGAAGAGAAAGTGATTGGGTTTTCTTGGCGGTGACGTTTTACGATGAATGAATGAATGATGGCGGTGTCTTTGAACTTTGAATCGAGATTTTTCTGGTGAAGAGGAAACAAGACCGTGTTTGTACGCTATATGTTTATTTTGACTAATAGGTGCGAGCATTATATATCCATAAGTGGGCCCCACCTAAATTGTATCTAAGCCGTTCAAAATTATTGTTTCCTTGTATGTTTTCTGTTGGGTTGCCAATTTGATCATGGTCCACCTTTGATTAGAGGGGATTTTGGCATGAGGTGTCTAGAGTAGGGCTGAATAAAATCGGACAGCAGATTAGACCGGACCACAAGATCGGACCGGACCGGACTGAATTTGTGGTTTTAGTGATACAAATCCGTCCGGACCGGATTTGGAAAACCGATTATATCCGATCCACGCCTTTTGAGGTGAACCGAATTTATTAATATAAATAATATATATATATATATATATATTTTAATACAACCATAACACTTTTACCCTAAACTAAAAGTCTACAACTATACGTTTTCACAAATTTAGATGTGTGATCAAGTAAACCCCACTATAGCGTTTTAAATTTTTATTTTAAGATGTGAGCTGAAAATTAAAAAATAAAACCAGTCTGGACCACTTATAAGTGGTCCAACCGAACCGAACCACTTATAAAATGGTCTGATCATTAATTTTAGGCACAACAGGAAATCCAGTCCGACCGAATTTTGGTCCAAAAATCGGACCGGATTTCCGGTTGTGCAGCCCTAGTCTAAAGGGGTCATGGATGTGTGGGTCCTAATATGGAAATTAGAAGATTGAGCTGTAGAAAGAATTTCTTGAGAGGGTCTTTTGTTTATTTGGAATTGAATGCATGGGATTTTATGGTTAAGGATTGAAGGCCTATAAAGTGTACAAGGGATTGAAGGCCTATAAAGTGTAGAAGTAGAGATGAGATCTTTTTTAACTTTCTTGTGGTTAGGTTTATTAGGTAATGGATGAGTATTTACTTATCCAATCTTCTTCATTCATTTTTAATTAAAAGGGTAATCATTTTACATCTGCTTTTAGATATTTAAATCTGTTTCTTCTAGTTTAGTCATCATCAGTAGCACGATTGCGTGTCATTCTTTTCGTGGAAAGTATAAATGCTTTTTTGCAATAAAAAAATTTTCATATTTGGTGCGTCGATTTTTCCACAAAAAAGAGTAAAGAAATAAACTAATTTTTTTGGGATCTATGGAAAAGCATTTATTTTCTTTGGAAAGGATTATAATGGGTTTTATGTGAAAACCACGTAAAGACAAAAATGAAAAAGATGTTCTGTGAAACTAAATTTTTATACTGCCTCTTGAAAATTCTAAAGATTCCAATTACACCAAACAAATGGGCGTGGGCCTATATTTTTATCAGAATTTATGATAATAATTTGAAATGTTAGAGATTTTTTGGACATAATATTATAATTATTGGAAACACAACCGTCTTCTACTTATATATTTATCAATGAAGAATGTTTATGATGGCAACAGTTGGGGTCCATTATAAGGAAATGAGAGTTGGAATAAAAAAAAAAAAGAAGAACTTAATCGGTACATAGGGCTAGTGGGCGATTCTATGTATTCGTAGGTTTACCAACGATTAATCAAAAGAGAGTCGGCGGGTTCCTATGTTAAAAAAAAAAAAAAAAGTCATATGGTTGGGCAATTCAATGTTCAAACCATTGACCCGATGGGCCTTATTTTTAATCTTGGGCAGACAGTTCCCGTGGACTCACGTGGGTTGGAAAATATTCTACATCCAGTGTTTGACTCTCTTTTTTTTTTTTATCAAATATCAAATGTTTGTCCTTTGAAGAATGGGACCTGGCTGCTATATTATATACTTAAATGGTTATGAATCATTATATAGACGACTTCGTGCGAGAAAAACTAAAAAAACGTTTTTTTTTTAATCTGCATCTAAAATAATGTTTTTGATAAAATCCTCTAAGAATTATTAATTAATTTAATTCCTTCGTGCTTAGTTAATCAAATTTTGTACATTTCCAACTAATGGCACGTTTGTGTACACACCCTTTCCGCTAAAAGAGAAAATTGCCACATTAGCAAATTCCATAGAAATGGAAACCTCGGAAATGGATTTTCATATAATTTAGAAATTCATGTTTGGTGTAAAAAAAAACTTTCCTCATTGAATTGGTGCTACCGTTGTTTGGTGCGGCTGTGGATTTCTTAAAAAATTAAAATTTCTTATTTGGTGAAATAATTTTTTGAAGAAAAATAACATAACATATATATTATTTATTCAACATCAAATAATAATTTATTTAAATAAATAAAAAATAAAAGAGTTATAGGGATTTGGGTTGAAACGAACAAAGTGAAGAAAAGAGGGAAAATTTTTTCAAGGAAATCCATTTCTCATACCCCACATAGGAAATTCATTTACACCAAAATACTGACGATGCAGGAAAGCGTTTCAATGGAATTGTTCCAAACCAAACGCCTGAAAATGGATTTTTCGCGGAAAAGTGTTACATAAACATACCGTAAAGATAAATTTTGGAGTCTCATTTATGCTTTAAAGGGCATTATACGCGAACAGGTGCAAGTAGGGGTGCTCATGGGCTGGGTCGGCCCACGCTGAGTCATTTCCAGGCCCAGTCTACTTAAAAACTACCGTCCGGTGCTTAGTCCAAGCCCAACATAATCCGAAAATGTCAGGCCCAAGCCCACCCATTTATTCAATCGGCCAAACGAAATCGGGCTTTTATAAGTTGTATGGGCTTTCTATCCCCTACTTGTACATATTACCAAGCACTCCTTATTTGGGCTTTCTATCACTTAATTCAAACCCCACGCACATATTAAATGGACCCAATTTACATATCCAAGCCTGGCCTAATGCAGGATGTGGCCATAACTTGGTGTGCAATCTGATGATAGACCACATCAATGAATTGTCAATAGGAAAATTTTCAAAGAGAAAGTCTACTTGGACGTAATGGGGGTCCAAAAACCAACCCCCCCATTACGTCCAAGTAGCATGGCCGATTTTCAAGTAAGATCTTAATTTTTTATCTTATTTCAAATAAAGTCATCAATTCCAAAGCTTTTCAAATTAGTGTTTAAGTTTTCCAGTGAGTTTTCAATTAAGAAAATCTTGTCATTTAAAGGTATTTTCTGGCAACTTTTTCCCTTAATATTTTGAAAATATCAAAATCACCGTTTATTTAAAACAATCTGATGATGGACCACATGGTTTCGGCAACCACTACATGCAGTCCAATCGCTGTGAAAACACTGGTTGCCCTTGATCACCATGAAAATGGAGATAAAGAAAATGAATAGAATATAGAAGAAATAAATGAGAGTTTTATTTCAACAAAAAATAATTTAGATATTTAAAAAAAATTTATCAAAAAAATAACTTTAAATTGATGGATGATTGAAAAACTTTTTTTTTTTTTTTTCAGATTTCCCTCTCGTCCATATCTTCGTTTGACACTTTGACGGCCTTTTTCTCTTCCCTCCCGCAAGGCCTTCATAACAAATTCGCGGGAAAATCGAATCCTCAGAAAAAAAACGGGCGCAGGATGTAGATGAGAGCGGGAGTCATAAGATCGACGGCTGAGATGATCTCCAACAACCCACAAAAGCCCAAGCTTCTCTGTAAGTCTGCAACACACAGCACGTTCTCTTCGATCATCGATACTGTTTATTTGTAATTGCTGCTCCCCTCTCTCTCCTGATATCATATCTTCGTAGTTTCTGGAGAATTGTATTGATCTATGTACGTTTTTGGAGACTACTGGTTCGATTGATTGAACTGCAAAATGCATGCGATATTTTTTTAGATAGGAATTGGGAATTGGAGATGGCATTAGATGGGAATTGGGAATCGGAGATTGCATAGTGCCAGCTTTTGTTAGATAGGATTTGATCATCTCAATCTCTTCCATTATGAAATTTTTTTACCATGGTCATTTTCATCTCATGGATCTGGGGTAGGCTAAATGCATTCTGCTTGAGCAAAGAGAAAGGAAATGTATTTGATGGGTTAGGCTAAATACAACATCTGGGTTACTTTTCTTTTTTTTTGTTTAATAAACACAACTGGTCATTATTGGGGCTGATCACCTTAATGGGGTCTCATTGTTTATAATCTGTTTGATGAAATACAATCAAAACTGATTGTTGGGTCATGGGTGGGATCATCTGTTGGGCTGTGGGTTTTTGGGTGCATCCGTGCATGTAGGAATACTGATTTTCTTTCTATCATGTCCTAAATCATCATCTGCGCTGATCTCCACATTGGATTAGAGTAGAGAACACACACCCACAACGAAAAAAAATCATTATATTTGAAGCCTTGCCCAATATGCAGGGTTTGTTTGATCAGTGAGTTTTCCACATACACACACAGTTCAACACCCTTCTAGATGCACAGAAGATGGGATGATGGGCAGCCGTGATCTTATTCTTTTTGAACCAAGTTTCAAAGTGCAATGACATTGGTGCCTCTTTAATAATACTTATGCAATTTGGGATTGTATCAGTTGTGATTGCACCATTTGAATATCATTGAGTTAGTGATGCACATGAATGAATTCAGTCCTACTGTGTTGGTCTTCAATCACGTTATGGTCCCTTTTTGGGATGCTTTTCATTTGCCCAGTCCATTTATATGGCTAAATTGTCCCTTTTTAATGGTCCCTTACCGATTTCCCTATCTCGAGATGTCTTAAGATAGCCCTGTTTCAGTGACCTGATTTGATTTTCCCTCTGCGATGTGCATTCTCTGGCATGTGCTACTCCCAACCATGGTTAGGGACGGTTGTATCAGACTGATAGTTGGTGATAAGAACCTGCAGAATCATATTTGATTTACATTTTGAGATAAGTAGCATTCAGCCTTACCCCCTGCTAGGCAGGGTAAGCTATGATGGTACGATGCTCTATAATAACCAGGCCATATGTGATTTGGTTGCATGGAGTCACCCACTTAATTGTAATTGTGCTTTTCCTTTTTTTACTTAGATTTTGAAATGGGATTCAGCAGAACTGAAGTGAACTTAAGGAGGTTGCTGGCTGCTGCTCCTCAGCAACAAAATAAGGCAAAGCTCATCCATGTAAGCACACAGACTAAGCCACTGTGTACAAGCCAACAAACTCTAGTCTATAAATTGAAGCATTTGGGGCTAAATTCTATCTGTTCCTTTGTAGCTTGTGCATTCGTGAGACCCTCTTATTATTAGAAAATCTTTTTAAGAAGAGGGCTGTGCTTAAACATCTTATAATCTTCTTTAACTATTACTTATAAATTGTACTTGGCATAAATAAATATGCTTGCATAATGCCATGGTGGGATTAGATGGATGCAGATGGTGGGGAAGCACCTATACCAAATTGGTGTTGCATTTGGGGCAGCTAACGCTCAGCATTTTTCTACCAGAAACTGGTAGCCCAATTTGCATTGTCATGCCATCGGCCTTTTGCTGTCTTGCACTCATTTTCCAATTCATCATCCTTAAATTTTTGTTACCTTGTACCATTCTTTTGGTTCCAGAAATTGGGTCTTCTAAGTTCCTTATTGATGGATTTGATGGTACTTTCAGAAGAATGCATATGTATAGTATTGCTAGTTTACTGATATATATATATATATATATTTTTGTATTGTTGAATCTAAATTTACAATTCAACCATTCAGTATGTTGCTACTTTACGAGATCAGCTAGAACAATTGGCAGGAGAGACCACACCAGAACTTCCACAGAGGTTTGTCTTAAATTTGTTTTATTGTCCTTTCTTTCAATTCATTACCCCTGAAGATCTATGCATGCACGTTATTTTACTCTCTCTCTTGTGGCTGTTTAAAAATCAAATAATACATCTTATTTGGGACATGATATGTTCTCATCGTAGCCCATATTTGAGTAAACCTCTGTTATTTTTCTGGAATTTTATTTACCCATATGTGATAGCCCTACTGCTAATTGAATGATGGATCCCTTTTGGAGCATTGAGGACTTCTTGTATACATATGTTATGATTTTGGGCATGTGAAAGAAGTGGTTCAATTACTCGGTGATGTATGAAATGACCTTCAACTGTGACATTAGCTTTAGTTTGAATTAAATTCCATCAGGACTAGGTGGCAGTATCCCTGGTGCACTGGATGGATTTAAATGCTATCAGTTTCTCATATGATAGAAATGGTGGCAGTTGAATCATGACAAATATGGGGGCTTTATATAAGTTTGTTTGTTATCTTATTAATCTTTCTTTATATGGAACCTCCTGCACTGGACCTTATGGTCAAGATGATTCGCTGAGGTCCAGATCAATAACTTTATTGTCTCTTATTAGTTGGCTCCTTTTTTGAAACTACGCAACGCGTTATACTTCAATTGGCTTCTGATAGCCATCCAGTTCTATTGGACACAAATATGATGTCATATATTTCAATTTGAACCAATATGGCTAAAAGAAAATGTTTCAGTGACATCATTTAGTGCTCATGGATAGACTTCTTGTTAATTTCTGTATGGGATTCTGGCTTCCACATAAGCTTGAAATCTTAAAATAGGAGCTGAAAGAATGCCAAACAGTGAGTTTAAAAACATAAGATAAAAGAAAGTAAAGTGGCACCTTTTTCCTCGACGGTGATTTACTCCAGGTCTTGTCACTCTTGATGGATTCATGTCGCCTTTTTAAAGAATTCTGAGAGGCAGTCGAAGGTGACTTGCTGAATTGCATTCACAAATTCCATTCAAGACAAATTTTTGAAGTAGTTGGACCTTCCATTGTCTTTTTACCTAAGAGGATTGACACTGCTTCTTTTTGCATGAATCTTGGGACCAAATAATTGAATAGAAAGTGTTTATACAATACCAGTCAAAGTTTTGTCAGTTTGGCTAAAATGTTCTTTGATCAACCATATCACACACTAAGGGGCTTTTGTCGGTGACTAATTAATTATGGATAGTGTGCCAATATTCTTATTTATCTATCTTTATGCATATGCTACATTTCATACATGAGGAGTCAGCTACTGCTTTTTTTATGAACATCAAAAACTTTGTATCAAGCTAGTTGAAAGTGTTGAATTGTGCATCAATAGCCTGTATTGCTTGAATTTTGATTGCCAATTTCCTTAGAAGTTTTAATTCTCAAAACTTGCATGTTAATATCGGTGTTGGCAACTAGCAAGATCAAATTCAAAAATGCGTGCAAAGATAGAAAATGCAGAGCTTTAAGAAAGCTATATTAGTTTATAATGAAAATTTATTAGGTAATATAGTAGATACATCAATGTTATCAATATATATATATCTTGATTGGATTTATCTTGACTTTGGAGACGATCATCATGCAAAAAAACAACGCTAATCGACTTTGATTTGTGAGACCAGCACTGTTTCAGCTTAGGATAAGCTAAGCTTCAGTTTAGGAGAGCTGACCCCTATATATAGAGCAGGGCTCTCCTAAGTTGTAGCTTTGCTTATCCTAGGCTAGAATAGTGCTGGTCCCACAAATCAAAGTTGATTATATCTGTTTTTTGCATGATGGAACTGGAAAATCCAGTTCTGATATATATATGGGAGATGCTCATATGAGAGCATCTCTCACCTTACTATGAGAGATAAGGTGGGGGCCCTCACATCCACATCCAATGCCAACACTTTAAATGTGAGGCCCCCCGACTTATCTCTCATAGTAAGGTGAGAGATGCTCTCATAGGAGCATCTCCCATATATATATATATATATATAGAGAGAGAGAGAGAGGAGTGCTACAAAACTCCCCGGGTGCTTTTTACAAAAAAAAAAGGCCCTTTTCTAGGCCTATAAAACTATGACACGTGTCATTAAGAAATTTAAAATTTCAAAAATCTCCTTTTTTTTTTTCCTATGTTTCCTATGTGAGGTGGCAAAATCTCATTGGACAAGTCAAATGGGGCAAAAACTCCCCTTTTCTAAATGGGGAGTTTTTGAGAATTCTTCTCTCTCTCTCTCTCTCTCTCTCTCTCTCTCTCTCTCTCTCTTTCTATATATATATATTAGATACTTCAACTTGTAAAGGGAAATTATCTTATTCCCTAAAGGAAGTAGCCACGAACAACCTTATTATTATTACTACTACTAGTTAAATCTTTTTGGCTTTCAAGACTCTCAAGCAACTGCAAGAAATGTTGAGTCAATGAGTTTTTCACGACGGGTCTTCTTGGTTTGGTTTCTATAGAATTTCAAAAGCAAAGGTGAATGACTTCTTAGAGAAAATTGAAGCCCTTGCTGCAAGAATAGCTGATCCACCAGTGAGTGTACTCATTTCTTCCTTTTAAGGTTTTGTGCACTGTATCTAGAAAGAAAATGATCTGAAAACTTGACTATACTTTCAGTTCTATTATTAAAAAAAGCTCATTGTTTGATCTTTTCTTCTTCTTTTCTTGTTGCATATGTTTGTGTGTGGTAATAGTTATATATGATCAATTGAATAAAGCCTTTCTACCATAAATGAAAAACCATAATGTGGTCTCCTCTATAAACTTTGTAATTAGAATTCTTAATATTTTGTCACATTCCGGTCCCGAATCGCCCTGGCCTAGGGTAATCCCCGAGGTGAGACACACGTACTCCCGTGTTATTGTACCTGTCGCGAGTCAAATACAACACACGAAGGAGAAAAAAACAACTATTCCACTCATGAGTCTAGCTCACTTGAACCTGTCAATAACAATTAAAAGTAGCGGAAGCTATAATTTCATTTATCATAAGGTATCATTTCCCATTCAGTCCAATTAAAACATTCAAGTTTAATACAAAAGAATTATACATGTATGTACATTGATTTACCAAAAGAGGGTGTATAAAACTACCTGGCACAACTATCACAAAAGAATAACTAAAAGTATAATTGAAACTAAGTATGGCCTACACAAAAAGGGGTTAGCCACACTCTAATTCAGGTCCACAAAATGTACAAAACGCTCTCCGGTTGAAGAAGTGTCTACAATGGCCCGTTAGCCGGCCACTCCTCTAATCCTGGAGGAACCTCTTGGGTTTCCTCCTCTCCCTCCTGGGCCTCTTCAAGGCCGGGAGCTGCACCTGCGCCCGTGACACCAAGAATAATACCTCAAATACGAATCGGCAAGTATAGGCATTAATAAGGAAAACATAATGTTTCAAACGAATTAAATGACAATTGATTAAAAGAAGTCAACATTAAGTATAACTAGGCAATTGTGCCAAATCAAGTAATTCATGCTTTTCGAATCGAATGAAATGAAAGATACCATATACTAATTGGCTACTACATTGAGCTCATCCTCTCAAAAGAGAGCGAATCTAGTTGGGATGTCACCAGCGGCCCAGGCAAAGGCTAGCTAGCTACCCGGTTCTAGAGTTCCGGTACTCCAGACGACATACTGTAGTAGTCTCGAATAATTAAACTAAGTTCAACCCCGTCGGGTATCACAGGGTCGAAGCTAAGTAGTGCCGACTCGATCGAATCGAATAAAAATCGAATTGAGTAAGTTTATCTGAATTATTCCTAAATCGAATCGAATAATAATCATTAATACACGAATGCTTACTCATTACCACGTTTCTAACTAATACTGAATGGTTGTACAACAGTTGGAATTACGATTTGGAAACTAGATAATTGAATCATAATTGATACTAATAATGCAACTAATTCATCAACTAGGATTGATATCAATAAGGAAGTTTAGCTTCAATTTGAATGCAATAGATTTAAAGGAATCAAGACATCTTACTAGCCCATCTAACTATTCTTATAGTCCCTCACCATCCAATACAAGGTAATTTAGGAGGGTCAACGTACTACTATCTTGTTCGAGTGTCACTTATTATGAAAAATACATTGAATCTCTAAAATTAACCTTCATGGCATAGTATTAGACTAATGATTCTCCATTGGACCAATTAACGAGGTTAGTGGTTCCATTTTTAAGGTCATAAAGATCTTAGAGATCCTCATTTCCTATGGAACGGGGTTATGTACCTTAGTTATCCGTTAGGGATGATTAGGGTGGTTTATGAAGGATTAAGGGTGATAAATCACCCTAAAATTGGGTAAAAAAAAGCCCAGTCTAAAGTTCCAGGTTCGCTCGAGCGGACCTCATCCATAGAGGTGTTCACTCGGGCAACCTAATTGATCGCTCGAGCTTAGGTTCAGAGGTACAATTCGCTCAAGCGAATGCTCCAATTCGCTTGAGTGAATGCTCGAGAACTTCCTGGTTTTGAAATCTCAAGTGTTCTTCTCTCATCCATTCCTTCTCACACCTCTTTCTATCAAAGCACTTGCACTAAAGAACCATCTTACTCCCATTCAATAAAAAATAATCCCTCCATTCATCTTCATCATTCAACCCCACAAATAAATTCAAATCATTTATACATTAAGAAAACTAGAATCATTGGGAAGGAGTCCTATTCGAATCAAATGAAAATAACAATATGTAAATCCTAATTTATGCTTATACTTGACTCTATTAAGCTTTCCAAGCCCCCTCTTCACCTCTTGGTTCAAAAGGACTCAAAACCCCCAATACCAAACCCTAATCAAGAGAAAATCCATGGAGAGATGATGAGAAGTGCAATGCATGTGAGAATATGAGTTTCCTTGACTCTAATGCAACTCAAAATCATGAACTAAAGGGTTTGTTGTTTACCTCTTTACAAAGATTTCGAACTTGAGAGAGAATAGGAAGTGGTGAGTATGGCTCCTTGTCCACAAAGGGTAAAAGAGGTTGAAGAAGATGAACATGAGTTCACTCCTAGCTTCCAAAGGCCTTTGCACTCCTACTTGTAAAGATTGGAGAAGAGAGAAAGAGGAAATGAGGGAAGGAGAAGAAGAAGAAGCTCTTTGTAGCAAATGAGAGGAATGAATCAATTAAAATGGGTTTAAGGTTCTTAAGGGATAAGGTTGCCCTCTTTTTTATAAGAAAGTCCTTCTTAGTTCTAGTATTTCCATAAAGAGTCAATTGATGGCCCACTCACTCAAGGTTTGGTCAAATGAAGTTGAGTTTAATACGAAAGTTGGCGTGCTCGACAAGATACACGTGTTGGTGCTAAAATGACTTGCAAATGATGCAGAATACGAAATTCGGTAATTACGAAAAAGCCCTAGACTCTACCCAACCGAGTCAAATCGGTTCTAACTCACCTGTCTTAGACTCAAGACTAAACCAACTCAACCTATAAGGACTAATTAACACTAGTCACCATAATTAGCACTTAAGTATAATTAAATTAACTAAAACATAATTAATTAGCACTAAACATGATTAATTTGGGTTGGGGTGTAACATATTTCTTCTTCTTGGTGGCATTTTGTTGAAATATCACTGACAGTGCATTAGGCATGTAGCTTATTTTCTTTATTGATTTTTTAATTGGCTTACAGAAATATTCATGAAGTTATGGAAAGGTTTATCGTTGTGGTTGTTGCCACTTAGAAGTTGTTATGCACAAGTCAAAGTGCACTATATTCATGCCTTGCATAAAACTGCACTTAATTCTTCTCCCTCAACCCAAACCCTCCAAATCCCCCTGCTAAATTCTTCCACACAGCGACCAACTTCAGTACACTGGTGACTGGCAGCGGCGGCAATGGTCAAATGAATTCGAGGCAGGAATCAAGACTCATGGAGTGATGCAGGCCAGACCCTTAACCCATGAACCTGTAGGTCAGCCATGCACATTGGGCGGCTCCCAGCCCATACGCCCATTGGAACCAACCACTTAATTAGGAGTTTCTATATAATTAGAAGTCTTTAAATTTTGAATTTAGTTTGATTATTTCAGCAAATTTCTAGGAGATGTAGTTTCTTTTTTATTATTAAAGAAGATTTAGGAATTAGAGTCCTACTAGGAAAGTAATTAACCGCTCCCATTGGAAGAGGCAGCTTGCATTCTTCAATAAAGAATTGCTACAGTTTCTCTATGGTTGTGAGTGCTTCTCTATAATTGAGAATGCTTGTGCATGGAATCCCCAAAGGGATTTGGCCAACCACCATCGTGGAGTTAGTCTATTTCGTTTGAACCCCTTAAGGATTTGGCCAAATCCCGTTGTGGAGCTGGTCTATTTTCTTCGTGGATTTGTTCTTGGATACGTGCTTAAAATATAAGAGAAATATCTATTCATAGATAGATGTTGGGAACTTGGCCTTGCTGATTGATCCCTATGATTTTTCAAATGTGCTCCGCTATTCTAGAAAGTGGACAGAAGTAAGCAGCTATTTCTCATAAACCTAGGTGTCAATATCAAATGGCACTTTTTTCACCCGCGGCAAGTGCAGGTTTATTAATTCCTGCCATTTGATGCATAGGGATCCCTCCTTAAATGACGGGGAAAGAAAAACCCACACAAAATTTGTATGGGAGTCCGGTAGGGGAAAGGACCCATATCAAATAAAACACAGATTTGATTATAATTTCATTCACCAATTGGGTGATGGCGAAACAGAGGTGGTCACCCCTTCTTCTCAATAGTTGCTAATCAGTCTGTGAGCCATTATCCTATGGCCCACCCCAAAGCAACCAGTTTTATAACCTTTAAGCTTCATAACGGAATGTGATGCAAATGGAATCGCTCTCCAATCCACCCACTAATAAAATCGAACGAGGGATAGGAAAACCGATTTCTCGATGCTTCTGCTCCCAATGCGAGACATAATTGATTGGGGTGCTGAACTGGACAGACTGGGCCTTTTGTGCGGCCGTACTGTTAGTGAATCTTGGCTGTCCACCTGATGGGTTGTACTGTGGACCATGGTAGGAAAAGAAATGTGTTGAGCACCTGTTGTTGTGGCTTTCAGTCAGATGGTAAAAAATGTTTGATAGTCCTAGCAGCACGGTGGTCATTATTTCTCAGTTAGGATTTCTTGCTATGGGCCATCCACAAAAGGGTCCACCAAAAGGATCAGTTTAGATTTACTGATCACGTGTCGACATGGACTGTGAGATCGCTTCGAGTTATTACTGGTTCATCACATATTGAACCGCAAAGCTTATTTGCCTTTAATGACATAGGTTCCGTCAGGTTAATATTTTCTGCTGTTACTTCTAAAATGTGGCGACCTTGGAGTGAGTGGCTAAATTTATCCATTATTTCTGACTTCCGTCTCGGGAACTGTCTTGTTTGTGTCTTTCAGAAAGCAAAACATTTAGACAACTTATTCACTTTCAGTTTTAAATGTGTCAGTTTGAGTAAGGTCCAGGTTGTTCCCTAACCAATTCTTTTGGGTCAGGTCCATTGCCATCTTATAGGGTGTAAACTGTAAACATGTGAGGTTATAGTTAGGTCCATAACGGTCCATACCCAATTCTTTCCTGTCAGGTCCTTTTAATCGATGGACCTATTTATGTCTCCATCACACCAATTGTCACCAGTATTACAATAATGCGTTTAAAATCTAATGAAAATCGATCAGATTTTCAGTAATTTTTTTTTAAAAATGTTTATGGGTAAAATCCCTTTTTTTTCCCTCCTTTTGCATTTACTTTGAAAAAATTCCTCCATTCTTTCTCATGGGATTGTGCTTTTCTATAGAACATTGGTGTAATCCTTTAGTTCTAGTTCATATTGCCATGAAACTGTGTGGGAGTTTCATTCAAATTCCTGATCAGCCTTATTGTCAGCCTTTTTTGTTGGGATCTGTGAAGACTAGCTGTGGAACTTGTGATGATGGGAGTCCTAGAACAATGGAAGTTACTTGTCATTCACCGAATTCTCCAGGATTGCGAAGGAGATTTGCGTAAGTGAAGCAATTGTTGCCTGATTTAATTATATGGTTTTTGCTAGATTATATGATTGCAACAAAATATATACTGCTTGGTCCATGGTATTAAAAAATTCATTCTTGTCAGCAATCACAGGTGGGTCCCCCATTCAATTAAGGATGCAAACAAGATGAGCTGGTCCACTAGCTCCTTGAGCTTGGCTCAAATGGAGTCAAGTTCAAGCTTGGTTTCATTACTTTATTGGTTTCATTACTTTGAGAGACAAACTCAAGCTCAGATTGAATCGAGCTTTAACTTGTTAAGAGGCTCAGCTTCAGCTTCAACTTGGCCTTGCTCATTATATGTGTATTACATAATAGATATATAATATACTTCCAATTACTATATATTTATACTCTTAAGAAATACTAGATGGTAGTGTAATAAAATACACTTAATACACACTACATTAAACTTAAATTTATTTGAGAAACTCGGGACATCCCAGTGGTAAGGGCGTCCCATCTCACACGACAGAGATTGATCCCTGGGTAGGTAGATAGTCTCACAAAGTTTGTACCACTCACCAAAAAAATTAAATAAATTTACTTACAAATAAAAAAAATTATGTCGATGTGGTACATTTACATGGAAAATGAACATTTTTCTTACGACAAAATCTCTGCAAAGTAACATTGCTATCCACCAGATTCAACATATGGCCCACCCTTCTAAAATGCAAATCATCCATGCCATACACTCTGTCATTGCATAGGCATTCCTTGCTTATTTAAGAGGCCTTCCCATCCAGGCCTTTACCTTAATTTTCCGCAATTCTTGGGGAAAGCCTTTCCTATGGTGCGTGGGAGGGAGAGTTCGGAATTTTTTTCCGGTTTTCCGCGGATGTACACAAATGTGCCCTAATTGATGGTGGCCCGAAGTGGTTCTTACATGATGATTTTCGAGTGATAAGCATCCTTAAGACATGCATAATATATATATGTGCATACAACACAGTTGGGACAAGGCTTTGATGATGACGACGATGTATGTGTGTGTGGTTATGTATACATATAACAAGTGTGCCATGAAATTGATGATCTTGAGTTGAGCTTAAAGCTTATAATGCATTGTCAAGCCAAGCTCAAGCCTGCCTTAGCTCAGCTCGATCTCTAATCAAGCTTGAGCTCGAGCATGGCATGTGCTCAATTAAGCCTGTCAAGTTTGGTTCCGCTTGCTAGGTGTTCATGCTAAGCAAGCTGGGCAAAGCTTGTCTGGCTTACATCCCTTGGTTGTATCATCATGGACAAAGGATGCGGCATATAATACTCATGAGTTCTGCCTCGCAAATTTCTTTATTTTGTTTTCCTTGCAAAATAAACTGACGTAAACCCAGGACCACATGGCTGCAACAGTGATCATCTTCCAATTGTGCTATGGGCTCCAGCAAGGCAGAAACATCAGCTTTTTTTTGTAATTGGCTTGAAAATGGATGGCTGAAAATAAAATATTCACAATGTTGCATGTGTAACTGCAGCAAGGCAGCTCATTAAATAACTGGAATTGTCTCATGGATGATTTTTCTGTTCTTGCTATCTAGAGACAAGGAAATTATACCCATCTGTTCTGGGGATGGATGCTAGGGTTGAGTCATGAGTGGAAGGGGATTCTATCTATTTGGGCAAAGCACTGTATAATACCACAATAATTCTTTCTTTCTTCTTGTTTCTATGATTTTATTTTTATGCTAATAACTTGGCTTAACTACACAGTCCTCGTACAGAAGTTGAAGACAGAACTCATGAGATGGCAAAGAGCACTCCTTCATCGCCCAATAAATTGGATCCTTCAGTGCAAGCACACATTGAAAAGCACAGGTTTCTTCATTACCTTCAAATGATAATTGACTTTGCTCACCTTTCAAAAAATAAAAAATAAAAAATTGCCTTTGTTCGATTTCGACTTCGATATCAAAGTTATCGGTAGAAATTTGCTGAGCTTGATTTGTTATTTATGTTCCTGTCAAACAAAAGGTTTTTAAAAGGGAATTAACTGTGGCATTTGTTAGAGTATACCGAAAATTACGTGGCTGATTGAAAACGGATGCTTTAAAATTTTTTTTTTCCGTAATGGTTAATTGATATGGATTGATGATCATGCAATTCCTCATATAGAAAGAGGAATAAGCTCTGGGTAAATGGCACTCTGATTTTTTCACCAGGAATTAAAATGATCTATGGTAAAGTGACTGCAGGTTCTTCAGATTCCTTCTGAAATTTGTGATAGAAAATGTCGAGTGCACATATGTAGAGCCATATAGACGAAGGAAAACATTAATATTGACTGATCTATTTCATTTTACCCTTATAACATAGACAACCAAGGAAAAGCTCAACTGAAATTTAGAACTGTTTCCAAAAAAAAAATCTCATATCAGTTTAGCTTTTGAAATTCAGGAAGCTGAGTAGGCCCAGTACCGAGTTAAGAGTATTGAGTTTCTAAAATATTCTTCAAGACAACATAGTTTTTCTAAAATCTCAAAGTAGAACTCTTCAAGCAGACATCAGATATATGGATAAGGCTAGGATGATGGTGATTATTATGAAACAAGGGGCAATTGTGGGTACTAAGAAATGTATTGACTACTTTGCATAGATTCTTATTGTTCTCATGTTCTCTTTCAACAGAAAACTTCAAGAAGATTTGACAGATGAAATGGTTGGGTTAGCAAAGCAACTAAAAGAGAGTAGCCTTGTGATGAATCAATCATTGCAAGACACTGGGAAGGTACGGACTATATTACTATCTAAAATCATGCCTTCTTTCTGTAAAGAAATAGGCCATCAGGTCAAACCAACCTAATGGGTCAGCTCGACCCATGTTCTGGGTCAGCCCCTGTATGAGTTGTCAATAGATTAGATAGATACTAATCTCTTTAGTTAAGGCTGTAATCTTGTAATTAGATCCTAGTTACCTTAACATTTCCTGTAATCTTGTAATTAGATCCTCTAATCTAGGCAATACTGTGTTATATAAGGATTCATCGTCAATACAAAGATAAGCAATTCTCTTGCAAACTTTCTCTCTTGTATGCTTCTAGTTTGTGTTCTGGATAATCTTACATGGTATCAGAGCCCTTATAGTCTGTCCATTCAAGCATAAGAGGAGTTTCGAAACAGTCCTGTTCGTCTGTGACTGTTCTATCAATCTGATCAACAGTGGGCCCCATCTCAGATAAAACGATCACTCCAACAAGCAGCACCATCAGGGTCGCCCATTTATTCTTGGTTTTTTAAGCATTTTTTCAAGATTTATCAGCTTCATCAGGTCAGTGATTTACCCATTTTTCTGGATCGACAATTTTTCCTTTTTCTCATCAGAATCACATCCAACCATTGGATCAGACTGGTTCTTCTTCCAATAGGGTCGAAAATTAATCTGGATGATAAACTAGAAGGCTGATTAGTGCATAGATCATTCTGTGAGAAGAGCTGGTCATTCTAGCACATAATTTTTGGACGCCCAGTCACTGTTTTTTTCTGTTTTCCTTCTCATTTACTGGGATTTCAGATCTGGGTACTGTTTATGTGGTTGGATTTCAGATCTAACTTAATTCTAAACATTCTGTGATCATTTTGGTTTGTTCCAAATGTCTTCTGATCGAACTGTATTGGGTATTACTGTCAAACTTGATGGCACCAATTATCCCTATTGGTCCCACCTAATGCAAAATTTCCTCAAAGGTCAAAAACTGTGGAAATATGTTGCTCAGCAGATCCCTACACCAAATAGTAAGAATAATACGTATGAGGAATGGGAAGCTTCCGTCGGGAAAATAAATTCTTGGATTGCTAATTCAGTCACTCCATCTATTGGGAATCAGCTGGCTAAATTCAATTATCCTAAGGCTGCTTGGGATTATTTAGCACGACTATATACCCAGTCTAAAGCTGCTCGCCGGTATCAGTTAGAATCAGAAAAAAATTTGCAGACCAAGGAAATGACTCCATTCATGATTTCTTCATCAAAATGACTGCCTTATGGGATCAGCTGGCTATAATGGAACCCTCTTTTAAAACAACTGATGATGCTCACACCTTTGAAGTCTATAGGCAGCAGACTCGCCTGGTTCAGTTCCTTATGGCCCTCCGCCCTGATTTTGAGCATGTTCGTGGTCAATTATTACATCGGTCACCCCTGCCTTCCGTTGATACGGCACTCTCGGAACTTCTGGCAGAAGAGCAAACTCAACTTTCTCTTACAAGGAGGAAACATGTGGAACCCACACATGTACTATCAGCAAATGTTAGTACCCCCACAGAATGATCGATTTTTTCCATTTGGTACCAATGACTTTTGCAATTATTGTAAGAAGAAAGGACACTGGAAACGGGACTGCCCAACCAGACCTCAAAGGCCAAATAATAAGAACAAACAATCTGGTCAACAAACCCATCGTGATCCCATGCAATCTTATCCACAGCGACCCTATGCCGCCAATGTTACTGAAGATGATAGTTTTGTGCCTCCGCAAATGGATCTTACATCTCAGATTCAGGCTATGGTTGATGAGTGCATGCAACAGTTGTTTTTGGCTTCCTCCACTGGTTCTGCTTCTCAGATGGCCACTACACCCTCAGCCTCTGGTTCTGCCATGACCATTTCTGGTCCGTCAGGTACTCTTGATTCTACATGGATTTTTTTATTCTGGTGCATCCTATCATATGACAAATGACGTTTTCAAACTTTATAATTGTTATACCCCTGCTAGCTCTCTCACCCTCTCACCATCCATACAGCCTATGCCATTCCTCTCCCAGTCTCCCTTATTGGCTCCATTTCAAATAAGTTGATCTCTCTCACTAATGTTTTGTGTGTTCCCCACCTGTCTATCAACTTAATCTCTGTTAGTCAATTGACTTCGTCTGTATTTCTTGTCTCATTTTCTTCTACTGGTTGTTCTGTGCAGGATCCGCGCACCGAGAGACAGATTGGGACTGGCCTTAGGTCAGGAGGACTTTACTACCTCCACTCGCTGCACCTTTGTAAGACCCCTTCCCGAGTTAATCTTGATTAACTCTAATTAATCGAGCTTAAGGTGGATTAAGTGTGATTAGTTAACTTAATGATGATTAAGGATTTAGAATGTATCCAAATTAGTCTTGAAAGACTAACTTAAGTTATTAATTGAGTTTAAACAAATAGATCTTCAATTGACTCAAAGTGGAAATTAGTAAACCCATGGGGGTTTAAATGCAAAATTGCATTATGACTAAGCTTAATATTAAGCATGAGCTGTTGAGAGGAGGAGGAGAATAGGCCAGCAGCTGGTTCCTTCCTTCTTCCTTCTTCCTTCTTCTTGTTTCATTTCATTTTTCTTTCTTTCTTTCTTCAATTTCTCATAATCAAGCATCAAGACAAGGAATTGTGAAGTTTTGTTTGGAGAGTTTCATCATCTTCATTTTCTCCCTTGAGATTGCAAAGCTTGGATTGAAGAAGTCTTGATCTCAAGCTCAAACTATACAAAAAAAGGATTTTTGTGGATTTAGCATCAAGAGAGGCAAGTACTTACATGCTTTTATGAATTATGATGTATTAGAATGATTAGAGCATAAGTGGATCAAAAGCCAGAAGTTTGGCTTCAGAAATCTGAAGCTCGAACTGAGCTTCTGGGTGACTGTCGGTCGACCGACAGGTCGACCGACGAGTGAACCGACAGGTATAGAACCTGTTTTCATTGAATTTCAGTTCTCTGAAATTCGAACCGATGCATGGTCGGTCAACCGACGACCTGACCGACGTTGTAAATGTAGAAATTCGCGTCTCTGGTTTTCGAACCGAGAAACGAACCGATGTGACCGACTCATATCGGTCAACCGACAGAACGTACGTCGGTCAACCGACGTGCAAGTGCAGGAATTTCATGTCTCGGGAATTCTGACCGACGTGATGCCGGTCAGCCGACATGGAGCTATCGGTCAGCCGACAGCTGACCGACGTGCTGACCGACAGTGAAGGAAATTTCATATTTGGAATATGATTTCCCTGAAGCCTAATTTATACAGGCTGTTTATTGTTAATGTATAAGCCTACATAGGTGTAAACTAAGTTCTTCGAATGCACAATTCAATATTTAAAGTGATGTTCATCAAGAATAACACGTGCATTGAATAACGAAAGTTTCACTCATTTGTTTGGTTTAGACGTCTGCATAGTGTTGTATAGAGTTGTATAGACTTAAATTTGATTTCCGCATTCAATGGTATTATGATTCTTAAGCTCAATGTCGAGCTATGCTATTTAATGTTTCATAAAGCTCATATAGAGCTGAACTACATTGATTACATGAGATGAATGAATAGCCTAATACTAGACCGTAATTCCCTAAGCTCATTCTTGAGCTATACTAACATAATGAATTGAATTGTTGAATGAATAGAATGTAATGAAGAATTAATAATTCCTACTGCAGTAGATGAGCTAGGAGCCTTCCGGAGCTCCGTGGTGATACCAGTGATCTCTGATCAAGACACTGGAAATCCCACACATCATAGGCAAAATTGGACCAGAGCCAGGTGGCGCGAGTCCATGAGCTGGCATATCATAGGCAAAATTGGATCAGAGCCAGGTGGCGCGAGTCCATGAGCTGGGGCAACATGTAGGCCAGAGTCAGGTGACACGAGCCCATGACCACACGTAGGCCAGAGCCAGGTGGCGCGAGCCATATTATATACTAAATCCTTGGGGTAACATGTAGGCCGGAGCCAGGTGGCGTGAGCCCATGAGCCAAAGAGGATTATATTATAAATATTATTTATAACTGATTGATATTGTTGTTAACAGAAATACAGAACAGCTTTCGTTTGAAAGCATAAAATGAGATGAAATATAAATCTATTGTTATAGTCATAAGTAATGGTTATTACTTGATTCTACTGTTTATATCTGTGTAATATAGAATTGTATCGATTCATATAGAACTGTTAAATTGGTAAATTGACAGGTTCTTATATATGTGATTATTGATTAACAATATGATAGCATATACTATCATAGAACTGTATGTACATTGTTGAACCGTCGTGTTCACGGTGTTATTGATGACATCGCAGGCCCTGTTGTCCGCGCCATCAGCAGAGGATGTTGATTGAAGGGTATAAATATTCGGAGTGCGAGTCAACTGACAATGTTTGGAAGATTTTATTTTATAGGTTTGACATAGAAGTAGATGTCCCCTGCATTGTATATAAATATGCAATGGTTGACTTTATTATATCAGAGATGTATGTGTATATATGAACTTTACTTTTGGTAAAGGAATTCATATAAGTAATAGTGTTTTAGTCAATGTATATTTTCCGCCATTGTATACAATTGACAGGTATGGTATTTGATATCCCTTGTGGATTTCGTTTTAACTTTATGTTAATTCGAAGTTTACGGGAGTAAGTATGCATTCGCGACTCGGGGTTGTCCGAGCTAATCATATCTCGGGACCGGGTCGCGACAACCTTCCATCATCCAGAATATCCCCTGCCGCACTCGTTTCATCTACATCACCCTTTGCCCTTTGGCACTCTCGTTTAGGCCATTTATCTTTAAATAAAATGAAGTTTTTATTTTCTAGTGGTGTATTTGGAAACATTTCTGTATCAGACATTTTTACATGTTTTGGTTGCCATTTTGGTAAACAACATGCTTTCCCTTATAATAAAAGCACTTCTTTTACTACTGCTCCTTTCGCTTTGGTGCATTCTGATGTCTGGGGACCTGCCTCTCAGCCAACGAAAGGTGGTTCCATTTATTATGTGCTGTTTATTGATGGTTTCACTAGATATACTTGATTGTATTTAATGAAAAACCGTTATGAGTTATACACTATCTACACTGCTTTCTCCACCATGGTTTCCACTCAATTTAACACGAGGATTAAAATATTCAGGTCTGACTCCGGGGGAGAATACATGTCCCACAAATTCCATTCTTACCTGACCAGTCAAGGGACTCTAGCTCAATTATCCTGTCCTGCTACACCACAGCAAAATGGTGTAGTAGGACAGAAACACAGACATATCCTAGAAACTGCTAGATCCTTGATTTATTCCTCACATGTTCCTCTGCAATTTTGGGGGGAAGCAGTCATGATTACAATCTATCTGATTAACAGAACACCATCCTCTGTATTATCTGGCACATCTCCCTATGAAAAACTGTTCTCCTGTAAACTTGACTTGTCCTATCTCAAAGTTTTTGGCTGCACCTTTTTTATTCTGTTACATGACAATGAGAGAATCAAACTTTCCCCAAAATCCACTGTCTGTGTTTTCTTAGGATATGGCATCGAACAGAAAGGCTATCGATGCTATGATCTTAAAACCAATAGGTTACGGGTCTCTCGTATACCTTTCTATACATTACTTACACAATCCCATTCTCTCGAGCAACCTACGGTTTATCCTCTTGATCCCTTTCCAGACCTATTTCCTTCCGATTCGCTTTCCCCTCCACCCCTGCAGGTATATCATCATCGACCCAAACCTCCGTCTGCCCTTTCGGACTCTGCAGCCTCACCTCCTCCTTCTGATCATGGGCCTATCTCTTCTGCTCCAGATGTGCAGGATCCTCCTCAAACTCGAAGGTATCCAGTGCGTACCAGAATCCCTCCCTCTAGATTTGGCTTTGTTTGTATTGATCATTTTTCTCCATCATATGAGTCCTTCCTTGCAGCTATTCATACCTTGGCAG
Source organism: Litsea cubeba (assembly GCA_012931725.1). Classification (NCBI taxonomy): domain Eukaryota; kingdom Viridiplantae; phylum Streptophyta; class Magnoliopsida; order Laurales; family Lauraceae; genus Litsea; species Litsea cubeba. The sequence continues at coordinate 14,275,047 of CM022945.1, forward strand.
AACCACAATCCTATAAGGAGGCCATTGCTCATCCAAACTGGAAGTCTGTCATCGCAGAAGAACTTGCAGCTCTGCAGAAAACTCAAACATTGGATCTTGTTCCTCTTCCCTCCGGAAAACGGGCTATCGGCTGCAAATGGATATTTAAGATCAAGACCAAATCTGACGGATCTGTTGATCGTTACAAGGCTCGTTTGGTGGCCAAAGGCTACACACAAGAATATGGGGTAGATTATGAGGAGACATTTGCTCCGGTTGCTAAGATGACAACTGTTCGTACTTTTATCTCTGCTGCCGCGGTTAGACACTGGCCACTCTATCAGCTCGATGTCAAGAATGCCTTCTTGAATGGATTCCTTCTGGAAGAAATCTATATGCATCCTCCTCCAGGCGTCGTGAGACCTCCTCATTATGTATGTCGTCTCAAACGTGCTTTATATCGACTCAAACAAGCCCTTCGTGCTTGGTTTGAACGGTTTAGCACCAGCATCATCAGCATTGGTTTTTCTCAGAGTGCTCATGACTCCGCTCTCTTCACTCGCTATTCACGATCTGGCTGTGTTTTCCTGTTACTCTATGTCGATGATATGATTATCACTGACATTGATGCTTCTGGTGTTCTATCCTTGAAGCGTTTTCTTCATCGACAGTTTGAGATAAAAGATTTGGGTCATCTGCGGTATTTTTTGGGCATTGAGGTTGCCTACTCTCCCACAAGATACCTTTTTTCGCAAACAAAATACTGTAATGAAGTTCTTCACCGCGTTGAACTCACAGATCTTAAGCCCGTCTCTACTCCGATTGAACATAATATGAAGCTTAGAACTATTGATAGGGATCTACTTTCTGATCCAGCTCGTTATCGTGAAGTGGTCGGCAGCTTGGTTTATCTGACCATTACCAGACCAGATATTGCCTATGCGGTACATGTGGTGAGCCAATTTGTTGCTCGACCCACTCATATTCACTGGGCTGCTGTACTGCGCATACTGAGATACTTACAAGGAAGTTCCAACCGCGCCCTCCTTCTTTCCTCCAGTCAGAATCTTACTCTGCATGGCTATTCTGATTCTGACTGGGCAGGAGATGTCAATGATCGGCGCTCTACCACAAGCTTCTCCATCTTTCTTGGCTCCTCTCTCATCTCTTGGAAGAGCAAGAAACAGGAAGTTGTTTCACGGTCATCCACTGAAGCTGAATATCGTGCTGTATCTCACACTACTACTGAAATTATTTGGCTTCGCTGGTTGCTTCGGGATTTAGGAGTTCTTGTTTCTAAATCTACCTCTCTTTACGGACAGTGAAAGTGCACGGAAATTGGCAACAAATGATGTCTTCCATGAATGATCCAAACATCTTGAAGTTGACTGTGACTTCATCCGTCAACATGTTCGGAGTGGTATCATAAAGCTCTTTCAAATCTCATCAGCTGCTCAGATAGCATATTTTTTCACCAAGAGCCATTCCACTTCTCGCTTTTCAGAGCTAGTTTCCAAGCTCTCGATGGTCACTTTTTCACATCCAAAGCTTGAGAGGGGGTGTAAATAAATAGGCCATTAGGTCAAACCGACCTAATGGGTCAGCTCAACCCATGTTCTGGGTCAGCCCCTGTATGAGTTGTCAATAGATTAGATAGATACTAATCTCTTTAGTTAAGGCTGTAATCTTGTAATTAGATCCTAGTTACCTTAATATTTCCTGTAATCTTGTAATTAGATCCTCTAATCTAGGCAATACTGTGTTATATAAGGATTCATCGTCAATACAAAGATACGCAATTCTCTTGCAAACTTTCTCTCTTGTATGCTTCTAGTTTGTGTTCTGGATAATCTTACATTTCATGGGCTAATTCTAACATTGGTGCAAAGAACTGACTAGTGACTTCACTTTCTGATGCACTACTCTCAAATTGGAGAAGGGGTTCAATGACTCATTATATTAGACTGCGACAAATGAGTTCCACTTCCACAGTAGAAAATTATCACAGGTTGGGTTGTTGGTAGGTCTAGAACTGACTCTTAGACCTATCTGTGAGAAAAACACTGGAATGAGTAGCAAGGAAAATGAAACAGGAAGAGCCAACCATACATGTGATCATTTGTGGGCCTCATATGGTCAATTCAACCCCCTCAGACTCGCGTATCATTAGTAAGCACCATCCTTAGATCTTTGGGGCCCCAAAATTGATTGCCTATTATAAATTAACAAAAAAGATATCTTACCCAATACCTGTCCATGTTGAGACTTTATTCCACCCTGCAACAGGATTAGTAGTGGTGACACGTAGGTGGGTCCCACAGATTTTCACTATGCCAGTATTATCAGTTATTACTACAGCAGGCCTGGCTGCAGCATTGGATGAGGAAAGGGGTCGCCAGCTGAATGGTTGTGTTTGATCATCTCATGCGATTTGCTGGCAATAGTTCATCCAAGACGCAATACTTGTCCAATCAGCTTTTACTGACTAGGAATCTAGACAGTGGCCATGTCAGTTTGTAGGTCAAACCTCATAGCAGTGGCATTCATGAAGTTTATTGCTTGCACATGCTTCTTGGATGTGATACAAGCATGCACTTGGGGTAAAAAAAAAAACACTAGCTTTAAATATTTTGATGTGCTGTGCTGCAATTAAATCACAATTATGCATTGAAAATTTTGTCTTGTTTAGGGTGACTTAACTTCAACTTCTACTTATGGTCTGAGCAGATACTTGATTCGACTGAGAGGGCAATTGAGCAGAGCTTGGCTGGCACTGGTCATGCAAATGTACGAGCCAAGGATGTATATTTAGGGAGCGTCAAGACAACCTGCATAACATTGTTTGCCATCTTTACTGTTACTTGTATCTTTGTTATGGTTGTTCTTCTTATTCGCTTGACTTGAGCATTTGTTCCTTGGAAGTAAACCTTTATAATCCTACCTTGATTATTTTGTTAATGCTGTATGTTGGGTCAGTGGTACCTGTAATTGTCCTTTGCTCCATATTCCATACAAGTTCTGTAATTATCATGACACTGGTGCCGATTGGTTGGTTTTCAAATGCACCCCCCTCCCCCAGTTCCGCCACTGTGCGCACATGAATGGAACTGCTATAAATGAAGATTTTAGCCCCTTTTTTTTTCGAAGTTTTCTGATGTATCAAACATCCTTTTTCAAAATAATGACTGGCAAAAATGTATGGTTCTAACTGTTTCAGCTCTGGCTATTTCTGGGTCATAGTAGTCTTTTAAAACCATGACTGATGCTATAGTAGTATGGAGAAACAAATTTGAGTTCTTATTTACAAAAGTTGTGGTTGCTTGAAATTAGCCAAAAATTGAATTTTTTTTGGACCGTTAAAACAGAAACCGAGCAATCGCCTCCATTGAATGGCATGGTCATCCAAATTGATGAAGCCGATCACAATCCACAGAGGGACCCATTTACAGATCTGTTCATTTGGAGTGAACTTGTTGCTGTTGGGTCCATTCTCAGTACCTTTTTCATTTATACTTTCATTGACCATAATTTTCTCATTTGGGTTTATATGACAACACTGTATTGATTCCATTTAATGTGTTGTTAAGAGTAGTTATGGGATTTGATGAGAGGCCAAGTAAGAACCTCTATAAATTTTCCTCATCTCTCTGTCAGTTTATTATTATTGTTCACCAATGCAGGCCAATCAAATGATGGCCTCTCTGGAAGACTTGATGGTAATAAACAGTTTGTTCCTTTTAGGATGGGAGAATATGCCATCCAAACTATTCATCTAATGGCCTTAATATATAGGGATTATAGTAGGGTTGTGGCCCAGGCTAGAAAAATCTCAATTCTAAGAAGCCCTGGTCAAGTGCAATGAAATCCGGGCCAGGCTGCCTGTCTTATTGACCCCCTTGAACATGTTGGTTGTGTTTACTCTGTCAGCTACATATATCATGCCGAAATCCGGAATTACCACGAATGCTAAAACTTGTGGAATGCACACCAATTCACACACAAACTTGTCCGTGGCCTCTTTGTTTTTCAGCACAAATCTCCAAAGGGAATATTGAAATGAATACCCAGACATTACCCTGGTAATTCAAGTCCTAGTAAAGTCAAGGTCTAAGCTACATTGCTGCTTAGATATCCTTCACCCCTCTACTCGTATTCTTTTCAATTTAACATTAAAGCCCGTGCGATGCATGGGTTAAACTTTCATGCAAATTAATGTTAATATTAAACTTAAGTATTATCAACAAAAAAATATAAATCATTTGGGTACTCATAAAAATATAAATCTATATTATAAAAACAACTAAGTAAAAGAAAATTCATATATAGCACTTAAGTAATATGTGAGTAAAAATCTATAAATTAGTATATGCGATTTGAATTACTCAATCATTTGTTAAATGTTTGTATAAGTTTAAAGTACTTTATGTATATATTAATTAAATATTTATGAAAAGTAACTATTGAATTACTAATATGTGTCTATTGACCAAAAATTAAATTCAAATATTCAAGTGGGCTTCTAAATAACATAATTATGTGGGATCACATCAATAGTGTAGTAATAGTGGGCTCTCCTAAATGATAGTTAATGTCGAAACGTAACTCACACCCCGGATGAAAATTAATTCTCTTAATGGGTTAAATTATTGATTGGACTTTAATAGGTTCACAGTTGAAAAATACTATGCCAAGGAGAGGAGTGATGCATGGTTGATGTAGAATAGATAGAGTCCGGATCTCATTTCATAGAAATAGAAAGATACTGTTTTTATCCAATCCTAAATCGCCAACAGCTACTGTACCCCTTTTAATTGTTATTTTAAAATGAGAAAATCAAGAAAAAAATTTCCCACAGTTGACAAGATTATGTATAGAATATAATCCTTCCCTGCAACTGATTTGGCTATGAATTCCAGTGTATTATTGTATGAAAGCAAACAAAAGAGTCCCTTGAAGTCATGCATCAACGGTGCATGGTGTCGAGATATATATGACACAGCCCACGGGATAAGGTAGAGGATAAAGATGAAGTAATGAATGAACGGGTACAGACTAAAGATCCTGTAATAATACATTGGTGACGTGTATTTTTCTGAAACCTAAGAAATTACAGAAGAGTAGAAAGTGACAGCCATTGGATACTTGCAGTTTTTGTTTGGCACTGGGAAGATGATTGTGCTTAATTTGTTAGGTACATTCCCCCACTGTGCTTTCTGACATTCTAATATCCTATCTTATATCATCTCTACAAGGGAAAGACTCATCTATTTTTCCATGGAGATGGAGAACTGCATAGGATCCTCTACAGTTGCATCATGGCATTGGCAGCACAAAGTTCCTCCCTAGTTCTTGTAATTGAGTATTTGGGATTATATTTTTGCAAGTACTCAAAAACAAAGAACAAACTGCAGTATCTTCTCAAAAAGAAAGTGAATAATGAAAATTGAACCAGGGAAAGTGGGAAAATGGATTACTCAGCCATCACTCTAGTATTTTAAATTTCAGAGAAATTTAGGGTCGCACCTATATTATTATCTTATTTTATCTACCCATCACCTCTTCAATAATCCTTTCGATGGGACTCTTTAATTGTGAATTCCAATATATTTAAATCTTATGTGTTTTTATCGAATCTTAAAGCTATTTTGTATTTGGAGTTTTCATAGACCCTACAAACTCAATCCCATTTTTCTTTAAAAATAGTCTAGAGCGTTATTTATGGATCGAAGTTGTAGAAGTTTTAGATGTAGGGTGTCACGGGAAACTTATTATTATTTTTGAGTAAATTAGCGAAAGGTCTCTCATAGAGGTCTTGTAATTAGCTCCAGTCCATCAACTTTTCCTCTAAGGCTTGTAGTCCATGCAGCTTGGACATTTTTCGACAAGAGGTCCCTAGATACGCCACCTCATGGAGAGAGGTCCATAGATATGCTACCTCATATATTTTCATGACTGATTTGCCCTTTCAACTAATTAGGTATAAAATCTTAAAATTTTAAATTTTAAATCTTCCATTCTCCCTCTTCTTCTTCTTAAATATGGCCATGGACATCGACGGATTGGATCTCAACAGTTGAGATCTATCTCTGTTTTTTTTTTCGGAGGACAAGATCGGGGCTTTCTTCGATCTTTGCAGCACCGCTAGAGAAGGAAGGCATAGGGCCGTTTATCATTTTTGACAAATCTATATGAGTTTTTATTAACTTTATCTGAGTTTTTGTCAAATTTATCTAAGTTTCTGTCAAATTTATCTAAGTTTTGTACAAATTTTTATGAGTTTCTTTCAAATTTATCTGCGTTTTTCATTTTTTGTCAAATTTATTTGAGTTTTGCGTAAATTTATCTGAGTTTTGAAATAAATCTCTTTGAGTTCTGGACAAATCTATCTGAGTTTTTGGTTAATTTGTCTGAGTTTTGGAAAAAAATTATCTAAGTTATGGACAAATGTAACTAAGTTTTTTGGCAAATTTTTCTGAAATTTAGAAAATCGGTTTATCTTATTTTACGTTTTTTTAAAATTTATTTTCATTTTTTAATTTTATTTACTTGTTTTGAAATTTATTTTCTTTTTTTGGAATTTATTTGGATCTTTTGAAATTGATTTTCATCAATTGAGATTTATTTATATTTTTTGAAATTTATTTGGATCTTTTGAAATTTATTTGTGTCTTTTTTAAATTGATTTTCATCTTTTAAAATTTATTTATATTTTTTGAAATTTATTTGAATATTTTAAAATTTATTTGAGTCTTTTTAAATTTCTATGCATTCTTTGGAAATTTATTTGCTTTCTTTCTAATTTATTTGTATTTTTTGAATTTATTTGCTTTTTCTAATTTTATTTATGTATTTTGAAATTTATTTTTATCTTTTGAAGTTTATTTGGATCTTTTGAAATTTATTTACATTTGTTGAAACTTATTTGGATCTTTTAAAATTTATGGCCATTGCATTTTTTTATATTTATTTGTGTTATTTTGAAATTTATTTGTGTGTTTTTTGAATTTATTTGAAAATCTCATTAATGAGATTCCATTGATCGTGGCCAATTAAATGGTAGTTGACCATTATTAATGAGATATCCCACCAATCATGTGATATAATTTAAAGAAGGGGTCATTTAGACATATCAGGTATAAGAATGTGTTAGAAGACCTTTGGCTGCCTGACGTTTTTTTTTTTGTGGATTATTTGCAACAAAGTCATACTTTGAGGGACCTTCGACCAAACGCCCCATTTTTTTAGTAAATTAGCGAAAGGTCCCTCATAGAGGTCTTGTAATTGGCCTCCAAGGGTTTTTTTTTTTTTTACATAGTGCCTCCTTCCCACCCCGATGGAAGATTTTCTAATTCCACCAATGTTGTTGCATCCCTTCCTTTTGTGGTGTCATTTTTTATGATTAAATCATTGATATGATGGCTCTCACTTCGCCCATATTCATGGATGCCCTAAAAAACCATGTTTGCTCGCATGTGGGTTAAATGAAAATAAGGGTAAGGGTCATATCGGGAGAAAAAAAAAAGAACGATGAAATTAAAAATAAAGGACACAAAATAACAAAAAAAATATCATGAAAGGCATTAAATGATAAAAAAAAAAACTCTTAAAAGGGACAAAATAACAAAAAAAAAAAAGAAACGACCTTTTTTATCATTTAATATCTTTACTCTGAACTCTCTTCTTTTTCCCCTTCCATTCATTTCGCCTTTAATTTTATTTCATTCCATCTCTCCGGCAAACTAACTAACATGATATGAAAGCTCTAAAATATGCCAACTCTTTTGTCATACATCTACTATTGTTGTGTGGAGGACGGACATGGGAGTACAACACATACGGACAAACGACAAAAGAACGTCAGAGAGGGCATAACGACGTGCGAGACGCAAACTAGTTACGATGGGAGAAAAAGAGAAACGATACGATTCTCTTGTTGGTCGGTGTCTTGGTGTGGAAGCTAACATCCGCATACCACGATCCATCATATCTCATTCTCATGTGCTTGATTCCCTCCTTCCACAGCAAGCTACCAAGATAACATGATCCATGCACAAAAATTAAATATAAAGTTGCATGAATGGACAGTGGTATCCAATGTTCTTTTTATGCATGACTAAGGTAAGGGTATAAGCCCCAATGATAATCAATCACAACCATCCAAATACTCATCCATCTTGATCTAACTTTTGCACTACTTGGGTCAATTAATTTGCATGGATCCATTGAAATCTCAACCATCCAATTGGTGGGTCATTCTATATATGGGTCATGACTAAAAAGAAAGTGGCATGGTGATCTGTCTCTGTGCCTCATCTAAAACAGTGTTTGCCATTTGACATGGATGAAATTGAAATATCAAGATTTAAGAAATAGAGACACTTTAATGGCCGGCGCCACTTGTCGACTGTTGAATAGAACAAAATGTAAAAGAAGAAAAAAAAAAATGCCCTACCCCACCTTGAGAACCACTGTAGGTTCACGAAAAGATCAAGTGTGCACATTTTCAATTTGCCGGAAGGCCTAGAAACAATTGTGAGAATAGTTGGAATTCAACTCAAAGATATCAGATATAGCTAGCACCACCAAATCTAGGGTAGATCATAGATGGGACATGTCTCATTATGTCCTTGTGCAGAAAACCTTATACCAGTGGTTGACAGCTTCCAAACAAATTGACAAGAAAGAAAAAAAAAACCCAGAAACAGCAACATTTGAATCCATCATATGTTCAAGGAAAATGCACTCATAAGATCTTTTGATATTCTTCTTTCTTTTTTTTTTTGCTAAACTATAGTTTATTAATTAAAAGGAAAGAGGAACAGGAACTGTGCATGGCATAGCCACTTACAAGAAGAAAAAACAAAGTAAAAAAGACAGAGAGCAACCATCAACAGGAGAGATATAGTCTCCTGGTACAAAAGGTTGAGAACTAGTATGAACACCTTAGTCATGATCATCCAAAGAGATCTGTAGTAGGGTTGGCAGCCCCTTTTCATTTACCTTCACTAAGCCTTATATCTTTTGACATTATTTATTCATATAATATCCTATTGAGCAAATTGAGGCTTCAAAGATCCTGCTGATGGGCCGATGATTATGATATGATTAACCTAATTAATTGGTACTCTTGATCATTTACTTTTCATCAAGTACTGTTAATTTTCATGCCCAACACCCTTGTGTTTGCGTTATGCTGCATCCAAGATCTACAATGTGTGCGGACTAGATTAACATCTCTCTCTCTCTCTCTCTCTCTCTCTCTCTCTCTCTCTCTCTCTCTCTCTCTCTCGGATTGAATTGGAGTGATACTAGTAATGCATGCACCAGAAACCAATCACTTCTCTGCAGTTTTTAAGATATAATGTTTGTATAGTTATGAATAAGGTTGATGATAAGAGTTCAATTCAAGTGCCAGTTTTCTTTAGAAATATATATGTGTCACTTGTTTTATGGAAAAGTAACTTACACCATCCGCAGCACATTTGGAAACAGATGTGGGTTCCACCCCAACGGAATTCTAGGTGTACTTCTACCAGAGACATCATTTTAGATGTGAATTACACATGCAGACATTTGCAGTTGCATTATCTGTCTTTCTAATTTTTGGAGGCCGGATCCTTTGAGGATTCAAAGCAGAGCCCGCATAATAAAAGCCTTTCAGTTGAGATGGTATTCCCAAATTTTACCCTATTAAGAGTAGGCTCCACCACAAGATTGACCATTCGATAAAAAAAATCATAATAATAAATATACATAAGATTGTGCAAATGATGTTTTTAATTAATAGGTCGATCTTCTACTAAAAAATAAATAATTGGATAAACAATCAATCTTACGGTGGACCAACTCCTACTTAGAATAAAATACGATGATACAACATACACCAGAAGGAAGTTTGTTTTGAGCAGCTGGAATAGGAAAAATTTCACCTCTTTCTCTCCCTCTTCATAGCATTTTCTGAAATCTTTAAAATATAAAACTAATTAAGGTCGGACATGAACGTCTTGATATAGAAATGCAATATTTGCAATGAGCTATACATGATAGCATTTGTCTAGGGCTTCAAGCATTACAGCAATATTAATGTAAACAAATGGTACATTGAAATGGTTATTCTATGGGGAGATGTTTTCATCGAGCCATTTGCCTACATGAAAGGAAGCCTTCGTTACACAGACTGTCGTAGGCTGTATTACCTTATCCTTTAGATTTTCATGTAATGTGCAACAAGCTGTGATGCATCTAAACAGTTGTTAACCATCTATCATTAATCACATTTGTTAACCATGATGTGTGATTAATCCTCTCTCTCTCACACACACACACACAAAAACACAAAAACAAATTGAATGTGTATATATATGATCAAATATAAGTTTGGCGAGCTTTTGCAAAGAAGTATAAGGCCTGCAGAATGATGAAAAGGAGAAAACCATATTTAGCCATGCATATATATTATATGAAGATCTTATAATTCAAATTTTTTTTTTAAATGGCATGCTCTATAAGAATAAGGCTTCATGCTCTTGTCAAGATTATCCTTACAATTCCCGAGATAAACTACCGCTAACCATTTGAAAAGGTAAAATGGGATTTGGAAGTGAAAGAAAGAAAGCTCCTTCAAAAAAAGTTTCAACAAGTTTTACTATATATTGAATAAGCTGATCTTGATAATTACTTAACGAACTGTTTCTTTGTTTACTCCATGTTTGGTGATTAGTGATATTCTACAAGACTTCACTATAATCATTAACAAAACCTTATCTTATCAAACTAGAGTTGGCTTAAAGAGTTCTACAAGTGATTTTAAACATGCTATCTATCTAATTATGGAATAAGATGCTCTCTCTCTCTCTCTCTCTCTCTCTCTCTCTCTCTCTCTCTTGTGTGTGTGATATTTTTCCCTGGAAGACTGTCACTTTTCAAAAACTTCCTAATATGATTTTAAGACAAAACATTATTTCCTAATGACTTTTCTTTGGTTCTTAAAGTCTTGGGCTTTAACATTTTAAGATGTCTAAAGAGTAAAGACAATACATATTGGTGCACCAATCCCATATTTCACCCACACAAAGAAAGCCCATGGAGAAGAATAATCAGTTTCTATTTCCTGCTACACAAGGTAAGACGCCTTGTAACTTGTCACAGTATTTTTTTTTTTTGTACACGTGGCTTGTCTTCATATATATAAATCTCTCACCTACAAGAAAAAAAAAAAAAATACTTATGGAATTTACAACTCCCTTTGGGTGCAAGGAATGTTTTGGGTTTGAATCTATTCTCAGCTATTCTGTACCTTTATCTTTTGCTTTTTCTTGCTTTCTTTCTTGTAATCAAACCGAGAGAGAGAGAACACAAGAGTGTAATAAATTTACTTCAATCTATAACATGAATTTTCACTTCAATCTTCCCTTCACATACATATGTATATAAGTGTAACCCAAACAGCACTCTTTTATATCATAAAAAACAAATAAAAATCATATACCATGCAATATATTAAATAACAACAAAAGGCTAAACACATACAAGGGGGATAAAATTACCCTACTCTAATTTTCTTCTTGGGTGGCATGGGAAGAGCAAGGAAGACCAAATTCAGATCGCGGGGCACAGCGAAAAAACCTTGCTGGGGTGACCCTGATTTTCTCTTAGCTGGCCGGCGCTTCCTTGGAGCCGGCGGGCATACTAGAGGTGGCTTGATGGTGTGATTATCCGATCTCGGCGTGTGGCAGTCCTCTTCGACAACATCCGATGGCTCTTCGACGGCGGTGTGTAACGGGGTGATCGGAGGGAATTCATCAACTCCTTGAGAACCCATGGTTGGTTTGCAAACAGGATAGAATTGGATGTTAAAGATTTTGATCACTCAAGTCAAATAACATGATGTTTATGAGGATTTATACAAGGGTTCTTTGAGAAAGATAGTATACAGTTGACGATGTATGAGAGAGAGAGAGAGAGAGAGAGAGAGAGAGAGAGAGAGACGAAGAAGAAGTAGGAGAGGAGAAGAGAGAGAATCGAGGGTGCAAATGGTATAAGAATAGTAGAGATATGGGAAGGAGGTGAAGCTTAGGGCGGGTGTAATAAATGTAAGAAAACGATGCGGCTTTGGAGGGAGAGAAATGGGTAAGCTACTTCACAGGCGATGGACTGCAGTGTGCGTTTGCCATAGCCACTTTTGTTCGGGATACTTGTAGTGTGATCTTTACTAGGTTTTTGTTCTGTTGATAAAATCTAAGTGTTCAAAATAAATATTTTTTTTAATTTTTAAAAAATAGTTATTTAAATAGGATATACAGGCAAATTTAGCTAAAAAAGATAGAATAAATAATAACCATCGTAGAGCATTTAAGGATAATATTAAGAGGTGATAAATTAAAAAAGACTTATTTAAGATGGTTTTGACTTTCCGAACAAATGACAACACCACCACCATTAGAGAAGTTTTTTCTTATAGATTGATGGCTTGCCAAGGAAAAAGAGATAAGCCGAAAATGACATGGGTGGTAATAAGCATAATGGAGAGAGATAATTCATATATCCCAACATAGTTAGGATATATAAGACTTAGATGGTGGATTTAATTAAGTACCTTTGGAAAGTATCAAATACAAAACGGGAGTGTCAAGTACATAGGACTCCCCTTTTTGTACTTGACACTTTCCAAAGGGGGGTGTCCCTCACCAAAAATAGTGAGGGATGGATGCACTTGAATATTTTTCTTTAATTAATATGACTCATAATGGTGGTTACACATCATATGGTAAGCATGTTCATCAATCAACTGAGCCTGTCAAGAGAGGCACGTATTACATAGGTATCATGCTATAGTATACATCAAAAGCCTCTTTCCGGGAGAAGTTCCTCACAACCAATGGCACATAGGAGTTTAAGAGCTCATTGGAGTCTTCCCACCATAAGTCCATAGTAGAAAAACCCAAAAAAGGGGGCCATCTTTATGGAGTTTGTTCCATCGGCAATAGGGCAATTATTTAGATGGCTTAGCATTTGGGACCATTTTGAAGAGAATTATCCGAACCCACCCTCTAAATCTATTAGTGAGGGCCTCTCTTTCAATTAGAGATGGGCTTAACGTGAAATTGAAACATGTTTTACACTTAATCAATTTGACGATGGATTCAATTTCAATTAAAAAAAAAAACTTTTAGCCTAAAATTAACACATATTAACTCATGCATGCATCTATACACAAAACACAAACTCCTCCTAACCGACAAATCAATATAAGACTTTTTCTTAATATCTTCAAAATATAAAAAGATACAACAAAGACCAGAATATAATTGGAATAAAAGTGGAAAATATAGGGTATCATATATTAATTATTTAAAAATCATTTTACCCAACATTCTTCCAATAATAACCTGATCAGGAAAATGAGAAGATATACCAAGTAGAAAACTCCCTGTAAAGGTTGTGGCAGTGGTTGGTCCCAGAGAGAATCCAAAGTAAACAGTGGCAAACATGCAAGGATGGATATGGATGAATGAGAATCTAATGACTTGACAAGGTGCAAAATGCAATTGCAAAGGCACTGAATGCCAAGGAGATACTGTGGAATTATAACTGCCTTAACTGAGGGAAGTTGAGAGACTTTTTCTTTTCTTTTCATCTAACGGCCATTACTCTAGGATTCCGTTATGTTCTATATTTGATGGATTCCGTTATGTTTTGAAGTCTCCATTTCCCATTATAAATTTGTAGGAGTACCCTAGGCTACTACAGAAGCCAACGGTATGTTTTTTTAATAAGTCTCTTGGATTCTCTCTAGTAGTTGAACTTTGGTGAAACTGGTCACATGATATATAAGACATGTGCCCTATTGGCAACGGAGGGGGCAGGAAAATCTGCTTGGGGGTCACTGTGTAAAAAGGGATTTTCTTGAAGGGGCTAATTGTTAAAAAAAGTGAAGTTCTCAAAAGTATTGGGAGGAGCAATGGACCATGGACAGGGTATAAAAATGTTGAAGTGGACTCAGACTCAGTTGAGTCAGATGCGAGTTTCATTCATTTTTTTATTGATATATATATTTTTTATATTTTCTTTCAAGAAAGAAGCTCTTGGTGATGCAGTGGTAGAAAAGGATGGAGGAGAGGAAAATGATAGCTTTTCTTTCTTTTTGGTAAGTTTTTCTTTCTTTTTGGTACCCTTATTTAGAAGCTAGGATCCAAGAGAGCCCACACAAGTGGAAAGAGTAGTGTATCTAAGGATCGATATCCCTGACAGCTGAGTAATATGTGGAGTTGCCAACCAACTAAGCAATTCATTGTTGCAGAAGATGGGTTTTGGGAAAAGAATATTGAAGGGAGATAAAGAGATTGAAGATGAGTTGTGGGATAGAAGTGAGATTGGGGTAACTCAAGAAGATATATTAGGGTGACTCAGGAAGAAGAACCAGAAGAAAGCGACTGGTGGGTAAGAAAGAGGACATGATCGGAGAAATAAATTTAGGAATTTGGGTTTCAATGGATGTTGTGTGAATAAAGCCCCTTCTAGAGGACATGGAACAAGAAAAAGATTAGGGTTTGGGGTTTTCATGTATTTTGATAAATGTGGTGTAAAAATGAAAAAAAAATTAAAGCCTAGAGTGGGAGAGGAATGACTTGAAAGAAGAAGAAGAAGAAGAAGATGATGATACACCTACAATGGGACTCGATCGGTTGAGTCAGACTCGACCCCACTAGATTATGGCAGAGCTTGAGTTGAGTTTGCGGAGTCCCAATTTTAAAACCTACTCATCCAATTGTCACCATTGGATTGAAGCAATCAAAAAAAAATTTTAACACATTCGCCATTGATTTTTGAGGCCTCAAACCTTACATATTTATTGATATGATTATAGGGATTTTCGAACCCATCCCATCCTCTCAATCTTCATCAAAGGCATGCACCCAAGCGGCCCCATTAAATTAGTTCTCATGTAGGAAAGTAAAACTCATTCTCATATGAACAAAACCCTATATATGATCGATAAGCTTCATTTTCCATTGATTGCCACAAAATTTAAGATCATGAAAATGATGTGTAAGATAGAAATTCTGGCTTTTCATGGCCTTGTTTCAGACATTAATTATACTGTCTAATGAACCTCCTTTTTTCGGATGGATAATTTACAACGCTCTCTTCAAATATTTTTTTTTTTTTTTTTTTTTTTTTTTTTTTTTTTTTTGTGCCAATGTAACTTCACCAACAAACCTTCAGTCTTTTATCTTGCTGATGGCTCCCCTTTTTTCAAGAAAAGTATTGAAGGGGTTATGGATATTGTTGAGGGAAAAGGGAGGAGACTAACAAAAGAAGCACTAGTTTATTATTTTCTATTAAACCTAACTGCATGATGCCAGTTTATATAGAAAAATAAAATCAAACCTACTTGAAAACAAACTCCTAACTAAAATAGGAAAGACAACTCCTAAACAAAACTATTTGGAAACCTAATTGATGGAAAGCAATCCTAATCTACTAATCATCACCAGTCCAACCCCTTCGGTGATTGTGCTCTAGCCTCTGATAACTCTTGACATTGGACTCCAATGTCAATGAGTCCCATTGGATGAGCTATATGGAGTGATATCTAGTTCTAGTTGAAGGATCTTGAGTGCGCACGATCGGAGATGAACGCCGTGAGGCTGGTGATCGTCGGCAGAGGCTCTTCTCAAGATCTCTAAACTATATGTGTTTTTCTATATGGTTCATGGATCTCATCATCCATACACATATATCATATTTAGAGAATGAATTTACCCATCAAAGCCGGGGAAGTGGCCGCAAATCGTGTGAGGAAATCAAGAGATTGTGATTGACTATGTGATATACCCGTTGAGGCTTAGTGGGCATTAAACGTGTGGGGTCCACACGGTCATGCTAGGAGATATGCATGGAAGAGTTAAAATCTAAGAATAAGTCCTAAGTCAAGAGCCAGTTACTCAGAATCAACCACTGTAGTTTGAGAAAAATATATACTGATTTGGTGTGAATAGATCCTCTTAGTAATAGAACTATCCTTAATTTCAAGCAGGGAGAAGGAAAAAAAATGGAAAGAGTTGCATGAAACTCAGTGGAGAATCTGCTGTACATGCAGCAGAATCATCCCAACATGAAAAGTCTTTGGAGAGAGAAACACATTACAGCTCTTTTTAGCTTTTAGCTTTCGGTAGTAAAAGCAGACTAAGCATGGTTTTTCTTTTTCTTCTTTTATTGGTGTAAGTTTTCTCTAATCTTAATATATATTTTGTATTATCGTTCAATAATAATAATAATAATAATAATAATAATAATAATAAAAGCAGCTGCTGAAATTTTTATCATGCATCAATTGGGTTGGATTGAAAATAGACCCCTGAGTTGATTCGATTCATGAAACTGTTCGCCCAACTCAACGTAAAGGGCACCGAGCCAACTGAGTCAACTCAATCTAGGAAATACATTGCTAGACCTGCGCAAATTACTCTACTGGTTCACTCCTGGGTTAATTGGCCGAGTCAAGTCTTCGAACATGGGCCGAACAACCTGAAACCGGACCTGATCATTTCTAGGTACTATGAATGATGAATCATATAGCTTGATCCACTTCAACCTGGACCGATGCCGAACCTGTTTACAGCCTTCGAAAAACTGAGGCCTTACCAATTCCACTGTCATCTTGTTATCAAAACAAAGTAGGACCATTGAGTGCGTTGATGGGTCCAGTAGCAAGAACTATTTAAAGTAAAAGCCAACCCTTTTATTAATTGGGTTAATCCAAACCCAAGTACTTTACTCTGTAAAAGAGCCCAACCCACCCAAATCCAACCCTGAATCAACAGGTCAGGTTCAAATTATATCGACGGTCAGATAAAGTCTTGTCATTTCCCACCTCTCTCTCTCTCTCTCTCTCTCTCTCTCTCTCTCTCTCTCTCAACACATCACTTGCACATCCTTTTCTGAAAGAAACATTTAATAATTCTGCTCCCTTACCATCTTGCAACTAATCTCCCAACAAAGGGAGAAAAAAATTCTGCAAGGAAATTCTAACTGTGGATGGGGCATAATGACATAATAATCATAACCATATATGGTCTGTGATGATATAGAAAGAAGAAAATATATATATGGTAATCAGTCCATGTCCAACAAACAGGATCCAGCGGTTGGGATCATCTAATTTTTCTAATTCTATCATGTCTACACTCTACAGCTGGACTCATTTGTCAAATTATCTCAAAGATTGATGATACAATGTTTTCCAATGGTGCATGTGGTACTGTCTCAGTATGTAAGGAAGGGACTCTTTCTTGTCTCTAACACAAGAATGGGAGAATAGAGTCTTGGGAAATAAAAACAAAAGAGGGGTTCTGTTGGCACCACGCTTTTTACTATTCTCACCGCATTTCTCTCCACACCGATGTACAAAATAGGTTTTTTAATGATTTTTTCTCTTTGCACCCATCAATATACCCAAATCACCCCTTTCACTTCCAACACAACTCATCAGTTCTCTTCTCTTCCCATACATCTTCACCATCGTCCCCTTTCTCTCCTCTCTATTGAAACTCAACTTAGAGAAACTCTTCTTCTATCCATTTTGACCCACATTTTGGCTAGAAGATTGGCTTAGTGAAATGATACAAGCAGATAAGGAAGAGAGGAAGAATCTGCTGTTGTAGTGACCTTCATTTTAGTCCAAGGTATCACCTTCATTTTTCTCCATTGTCATTGCGTTATTTTCTTAAATAGGTCATTGTAGCAACTATTGTGTGCATCTTAATATGTTTAAAGGGACATAATGACACGTCTAATTCGCTCGAAAATGATTTTTTATGCAGTTGTTCAGTCTTTTTTTTTTCATTGTCGCGATATGTTCGGTTCTGAAACTTCGAACATTACACAAATGTTCGAACATAAAAGTCCGAACAATTTAAGAATGTTCGGATTATAAAGTTCGTGCACTTCAAAATTGTTTGGCACATAAACTTCGAATATTTCAGGAATGTTCGGACATTACATGCCGAACATTTCTGACTTGTTCGAATACACAGAGCCGAACACTTGTAAAAAAAATTTAATCACTTTTCATCTAATATTTCGGGAATGGATAGGCCAAGCAGTTCTAGAGTAAGGCCGACGGCTTCCAATAGGAGGCGCCGTCGAATAAATGAGGAGGTTGTAGAAGAAGTCAGGGAACCGGAATATGATTCAGAAGGAGGCAATGAAGAAGAAGGAACTCCTGTTGAACAATATGAAGAAGAAGCTGATGTTGAACAAAAAATAACTGCGGGGCCAGTAGATCGTTCTTTGCTGTCCAGTTTCAACACACACATAGCTGCATACATTTGGCATTCACAGGTACGTACTTTTTTTTTGTTTTTCTCTTTATGTTACATAAAACTCAACGTAATTGTTACATTCTTTAATGATGTAATATTTTCGGAATGCAGGAACGGGCCCCGCTGTGTTTGAGCCATGGACAAAAAATACCACACTGGACATTGAATGAGAGCAATAGGTTCAGAGAGTCAGTGGATAGATCTAATTTGAGTCCACTCATCACAGCATCATACCGATCTGTTAGTAAGATTCTTGTCTCTTGTTTTGTGGAAAGGTGGCAACTTGAAACAAACACTTTCCACATGCCTTTTGGTGAAATGTCCATAAGTCTAGATGATGTTGCCACCATACTTGGGATTTCGGTGACTGGTCGTTCTGTTGCTTATAATGGTAGAATATCATTTCAAGATGCTCATTCGCTCCTTGTTGACGCTCTGGGAGTTCATCCAAATGAGGCAAATGATGAGCTGCAGCAAGTTAGGGGCCAATCTGTAAGATTGGAGTGGCTAAGAGGGAGGTTCTCTTTAATAACTGATGAGGATGGAGATGACATGATTGATTGTGCAGTGAGAGCATATCTTCTGTATTTATTAGGCTGTACATTATTCGCGGATAAGAGTGGCGTGTGCCAATTATATATCTGACATTGTTGACAGACTTGTCAAGTGTCCGTACATATGCATGGGGTGCCGATGCTCTGGCTTATTTGTATCGACAGTTGGGATTAGCTACTCGTTAGGAAGTTAAACAGATTGTTGGATATCTTACGCTGCTAGAGGCGTGGATTTTTTAGCATTTCGAGTGTTTCGCTCCAACGTCAAATATTTTATATGGAGTCACCCAGCCCCGAGTGTATCGCTGGCTCACTCGTAGGGAGACTACTACTCCCCTACAGGCACTGCGAGAGCGGCTTGATTATATGAGTGTAGATGAGATAATAAAAATTCTTTATTCATGACTTACTAAAAATTATCTATAGTATAATGAAATTTCTTATAATTATTTTGGTCATGCAGATTACATGGGATCCTTACCGTAATATTAGACAGCAACATCCATTTAATCAGGTCGCCTTCTACTGTGGGTGCATTAAGTCCTTTGACGTTGTTGAGCCCTATCATCTAGATAGGAAGTTTGGTAGGGTGCAGACTATTCCTCCACCCTCATTAATCCCAATCAGTGCTACACGAGGCCCAACTGCAAATGCATATCATATTGCATATCAATATTTTGATCAAGTATAGGAAAGATGGAATGATCACCTACTGTTTGGGTTGAATCGAAGTGTTCCAATTCGATGTCCATCTGTTTGTGTACCACAGTACATGGCTTGGTACGCACGAGTGTCATGGAGGTTGCTTCAAAACCCTAACTCCCAATCAGCTTATCGACCACATCCTCGTGATGCACAACCTAGTGCAAATATTGATTATGAGATGGTATGGTTAATTGAGCAATATTTCATATTTTTTTATATGTTTTTTATTGTGAATTAATGAATTAACCATCTTACTTGTAGCGTAATGCGGGTGCGTTGTGCATCCTTGATAGAGTCATGGAGAGGGGCCAAGATGGATGGATTGATGACCCACATGGTATATACACTCACGTCGAGCAGGCCACACATGTGCTACGTGGAATGACCATTAAAGAGGTGGAGCGTACGATTCGACACCCCAGCATGACTACTCGTTCGTATGCCCGCAGGCATCGTAGGGACAGTAGTTGATTTCATTTTGGAAGATGACCAGTTACTTTAAGAAAATCATTTAGTTTTTTTAATTTTGGTTAATATTATGGTGTGTTTTTTTTTTATGGGTTAGAACATGGTTGTAATCACAATATTTGGAACACGGTTGTTTACATTTGGAATATGGTTATAATCACAATTTTGTTGAACATGGTTGTACGGAAAAAGTTGAAAACAAATCAACTTGCATATTCTAAATTAAAAATGCTGTCCTTTCATCTTGGATATTCTGTTAGAGAAATACATGAATTCTTCGAACAATGTGACTAGAGAAATACATGGAAAACAAAAATACAATTTTCTCAATCCAATGAGATAGTCTCACAGGTTGTTACATCTGGACTTATAATCTCTTTAAAACGCCTGATTCGATCTTCATATGCTAATTCCCCTTGGCTAGCGCAAGGATGGCGGAATTCTTTCCACTTATTGGCAATGGGTGGTACAAGATGATCTGGCTTCCATGTAAGCAGAACACAAAGAGAAAGTCATATATGTTGAGGTCACTCCTACAATCTCTAGTAAGGGCATGCGATTCCGGTTTGTCTTGTAAGTGCAATCCATTATTAAGACATGAGGAAATGACCGCAACAACTGTATGTTTCTTGGATGCGCCCAAACCAAATCGGTAACAACGTCACTATCCTCATTGTTCCTGTGACATTCAATGTACTTATGCTCTATCAACTTTCTCATCAGTTGTTGCATCTGTGTTCTCCCACCCCGCTCAACAACTCTGTGCCTATGACGTACATTATAAATGGTCTTCATTGTAGTCACATTTGAGGCACTTCTTTGTTTTAATGTAACCAAAATATCTTTGGGTCGTACCATGCTCTTAGACATATCTACCATCAATTTTGTTTCCTCTTCTGTTAGTCTCCCTGCGAATGAATGACCCTCTAGATACTCTGCAGCAGAGTGATTATGTATACCACATGCAACTTCCAACATCCAATCATCAAAAGTGTCAAGCTTCTTGCCCTTTAATGTAAAAGGGCATCCACATTTCTTCGATCCTGTTTGCTTGATCTTCTTTTTAGTAGGCCCCTCGTCTTTGGTCTTACAATGCTTGAATTGGCCACTTCTCTCACATGCTAGGACAACCCTAGCTTTTATTCCAGGCCTTACAGCATTTGACACCTTTATGACAATGATAAAACCATTTCTTTTACCAACATTACGAGCCTAATTCACTAATGCATCTCGGCTATGAAATATCTAAACACATAACCATTGAATCAGACATTAGTAATACACAATAAATAAGTATATTGAAATTTTAATATAATGTCTTACTTCTTCGGTAGTAAACACATCTGTAAAGTCCATTACATAGGCTGACTGAACTTGACTTTCTTCTGTGGAAAGCTGCACTAAAGAAAAAGTGGTATCAGTATCGTTCGGAAAAAAAAATCCGAACATAAAGCATATGTTCGACAGATAATTTCCGAACAATTGACTTATGTTCGGAAATAAAGTATCGAATAAGTCTCTTATGTTCGAATATAAATATTCGAACATTTGGGGAATGTTCGGTATCGTATGGCCGAACATTTAAGAAATGTTCGGACATACCAGTCCGGATATATCGCGAACAACTACAATATAGAACTTGAAAATTTTGACAAAAACACTGAAATACTCAACCATACTAACCTTTTCGCTGCTAGTAGGATTAAAACACACGATTTCCTTTTTCATTTCCTTGTCCATTGCAATATTTGGTTTGATTCAACTACAACAAAATAGTTTGGTGAGAGCAAGGGGGAAAAGGAACAAGGAAGAAGGTGAACTGTGGGTGAGTGGTGCAATGTTGTAAAGAGATTGAAGGGAGGAATAATGAGAGTCAAAGAAGAAGGAAAATGTGGGGTGGAATGGGAGAATGAGAATGTGAAACCGTAAGTGTTGTGTGAAGAGGGTAGATATGAGTTATGTGTGTGAAGAGAAATTGGCATTTTCAACATGGTTTATGAGATGTCCATTTTAGTCATTTCACATAATGATTTTATTGTAAAAAAAAATTGGCATAATAACTGCGGTGGGAAGAGAACTTTTCGTGGTGCCAATAGAACTCCTCAAAACAAAATGTTTGTTGGTTGCATAAATGATAGAGTTCCTTCCTTTCTACTGTGCCCTTTCCCATAACTGGTAGAGTTCTAACTCACTTAATTAAATAGTAAATGATTGTTACAGGGTTTAGTACTTGTTCCTCTGCTATTGGACTTGTGGCTGGTTAATGCTACTAAAATCTCCTACTTTGAGTCATTACTCATGTGTGATAGTATTTTAGCCCAGTTTGAGTGAAACTGAAACTCTCAATCCCATCTTAATGGATCTTTCTAATGGAGTTTGCTCTTGTGATTAAAATTTCTAAGTTCATTAGCTTACTCCAGATCATATTGCCCAATGGCGAACTCGGGATTTTCGTTTGGGTGGTGCGTTATATAGTCAAGTGAAGAAGTTAAATAATAAAATTGAATCTTTTAAGATCTTATCTTAGGGTTTCTCGAGTCACGCGGGTGCGCCGGGTCCGCCCATGAATTATTGCCTGGATCATGCATGGTGGCCAGTATACATCCATGGTAAACCCACTAGCCGGGATCTTTAATTTGCTTTAAAGGCTGTGTAGGTCGTGGTTTGGGTTTGGATGATACGCATAGTTGCAATCAGTTTGGACTTTTTTATTTGTATAGAATCCATAAGATTTTATAGTCAAATGCACTCCACCAAGAGATTATTAAAGACGAGAGAAGTGAAGAATGTGAGTTGAGGGTAGATAAAAGATATAAGCTAGTGATGTAGTTGTGTAGATTTAACGCTCACTTTCCTAGGATTTGAATTGCTAAGGTAGCTGTTGAGTGTTCATTTTCCGTTAGAGGTGTAATTTGATGGTCAATTTTGAGAATTCAAATTTATTTTTTCAATTTTAACCATTTTTAGAAATGAAAGCCATACAAATCCCCTGATTCCATTACATTACATGAAACGGACAGGCCGTTTGTATATTTTCAGGCCTTCATATATTTTGGCAGGAGGGATTATATGGGCTGTCATGAGACATCATGTACAGATTACTGTTTACAAAAACTTGGCCTTTATTATGTGCCAGATTTTGCTTGTTTGATACCAACTTTGCATCTAAAAAATATTGCAATGTTTTCATTATTTTAAAGCTTCCCAAATCATGTTGAGATTTATTTTTTGAAAAAAGGGATATAATATATTTGTTTGATTTCCATGTTTGATAAGATCAAGGGTCAGTAATTCTAAGGGGTGGCTCAGTTGACTTAGGACCGTGGTTTACTCCCGGAGGTTGAGGGTTTGACAATACGCTACCACACTGGGTCCACTGAGGATTTACCTGGCTCCCCCTGAACCTGTAGGAATTAGTTTGACCGAAAAAACTAGGGCACCCTCCATTATAAAAAAAATAAAAAAATAAATAAGATGAAGGGTCAACTAGGTCATTTTCGATGGTATGTAAACCCCAAATAACTAGTCAATGTGATAGTGATCTATTTAATTAGAGAAAGAAAAACTGTTCAAATTCAATACAATATACCGGAACAAGTTAATTTCTTTGAAGTGTTACAGTGAGACTGACCTAAACCCCCACTTTCTTTTGAGGGGGTTCAAATAAATCAACTTTTGCCTACAAATTGAAATAAAACAAAATGTCACCTTCCTCATGATAGTTTTTTTTTATCAAAAAAGTATACATGGAGGTGATTTGGATTCATTTGCTAGTACTTATGGACCATTTGAAAATTCAAGGTGATTGGGACTCTTGGATGGGTTTGTAGGGAAAAAATGCTTAACAACCTACTTTATTGTTTGTAATTGTCCTTTCCAATTGATGTAGAAGTCTAAAACTTTGATAAATGATGGAAATTCCCTTGTTATTTTCATTGAGGACAAGATGCAACCACCCTTGCAACTCACAAGGCCCAAACAATCGTTTGTATAATTCAAGGTAACTTTATAAATTACAACCAGTGATTATGGATCCCATGGAACTTTTTCTATGAATTTCAAGGGCTTTTATTCATTCATCCATACCCATTTTTCTGACAATCAAAATTCTAATGCAAATCATTTAAGGGATGAATCAAATTGTAAGATTTTTCATTTTTTTCTTAGAAAAAAAATTATTCATAATTAATCCATTTTCCTATGTGAGTCGATCAGTTAATTTTATGGCAGATGCTTTGGTCAAGCAAGGGGTTGTTAGGATTTTGGCCTTGGAGGCTTCTCTTATGTAGTTGTTTTTGTTGTTTGGGTATATGTCTCCTATACCTAAGCTTGATTTTTCATTTTCTTTCTTTTTTGGTGTAAGTTTACTTTTTTCTTAATATATTTTTGCGTTATCGTTCAAAAAAAAATAATTAATCCATTTTCTATCTGTAGCAGCACAAATACAATAGAAAAGATGATTGGAATAAAATCGTATGATGGAAGAAAAATATCAACATTACTTGAAAAATAAATAAGTCGCATTGATTTTTCTTCTGTTTAAATAAAAATAAAAAATCCAAACAATTAACTTCTCAACTATGACTAATTCTGCTCAGATGAATCCCTTCGATAAAACAAGTATCGGAATCTAAGATTTACACATGAACTTAAAAATTCACTTGTAAATAGGATTCCTTGTATAGATTCCCCAATGTTTTTCCTCACATTTCAATATTAAGCGTATATCCATACCACTCATAAGCCTTAAGCTTGTACTAATGAGTATTTCTCTGTGACCTAGGAGGATCAAACCTTGAAATAAGCATGTCTTGTGGCTAGGGAACACCACACATGCAATGTTGCAAGAACCCAAGGTAGGTTTCTATATGAAAATGAAACTACTCATAATGGAATAAGCCAAAGGCCTGCATTTCCTTTTAAAACAAATGGGGTGAGTGATCCAAATCATATCATATACCTAAGAAGATTTGGCTACAATGACTTTAGTTTAATGAAACAAATCATACCCACTAGAGGGACAAGCCAAACCACAATTAAAAAAAGATCTGTGTTTGTCATTTGCCACTGAAAGTGATGATACCTAGAAACATTGTATTTGGTATATTATCATATTCTACCTTTCTTCAACAAGGTTTCCTTTATTAGGGTACGGCCATCCAAGGTGGGTCCTACAAATGGGGTTGCCTACATGGTATAGTCTGGAAACAGGGCCTTGCAAATTTACATTTTGGGCCCAGGTAAAATGTCAATGAGTAGTAATGTATCCAATAGACCAAAAGAGCCGAACCATAAAATCTGGGTTGGATCCACCCTGAAAGTGGCCCTATTACATCCTATGGTTAAGTGTAAATTTTTTTTTTAGGTCATCACATGGGCTCGATGCTAGACCCAATGACAGAATTAATTACTTTCTTCCCTTAATTGATCACAAGAAGGCAACATGCACACTTGCTTGTTTCCAGGCCCATATGGAATGGGCTTTTGTGTAAAGATAACAAATGGAGTAATACTAACAAGCTGAACAAATTTTTAGCAGAAGGTGTAGTTCTGGGCTTTTGTGTAAAGATAAGCCCGAAATGGACATTTTAGAGCTCGATAATAGACGAGCTGGGCCTTGAAAATAATTAACGGCTCAGTCCATTAATCCTATTCTATTTTCACAGTGAAGAAATCTAAGCTGTCAATAGGCTGAATCCTGCCCTTATGTCCCGGGCCAACTCAAAGCCCAGGGACCATAGTTCAAAAACTCGACTTAAATTGCCTTAAGCTTGCTGAGTCAACCTGACTCAAGAGGACACGAGCTGAACAATTCTTATCAAGTCTACTGAAATTTGGTCAAGCTCCGCTTGAAACACTTTGGCAAACTGAGTTTTTACAACTATGATAATGACAAGCTTTACCCCAATCTAAGCTTGTTATGGAGAGTGATTCGTCTAATGCTATCTCTTGGGTAGCGGCTATCAATGGGGGTCCTTTGAGGTTCGACTTTATTCTTAACGAGATCAATGTGTTGCCCTCATAAATTAAGGTGGAGTTTATAATCGCGTTTTGTGTTCAGCCAATTCTATGGCCCATGCATTGGCCAAGCAGGGGGTGGATCATCTTTCTCCTTACATTGTTTTCTCCATCCATAGCTTCCCGCCCAGCATTGGTCTATAGCCGTCATCTGTCACATTCTATTCCTTGATTTCCATCATCTTTTAAAAGACTTAATTGTGCAACGAGAGGCGTCGGTGCTCTACATATTTTTGTTTCCACATAAGAGGGAACTGAAATATTCTTACCATTTTCCTAGAAAGTCGAAAATCCTCTCTATGGAGGAAAGTATGTTCATTTTTCTTTTCATTTCTCATGATTAAATATGTCGCACTAAACAATAGAATAGTGGGCTATATGGAAACTCAGAAGAGTTTCTTTCTCTATTGTGGAATTCCCTTGTCAATCAGACGCTGTGTCCATTGTATTGATAACTTAATGGGAATTCTATGTGAGATATTGACAATATCTAAACAAAAGTCATTCCATGAAAATATTATATATTCATCAACCTAAAACCTGAAATAAGGCAAAATACAAGTTGAAGGTCACACATTTCCATCTTCTCTCTTTTCTCCCCGAATATGAGGACTCAAACTCACACACTCTTACTTATACCTACACACCCATGTCCCTAATCAGCCGAGCAAGACCTGAGGCCAAAAAAAATTCTAAATAACCTAGTTTTTTTTTTTTTTTCATCTGCCTAAATATTTCATTTGGAAGTCGATCACATTTGGCATGAATAAAGTTCTAAATATTCCACTCTGCCAATCAAATAAAGAAAATTGAAGTTGGAAAATTCACATCAGAAAACAACTCCAATTTATAGTTACATTGAACAATCTCATTTTAATCTTTGAACAAAAAGGACCCAAAAGGATGTGGCAACAATGAATTCCTCCACCCTTAAACAAGTCCAACAATTTAAAGGGGTTACAAGCACTGAATCTCTCCACTTAAATACTATTCACCTCTGCTGTTCTTGACTAAAAGTTTGGTAAAGGAACTAAAGGTTTTTTTAATGATCCACTGTCAAATAGCCCAGAGGCGCATACATAGGGTCTATTATAAGATTATTGAAGCAATCAATACTTAGGTTACACATGAATTTAATCCATTTGGAATCCAGCTTGAATCCGCATAGACTATTTTTCTAACCAGATCTTTTTTAGTGCCACCCGAATCTGACCCTGTTATGTTGTTTTCTATTGGGGGCTCATATGCACCATGGGACTTGATTTTTTCTTTAAGGGGAACCACCTTATGATGGCTAGAATTTTGTATATTGTGAGTCAATCAATGCTGAGAAAGAATAATAAGAGTAAAGGAAAAGGATAGCCCACTCAAAAAAGTCTTCTCCACTTTAATCTTTGAGTATGATATCATTGTAAACAGCATATTCTAAGTCAAATTTATGTAAGGTAATGAGAAAAAAAGGTAGGGAAAAAGAGGAGGAAATTTATGATGACATCTTCAATCAGTAGCATTATGGCATGATCAGAGTGTTGGGGGTCCCAATCATACAAGTGAAGGTTCAGTGTATGGTCCTGATTGGATTAGAGGAGACCCACTTTTGTAGTAGTTGTGGGCTTGTGGATGGGAGCCAGTGTCCTTGTCTACTCCCCTTGTTGGTTATCTAGGATGAAACTGTGTAAGGGGCTCTCAAAATGATTGCCCATGGTCAATTAGAGCAACTGGGTTGGCCACTATTTTAAAGTCTCAACCATGGTGGGCCACATGAATTTTGTTTTGCTATTTATTCTACGTTGAATCCTATTTCATGTCCTCAACGTAGCTTTTTTCTTTCTATGAACCATTAATCTGAGTATAGAGAACTTTTTCTCATCCGAGATATTATTAGCCAGTGTTGTACATATTTAAAGCATTTCAAATGAGTTTTTCTTCATTTACCATTTATCGTTTCTATCTCTAAAACTTGGAAAGACGCAGGCTAAAACAATGTCGAGTCAACCTGGCCCAACAGGGTGTTGAGCGTTGACTCGAACAATTTTACCTAGTCTAGCTAGCCCACATTTGGTCAAGACTCAACACTCAAGACCCAAGACTCATCTGAGTGCTTGTCTTGGGTCCATTCAAATTTCAATATTTTGAACAGGCCAGGCTTTCAAGATTTGGGTCTACTAGTCCAAACCCAGCTGTGGCAGCCCCACAAGTTTTTGATGGGAAGCCCACCAAAGAATTGAGTCATCTCTACACTTCCTTGGTTGGAGAAGATAGAAGAACATAAGTTTTAGAAAACATAAAAAGAAAAAAGTTGGATGAGATTGAGTAAAAGAGTATTTAATTTGAACAAAAGTGAATCTAGAAAGCAGTGTGATTTGAAATGTGATTAGAAGACTTCTTTTTCTCTTCTTTTGAAAAAATGGTAGTGGAATTCACAACTTTATTAGAGCAAAGTCAACACATAGAATAAAACGTTTCCTTAATCCAGAAGACTCCTTCCAACTCGGCCACATTAACAGGAGAAATGTTAGTGGGGAAGCACATCTGAAGTGGTGGTGTCAGATATTTGAGATTTCCAACTCATACCATAACATATCAGAATCCGTATCCTCTTAAGCTTTTAAAGATATTTTGAAGTGAAGGATGGACACCACTTATTGAAAATTTGATGAGCTCGTAATAAATATTTTTTTACGATTTTTTCTAAATTTTATCCTAATAAGAGTTTCATCCATGATTTTATGATAGGACTAGCTTATATTAAGGCAAATTTTGGAGATATTTTTAACAACAAAAAGCTTGAGTGGCCATGTTGGACTGGCCATTGATCATGGATGATGATGACTAACAAAGAATCTCAGCCCTCGGTAGGAATGAAAGCCAAATTGATTAAGATCTAGTCAATTACTAAACCCCCTTCATTTTTTTTTTGGAATGTTATGTATGTATTCTAAAGAGGAAGTATGGTGTATAAAAGAATGCCAGGAAAATTCCAACCTTATTGCCTAACACAGAAACAACCAAGTTGGAGCTAACCCTAAAAAAAGGGGTTCGGATGTCGGCACAAAATGTTGGCCGTCTGATGTTGATTAGAGCTTCAACGAACGGCTGCGATCTGTTTGGGGAAAATCTTCATTTCCTTGAGGGAACTTTTGGTCAACAGCTTCGTCGCAAAGAGCCAAAGCGTGGGCCCCAATCCCAGTCCGGATTGCTTTCCTTGGTTCACTTCCTGTCTTTGGGAAATTCTTGTGAAATGACAAAAAGTCAACCGACTCAGAAGGAGGACTCTTACCTACCCTAAAAAATTCCATTTAGATACATGTGTTTCCATTGTCATTGTTGGTGCCATGAAATTCAGGAGGGTCCCAATTGTTTGATGGGTTTCTGTCCCTTTAACATTTGAGTCCCATCTCTATGCAAATAGAAAAAAAAAAAAAAAAAAAAAAAATTGGGGTGATGAAGTAGATTGCATTGACCACTTCATCTACCATGTTTAGGCTCAACTGGAGCTACATTAGAAATGTCTTGTTAAGCTAAACTTGGAAGTTAACATATTCCTCCAGCATGATACATGTTCAGAGCCGATTTGTTTCATGTAATTGAGCGTTTAGGATAATATTTGTATAAGTGATTAAAAATGAAGAACCAAAAGTGAGTATCCAAATCCCAAATACGAGCATCAATAACTTCCCTTTTAATGTAAATTGAAAGGAAGACGGAAAATGAATATCATGCTATCACCTAGTAATTCATATCTTTCTCCCTTCATCTCTTTATAATTTTCAATAGAGTTAATTTCACCATTATGAATTCTTATGTATTTTATACAAATATACAAGCCCTTAAAGTATGAAACTCTTAACGAATGAAATCTAAGTATAGGATCTTAACCCGTTGCGTTCTTATGAGCACCCAATTATATTTTACATATTATATGCATCTAAACAAACACTGATAGCATGGAAAAACTAGAGATACCCCATTAGCATAGTAAGGGTGTCTCATCTCACATAGCCACCTAGTGATCGATACCTAAATAGATAGGCTGTCTTGTACATTAGGTACGTGTTACTGACGGATCTATCTAGCAAAGAAAAAAAAAAAGAGCTACTGTCATAAAATATAAATACATTAATTTTCTCAATTGGATAAACTTGGATCCATGCTTCAGGTCTTCCTCAAACTCATACTTGGAAGGACATACATAATTCTAAAATGAATAAACTAAGCGCAAAGGCCGTCACCCTCAAGCATAAAATATGGGCCACATGTTGATAAAATGAAGTATTCAATCAAAGGGTCACCTTCTAGATGTGGTTTTATGTATATAGTTCAATGAACACACAGCAGAAAGCTCCAAAGTCCCAGCAATCCCGTGTGCTTTCTGTGGACTGTATTTTATAGTTTAGTTGACCTTTAAGCCGTCGACTATATTTATAGGGTTGAATGCTCTTACATACTGTAATCCAATGTCGACATGGCCATGGATTCCAGGATAGTGATGATTGATCACCTTGATTGGGTTTCAGGGTCTTTGTTTGTTTGATACATAGAAATCTATGGTAAAATGAGCTCCATCAAAAGATTATTAAAGAGGTAAGAAATGAAGGACGTATGATGAGGGAGAAGGATAGAAATTGGAGAGATAGATAAAACCTTGACTTTCATAGGTATTAAATTACTAAAATTACCAAAGGGATTCGATCTCCATTTAGAGAAGAAAAAAAAATTATTTGATGGTTATTTTTAGATAGTCACCTTTAGTTGTTCATTTTTAAACATAAAAATACAATCCTAGGCATTCAATTATAAGAAAAACAAAATCCCTAAAGGGAGAAATACTTCATAACCCAATGCAAGGAAGCATCTCACCTATGCCTCATAATCCGATGGCAAAGAGGCACCTCATCTTATAGCCACCGAGTGATTGATTCCTAAGCATTTTGGTCTCACTATGGTGTTCCCACTGGTACAGTACCATAATAGAGGGGGAGGGGTTATTTGTCTTATATACTTGGGATGGAAAAATGGGTTTTACATATGTAAATGTTACATATACAAATATTACAAATGTAAAATACATTAGCATATTTGTCAAAATCACAATTTCCACATGATTAAATCAAAACATCAAACAATTTTATATGTATTTGGGTCTTTTCATAAATTTCTCAAAAAATATGAAGATTTAAGATATGAAACAGAAGAACTTAATGCTTCCCACTAATATAAGAATATTGAATGGTTTAAATCATAAATTGGGAGCCCCCGTGGTCCAAAAACTCATATCAATAAGTTGTGACTTTTTTTTCTACTCAAAATCTAAGAAGACTCAAATCATTTGTTATAAAATCTTAGGTACTATTAGTTTAATAAACAAACTGAAAGCTTTGAATTACAAATATGAGCCCATAATAACGAGGAAATAATATACTTGATGGAGCAATGAGGACAAATACTACCATGTAAAAGACTATATTAATGCCTGCAAGTACCTTTTTCAAATAGGTGTAAATTACGTTTACACCTATATAGATTTTAATTTATTATATTAACAGATTTATTTACACCATTTTCACACATCATGAGAACTAAATGAATGCAAACAAAAAACCCCATGTTTAATCTATGAATCATGCACCACCTTTTTCTTACTTTCTATCCCATTAGTTTTCTTGGTGCGATTTTCAACCCATGTGGCTTATTCTTCATAGGTCTATGACTATTAACTCAACCTAATCTAGTATATAGGTCCATTGAGCTAGGGGTTTAGGTCCCCTCTAGGCAGGAGAAATGAGACACAGGGGCCCACAGGGAATTGCCTTGCCCTGTCCTTCCCGAAATTTCGACGATAGGATGTGGAATTTATGGTTCAAGGTTTTGGTGCCTAGTGCATATTTGTCTTCTTCCTTCATCTATTATATGTCTATGGTTATTTGTTTTTCAATTGAAACTGTCTGCACATGGACAATGTCAACACGTTTTAATCTAGGTTAGTTTTTCAGAATGTACTGGTGTGCTGGTTTGAATATGGATGAAATGGAAAGAAAAAGGACCCCATGTTTTGTTTGGTGTGTATGACTTTTATTCCTTTTTTCAAACAATCAGGAAAGAAAACGAAGAAGGAAAACAAGGTCGCTTTAACTTTAAATCAGAGAAGAAAATCTTCTCCTTGGAGGAGAAAAGTAATCACAATTGTCTAAAGTTGATTTAAACATGCATGAGAATTTCTCTTTCGCTAAAGAAAATTTGATTTTTTCCTTTGACTAAGGCTGTCAACAAATTGAGCTGTTTAAAGTGTCCCATTCTCACCCAACTTGGTTTGATCGCTAAGTAATGTTCTTTCTCCTGCATGTATAGATGGTCTTTTCATGGTATTTGCTGTGATTTCAAGTGCATTTATCGCGTCTTTCAAAAGATCCAACCACCCCGACAAGTGCCAAAAATAAAGGAGTAAACTTTGAGCTAGCTTGCAAGCCAGCCCACCCAAGCCTAGCCCGACTCTAGTTTGAGCCTTGTGAGCTTGTCAAGTAGAGCCTAGCACTTCTTGATTGCATCTAGAGTTGAGCTCAAATTAGACATTGTTTAACTTTATTCGACTTTGATCAATGTTTTAGTAATTTCAACTTGAAGGTTAGTGAACTTCAGCTAGATGTTTCTACCAAAAGAAAAAAAACAAAGGAAAGAAAACTTGAATGTAAGTGGGTGTGGCCTACTTAATAAATGGGGCCTATCAATCAATTTTTCCAAACATTTAACCACTTCAACTTGAGCTTGATCTCAAGCTAGAAATCGGGTCGATTTTGGGTAAGTCATATTCAAGTCAAGCCAACCCAAGCTAGAGCTTGCTTGAGCGAGCCAAATTGAACTTAGGTCTATTTGGTTCAACGAATTTTGAGAATTCTTTTCTAAAGAGAATTATGAATGTTTCAAATGCTAATTTTCAAAATACTCAAGTACAAACCAACATTCACAAAGTTGAGAATTCCAAAGTCCTAAGCATACCTTTCACAATGATGGTTTTGAAAATAGAGTTCTAAACGATTTAAAGACATGATCTGAAACTGATTTTAGAAATCTTCAACACTTGCAATTCTTATTAAAAAACACCACCTCCAAACAAACAATCCTATAATTATCTAGCTTGACCTGAGCTTGAGCAGGTCAAGGCTCATATCAAGGTGGGCTAGTTTACATCCCATCTCAATAGCCCAATGATCAATCCATCTCTCGCTATCTCCCTTACTTTTTTTTTTTATCATTTTTTCACCCACAAGAATCAGTAAAGACTCCTCCTAGTGAAATTACATCATCATCAAAGGCTTGTGGCAACTATATTTCTAGAAAAAATTAGATGAGAAGTTTTAATGTAAGAGCCCATCTCTACATTAACACAGGAGATTTCTAGTTTTAATGCGAATGTCTGTCCTTTACTATAATTCATGACTAAAATTCTAGTGGTTGGGGTTTTTATACTCCCTCGGCATTTCTAAATTCCTCATTTTTTAGTCCGAACTTATGAATTCCAACACATGATAAGTCTCAATTAGCCTTTAGGAATTCATGAATTCCACTTGCTTTGTATTTTAATGGAATTTTTAATTCTCAAGTCCAATGGAGGATTTAGAAAGGAATTCAAAAATTCTACCTTATCTAAAAATTCAGAAATTCCCTGAATAAAAATTCCTAAAATTCTACTAAATCAACGGCATAAAATCTCACCTTTCTTTTTCACTTGACCCTTTCTTATTTTTTCCCCTCCAATGCTAATTCCACCTTAGCATGTTAGTCAACCAGAATAGTCTACATGCTCAGTATCCTAGAAACCTTGACTCTGAAGATACGGAGGGTAAGTAAATCCTCTCATGTATCTTGTAACATGTGGTCAATTTGTCTTATTTTATGGCATGTAGATATTTAAATTTTCCATGTTAGGTTTTAGGGTGTTGACTGTATCACCTGCCCATCTGTTCATATTATTTTACTATAGAGGTTTTGCATACACATCGGACCGTGGTGCATGTTGGGTACTTGTGCGATTCACATGTCAAGATGCTAAGTGAAAGTCAATGATCTGGACCACGTTTTTAATTGGTCCTTGATCCCATATCTTCCATCTCGTCCTAAATTACTGGGGGGCATTAGAGCCCATAACAAGTAACAAATCTATATTGTGGGGCCCACCTAAAATAAAGGTTTGTACATTTGTGTAAGTTCGGAAAACCTATTTTCATATTATGAGATATGGATTTTGGGTAGATGCCCACTTAAGATGAATTAAAGTTAGAATTATGGTTTCTCTTTTATAAAATTACTTTGCCTATCCAGTTGATGAAATAACAAAAAGGCTCTTTCTTCTCCCTCTAATGTTCTTTCTCTTGGTCTCTCTCTTTTATAACATTCCCAAGATTTTATCTATGTTGTAAAAAATCATTTATTCTTTTCAATGCCATAGAAAAGGCCAAGAAATCACAGATAATTTAGTTCATGAAAAACCCCTTTTTGCTTCTCATTTCTTAAAAAAAAAAAAAAAAACAACTTGTGTCTAGAGCATGACTTTTTACTTGAGTGGTAAGGAGTTGCAGTTCTCAACTAACTATACAGAATTTAAATCCTATATACACTACCTTTTTTCGCAAATAAAAAAAAAATTTAAGATGAGAAATTTACATCCATGCTTAGAATTTTACCAATTATGTGATATGTTTACTTCTTGTTTCTTAAGCATTAAGAAAGTAAAGTTGGATAAGCAAAATACCATGCTCTCTCTAGCTGACCCAATGGTCCAATTTTGTTAACCCAAGATGTAAAATATTGACCAATAAATCAGTTGGCAGATAATCTTATACATTTTTATCATATCAATCCCACACCAATTGATGGGGTAGTGGATGGGACCCAACCATTTAGAATCACGAAGAGGCCAGCCACAAAATTTCTAGGTTCAACATATACGAGTTAATAAATGTAGTTAGTGCCGTATGTTTCACGTTTGGTCGACATCATTGTCTAGTGGTGAATATAAATAAACAAGAAGTGATAGGTAAAGCTAGTCTTATAGACTAGTCAAATTAGCTCAAAATTCATGCCCGTTGAGGTGCTTGTAAAATTCAAATGGTTGTTTTGAAAATTCAAATCCTTCAAAGGATCTCATTGCTTGTGATTATATGTAAAGGTTTGACTTTGAGGTTGATCAAATCACATTTAAGGAATAGCATTTATATCCCACAATAAATAAGGGTCACCCTCATCCATGAGCACCTAGCTTTCGCCAATTTATGAATGGGAGTGAGTGTAGGTGAGGTTAGTTTGATCAAAAGGACATCACGTGTTGCTTATGGATGGTCCTCATATTAGAAATTTTGTATAATATAACTAATTATTTATTAATAACTTAATTACTTAGCTAGCAATATAACCCATACTAAATACGAAATCTTTACTAATAAACTTTGCATAATTATGCATAAAAATCAATTACAAATACATTAAGATCACATAAAATCTCGCTAAACACTTATTAGTGACTGAGAATATCGGAAAAAAAAATAATTATAAATAAATTCAGATCACATGGAATCCCACCGAACACTTATTACTAAGAGAGAATACCCAAAAAGAAGATTATGACAAAACCTCTCTTTTTTTTAATCCAAAATGACACTAGCATAAAAATAGAATAAAAAAAAAGTGGAGTGAAAAGGAAATAAGAGAATACGTAGATTAACGGTTGGAGGGTTGAAGGGATATAGGTAAATTACATAAAATAAATATAACCTCTAGTCAAAATTAATTTTAAAAATAAAATTTTTAGCTTCAATTTGACTCCAACATATAAATAAATATTGTTTCGGTCTATTCTCAAGTATCACCTATATAAAATGACATCTTTACTTTTTTACGTACAAAAAAAGTAATTGAGAGTGCGCAATTAGCCAACATTATATTTTTGTATAGGTGGCGTTCTCAAAAACAGTATTTCCTTTATTATAGTATAGAAGTAATGAGAAGTAATAATGTTGGTATGTAACCAGATTTTATTCTCCTAAATGGGAATCAGAGTATCAAAGCAGGCCCTACGCGTTGAGGATTTAATTTCAGTCAAACACCCATATTAAGTAAAACATCATTACTAATACTTTCCCGGGCCCACCACTTTCTCTCCCGCTGATTTCTTTACGTCTTCCCAAATCTCAATCGAATCTCACCCGTCGATCCCCAAATCCAAAGTTTGACTTCTCCTCCTCTTCTTCCTTCCAACCGGTTTTCAACCAAAAGCAACCGGTTTGTCCGGTCACCCTCTCCTCTCTATATAAACACTCTCCTCCCCCACTCCTCTCTTCCAAATCTCCATTCCCAGCGTCTGACTTTCCAATCCGAGTCTGATTGAATCGTTTCCGACCGTTGGTTTCAAGAAGGAAGAAATCTTCTCTTCTGATGGCCGTTGATTTCATGGCCCACTCGAAGATGGACGATCAGATGGCGCTACAGGAAGCAGCATCTGCAGGTCTGAAGAACATGGAGCAGCTGATCTATCTGCTATCGCACCAAGCCCACACGCAAAACCCCCTCATCTTCTCCGAAATTACGGGTTCTACCCTCGCCAAGTTCAAGAAGGTCATCTCCATCTTGAATCGGACCGGCCACGCCCGATTCCGACGCGGATCGCCCGGACCCGGACCAGGACGTTCTGAATCCGAATCTCAGGCGCCGCCTCAAACCCTAACGATCGATTTCTCGAAGCCGAGCCCGAGCCCAGCCGGAGGGATCCAGCCGCCGGCTCCGGCGAAGGAGAGTTTTACGATCTCGCCGATGTCGTCGGGGAACTCGTCGTTCTTGTCGTCGGTCACCGGAGACGGCAGCGTGTCTAACGGAAAGCAGGGATCTTCGCTTCTCCTCGCTCCGGCCCCGGCCGTCTCCGTCGGAAAGCCTCCGCTCTCGTCATCCTACAAGAAGAAATGCCACGGCCACTCCGACGACGCCTCCGGCCGCTGCCATTGCTCTAAAAAAAGGTACGATCTTTTAAAATCCGAAGCCCGAATCCTCTATCTACGCCAGCCGCGCACTTTAGCAACGACCCCGCACCGATGCTATTGTGCGTGCGTTCGCAAGATGATATCGTGCGCTGAGTCGCTGTTTTATCTCTTACAAACATCTCACGTATCGCGGGTTTTTGCAGAAAATCTCGCGTGAAGAACACGATAAGAGTTCCCGCGATAAGTTCTAAAACGGCGGATATTCCGGCGGACGAGTACTCGTGGAGGAAATACGGACAGAAGCCGATCAAAGGATCTCCATATCCA
The DNA here is from genome assembly GCA_012931725.1 of Litsea cubeba. Lineage (NCBI taxonomy): Eukaryota > Viridiplantae > Streptophyta > Magnoliopsida > Laurales > Lauraceae > Litsea > Litsea cubeba. The sequence goes on from CM022945.1 coordinate 14,312,388, forward strand.
AGGTGTGTGAAATTACAACACTACCCTTTTTCAAAATCCCTCAACTAACCCCGCTCCCTACGAAATATTTGATGGCATTGTTGTAGATTCTCAACTTAACGTGTCCTTTTTTGTTTTTGGTCTTTTGACAGGGGCTATTACAAGTGCAGCAGCGTACGTGGCTGCCCAGCAAGGAAACACGTGGAGAGAGCCCCCGACGAACCGACGATGCTGATCGTCACATACGAAGGAGAGCACCGACATACCCAAACTGCCCTTCCCACCCGGATGTTCGAATAGAGTACGATGGATTCTGGTGCAGGGGTATTTTTGTAAATTTAAATCAGACAGAGATGGTGGAAGACAAACAACGGAGTCTTCTGCTAGGAAGTAAATTACAATATAGTCCCGGATTTTTTATTCTTTCTTTATTCCAGAATCCGGTGAAAAAAGGAGGGTAAAAAAGTAAATTAGGGAAAATTGGGAAGATGGGTTTAGTTGGGTGGGGTGGGACCCAGTGAGTGATTAGGGTGGGTGGATTGTCTTTGTCAAATGTATATGATATGAAGAAAGTGGTGGGACCCACAGTTTGCTTTGCGACACAGCTGGGTATTTGTCTTGGTTGACTAAAAGAAAGTCTTCTTTGTTGGAGTGGGTGGTATGGGACAAGATAGAGAGAAAAAAAAAAAGTTTAAACTTTTAATGTTTGTGTAGTTTTTTCAACTTTGTTTTGTGGCATTTGATGAGAGTCTTCATTGAATAAAACGAGACAAGATAAGATACCTTTTGCTTTAAGCTGGTCTTAATTTATTTTGATGTTTTCCAAGTCAAAAGTGGGAATTGTGTGTTTTGCTACCACCTCTCATGTGGACTTTGATTTTTGGGTCTTCTCGTTTTGTGGTTGAAGGGTGATGACTGATGGGTACTTGTAAAAATTATGTTGCGGGTCCACAAGGAACGTGACTGAGTGATTCAGTTTTTGTGGGATGTTGACCTTTCATGGTTTTCTATCCAGTCAATACAAATGTTTATATTTGAAATATCTCCGGGCTTTGAATTCAGCCCAACCATCTCATTATTAAAGGCACCGGGTAGTTTTCACATTTGTGCCCCCATGTGGTTATGGGTTCATGTATTTCCTCCTCATATAGGTCAAGGAAAAGGAAAGAAGAGGTTATGGGTGTGAATTATATTACATTCAAAGGATTTTAAAGGTTCTTTTTTAAGTGTATATTAGGATTTTTTTTTTTAAATTTTTCTGAGAAGGTGTCCAGCCTCCTTCTGGAATCGACTATTTCCCAGGCAAGTGAAGTCTCTACCTTGCCCATTGAAAAAGTCTGGCTTTTGTGCCTCTTGGGGCTACAACCAATTAACCAAATATCTCTAATTAATAAGAAAATCAATATAATTTACCCTTGTGCTCCTCAAAGTTGATTCTGTTTGTAAATCTTTTTTTGGAGAAGATGTGTGTGTTTTCATTTCATTAGAAAGATACAATATGCGACTTGTCAAGATCCATTGGTTCATATAGAATCCATGTCTTAGGTGTATCAAAAAACATTCTTTTCGCTAAGCGTATATAATAAAATAGAGTGAAAGGGCCCACCCCGAAACCCAGGGGGTACTAACTAACAGCTGAGTCCTCTCCGAACCGCAGGAGATAGTTGCCCATCATACGGCTCACCAACTTCACTTGCCTCTCAGGGGGGCTCGCTCCGGGCAGGTTCGGATCGATGGGTGGCCATCATTAGTTGAGTCCCATTATTTTTGGGTTTAATGATTCTTGAAGGGAAAAGCATGTCCATTTAGATATCTGATGGCTAGGGGGGAAAATGGTGAAGTTTTATAACTTTTGTGTACTCTTTGCGCACACCCCGCCCCCCCCCCCCCCCCCCCCCCCAAAACAAAAAAAAAAAAAACCTCAATGGAAAGACTATACAGACCGTGTCATATGGCTGAGAAAAGGTGGTATTTAGTACTATAATTCACAAAACTGAGGATTTCCAGATCCTATGGGGAAGGGTCTGACCTGATTCACTAGCCCAAGATTCTCAAGGATTTAAATTTCCAGATATGGAATGCTATAATTCGCAAAACAGAGGATTTCCACCAGATTCTATGGGGGAGGGTCAGACCTGATTCACTAGCCCAAATTCTCAAGGATCTAAATTTCCAGACATGGGCTTTCCAAATCCCCAAGGATTTAGTTGTCAAACATGACCCAAATATTTGATGGTTAAGAAAAAAAATTATATATGGACTATACAAATTTTGTTTATTCTTTCTGCTCATCAATGTCTCAAGGGACAACTACAGACAAGCCATGTCCTGTGAATTTACCGAACAGATATTGGGTTCAGTATATGCCTCATCATTAGCCAGTCTGCACCCAAAGGTTAGACCTCTAGAGAAATCACATACGAAAGTTGAGGTGGTGCATAACTACAGTGCAACTTTGGATTAAAGAATGAAAGAATACATACGGAAATAGTTACACTTGCACCAACTTCAACTCTCCACAATCTTTGGTACTGCAAGATCCAACTCCGGCTTCCTGGGTATCAGATCTGCTATTCCATACTTCATAGGAGCTAGCTTGCAGAAATGCAGGTAGCCTCCATCCTGACATAACATATTGTGATTCCATCTTTACTGCGAAAAAAATGTGAAGGTGAAGGTGAAGGTGAAGGTGAAGGTGAAGGTGAGGATGCATTTGGATGTTACCAAAATGGCAATCGATCTGGTTAACTATTTTGGCAGAAAAATAACTTTCGGACCATTCCACGTCAAAAACAATATTAACCAGTTTGCATTTATAATGGTTAGGGAAAGATAAAGACAGAGTATTATTGCCTCCAATGTAATTAATTCATGATTACCGTGATGGCAATGCAACAGTAACAGATAACCGTTGGTTCTCCCTGCTAATATACTATGACCCCTTTGTTGATTGGAGCACTCCAGAGCACTATGTACATCCTTGAAATTTTCTTGAATTGTTATGGGTCTGAAGGAATGGAAGCTTTAGAAATATCCTTGCTACTCTTTACCACCATATCATAGTTGATAGAAGCAAGCTGAGACAAATTCTGAGAACATTATGGAAGAAGAAAATTAGATGATGATTCGTTGAATAGGGAAAAGAAACCAAAATTGACAGGTGTAGAAGAATTATTTCTACCTTGAATGAAAAATTACTAAATGAGTACTTCACTGTAAGGTTGGGGGCACTAAAATCTGTCATATTAGAACATTCATCACCCTGTTTCACAGGCATTCAGAGTACAAGGATGAGTTGAATAAAAGAAAAAAAGATGCAATGACCCAACTGATAATAGAACTATGTTTACATTTCCATCCAATTGGTTGCTGAGTGAGCTGCTGCAGCAGCTAATGGTACTGGAATCAGTCATGTCATCAAAATCACTAACTCCAGTCGTGGCATGGATATAAGCATCTGCTGGATTCCAACCAAGACGGCTCGTAAAGTAACTTGTGTCATAAGCATCATCTGCCACTGGAATAAATGCAGCCTACAGGCAACGGTGAAAAAATATGGTCATTAAGTAAAGGCATAACAGTTTAGTACAGCAATTAAAGTTTATCTCATCACCTTTGCCGGGCTAAACTGTCCCAGTTGATGTTTTTAAAGAAAGGGTTGCGCTTTACCTGTTCGAATGGTTATATTTGTGAGTGTATATTAAAGCAACAGAAGCTTCTGTATATTATGTCTCCAAAAATAACTGAGTTTACCTCACCAGCCCCTGTTGCACCTAGTCTCTGGACTGGATTTTCAATGAGCAATCTGAAAGCAGCAAACAAATCAGTCAAACCTTTTGCCAAGAAACATTGTTATAACTTTTTGAAACATTTTTATAACTTTCTCTATCATGTAGCACAGAGCTAGCTACCTTGCCTACCCAAAATGAAAGTATCAGAAAAGATACATCTTTGTGGATTATCAGAAATTTTACAATGCAAATAAATAATTGACAGAAATGATTGTTTTCTTTGGGTATTGGTGTTCAGTTTGCATTGGGCATAATGCTATTATATTTGAGCTTTTTTGTATGGACTTAAGATTTTTCAATATAATCTTTAGCATTTCCGCTCAGAAAAACAAAAGAGAAAGATGACAAATGATCCAATCTATTTCTGGGAATTTATGTAGAAGATAGGAATGAAATCACAGAATCCTTCCTCAAGTGTGAGGGTATTCAGAGTAGTATACATGCAGAATACAGTTAGAATAGGCTCCCTATATTATATGGGTTATATCTCTCATGTAATATCATCAGCTGTGAATTGAAATCTTTGTAATCTATATTTAGTCATCAAAGAAATATAAAATTTTCCTTCTAAGGATGGAATGCAACACAAGCAGTATTCAACCACTTCTCTCTTCTTCCTTCTTTCTCTGATTCATGTTGAAAATCAGAGGTTTATTTATAATTTTGGGTTAATGGATTTATTTGTAATTTCAGAATTCATGTTATAATTGTGCCAGCTTTACACCAGCTATCAACCTACATGACGCAAGCAACCCTGCCCCTTTATTCGGGCTTGGGATTGGCAATTACAACTTACAATAAACCAGTGGAACGAGCATTGAAGAGCATGTCGAACATAGGATAAGAGCTGGGTGGTTGAAGAGGAGACTTGGTTCTTAAGTGCTTTGTTATCAACAAATACCAACAAGATTGAAGGGAAAATAATATAAGATGATGATTAAACCAGCTATGACCTATGGAGCATAATATTGGCCAATTAGGAACAACACATGCAAAAAATGAGTGTAGACTGAGACTTTAGGGGTGGCATCAATAGGTGATACAGGTGATAGAATCAATATGTGGTGATAGAATAAATATAGCATAATATAGGCCAATTAGGAACAACACATGCAAAAAATATGTGGTATAACAATGCAAGATAGAATAAAAAATTAGTGCATTTGGGAGCATTTAGGAGTGGCGTCAATAGGTGATAAACTGAGACTCATTTGAGATGGTTTGGATGTGTCGAACGTTAGTCAACAATGGCGCCGGCATGGAAGTTTTTTTATTCAATTTGATAGCCCCTCAAGGAAATGAGGTAGGCAAAAGAGGACATGGATGGATGTAGTAAGGATAGATCTCAAGAAGTGCAACCAATTAAAGGTTTTGCACGAGATATATTGGAATGGCGAAACAAAATTCATGTAGTTGATCCCAGCATTGTTAAGACAAGGCTTTAATGATGATTGACGAGGAGGAGGAGTTATTTATAAGTATGATATCTAGTTTCCTAATTATAATTAGATTAATTTTGAATAATTTTAGGCTATGAGTTTTAATGAGATCATATAATTAGGATTCCAAGTTTGGGTTCAGATCTTTCATTGTACTCTATAAATAGCAATTGACTACTCACAATAAATCAGATAAAAAGAATTCAATCAAGATGTAGCCCTAAAATTTCATCTTAGTATTATAGCAAGGTTTAGGGTGTTTAAGGTTTGGTTAAGGTTTAGGGTTCATCTTACTTATTCTTCTTTTGTTTCTTTCAAACCAATACGATGTTATCACTGCAAACGAAAAAGGCACCCTCTTGTGGTCTTGGCCATTTGAGGAACATCTGCAACAACTTCCTCTCCTTGGGAATTGGTATCGATGCATCAACATCCTCTCTTATCTACGACGAAAAGCTTTGAGCTTTAGTCGTCTAAACTTCTTTCCTAATGACAATGATCCATGATTGCCAATCTGAGGTATGAGAGATGGTAGCAGAAGCAGAGGTTTTTCATCAAAGGATCCCTATTTTGGATGTTCAGTTAGAGTGCAACATTGATAAAAGGATTGAGTTCAAAACACTAAAGAGAACATGGAAATTGTTTTGGTTTCTTATAGAAGAAACCTCATCCTCTTTGGATGGAAGCACAATGTCGTTGCAGCATGGTCAGAGTAGATTTAGGCGTCGGAGAGGACATCGACCATGTAGTGGTAACACAGCTTCTATGAATGGTGGACCACATGTTTGTCTTAAGATTTTTTGTAGTTGCATGTGGGATCAAAGCAACTGCTGCCGAAGGAGTTTTTTTTTTTTGTTCGAACCTAAGATGGTAAGACGTTTCTTTAAGAAAGAATAGAAGAGGCGAGATCGAGGATCAGCTCATCCTCATCGCATAGATCTCTAATCTTTTGTTGTAGTTATGGTGTGACGTTCAATTGTCACTGTAAGTGCAATGAAGAAGTTGATGAGAAGAGAGAGGGAAGAGATCGAAGGCATGTATTGTAATTCCTTGATAAATCCAAATATTCATCCAACCATGGCTTCTCCTTCGTCTGATCTACGAAGATCTTTCTTAAGCATGATTGATCAGTAATTGATTGATCTCTTTAATCAGTTCAGTTTTTCACCACAATTTTTTTGTACGATTACTTGAAAATTAGATCTTTCTGGAATTTGGTTTTGGCTTAGTTAAAATGGTTGACAGCCAGAGTTGACCAAAAATTATTTGGCAGATTCTAGAGCACTATCTAGGCTCCCATTGTCGATTCATTTTCACCAGCGCCCACGTGAAGATGAGATCAGTGTGTGTGCGTGTGTCAAGCCTCCCAATCTCATTTTGTTCGTCATGCTGCATGATCCACAGATCTCCGGAAGAGATCGTGATAGATCTAATCTAGTAGGCCACTAACTCTGACATACTCAAAAAGAGTGGGATGCGATAGGGATTTGGCTCTATAGACAGACGGAGACCACCAGCAAAGCATAATGGACATTTTGCCAAGACATCAACCAAGAAGAAAAGGGCTTATATTTATTGAGAACAGATCAAAGTGATGCAATAGGAGATCATTCAGGACTTCGGATCTGCAATATCAGATTGTTTCTTTTCATCACAAAAGTTTAGTTTATGAGATTATTTAATTTAGAAGGAGAAAACTCTATAAATACTCCAGAGCTACTTGGGCGTGTAAATACAAGTAATCAGTAAGAAATCAGTTTCGTATAAGTATGCTATGTAACATTTAGGTTCTTCGGATATGCTGTGTAGCATACCAAGGTGAAGTACAAATCAGCAGTGTTATGGAATGCGTAGATCATATTCTAAAGCATATGAAATTTTCATCTCCTTCATCAGTCAAGTTGCAAGAATGCATCAAAGATCTGTCAAAGATTATGTGTATCGAAGAAGAAGTTGACAAAGATCCTCATCACAACAGTTGCAAAATGAAGTAAATAGATTATTATAATCCCAAGTTGGACATAGAATCTAGGTACCAGCTTGAAGGAGAATGTTAACTTGAGAAATAGGAGTTTATTTATTATTTTGGGTTAATGAATTTACTAGTAACTAAGTTTCCTAAATTAGGATTAGATTAATTTCAAAATTATTTTGGGCTAGAGTTATAAGGAGATTAGGATAAGGTTTCCTAGTTTGGCTTAACATCTTTCATTGTACTGTATAAATAGCCATAGGCTATTCACAATAAATCAGATCAAAGAATTCAGTCAAGATGTAGCCCTAAAATTTCAACTTTTCTCACTCTCGTCAATCTTCTTCCTTCTTCCTCATTTCACTATATTGCACAGCATTAGAGTTTAAACATGACGAATGTGTCATTAACCAAATGCAGCCAGGGTTCAACTAAGAAAATTTCCACTGATAAAATGAGCACTTTGTTTTCAGCTGTGTTACAAATTCTCTTGAGACTTACTTGTTAATCAAATCATATGCTTCATAGCTCATTTCCTCTGGAACACGCGGCCATGGTATATCTCGATTCATTATATTATGAAAAATTTTCTGAAGAAAATATCAAGTCAGAATTGCTGCATGTCTGCATCAGAAATTTGTAAAACGAATACAAAAGCAATAGAAAGTTGGAAGTAGCATAAAATATCCGAATTAAGTTCTGATGTGAATAGGAATTTAATGTAAGATTCATTACGTTGAACTATACAGCAGTAGCAAAACATGAAGGTCTTTTTTTGTAAAAGACCCAAATGCATGGATTTTGCCCCAACCTCAACATCTACTCCACCTAAAATAGAATTTCAAGGGGCAGGTTCTGACAACAGCCCTTATATCTGCATAGTTCAATCCATAATCATAAAAATACAGGAACTGGAATGAAAAAAAAATCCAATATTGAAATAAAACAGTAAGCACAGAACTCCTACATCATGTCTAATTTCCATATCTCCTTACACCTACTTCAAGAATCCATCATAACTTGCTCAGACTTTCATCAGCAAAACACCAACCTAACAGAATTCTAATGCTGCATAAGGTTTGAAAGTGGGGTCTTAAATATTGAATGGTGATGGGTCAAATGTTCAACTGCTTCAAGATTGAGGATGCCAATGGACCTCCAATTACATGGTTATCAGAAGGACCTGCTAAGAAAACCCAGATACGGAACCCTCTTTTTAGACCTGGTTAGGACTTAACCCAAAAAAATCTAGGTAGAGACCCTCTTTTCTGTCTGGGTCTACTTAGGTCCATACCCAAGTACCACCATGTGATGCATGTAAAAATAATATATGATACAAACTTATTAAGGATCGATAGATTGAGGAAGATGTCGAACATAGGATAAAAGCGGGATGGTTGAAGTGGAAACTTACTTCTACAGTATTTTGTGATTGGCGCATACCAACAAGATTAAAGGGGAAATTTTACAGGATAGCTACTAGACCAGCTATAACCTATGGAGTAAATGTTGGCCAATCAAAAAGCAACACATGCACAAAATGAGCATAATAGAGATAAGAATGTTGAGGTGGATAAGTCGCAAAACAAGGAAGGATAGAAACGGAAATGAGCACTTTCAGGAGATTTAGGGGGAGCATCAATGGGAGATAAAATGAGGAAAACTTGTATGAATGGTTGGACATGTCCAACACAAGCCAACAAAGGTGCCCGTGAGGAAAAGATTTTCTATGCAAGTTGATGGCCCACCAAGGGGAAGGGATAGGTTGAAGAGGATGTGGGTGGAAGTTGTAAAAATAGATCCAAAGAAGTGCAATATATCCAAGGCTTTGGCTCAAGATATATCGGAGAAATGGAACTCATGTAGCCGACCCCAACATAGTCGAGACAAGGCTTTGGTGATGATGAAAATCATTTGGTACAGTTGGTAGTTTTGCATGCTGCAAATGAGCTGTCAAGCTTGAGTCGTGGTGCCAACTTCAAATTTCATATAAAATTTAGTATATTAAAATATTTTATATTATTTTAAACATAGTTGGGACAAGGCCAAATCCGTTGGAATCGTGTCCGGGTCCAGATATATAAACCAAGTGTGATCTAGGTTTGCATCCACCTTGTACCCTACCCAAACTTAACCTATTTACATCTCTATTAAATATTAAGGGTAGCAAAGTGGCAAGAACAGAGAAAGAACTGGCCATAGATTCATCACATAATATAAAATAAAATATAAGATCAATAATGCTTGGTTCTCCAGTTGGTAAGGTTATGAAGGCCAAAGCAAAGTTATCGCTGCTAGAAACTATTAAGGAACTTTTTTTCTAATTTTATAAAATTACAGGGACTGCGTTCTAAATACAGTAAACTTCAGGGAGATCTCAAAGTCGTTAAAGTTTGTATATAAGCATATATGGCTCCCTCTTACCTTTCTCTTTTTTCTCTCTTTTCTATTTTCTTCGCTGTAGCTTTCCATCTCTTTTATACATTATATGATAACTGTTTTCCTTAATCCAATAGTTCAAAGTTGCAACTATCTCTTGGGCTCTAATCATGAAATAGTTTTAAGGGGCCAACGACTTCTTATCTATGGAGATGGTGGAAAAAATGTGTGGTTTTTATGGTTGGGTCTGTCTTTGTATTTTTTTATGCAGGTTCAAGAGTTCCAATCAATGAGGATCATGTGTTACCAGATCCTGGATTATTTAGAAAAGTTTGATTGAGCTAATAGGCTCGATCCAACTTGATAAAGATTAAATAAAAAAGATCTATGGTGAAGAAGCATGGACAATAGATATTTCATGGGACCCTCATATTGGGTCCACAATCCTCTCCATCTTTCAGGATCGGATGAAGATAGCGGTGATGAAGTTGTTGATCACCCAATCTGCGATGAATATCAAGGAGATGAAATGAGGATGACACACCAAAATTTGGTATCTATGAAGATGGTAAAGTTGTCAACAATTAGACCTTCGGCATATCTAAAAATAATCCCATTCATGATACATCAATCATTGATGTCTATCAAGATAATGATGTCATAGATCATCTGTTTTTTTTTTTTTTGGTGAATGTTCGGATGGTGATTTCGTTGATACCTTGATCTTAGATTAGGTGGTGAAATTGACATCATGGTAGACCTTGCTATTTACCTTCCCTTACGATCAGTATAACAAGACCTACTACAACTTTGATGGTCCATTTAATCAGAGCTATTTGCAGCAATTTTACTTTAAGTTTATCCATGATTTGATCATGTATCAATGTATCAAAACACATTGGACAGAATAGATGGGCATGGCACATAGTTTTTTGAAACTATACCACCCAAAAACAAGCTCATAGTAAGACATACTTCAAAAGATTTTTAGAGGTCCAGCCCCTATGTCAAAAGGTTCTTGTGGATGAGTCCCATCAGCAGCCGAAGCAAAACAGAAAGAGGAAATTCAAACAACATGTAGTCGAAGCCGACTCGAGGACAAGTCTTTTCCTAAATGGGGAAGTCTGATGCAGGTTCAAGAGGAGGTGTTAGAACAGACCTTGGATTATTTAGAAAAGTTTCATCAAGCTAATGAGGTCTTGATCCATCCTAGTAAAGTTAGTGCTGAAAGATGTACAGTGTGGATCTAAAGATCTATGGTGGGGAAGCATGGATAGTAGGACTTTTTCATGAAAACCACATATTAGTTCCATAGTCCTCTCAGCTTTGTATTTGAATTTGAATTCGAATTTTTAACTTTAACTAAAATTCTGAGTTTAAATTTGAAGCGAGTTTAAATTTGAATTTGAATTTGAGTTTAAATTTGAATAATAGGATGAGGAAAGAAGATGTACTGTTTTAGAATTATTTAAGCAATCTAGGGGGGGCATCCAATTCTAAGTTTGTTTTTATTCATTTTATTCTCAATGGTAGTAGTTGTTCTCGACACTTTCACAATTCCTTTTTCTTAGCTTGATATTACTCCCACGGGATTGAAGGTTATGTGGTGATTTTGACTCTTATATGTAGGTGATGCTACTTCTTTTCTCCTAGTAATTGCATATGATTGCTTTTTTTATTGAGGATTTATGTATTTTTGTGAACCAATTCTTTCGATTGCATATTTGAATTCAAATAAAGATTAGTTGAGAGAGAAATAAGGAGATTTTGTTGGGAACTATCTTATATTTAAAAGAGGTTGAAAGCTTGATTGGGTTGTTTGAGATGGTTTGAGCATGTCCAACGCACGCTGGCAACGGCGCCGGTAAAGAAACATGTTCATGGCCCATGAAGAGGAAAGGGGAAGGGGCAGGCCAAAGAGGACGTGGTCAAAATAGATCTGAAAACGTGCAACTTGTCTGAGGATTTGGCTCGGAATAGATCGGAATGGAGAAGCAGAATTCATGTAGCTGACCTCAACATAGTTGGGACAAGGCTTTGATGATGATAATCATGAAAGCTTGATCATGCAGCTGGATTTTTTTTTTCATCATTTTCTATAAAATATTCTTAATGATTGCTGATTTTTGCTGTTGCTCGCCCATTTGTTCTCTTTTACTGTGTCCAATCCTATAGCTACCTACTAAATAGTGTGGAAAATAGGGACTGCAGTGGTACCTTCTATTGCAGCCCCTAAAATTTCTATTGGGACTGCATCAATTTTAATTACCTTGTTGCTCTTTCATTTTATTCATTAAAGTGATCAGTTATTATTTCAAACTATAATGATAATAATAATTAGAGAAAGAGACAAAAATTAAACTAGCAATAATCCACATGAAAACAAAACCATCTATAGAGTCTTTCAGAACCATTTGGAAGAATTGGATGCTACAGAGTGTGAACTTCTTTCATGCAAACCGGGTGGCATACTGCATACCTGTGGATGTTCTGCATTGAATGGTGGAATACCTACAAGCAGCTCAAAGAGAATTATACCCACAGACCACCAATCTGCATTTCTGCCTAAAAACCAAATGTGGAGCAAAAGTAGTCAACAACATGGTTCGAATAATTTCAGTGTGTGGCTTGTATTATTTCCTATCCTAAAATGGAATTACGAACCATGTCCCATTCCTAAAAGTATCTCTGGTGCCAAATAATCAGGAGTGCCAGCAGCCGATTGTTTTTGGCGCTCTTCTCGTTTCTGTGATTGCTGTGCTTCAGACAAATGTGGTTCGTCATCTCCAAGTAAAGAGGGGCTAATGACTGGTGGGCCTGATAGATCATCCGTGCTGTTGATAAGACCGACCGTAGAGAGGCCAAAATCTGTCAACTGTAACGAGCGGGATTAGAAATTTGTGAGAGGTCACAAGTGTATCATTAATTTTGCTTCACCAAAAATCCAGGACACAGAAAAGATACAGCAAAACAATAAACCAGTATAAAGAAAATGAGTAAGTAAATAATTAAAACATTGGCAGTTGCATATGAAAAATGCATAACACTAAATGGAAGTAACAATAACTCCTGTTGACCGGAATTTCATATCCCTTATTAGGCTTACAACCTATTGATACTTGGATAGTTCGATAAAGGCAACATATTTGTATTGTATTTGCTCTAGTACTCCACTTTTATTTGTGAGATCCCTGCCACCATGTATCCCTTGTGTCTCCCTATCAGTATGTAATATCATGTAAACGTGAACTGGAAGAGGGTTTGGCCTGTCCTCTGAGGATATCCAACGGTCAACGTAGGCCATCAAAAGGAATAAATCAAAGGGAAAGCAGGGGAAGTAGCAAAAAGAGAAAAAAAATAAATAGAAATGCCTGTGCACTGTTTAGTGTGCAGAGGCACCAGCCCGTTGCACATTGCACAATGTGCACTGAGCAGTGTGGAAGGCATGGCTGCACGTATGCCTTGCCTCCGAATTTTTCAGCATTTTCTTCGAACAGGATTATTTCTTTCTACCCAGAACTCTATAAATATGTGCCCTTGCAATGGTTCAAGATCGCAGTCACAATCGCCATTGTGGTTAACCTTGAAAAAAAACAATACAATGGGACAACATATCAGGTTTTGTGGCCATTGCAACGTAAATTTCTTTACCCAGAAAATTTTTTAAAAAAATATCCCAAAAATTCAGAACATTGGAAAATGCTAGGAAACAATATTTTTTTTCATTAGAAGACTCTACAAACCAAAATATTGGTCCCCCTAAGTTAACATCATGTACGTTGTTTAACCTTTGACCATTAAATATGTCAAGTTTTAGGCTTTGATATTTAGCCCCATCATTATAATTTATAAATTCATCAAGCCCATATATAAAATCCAAATCACTCAAAATAACTATCACCCATCAATTACCTATATGTATTAGCCGATATTTTAAACCATGGTCCTTGCGCCCACAAGCATTGCATTCTATACACTCTTAAGCCATCATGCACCTCCTCAAAGTATCTAGAACTCCAGCAACTCTCCAAATAAGGAGAAGACAAGGAACTATATCATTTCCAGGTCACCTTTGTGCTCTCTTGGGATTGTAAACGGAACATTGAGAACCTTTGATTTCAGCCTCAGGTTCAACAAAAGTTCAGTGCCATTTAACTGAGGCTCAGCATAAATAAAATCAACCATTTTTTAAGATCTTTGTTATTTGGTTTCCACATTATTTGTGCATAACTGTAGTCAGACCTCTGTTATATGAAGCCAAATATTCAGCTAATGAAAAATGAGAAGTTAAAGCCAATGTGACTTAAAAGCGCGTAACAAGAAGGATGTGTGGAGTTACTAAGAAGGATAGAATTAAAAATGAATGCATAAGAGCAAAGGTATTGGATTTGGTGGTTTCTATAGAAGAAAAAGATTTATAAATTGAGATGGTTTGAACACATTGATAGAAAGCTTGTACAGCCCTTAAAAGACGAGTGCAAGGGATACAAAATCAAGGAACTAGAAGGGAGACAATATCGAAGACTCTGGGTGAAATAGTGAAGAAAAACAGGTTAGCATGTGGAGTATCGGAGCACAGCTTTAAAGAGGGTGGAATGGAAGAGCCTGTGATACCCAGATATTTCAAATTAGGCAAGTATCGTATCATGTTGTAACTGTTTTGCAAGTAAAACCCATGTCCTTGTCATATTCCATGGTGTGTACCCGCCTTTTCCATTCTGTATATGGATCATCGGGAAGAGCTCAATGCAAAATGCGGCCTGAAGTAGACGAAGATGATGGGTTCGTGATGGAATATTGACTAGTCTGAGTTTAACTTTACCACTGGTAAGAAAATAATAAGTAGAGAGGATTCTTCACAAATTTTAGGTGTTATCACATAAGGATTCCATAGGAATACTTAAAAAGTCCCAGAGTAGACTGGTACATATAGCGCGCACACACCACAAAGTAGAGTGAGAGTAAAATGTCAAAGAGGACTATATAAAAATGTAATCTCTCTTATCCTCACTCGATTGATTGAACTTTCCACTTCTATGCATTCTCTCTCTCTCATGAGAATCATCCTCCCCAGTGTGGAGACAGAAGACTCCTTCAGGAAACACCTCTCATGAGTTAGAGACCTTAAAGAAGGTTATGTAGTAACTCCATCCTCCAAACTCCACACAATGCTCACTTTTGATAGGTGGTGAAAATAAAGTCCAAAGATTTACACTCAAATCCAACAAAGTCAATATGAATAGCATGGAAATAATAAACTCAGCTCGACCCACATTGACAAAACAGATACATCAATTGTATCATTAACTTAGAAATGCAACTACAAAGAGATATCATGATTTTTAATGTGAGTTTAGTTTTTAGCATGGAATGAAGGCTGCTCTAAGAAGATTGCAGGCACCATTATGAGATCAACCAACCATCCAGTTATCTAGATAATGAAACTAGTGAAATTTGAAGTTACATATAAAAGATCTTAAAATTTTGTTTCACTCCGAAATAATTTTCACAAATTATTTAACTTGATTTAGAAATTTTAACTTCTCATAATTTAACCTCTGTTAAAGTTCTGTCCAGTCCTACATGACATATGGATTGAAGAACCTTTCAGAACATTACTTAGGATTTCTTCTTCTTCTTCTTCTTTTTTTTTTTTTGAAAATGTGTGTGCAGACTGCAGAGGGGAGAAGGAAACTCCCACCCATGCATACAAGATGCACATTTCACATATCAACTGAAAAAGTTCTTACAACTTTCTCCATTAATAAGACAACTGATTGAATTATGTAGATGACCAAGAAACTAGAGCCAATTAGATATCGACCTTGATATGACCATTATGAGCAATCAATAAGTTGTCCGGCTTCAGATCTCGGTGGATCACATTCATGGAGTGCAAGTACTCCAATGCAAGAACCTGAAATCATTTGCCACAGGTAACTTAACTGTGTTGCTATGTTGCCGACAAAAGAATAGTTCAACAAAACCAAACATATATACATTACAGGCTATAGAAAGAGATGTAATATATCCTTACAACTTCTGCCATATATACACGAGCCATGTCTTCATCCAAAGATCCTAAGTTTCTCAACAGTGAGTAAAGATCTCCTCCATTCAGATACTCCATGACAAGATAAAGGTTTTCCTTACATGTGAAGGAGTAGAAAAATCGGACCTGTTAACCATCAAGCATCGCATTTTAGTAAGAAAATGTAATCGCAAGTGCACCGTGTCTCCTTGAAATAGTTAAATTCATGGGACTTGCTCACCACAAAAGGATTCCGAGCTGATATTAGGATGTTGCGCTCAGCCAAAATACTCTCCACTGCATTCTTACGAATCATATCAGCCTTTTTAAGAACCTGCAGAAGATGAGAGGATATTAGTACCTTTGAACTTTGGTTCCTATGCTTATGTTGAGTAGAAGCACAGTTCATTCTTCAATATTTTCTATGAAAGCGGACAGATAAAATACAGATTTGCTTAGTATCTGGCAAATTTGGATGAGATCAATTGTCATATGCATTATAACATCTCTAAATAAATAAGTTAAAAAAATATAAACATTTTCACATTAAAAAGTAATAGACTGGTAGTTACACAACAAATATTGCAGAACTTATCAGTGTTGTGTGTGTGTGATCATAAAAAAATGCACAAAATGGATGTAACAGAGATGAGGATGTTGAGGTGGATGTGTGGTAAAACTAGGAAGGATAAAATTAGAAATGAGCAATTTCGAGAGCATTTAGGGGTAGCAACAATAGGGGATAAAATTAGAGAAACCCATTTGAGATGATTTGGGCATGTCCAACGTAAGCCGGTAACGGCGCCGGTAAGGAAAAATTTGGCCATGAAGGTTGATGGCCCACCAAGGGGAAGGGGTAGGCCAAAGAGAACGTGGATTGAGGTAGTAAAAATAGATATGAAGAAGTATGACTTATCTGAGAATTTGGCTCAAGATAGATCGGAATGGAGAAACAGATTTCATGTAGCCAACCCCAACATAGTTGGGATAAGGCTTTGATGATGATCATCATAAAAAATAAGTCAATACTTTTCCAAGAGGACAATTTCTTATCGATTCTTTCAATAATAGGTTTTCATAACTTCTAGCAAACTTTTCAAAACAACAAGGCAAACCTAAATGTGAAGATGACAGCCTAATGACATCACAGCCAAAAGCTTCAGTTATGACTTTAATCAACTCCATATCAACCTGAATCCAGTGAGCTCATTCTTATTCAAAAAAATTAATTTTGCGCCCAGACCAGATACAGCCTCAAAATACCAAAATACCAATTTTCACTCTTCAATTGGTCATCGCATCATAAAAGAATCAACAAGTCATCGACCCACTGGAGATGAGTGACATGAGGAATATTATCACTATTCACCGAAGATGTTTTTGCCGTGATTAAATTCTCTGAAGATGTTTCTGCTAAAAGCTTTTCCCACCAACAAAAGAAGGGAGATAAAAAATATTATACCACTCCTCCATTGAAAGGGATATCAGCTTATTACACCTTGACACTTCCAAAAGGACAATGAAATAAAATTTAAAAAAAATCCATATCCACACTTTTTTTTTTTATAACAACCAGATGTGGTTAAAACTCATCCAAACCGGGTTATAGTTCTACCCAGTTACCCAGTTAAAGACTGGGCCTAGTTGACTCGGTTGAGTTCTTAGTAGACTTGCCGGGTCAGAAAATTTTGATATAATATATATATGCCTTGCTTTGTCGATTCATTTACCGCTTCATCTCCACTTCTAAAGGCATGCATAAACTAACATCCACTCATGATTATCCCAAATATCCCTTGCAATAGATACTAATCTTTAGGAAATGGAATTATTAATTTTAGCCTTATCAATCACATTAAAAGAATCTTCCCCAAAATCTAAATGCCTGAGAGAACTTTGAAGATCTTCAATACCTCTCACATCAAAATCAACCTCTTGCAATTCCTTCAACCCCACCAAGCTTAAATGTGACTAGAACTTCCCCAAGTTATTCTTCGACACTTTTACAATGCTCCAAGGCCTTTACCTCAAGGCTCAAGCTACTTCATCAACATGAAATTTCAAAAAGGAATCGGAGGTTTTCATGGTATATTAAGTTCCTCTTGCTCCCCCCACTTAATGTAGCATCCTATTCAGCCAAGTTTCTCAGCTGGCCAAATCCCTTAAATTCCTTTCTCCCCAGTCACAAAAAAACCAGATGGCTAATTGCTTTAATTGCATCCAAAATATTTTCCTAAAAAAATGTCCTTTAGATTAAAGACCATGTTATTCCCCTATTACAAAACGACCACATCCCCACTAATGGCACCATTTCTCCACAAAACCATCGCTCTCTTTCCAGAAGGACATACTTGCCAACTAGGAAACAACCTAGAAAGAACCCAATTCACCCTGAACAAGGCAATCACTTTAGACCACACCTTTCTTGTTAAAGAACAGAAAAAGGAACAAGATGCTCAACAGATACATTCCCAATCTTGCACAGTGAGCATATATGTGATGCATTTTAGAGGCATGATAATCATGACTCTAAGGTTGTCCATTGTAAGTACTTTCCCAACATCCAGAAAACAAATAGGGAAAAAACAGTTAAAACCTACAGCGGAACAAGGCTTTCCATATCCCACCACCAAATTCTTTTATCCGGCTAGAAGTAATAAAAGTGACTTATAATAGACCAACTCCAACTCAGACAAGCTCCTCCTAGAAAAAAGACTCCACACCAACTTCCTAGCCAATATAAAAAATGCTAGTTTACCAATACCATTACAAGACACCACCCTATACAATCTAAAAAGATTCAACTGAAAATACTTACCCCCAACCCTAATCTCCTCCCAAAAACAGACTCTAGAATCCATCCCAAGTATAAAGCAACACCATCCAAAAAGATATCAATGGCTCAAAATATACCAAATGACATAACCTTTCACTTTTTTTATGCAAATAATTGCAATACTTATAATACATGAGTCTTTTAATATATTCATATCAACAAATAGGTCTAACAAAATACCAGTCATCTCGTTTCCATGTCCAATAACAAAATGTGTCTCCATGTCCAAGTGACCCTAAACACACATGCAATAGGGATGTGCTCGCCTACTGATGGTTCCCATGGACCAGCCATGCAGATGGCCTTGTGGGGCCCAACTAGGGCTCCACCAATCATGGGGGAGGTGGGGGATCAGAAGATATGAATGTGACCTACCTGTGTGCAAAGTTTCAAGTCCATTATAAGGCATCACTTTTGTAAGATTTCAATCCAATGGTTCAGTGCCATTCAGATTGGTGAAAAAGAGCCAAGCCGGTGACATTCAGGGGATAGTGGTGTGAAATGTTGGATGGACATATGAGCCCCCAGGTGGGCCCCACACATCTGCCCGTATATGTGTGGATATGTGTATGTATATATATATAGAGAGAGAGAGAGAGAATGAGGCAACGCGGATTAACTCTAACAATACAGCGTTGAACTTGAGTATTCCGAGAAAGTAGTCTTGAATATGAATAAAAAACTACCATTGTGTCGATTAAAGAAGAGATGTAAAAAATTAAAAAAAGAAGATGATGATCAAGGCACCAAAGCCTTGAGTGTTAATTTTACCCATAAGATCCTAAAAGTACACATAATTACATTTATAGAAAAGGAAAATGCAAAGGAGATGAAGCTCCTTTTAAAGAGAATGAACAAAAGACGGTCATTGGCTCCTTCTCCTTTCGTTTACGAGGAACATAACCAAAAGAAATTTTGGGAATTCCAAATTGAAGTTGTCCTTTTTTTCCAATATTTTCCAAAATGCCCTTTCCTTTCCTGTTTTACTTTCTTCTCAGCAAATGTAGTGAAATAATTGGTGGATCCTGCTTATTGAAAATGTCAATTATTTAAATGTATATCTTCCGCTTTTAATGGAGATGGCAAAACTAACTTTCATTTAAGTTGGTCCCACCATAAGATTGAGTTGGTATAAACACTTGAATAAAATATCAAAAAAAAAAAAAATCTGATTTACACATTGGGCTCACTTTCTCAAACATGTAAATGGGTGGTATAGTCCATTTCAATCCAAATTGTTGAAATCATGAAGTCCTAAGTTTAAACGCAAGAATTTCTTTTTCTATTTTATTCATATTAATATAAAAGCTAAATTATACAGTAGGGCCAACTCATGTTGGAAAAAAATTTGGATTTGTCCCATAAAAGAAGAGGGTGTGCAATTGAACAACTTTGATTTTCAATAGGCGGGACCCATATTATAGTTTAATTCTCTCATTAGGTTTGGAATTTGGAAAGAGGAGCGTAGAAGAAAGGGTAGTTTTGAAATTATGAGAAAAAATTGGATCCTTCGGTTTAGGATTTCAAAAACATCACACAGTTGTATCTACACTGAAACAGGAAAGGAAGAGCAAATGGGAGGCATTCATTTCCTTCATTTCAAAAAGGCCTTCCGCCTTCATGTCGCTAGCACTACTCTATAGAAAATACCATTAGAATAATACCTTTATAGCAAATAGGTCATTTGTTATTCTTTTCCTTGCAAGGAAAACTCGTCCAAATGCCCCTCGACTGATCGGTTTGATGATTTCAAAATCTTCAATACATGTCCTATTCTTACGACTTGGATTTATGGGGCTCGATCGTAGGCTATGAACCATACCATCATCCAATGCACCATCTTGATCAACTGTGCCAGTTGATGAATCTAATCTTTTATCACCTATCTGCCCACAAAGATGTGAATATTTCTCCCTGCAATAGATGAAATGGGGAAAACATTGAGTTAGACAGTAGACACTTATTATGCAAAATATGATTGCACTAAAAACAGTAACAAAATATTTTTCAAAAAAAAAAAAAAAACAATTTGTATTTTGCATTGAACCAAGCTTCACCACGACAATCCAAAAGGGGGTTAGGGAGTTTTGCTACCAATGAGAAAAAAAATGTCTAATTTGTAAAAGTAATTAAACTAACCACAACAACTTCTCTATCCGCCGTCCAAATGTCTCAACAACTAGGGCATCCACCTTCCTTCCCTGTACAACATCTTGTAGGTCCTCTAGACAGGAAAGCAAATATTCTAATGAGCTATAATCATTGGTGTTGATTTTTGCAATGTCACGAGCAATATCCAGAAGATCGTGTATCTGTCATTATGAGCAAGTTTAGAAGTTCATAAAAATGAAATAGCAAAAGAAACTACTTGAAATAAATTAACTCGTGATTTTGTAGACTAACCAAAATTTCTAAAAAGATAGGCCAAAACAAGGATCTACATAGTACATAGAACCCTGCTAATCTTAACTGTGCATATAGAAAAGGAGTTGCATAATTGGTCTATTCTTTTATCAAAAATGTAAATGGATACATTCCCTATCTAGTAAACCAATTATACAGGAGTGAACCCAACTTTCCGAGATATGTTATTTTTTTTTTGGATTACTTCTGGGATATGCTAGTTAAGTTTCCATTTTCACTTAGACTAGCTCTAAATTTATCCCCATCATGCGTCGATCCCAAGCCCAAATAAAAGAGGGTTCGGTTAGATTGGCATCATCATCTTAGTCTTATCCCATAAAGGCGAGGTTATCTTAATTGTGTATTTGACAGCGCCCCTCCTTTATCTAAGCTTATCGCCAGCACATGAAGTAACAACATATTGGTAAGTCTGCATCTGATTGACAGTTGGAAATATATATATATATATTTTTAAAAGTTCCCTAAGACTTAACATTTGCCTGTCAACGATTGAAGTTTAAGAAATTCCTGCAAAGCTGTTTGTGCGATATCCTAGGACCGTGAGATATTGCACCATGCGATATCCTACATCCCTACAATTTTCCCTTCATTCGTAATTTTAAAACAACCCCCCCCCCCCCCCCCCCCCCCCCCCCCCCCCCCCCCCCCACCCCCCTTCTTTTGTTGTACAAAGCTCTACAGGGATTTTTTAAACATCAACCATTGACGGGCAAATGCCAAGTCTTAAGGCAGTCATATGGTAAAAAAAATGCTATCCTAATATAAAAAAATGATATTGTTTTGAAAAACCAAAAATCATCCCCAACTTTTTTGTTGCTTTTGATGTTACAATAGATAATATGTACTTTAACAAGAATGAAGAACACATAGTTGGCATTTACAAGTGGGTCTACTTATTACATGATTTGTATTATGCAAGTGCAAGAAAGAAGAATACATTTAAAAAGCATTCTACTAAGCACTGTTGCAAAAATCGGCCTAGGCGGCGCCTAGGCGCTAGGCGGGGATTAATCGAACTAGGAGGGGATTAATCGGGCTAGGCGGGGATTAATCGGGAATTAATCCCTAGTCCATGCCCACCGCCTAGCGTCCGCCTAACGATTTTTACAACATTGCTACTAAGGCAGGATATCATTCAATGCTTTCACCACAATACAAAATCATATGGCTCTGAGTGTTGTTTTCTCTCAAGAGCTTGAAATTCCAAGATTATGCCTTACTCTTAATGTTGATAACTCTAGGAAAAAGTCTACACGGCCTGAGGGAAACCCTGGCCTGTGGCACGAAATCCCAACCGTCCAGCTGGGATTTCGTGCCACAGCCCGAGGTTTCCCTCGGGCTGTGTAGAACGGCTGTAACTCTAGTGCCTTTAAATTGCTTCCGGTCATGAAGGAACTAAACATAAATGTGTATGGCAATTTTGTGAGAGAAGAGGTGGAGAATGGAATGATCCTTCTCACCCATGAGCTTCTAATCTATAAGCAAATATCTTCACCATACCTATGACTGACTGACACAAGTTAGTTTGCAAATTGGTGCTTCTTGATCATCCACATCAATTTCAAAGTGTAAAAAATAAAGAGAGGATAAAGGAGAGTAGTTGCATCTAATTCAAATCTTAATCAAGACAAGTCAAGTAAAATGACTAATCAAAAGATAAGAATAATCATTCATGACCTAGGTTGGAAAACTCGGCAAGTTGCCTCTTGACTCTGCCGAGTCACCTCATTCTGATTAAATACATGTATATCTAAGGTTTATAGTATTTGGTCTATTTTTAAATATTTAAAAAAAAAATGATGCTCCCAAGTTGTCGGGTTGACTCTCTGATTCAATATTTTAGAGTTGGTCAAGTCAAGTCTGAATCACGAGTTTTCTAACCTGGGCTAAGACACAGCACATGGCATTAGAATAGACCAAAAGGCAATATAAATACTTAAAACCATTGGCATATATCTATACAACACTCCTAAGTAATAATGATATAAACTTCACATATTAATACTGAACTAGATCTCTCTAAAATGTAAAAGCCACTCGAGCATATAGATAGAAGCAAAAGAGAATAGCCCTTGTAGGATCTGACGGCATTCCTAGAATACCACCACCAAAGTAGCAAAGACTTGAAAGAAAAAGTATTCCAGAGTAAATCTCATCATGGGAGGATGGGATCCAGGCTCTTCATCAAGAGGGGCCCAGCATGGACATCCTAGCTGAAAAACTTGGTGCCCATCCATCAGAAGGCCATACATATAGTAGCTTTTTGGTTCTAACTCTTCATCTTCTTATACATTCGGCCTCGTGAACAATTTAGATACCTATTTTAGGCCATATTCATAGTGTGCCCTACCAGGTGAATGGTCATGAATCCAACTTTCACACATAATGTTAGCATATTTTCCAAATAAAGTCTTCTTGCATCTTTACAAGAAAAATATTCCATTCTCAGAAAAAAAAATACCTGCTGAAAGTTTTCATGTCCTGTTATTGTACTTTTTCCACTCAATAGTAATTCAAGCTGACTGGTCCGTGGTGTCAACAATGGAGATCGTGGAGTAACACTTCCTGACGATGATGATGTTGACATGTGTTGTTCTGGCACCATGACAAAATTCTCATTACATGGCATCGTTTAGATAATTGATGACAAAAGTATTACCACTCACCTTCTGAAAGGCAATCAATTTCGCCTCCGGAAGTTTGACAAGACAAGTTGTTTTGCTTAGGTGATTGGCCATCAGAGTAATCGGGTATGCTTGAGGTAGATACCCTTGCAACCTCCAGGCCTCCCACTTCTGCATTATCTAAGCTTTTTGGTGAACAAGATTCCATTATCTTTTCAAGAGTTTCAGCGACTCTCTCAAGCCGCTCATTCACAGTTAGGCCCTTTAAGTCACATCTATCAGCAATTGTACAGATTCTAGAGTGATCTTCTACATGTACAGTGGGTATTTCAACATCACAAATCCGACAAATGATTGAATCTTCGTAAACATGTTGCTGATCTATGCAGTAACTCCAAGAAACTTTCTTGGCATTTAAGGAAGGATCTGCTGGATCAGCTGAATTTTCCACACGGCACTCTGGGATATTTGGATTTATTCTAATTTCATGAGAATCCATATCTAAGTTATCTAATTTCTTTTTGGAGGCAGCTTCCTTTGCTTCATGAGCTTTCATCTGATTCTTTTCAGCGACAGATGGAAGTTTCCTCCAAGAAGATATGCGTTCCCTGCTTGAAGATGAATCGATGCGTATAGCAGTTTCACTTTCTGTCAGGTGTGTGGTGTTACTAGAAAGGTTATGGACACCATCTTGATTCAGAGTTGCACCTCCTTGTCCCTGCTCCTGAGACTTCCTTGTAAGCTTTTCTTCCACATCCTTTCCACTCATTGAGGTTTTTACACCTTGGTTTGCCCTTTTCAAACCTTGTTCTGGATAGAATCCCAAGTCACTGAGTTGATGAAGTCTAAAAATATTCTCATCCATAGCAAAACCACCCTCCTTCTGGAACTGTAGCATCCGGGTGCATCGTGTGAGGATGAAAAGAATGCGCGTATGAACTTTCTTCAAGGTCCCCATTGGCATATCTTGGCGGCGATCATCTAAATTTTGAACAATTCCTTCACACTTTGACCAGAACTCACAAGGTGTCATCATAGCACAACGTTGGGCAACAACCAATAAGTCTTCCAAAGTTTCCTTCCATTCGGGATGAACCCCTCCGTCCTTTTTCATTATGGTCACCAAATCACCCGCATAACTGACCAAATCAGCATTAACTTCTTCCTTCAAACGTTCAAACTTTAACATAATGATTCCCGCTATTTCCTGCAGGAAACATTTGGAGTCAGTGACTTGAAAAATCTTTTCCTGCAGATATTCGGATATGATAAATAAGTTTTTACATTGGAAAGAATTTCTGACAATGATAATAATAAAGAATATTATTATTACTACGATGATTATAAAAATAATCATGATTTTAGAAAACACATCAAAAACCAGCACAGATCGAATGATACATGTTAAGCAGGCAGGCACAAGGCCCATGAAAGGATCCTGTCCAGAATATCATATCTCACGTGGATGTTGATTGGATCAACTTGTAACAGCTGTACATATTCTCTTAATTAGACTTCCTCTTGTAATTAGTTAGTTTCCTGAAGTTAGAATAGCAATTGATGTAATTAGCTAGTTTCCTAACTTAGAGCCTTGATTGAGGCATGTAATACTCTATATATTGGGGCTCAATCTCCATAGGGAGACAGAGAAATAATACAAACTGAGAGTTATTTTCCTCCAAGTTCTGTAATCATCAATTTGTCATGGTATCATAGCAAGGCTCAAGGCAGTCTTGATCTTAGACATCTTACAAAGCATCAAGGGAATAATGATAGAGAGAAATAAGTCTCTCTCATGCAACAAGTAGATCCAGGATCTGTTTGTTCAAGGAAACTCCATTCCAGCGACCTCTTCTTCCAGCGTCAGTGACATCCTCTTGGTGGCTCACCCTTGATCAATCAAATCAACTTCAGAAATCACCCCTTCATGGTCACTTGATATTTCTAAGAGTATTGGTGATTTTTCCAGAATTTTTCAGAGAATTTTTCAGAGACTCCAGGTTGGTGTTTTACTCATTCTCAAGATTTTCCAAAAATTTACGTTGTTTTCATCAAGACCATCCAGAATATTGGATACTTAGTAGAATTGGTTCAAACTTGGTTCGGTAGAAGCCAGAATAGAGGGCTTCCTCAAATCTGTGGTCTGATCTGGGGCCAGATCCATAAGTGGGGCCCATGTAGTGGAAAAACAGTCACTGTCCAGTTCATCTGGTCTGTTTTTTTGCACAATTATATTGCTGTTTGGTTTTGTCTCTCTCTGCTTGGTTGGATTGTGGTTTCTACACACAAAGAAGACATCCTACATAGTTTCTCTTGTCTGTGGCTAGTTTTTTTTATCTCTGTTCAATCGATTTGTTTCCAATTTCGGTTGAGATGGAAAAATCTGAAGTTACCTTGATCAGATTCACGGGAAAAAATTACCCAGTTTGGTCTTTCCAGTTCCAAATCTACCTTGAAGCTAAGGAATTGTGGGGCTATATTTCTGGATCTGACCCTAAACCTACTGAAGATGAGAAGAAGATATCCACTTGGCATGCCAAAGATGCCAAAATCAAATCATGGATCCTTGGCTCCGTCAAGCCACATCTGATAATGAACCTCAAACCTTACCCAACTTCTAAAGACATGTGGGGTATCTTAAGAAAATGTACCATCAAGATAGCTCAGCATGTCAATTTCATCTTGAATGTGCGATTGCTGAATATGCACAAGGGACCTTGTCGATACAAGACTACTATTTGAGATTCTGAAACCTATGGTCGGAATACGATAGTATTAAATATGCGAATGTGGTTGCTGATGTTTTGATCGTAATTCACAATCTTCAAGCCTCTAGTCAGAGGGATCAATTTTTGATGAAATTATGGAATGAATATGAAAGTGTCCGATCTGCCCTAATGAATCGGATGCCCTTACCTTCATTGGATGTCTGCTTGAATGAACTCTTACGCGAGGAACATCGCATTACGACCTCGGTTCATATTGCTTAACAAAAGACTGAAACCTATTCAGTCGCGTTCTTGGCTAATAAGAGTTCTCAGCCTCTGCCTCGAGACTTGAGCAAAACATAATGCTACAGTTGTCAAAAAATTGGGCATCTTGCATCTCAATGCAAACAGAAAGCCTGCAGCAGTTACTGTAAAAAGTAGGGACATATCATCTCTGAATGTCGCCGCCGGCCACAACGTCAATCTCCACAGTATCAGGCTCCACAGTATCAAGCACCGCAGTATCAAACTCCACAGTCTCAGACTCCGCATGCTTATGTTACTTCTTTAGTTATGCATGCTCCTACATCTGCACCCTCACAGCCTGAGCCCTCATCATCTCTGACTCCTGAATTGGTTCAACAAATGATTGTCAATGCCCTTTCTGCTTTTAGTCACTCAAGTACCTCACCTCCATCTTCTACTTGGTTTCTTGATTCCAGGGTGTCTAATCATATGACATATTCCCATAACCCTCTCTCCAATGTGACAAAATGCAATGGCAATCTTCAAATACAAACTGCTAACGGAGGCAATGGTCCCATTACTGCTCTCGGAGATATCCCTAGTCCCATCCCATTGAAAAATGTTTACCTTTGTCCTAATTTAACTTCAAACCTATTATCAGTCGGGCAACTTGTTGAAAATAATTGTAACATATCTTTTTCTGCTTCTGGTTGTGTTCTGCAGGACCAGATGTCCGGGAAGGAGATCACAAAGGGGCTTAAGTGTACACACTTGTTTCCGCTCGATTTTTCTAAAATTTCTAGGAATAGATTTAACAATTATGTTTTTGCTTTTCTATTAGAGATAATTACCAATTGTGGCATAATAGACTCGGACACCCTAATTCCAAGGCTTTGTCCCTTCTGTTAAATTCTGGTTTATTAAATAAATCTATTGGCTTTTCTTCATGTGTGCCTTTTGATTGTGTTACTTGTAAAATGGGAAAGAGCAAAACTCTTCCTTTTCCTATTTCTACTTCACACAGCACTCAGTGCTTTGATTTAGTTCATAGCGATGTATAGGGAATTGCTCCAGCTCTTTCTCATGCTCACTATAAATACTTTGTCATTTTTATTGATGATTTCAGTCGGTTCACATGGGTTTACTTACTGCATTCCAAATCTGATGTTTTCAATGTTTAAAAAAAAATTAGCTTATGTAGAGAATCAATTTTTCACCTGCATCAAAATCTTACGATTTGATTCGGGCGGGGAATATATGTCCTCAAATTTTCAATAGTTTTTACAAAACAAAGGCATTATTTCTCAAAGAAATTGTCCTTATACTCCTCAGCAGAATGGAGTCGCTGAAAGAAAAAATAGACATCTCCTGGATGTCACTCGTTCCCTTCTTCTAGAATCATCGGTTCCTACCTGTTTTTGGGTTGAGGCACTATCTACGGCAGCTCATCTTATCAATCGTATGCCATTGAAAATCAGAGACCATATTACCAATTGTACAAAACATCTCCATCCTATGATGATCTTCATGT
Organism: Litsea cubeba; assembly: GCA_012931725.1. Lineage (NCBI taxonomy): Eukaryota > Viridiplantae > Streptophyta > Magnoliopsida > Laurales > Lauraceae > Litsea > Litsea cubeba. The sequence goes on from CM022945.1 coordinate 14,340,348, forward strand.
TTTTGGCTCAATTTACTTTGTGCACTTGCCTCCTTATGAGAGAACCAAACTTACCGCACAATCAGCTCAGTGCGTGTTTTTAGGTTATGCACCCCTCCAGAAGGGTTCCTTTGCTATGATCCTCACATTCGTCGCTTACATACCGCTAGGAATGTCAGGTTTCTTTTAACAATAGTATTTTTTTCAAAAACATCTTGATCCTCTTGACCCCTCATCTTTGGTGTCTTTACTTGGTTTTTCTGACGACACGTAAGTTGTTCGTTTTAATCCTAACTTTGTGTATCACAGACGGAACAGAGAAGCGACTACCAAGGATCCCCCTCCTGATCTTCCTCCAGCATACGGTCCACCTTCGGCACTTGGTCCATCTGAACATCCTTCATTACGTCGATCCACTTGCATTTCGGTACCACCAGACCGCTATGGGTTCTCCCATACTTCCTTAATGGCCACTCTGTCTTCCTCTTCCAGCCCCCAATCCTATTCTCAGACTGTGCAGCACCAATGTTGGAACAAGGCTATGCAAGATGAATTGGCTATGTTAGAGCAAAATCATATGTTGGATATTGTTCCGTTTCCTGTGGGTGTCAAACCTATTGGCTGTAAGTGGATTTTTTCTCTCAAGTTAAAATCAGATGGCACATTAGATCGCTATTAGGCGCGCCTTGTCACTCTTGGCAATCGGCAAGAATATGGCATTAATTATGATTAAACTTTTTCTCCCGTCGCCAAGATGACCACCGTACGGATAATTCTTGTTGTTACTGCATCTCAATCTTGGCCTCTATATCAAATGGATGTCAAAAATGCATTTCTTCATGGTGATCTCAAAGAAAACGTTTATCTGCATCTGCCTTAGGGGTACTCATCCGAGAAGGGTATGGTTGCCAAACTGCGTCGCTCCCTATATGGTCTGAAACAAGCTCCTCGCACATGGTTTGAGAAATTTCAAGATGCTCTTCTCCGCTTGGATTTTCATCCAAGCCCGTATGATCCTTCTATGTTTTTACATCATGCTCCGTCCGGGATTACTGTGCTTCTTGTCTATGTTGATGACATAGTTATTACGGGTCCTAATGCAACAATGATTCAGGCACTCCAAGCTTCTCTTAGTGAGACATTTCACATGAAGGATCTCAGCCCCTTAAACTATTTCCTCAGAAAGTCATCAATCGCCGAAAGGAATTATTCTAAATCAACACAAATACACTGTTTACCTCATTGACTTGGCTGGCCTTACTACTTCAGCTCCCGTAGATACGCCGGTCGAACTAAATGTCAAACTCAATAAAAAAGATGGTGACCTTCCAGATCCTACCGCATATCGCCAATTAGTTGGTAGCTTGATCTACATCGCGATCACTCGTCCTGATATCTTCTATGCGGTCAACCTCATGAGTCAGTTCATGACTGCTCCTCGTCACCTTCATCTGGCCACTGTTCGCCGCATCATTCGGTACCTTATTTGCATACCGACTTACGGGTCATTTTTTCCATCAAACAATCCTATATCTCTCACTGCTTATTCCAATGTTGATCGGGCCGATTGCCCAAATACTTACAGATCTACCACTGGATAGTGCATGTTTTTAGGTAACAGCATGATTTCCTGGAAATGCAAGAAACATGAAAAAGCTCTCGCGATCATTTATAGAGGCCGAGTACAGAGCCATGTCTGCTGCGTGCTCCGAAATTATTTGGCTTCATGGTCTACTTTCCGACATTGGATTCCCAACAAAAGATGCTACCCCCCTTTATGCGGATAATACCAGTGCAATACGGATACTGAAAATCCGATTTTTCATGAACGTACTAAACACATTGAGATTGATTGCTACTTCATTCATGATGAATTTAAGCATGGTGTCATTAGCCTTCCGCAAGTTTCAACTGAGCTTCAAATTGCGATATCCTTACTAAAGGTCTTCCACATCCTCGCCATCAGTTCTTGGTTGGCAAATTAATGCTTGTTGATTCTCCCGCATCAATTTGAGGGGGGGTGTTAAACAGGTAAGCCCAAGGCCCATGAAAGGATCATATCCAGAATATCATATCTCACGTGAATGTTGATTGGGTCAACTTGTAACAGCTGTAAATATTCTCTTAATTACATTTCCTCTTGTAATTAGTTACTTTCCTAAAGTTAGAATAGCAATTGATGTAATTAGCTAGTTTCCTAACTTAGAGCCTTGATTGAGGCATGTACTACTCTATATATTGGGGCTCGATCTCCAAAGGGAGACACACAGAAATAATACAAACTGAGAGTTATTTTCCTCCAAGTTTTGTAATCATCAATTTGTCAATACAAAGGCCTTAATTAAAAAAAAAATCCATTCCATCCCCTTATTAGAAACACAAATAGAAGATCTTCATTCTTAATGGAATTTAAGGTGTTTTAAATGTAATGAAAGCTTATAATAGATAAAAACTATAAAACATGAAAATATGGTTTTAAGTTTTAACAGATTTTAGGTTCCCAACTATTATCATGATAACTGACTAGAACTCACGGTCAAGCCCCCTAAAAACCAAATCCGGAGGATATGACAAATTTGACAGTTCTAATACTGTGATGATGATGATGGCGATGATAGGAATGATACTAATATAAATAAAATGGCTAGAACTACAATTACCTCAGGATGGCTGAAGCCACGAGATCTAAAATTAGGAAAAGGGCGCACTCCTTTTGAATTCAATTCATGAGAAAAGCTTTTGACATCAGCCGGAGATTTCTTCCTACGACCACTTGTAACCCTGAGGATGGCCTTAAAACGTGGAGATTGAATTTCCTTTGCAGTGAGAAAAGCAACATGATGACCCTACAAATATGTGACACTATAAACTAATAATCATACAAAGTAACAGAAAATGTATGTGCTCAATATGCCAGACACCACCAATTCAGTGACAAAAGCCCCAAGGACCTGTTTGGTTGTTGGAATGCATTAAGGATTGAAAATGGTATAAAGTGGGTAAAATTGTTGAAAGGTGGATCACTAACACCCAAACATGCCCTAAACAGCCTGCCACTGAAAACTGCCTAGACCTGTTATTATCATATAATGTTAATTACAATAAGACTCACCTCTAAAGTTGGATTGGGTACAAAAGAACCCCTATGAGTTTTGGACTGAGCACATGAACTCTTCTTCCCTGTACATATTATTTAAAATGATCATATAACTCCAGCCAAATGCAACCAAGTTTGTAAACAGAAACACTCGAGCAACATTTTTCCTTCAAAAAGTTAGTTAAAATCAGAAAATCATAAATGGAGTTCTACGCATATATAAAAAAATAATTAAATTTAAAGATATAATTTTTTTTTTCAAAACATAAAAGATATAATAGATATTAAATGTGATAAACCCAAAATGTCCCAAATGATCATGTTTCACACACAGTTGTCAGTTTCATTTGGGATGCCGTTTTGGTTTGATTTGGGACAGAAATGCTTCTACCAATTCGGGATTTTGGTGTTGCATTTTGGAGGTCCATCTCATAAAAATGTTAAAAACTAAAAAAAAAAAAACATAAAATTCATAAATCTATATTTAACTCTCTACTAAATCAACAACATAATATAGTATTTCTACTTGCCATATAAATAATTTATAAGTTGTGTGTGTGTGTGTGACAATTAATTCCTAGGAAAGTGATTGTCCCATCTACATTTTCACCTTAGAACCTTTACTCCTCTCTTCTCTAGTACTCTTTGATAAAACCTCATTGAATATGTCAATGAATTCCTAGGAATTCAATATTAAGTAGGAGTTCCAAAATCTCAAATCCAAGCAACTAAAGTGGATACATAGGAGAGTTCCCGAGGCCACGAGGCCTATAAACTATAAGAGGGTTTTAAAGATTTCTACACATGGATGGTGCTAGTTGTCAGATCTAAATTGTTGAAATGAGTGATCAACTGCTTAGCTCTATTATTTATAAAAGGGATAGCTAGCAAAAAAACCACTCACTTACCTTTCTTTTTTGGGTTAGAAGATGTGTTCCTATTGGCTATTGCAGAAGTGGTAGAGGACCAGGATCTATAAAGAAGAAAGGAGAAGAAAGCATGAAAGGGAAGGATAAGGAAAAGGAACAATACCAATGTCATCCCTGACACACTCTTGTTTCAGCCAAAATCGGTTCTCTTTTAGCCCATTCAGCCAAACAACCAAATCGGAGAAATTGATAAAAATAGGTCCAAATTTTGGGCCAACTTCTTTGTGGGGTTCATTTGTTTCAGTAGCTTGAAAACTAAATAGTTTCAGTTTGTTTGGCCAAACACAAAGGGACCCGAATTTGACAACTATGGTTTCACACTTCCTAGCAATTCCGAAATAATTGGGGTTGTATGAGACCAACCTAAAGCATATAATGGTATTTCTAAGGAATTGTGGACACATATGCTATAATACCCACAAACTTCAATATAAACAACAATTAACATCGCATCGATCATATCCTATCCTTCATATAAATATGTAAAAAAAATGTATTTTTCATATCCATGGGATGTCCTTTTTTGCATCCATGACAACCAAAATCTAGAAACATCAGAAAACATTATGTTTTTTTTTATAATATAATGCTAACCTTAAGATTATAGTTCTGTGATTTCTACTTGAAATATTATACCTATGCTTTCTTTAGTTTTATCAAATGAATCAAACATGTGACTTTCATGTGTCCTGAAAATTCTTGATGGTAACTAAATTAGTATTTATTCCCTTCCCTTGACATCCTTGACATTTGCCCTAGACCCACCCATCCCCTTTCCTATTACCACAAAATTCCATTAATTTCCCTTCCTTTCTAATACCAACACAATTCCTCTCAACACCAAAAACCTTTACCCACATCAAATACCACTAGAGATATATCAAATTCATACCGGGTTCGGCGGACGAGGATGGGGCATCCAAATGAAGCTCATTGCTCTTGCCGGTGCTGGTGCCATTGTCGATATCATCTCCCGGCATTGCAGGAGGCAAGGCGGCTCGGAGGGGAGATGGAGCGGATCGAGTCCTGATGCGGTTGAGGCTGAGAGAGGAGGTTATGATGGGAGATGGGGAATTGAAATGGTGGCCTAGAAATTGATGGGGTGGGTCTGGGTCTGGGTCTGGGTCTGAGGAGGGAGTTGTTGAGATGGGAAGGCTGGTTTTGTTGATGGTTTTGTTGTTAGGGTTTCCATGGGGATGAGGAGGAGATGGCATGGCATGGAATAGAGATTTTGCAGTGATGGGGTTTGCAGTGTTTTGGGAGAGGAAATGGAGAGAGAGGGAGGGAGAGGAAGCCACGAGAGAAAGTAGGAACGTCAGAGGCTTAGGAGTCGGACAGGTCAGCTGGAAGCGTTACTTGCGACCGAAACAGTTATTTCTTGATGCTTAAGCAGAGGAGGAGGAAGAGAAGGTAGTAAGAGCAACATGCACGCACGCGCGCGCGCCAAAAAACAGATTTTAAGATCTCTTCCTGTCCTGTGGTGGGGTTTCTGTTTTCTTTTGTTTCATATGCATAAGTTTTCTTGGAAGGGCTAGTCACTAGTGACCTTGCTAGAATCTGAGGCTCTCAGATTCTTGGTAAATGATGCCCCCCAACCCTTTTAATTTATTTTATTTTTTCTGAATTTGCTAGGTGCACTCTGCACCTTTTTTTTTTTTTTTCTTCATTTGAAATGCTGGGATTTTGATAATTATAAAGGCTATAAAAATGAATTTTTCAGGTGGGTTGGCAGTAGCCTACTAGGTATTGAATTCCAATAACAAGGGGAATTTTTAAAAATTATGAAACTCTTGCAGCATTTTCAAAAAGGTACATTAACATTTGAGCATTTCGAAAGAATATAAAAGTTTGTCGTATTTTTATCGAGTGAGTCCTCTCTAAAAAAAATCTTTAAATGACATAAATACCCTTATAAGCCATGTATATGCAGCGGGACCTAAGTTTTAACTTTATTTGGATGATATGACCATTTAATGAAGCTAGTTTTTCGATCATTTGAAATTCATATAATTCATTTTTATTTAACCATCCATGCATAAAGGTGGCTAAAGTGAGTTTCATTACGATATTTGGGTTGGACTTATATATATGTAAATGTCAGAAATCTCAAGCGCTCCAACTGCTTGTCAAAATACCTAAAAAAGAAACGGGTGATTACATATGTAAATGACGCACGTGCATAATGACTATCTATCATTATGTTTGTTCGTTTGCGCATATGATGCGTAAGTGACATGTGGAAGTGGTGTGCAAACAAGGTCATTTTCAGCCTCTCAGTTTACATAGTTGGAGAGGAAAATTTGAGGGCCCTCTTTTATGCCCCCTTCATTATCCGAGCTCTTCATTAATGATAAGTATCAATTAATTCTTAAATCTTCATGGGTTATGATAAATTTATAGAAAAAGTCTATTTCAAACGTATCTAAAACCATTGCACGTACTCATTACTAATATGAAAAAAATGGTGATTCTGACAAAATATAGTGTTTTCCACACATGTAACATTTTAATAGTAAACATTTTTCTTAGTAAAACTCATTTTTCTATCTCATGCGAATAAGGTAAATGTCCACTAAAGATGTTTTTATCAAGGAATAATGAAAAAAAAGTGAACAAATATTCAGGTCCTTTAAGAGAGAAATAGAGAGCTGAAGAAGTGAAACTCTAAGTTGCGGTCGGCCTATTCAAAATATGAGCTGTGCAAAATAAGGGCATGCTTGGCATCGTTCCTGTGTTATTTTCAATTCTATACTCAGTTCAAGTTGTGCTGAGATCGGGTTAGGCCGAGAGTATACTTTTCAGAACTTGTTTGGCAATATTATATTAAATTATTCTGCTGAGAATATGATGTACAGAACTTGTTTGGTAACATTATAGAAGTTTTGCTCCGAAGAACTAAAGCAAGAGAATCATAAGATTTACAAAGTGGGACCCACCTTTTTATTATTTGCAGCACTCTATTATTGCCGTATATGAGACCCACCTATAAAATTATAAGAATCTATTATTGTTGTATATAGGACCCACCTGTAAAATTATAATGTGGTATTCACCACTAAAAATTAGAACATAGGGCTCACATTCATAGGATTTACAATATGAGCCCATATTCATAGGATTTACAATATGGGTCCACCTTTTCTAATCGTGCATGACCATGCGACCTACATTTAGGAATGACAAAGTGGAGCCACATTTTTTTTGTGATTGTGGACACAAGACCCACCTTTATAAATTACAATCCCATGTCCACCTTTAGAAATTAGAATATGAGAGCAAATCATAGGATTTACAATGAGGGCCCACCATTATAGAAATTATAACATGGGGCCATCTATTGATTGATTGTGAATACATGACCCGCCGTTAAAATTACAAGCGGTACCCACCTTTAGAAATTAGAAAATGGTTCATATTCATAGGATTCATAATATGGGCCTACATTCATAGGATACAATGTGGCTCCACCTTTTGTACTTGTAACCATATGACCCACCTTTAAGAATTATAAAGTGGGGCCACCTCTTTTGTGATTGTGGGCACAAGACCTACATTTAGAAATTACAACGTGATACCCACCTTTAATAATTAGAACATGGGATCTTATAATGTGGTCTCACCATTATGAAAAGTATAATATGGGCCCATCTTTTGTGATTGTGACTATGTGACCCACCTTTATGAATTATAAAGTGGGGTCACCTTCTGTAAGGTCCGTGACCTTATTGGGTCAGTTGGGCCCAATATCAGGCCATGATCCATTTAATTTGATATTATTATAATTAATTATATTTTAGATAAGAAATTAGAATATGAGAGCAAATCATAGGATTTACAATGAGGGCCCACCATTATAGAAATTATAACATGGGGCCATCTATTGATTGATTGTGAATACATGACCCGCCGTTAAAATTACAAGCGGTACCCACCTTTAGAAATTAGAAAATGGTTCATATTCATAGGATTCATAATATGGGCCTACATTCATAGGATACAATGTGGCTCCACCTTTAGTACTTGTAACCATATGACCCACCTTTAAGAATTATAAAGTGGGGCCACCTCTTTTGTGATTATGGGCACAAGACTCACATTTAGAAATTACAACGTGATACCCACCTTTAATAATTAGAACATGGGATCTTATAATGTGGTCTCACCATTATGAAAAGTATAATATAGGCCCATCTTTTGTGATTGTGACTATGTGACCCACCTTTATGAATTATAAAGTGGGGTCACCTTCTGTAAGGTCCGTGACCTTATTGGGTCAGTTGGGCCCAATATCAGGCCATGATCCATTTAATTTGATATTATTATAATTAATTATATTTTAGATATTTAAGTGGATTTAGATCATGTGCGAGTCTCTTTAGCACTAGAATAGTGTCTGCGAAGTTTTGTGCGATTTCGAGTTCGTTTGTTCATAGCAGGAGGATAGTTTGCAATTTAGGAAAAATTGAGTGTTTTTCCAAAATATTCCAAACGCCGTGATTTTGGGTTCGTTGGAAAGGTTTCGTCGCGAGGATCACTTTTGTCTCTTGACTCGTCGCGATCCAGCAATTAAAAACCCTTCAAGTGATCCATTCTTTCACCGAACCCACTTAAAGGGTAACTTAGTCATTTTCTCCCTTCCTTCTTCTTAAACAGGGATTAGCCCTAATTCTCATTCGTTCTCTGTAATGAAGAAGCAACTGCAGCCTCCTTTCTTCTTCCTCTTCTCTTCTCAAGCCCAGGACTCTAGCCCGAAGAGATCAGCTTCGCGATCTGAACCGCTAGACTTCGTCCTTTCGATCCCCTCTTTCTTTCAGGTACCAAATTGGTAAGATTTCTCTCAATCTCATATTTTCAGTTTTATCTTCTCTTTGGTTAGATTAGGTCCAATCTTGATCATTTTCCTTTCTTTCTTCTCCTTTGCATTTTAGGTTGTACTTGGTCGGGTTAGATTTTGGATCTCGCGGTAGAAAGCTTATCCTCAAGTTATACCCAATTTCTATCTTTTCTAACATTGAGGCAAGTATATCCGCATTGTATTTTTTTTAAGCATGTATGTTTGTTTTCATTTGATTGACTATGATTCTTGATAGATTTTCCTTAATTCCAAGCCTGTTCTGATTTTAATTGAAAATTATATGTTAGGTTAGGTTTTTGGAAAAAATTAGATTGAAATGAATAAATTGATGATATTAGGTTGTTTAGAATTGTTTATTTGATTCATGGAATGGAATGGAATGGAATGGATTGTTGGGAGAGCAGGAGACTCTTTTTTATGCAGGTGGTAGCCTTTGTAAGGCTTGGAAATGGAGGGGGATGAAATGGGGCGGAAGAGTTTTAGAAATGATCTGAAACTGCACTGATCCCACGCTGTCGGTTTGTCAAAAATAGGAGTTCGGTTAGCCGAACTCTGTGTCGGTCAACCGAAACCCCAATTCGGTCAGAAAACCAGAGAGCTATTTATTAGTCTCTGGTGAAAGTCGGTTAGGCTCTCGATCAGATTTCGGTTAGCCAAAATCAGGGAGTTCGGTCAGCCAAAAACCCATTGTCGGTCAGAATTCCAGAGAGCTGGTTTTCAGCTCTTCTGAGTTCGGTCAGCCGAATTTTCATGTTCGGTTAATCGAACTGACGAATTCAGGTTAGCCGAAGGCTATCCAAGGAGTTAACCGAAATTGGCCTTTTTGTCTTGTTTTATTCCGAACTAAGACTGAAACCTAGGATTTGGGACTTAGATGCTAGAAACCTCTAACCTACTATCACATGACTATAAATGGGATTGAAATCGAAACACGTGGCTTGGTGTGAATTCAATTAGGTTGTCTAGGTATTCGTGTATTACTCATGGTTTAACTGAATGCGTATGGAACTGAATCAACCGATGCTTAACATGATTGTACACCAAGGAATTTCCCTAAGAGCATCGTCGATCTAAATTCCATACATACTCTGTTAGCACTTGTGGAATACAAGAATAACACCACTTGCCTAGGATTGGATTGTAATATCTCGTTGACTTGTAACTTGTATCTGTCGTTTATATTCCTTGTACATTCTCTTGGCATAACATACTTAATTAATTATGAAACATAAATCCTTGTAGGATTTAGGATTTGGATCTGACTTAGAATGTACCTTAGGAACCTATGTTATGTCTTGATAAATATGATGGGCTAGCATGGAAAGGGATTATCGTGTGTGCTACTTGTCTTGTATTATCTTGAATGAGATAATCCCTATACTCATGTATTGTATATTGAGCTAGCCAGACTTGCTTGTCTTGTCTGTTTTTGTGTCAACACCACTACATTATTATTTGCATATCATAGCCATCTGCAGTTTGGGATTTTATTGATGGGCCGGTTACTCGGTCGTCGGGGTGGGCAGTCGGCGTTGGACAGCGCCCATGGCGTTGAATAGGTGGGAGCGGGCTTGGACCGTGATGCTATTCCCAGGACCGGAAGCTTGGATCCCACTGGATCCGGACTTTGGTATCAGTAGTCTTGCTTGGATTGTTACTGGTACACCAGGTGGTGGCTTGGACATTCTCGAAGTCTCCCTCTTGTTTCTTATTTTGCATTGCATGGATAGTGGTTATTGCTAGATGATTACTAAAATTCCTTTTATTATTTCTGTTGATTATTATTATCGCTTTATGCCTAGCCTCGCTATTCTTGTATTCTCATGATTATATACTTGTCATTACTCTATTTTGATACATACATGTTTATTATGCTTTGCTTATCTATTACTCAATATGTCGTTGACTCTGTTCCTTGGTAGTGCAGACTCCTCAGGTAAGTAATACTACTACGAGGAGTAGGCCAGTGAGGAGATCCCAGAAGGATCTCCAACCAGCAGAGGAGGAACGCGAGTGGCGTGCTGATGACGTAGAGTAGCGTCATCACATATGGCACGAGAAAGATTACATGAGATTCCACTAGATTATATTCTTTCATTTATTTTTCTCGTTGAACCTTATTCCATTGACTTGGTTTTTTTTTAATGGCCTTGGTTATTAGGTGGCCATTGTAATAAATTAACTTAACTATTTACTGTTGTTTATTAACTCTTGCAACTTTAATATTTAATGGAAAATATTATTCACTGACGAAACTCATGATGCCTAGAGTCGTATGAACTCAACAATTATTGTGTTACAGGAGGCTTGAAATATTATATCCTCACTGCGGACTTACGATCCGTGGGCCTAAAGGACAAAATTTTAATTTGTCCTAAATTTCACTCCCCGGATCCGGTTTATTCTTTAATCGGGTTCGGGTCCTAAATTTCACTCCCCGGATCCACCTTTTATTATTTGCGGCACTCTATTATTGTCGTATATGGGATCCACCTATAAAATTATAACAATATATTATTGTCGTATATAGGACACACCTATATAATTATAATGTGGTATTCACCGTTAAAAATTAGAACATGGGACTCATATTCATAGAATTTACAATATGGGCCCATATTCATAGGATTTACAATATGTGTCCACCTTTTCTAATCGTGACCATGCAACCCACATTTAGGAATGACAAAGTGGAGCTACATTTTTTGTGATTGTTGACACAAGACCCACCTTTATAAATTACAATCCCGTGTCCACCTTTAGAAATTAGAATATGAGAGCAAATCATAGGATTTATAACGAGGGCCCACCTTTATAGAAATTATAACGTGGGTCCATCTTTTGATTAATTGTGAATACATGACCCACCGTTAAAATTACAAGCGGTACCCACCTTTAGAAATTAGAAAATGGGTCATATTCATAGGAATCACAATATGGGCCTACATTTCATAGAATACAATGTTGCTCCACCTTTTGTACTTATAACCATATGACCCCACCTTTAAGAATTATAAAGTGGGGCCACCTCTTTTGTGACTGTGGGCACATGAGCCACATTTAGAAATTACAACGTGATACCCACCTTTAGAAATTAGAACATGGGGTCTTATAATGTAGTCCCACCATTATGAAAATTATAATATGGGCCCATCTTTTGTGATTGTGACCATGTAACCCATCTTTATGAATTACAAAGTGGGGTCACTTTCTTTGAGATTGTGAACATGAGGCCTATCTTTAGGATAAGTAAGAGGATTTGAAATCTTTAATTAACTTGTTTAAAAGGCGAGAGATAAGAGATAAGTAGAAACCAACGTACCGTACCTTCTTGAGGTTGTGAACATGAGGCTATCTTTAGGATAAGTAAGAGGATTTGAAATCTTTAAATGACTTATTTAAAAGGCAAGAGATAAGAGATAAGTAGAAACCAACAATACATTCTTTGAGATTGTGAACATGGAACATATCTTTAGCATAAGTAGAAACCAACTGTGCCTGCAAATTGTTTCTTGAAAAAAATGAAGTTTTTTTTTATTCCAACTTTCTTATACGTGAGGATTTTGGGATTCCTTCTAACAAAATTTTGAACAATGACTTACACTAACCAAACATGTTTTTCGTAACCTCATCTCGTGGGAATATGGGAACATCTAAATGGCACGATGCCAAACGCACCCTAAAATGCCCATCTAGTGTATGAGGCATCCTCAAATTCCTTAAATTATACCCCAATAAGAGATAGTCCCATTGTAAGATTGAACCCTAGATTATAAAAAAATATATATCACGATCAATAATGAATACACTTGAGATTGTATTAATCATGGTTTTAGTCAAAAGATCAATGTCACAGCAGGACCAAATCTTATTAGAGTAAATTTTGGAGATACCCTAAGGGCGTTCATTTTGAGAGGCTCATATTTCCAATAGGTGGACCCCACTTTAGAGTTCCACTTTTTTAATTCAAAGATTGTCTAACTCAAAAACTCAAAAGGCTCGAAATTAACTCAGTATTTTCTAGATAAAGCATCTCAGTTTTAAGTTCACAGCCATTCAATAAATGAATTTTGCCCCTACTGGGGCAGTACCATAATGAAGGGCCCAGCTTTATGTACTAAAATCTCCAAGGAGTGGGTGTAAATGGGTGAGGTTGGTGTAACTAGAAATTAAAATCGTGGTGTGTGTAAACAGGTAATAAAGAAGAAATGTGCGTGCGTATGGTAATTCTATTTCAACAAACTAGAGATTCCGGACTTTACACTAAGCTTCTTGTCTGTCCGACTCTCGGACTACCAGTACCCCCTTTTTTTTTTTCCAAAGAAATCACAGAGTATGGACCTTTCTGTGGTAGAAGAAGATAAGCCCAGAGCCTTTGCTCTAATATTTCTTTCCTCCCCTAGACGAGGTCTTCTTACATGACATGTCTCTCTCTCTCTCTCCTTTTTCGGCCGCCCTTATCGGAATCAGCGTCCTTCTATTTATGGGCTTCTTTGCACGTGTCGCCCCTTTACCCTCCTTGGTTCCATCCCTCTGCCATTGTCAATAGACGGAAGCAAGAGCGGGGATGATATTTCCAGCCCTTGTTATTACGGATCTTCCTTTCTTTTAGGTCCTTTTTGGACCCGGGCCCGACTGCGGTCCTTACCACTTTTGTCGTGCTTACTGTTGGGTTTTGATATTTAGTGTTGTTTGGGTTAATTAACCCATGATCAAACATCATAACAGACTTTGAAACCAAACTTGACATGGGATTCTATGTACCAAATCAGAATGCAATTGCTACGAACTCTAATTTGAACCTGGCTCCAATATTCAATACAAGGGCAGGTGCTTCTTCCTTTCTCCATTGAAAAAGGCAATGAGAAGATGGAGGTGTGAGGGCTGCTCAATATACTATCCAATAGATGCAACCCAAGAACAGGTAGATAGATGCAAAACCTGACTTGGCTAGAAATCAAACACAAGTTTCAAACTTGCAAATCAGTCTATGGGGCCCACGTGAATGAAACCTAATTTTGGGTTAAGTTAGGATTTAAATTATAGGCACGTATATAGAAGCACATTGGATGATCAACCATCTATTAAATGTCCTTAAGATTTAATAGTAGCAGTATAATTATTTTAATCATACAAATATCTGGCCCACCTTTAATCCAGATAAAGACCTTGAAACCGAATCTCTCTTTATTTTACATGGCAATGATATAATATGATCCATGTTGTTTGCATGAAAAGATAAACAGGCCAGAAGCAAAGGCAAGGTATTGGCCGCAACTCACCCACAAACTTTTATCTATTTTAAGCTTCCACAAACTTTTATCTATTTCAAGCTTAGATTAGACTATCTGTCTGCCAACATCTTAAAGACCATGACAAATAATTAGGAAAGAAGATCATCAAACCACAATAAGATAAGTTATAGGTTGTCCTTCCTGGGTCCAACTGAAACCACTATCCCAACCATGATCTAAGGACCTTAAAGTGAATCCAGGTAGGGTCACTGCCATACCTGAGAGCATGTCAATAGCATGTCAATATATGGGTGGATAGTGGGCGCATGTCATGTCAATTTATGGGTATGGGTGGATAGTGAGTGTTTAGGGGACCGACCTTTACAGTCAAAACTGGTGCCACGAATTGTTGCATCAACTTAGGTTGAATGAACCTCAAGGTTGAAACAGTGCAGCTGTTTGATGTAGACTTCAGCTGGTGTGATTGGTTTCCTCTTGAATGGCTTCTATGGCATGTTTGTCTGCAAAGGTTATTAAGGAGGGGAAGGAGTTAACGTCTTATAAATATAGCATGTGTTTTGAATCACTGATTGATAAAATAAGGTAAAATTAAGTTAAGTCTAGGTAAATTCTGCTTTTATCACAGGCAGCAGAAATGTGCTTATTAAATATGTAACTTCAACTATTCTGATCTACAATATGTATGTTCTCAAATTGATTTTCGCGGGCTTGAGCTCTACCATATATTAGGTTGATTGGCTTGGCCTTTCTTTGAGTTATTTTTATTTTCGGTATATTTCTCTTATATTGTACACTTTTCTCAATTTTAAATATAGTCATCATTTTCATATATATGTATATGTATTAATATATGCACTAAAATTGCCTAGTAAAGTCGGGAAATTAATAAACTTCATGGGAAATTCTTTGGTAAATTCACTTTACTAATGAAGTAAGGTGAATAGTCATTCTAAGAGAAATCTCACTAAATGACAAATGGCCATCATTATTTTGATTTGAACCATCATCTTTTCTTTTTTCTTTTTTCTTTTTGGTCTCTTAATTACTTTAATAGTGAAGTTACCAAACAGACCAAGTTAGGTGTACACTATTAAATGGAGAGAATTATATAAACCCATTAGCGATGGGGAATTGGGGATTAAGCAACCTAGGGATAACAATTTAGCTCAAATAGCAAAAGATTATTGGAATATTAATGATAAAAATTTGTTGTGTTCGAAAAGTCTTGAAGCTAAATGCTATCAAAATAAACCCAAAATTACGAGAAAAAAAAAAACTCTTGATTTTGGAAAGGGTTTCTTGAAATACTTGAATTTATAAATACTAATGAAGATTGGATTATTGGAAAAGGAGAAAGCATTTCAATGAAGAAATGTAATTGGATTCCATATGCATTAGGAAACCTATCTCAGACATTATCGAGCCAAACTAGTGATTAAAGATTTATGGGATGTCAATAAAAAATTGGGATAGAGACAAGATTAGGCATTAATTCAACAATGCCAGGGATGTGGATGAAATCCTTAAAATTTATGTATCTAGAAATAATAACAAGGACAAAAGAATTTGAACCCATAGTAAAAGTGGGCAGTTATCCACAAGGTTTGCTAACTAAGGGGCTTTGAAGAATGCCAATGATAATACTACCAATTCAACCATTAATTGAAAAGCCATGTAGAAAACTCCTTTGCCCAGATAATCATTTTATTGAGATGAAAGTGTTTTAAGAGAGTTATCTTGATAAGATCCTTATACTTAGCTCTAGAATCGACAATTGTAGTTCTCTATGCTTATTCGTCAAAAATAAGGAGAGTCATCGACCATGCTTCTTGGGTTAACAATAAAACTTCATTAAAGAAAAAGAAGGTGAGAAAAGTCAAAAAAAAAAAAAAAAAAAACACCTATCAAAAGTGCGTCGGTACAAGAGAATAGAACATGACATTTGACTATTTGAGAGGGAGCTAGTTTAGCTCTAAGGTGACATTCACAAAAGCCAAAAAGAAAAAACCTATCAAAAGTGCGTCGGTACAAGAGAATAGAGCATGGCATTAGAGAGTGAGCTAGTTTAGCTCTATCTTATCATTAAATCCCATGTCATGGAAATAACATTGTGAATACATTTTCTCACTCCATTTCTTAATGATTACCTCATTAAATAATGGATATAGGCCCTTAGTAGTCCTTATGGAAAGCCAGAATGGGATGAAAAACAGGGCTAATATGTTTTCGAATGCAGCAGAAAATCCACCAATGACTTCTCTTTTTTGTTTTTTTTTAGCTCAGTGGTTAGGAAGAAGGAGTGCAAACCTATCATCAGAAATCGATCCCTAGTGGGAGGAATAGGAAGGAGAGGCCTTACCAACATGCCATCTCTATATTCCCATCCACCAATGACTTTATTATGCTATTCGATGGCTATTCTAAGTGCAAGAGCTTATAAATGATCCAAGGTTTTCTTTGCCCAAGAAGTTGAAGTGAGAGCAATCCTTGCTGCAAAAAGGTTCAGAGGTGAGTATGTACCAAACAGCGTTGTAATTTTTGTAAAGGTGGACTTTTTATTGTAATTACGGGTTTCATTTCATAATTTCTAATGGTAGATTCCACCTTGTAATTTTTAAAAATAGGCCTCATGTACAATATAATTTTTAAAGGTGGCCCATATTTTAATTCATAAAGGTATAACCCAGGTTGTAAAACCTTAAGGTGGCCCCATATTTACAATCACAACAGATGGGCTCATGTAAGCCCTATATTCCAACTCATATTATTTGCATGACGAGATGAGTGAAGTAAAAGGTAAAATTAAAAGATACTAAATTACATTTAAAAAAAAACTACTCCTAAAAGAAATAAATAACAAAAATCCATGACCCAAGGATGAGTAACTTTTTGCCATTTAGTGTTTGTATGCTATTGACCTCACCCCTTTTTTCAATTTTAATTTCACCCTTTACTCTTACTCGGCTCCTCCTCTCATGAAAACAAATACGTTAACTTTAATGGTGGTCCATGTACGATATTCCTAAAGCGGGTCAACATTAGAATTTTCAAATGGGCTATAATATAATGCATGTCTATGTAAAGAAAAATTTGTTGGTGCCATCTCTCGAATCCATGTTAATGGAATAAACCTACAGTTTAAACCATCAAGGCAAGGTAGAGATTAACCCCTAGGAGGTTGAGGGTTGGAAACTGCGCCACACTAGGGTCACACAGGATATATCAGGCTCCCCTTAGGCCCGTAGGGATTAGTCCTGCCAAAGAATTGGGACACCATCCATTATAAAAAGGAGTAGAGATTGACAGATAGAGTACAATTTGAAAGCTGGTACAATGACCTTACTAAAATAACATAATTCCCACAAAGTTGTTTGTACAAGAAAAGACGCTGTAAAAGTCACAATTTTACCCTTAATTTTGTGTGATATCATAGGTCTGTAGATACCACACAATGCAATATCCTATTGTCGTAGAATATCTCACAAATCTAAAAAAAAATATCTATCTTCCTATTTTCCTTTCTACCGAATAGTCTGTTACTTTCTAATAAACAGAGATAAATAATTGCGGTAAAAACCATTCTCAATGAGGTTCCCTCCTTTCTCATCTTACCATCTCACCTCTAATATGGCAAGAAAATATCCTTCCAGTCCATTACCATTCTTTGTAACTTCTTTTACAAAGAAGCTAGTGATCTTCAAGGGCTTAGGGTTACAGAGAAGATAGGGCCTATATACCTCTTGTGATGAAAGAAATTGATGAACTATGGATGATAGCAAGAAAAGCATAGTAAGAGCCCTAAGTCACGAATTCGCGAATAGAATCGATGAAGATTAAAAAAAAAAAAAACCTTGAATTTGTAGTGAATATGTACTTTGGGTTTGGGTGGAAAGGAAAATTATACCGTAAGATATCGCATAGTTCTACGAATTTAAGAGATCGCACCATGAAATATCCTATATCACTAAATACTACAAAATTAAGAATAAAATTACCACTTTCATATATTTTTCATATAGAGGTCCTTTCGCACGCGAAGACAACTACAAAAATGAGATGTTTTTTTCTTTTGAGTAATCCAAAATTTCAACAATCCTGTTCGTTGTGTTCCACATAGAAGGATCTAGACCGACCACAACTTTTTATGTATTACAGAGTCAATACCACATGTGGTTTGTCATATCCATGTCTCCGGATAAGGATCAAGCTCTCTCATGTCCTACTCTATCTTACTTTTCATCCATTTTTCAGGATCGATCTACACGCAACCTGGTACATGAAAATAATACACATGAGTATTTAG
Organism: Litsea cubeba; assembly: GCA_012931725.1. NCBI lineage: Eukaryota > Viridiplantae > Streptophyta > Magnoliopsida > Laurales > Lauraceae > Litsea > Litsea cubeba. Next base: position 14,358,766 of record CM022945.1, read on the forward strand.
CAAGATAGATATAAACGACCACATCCACAGCCTCTATCCTATCGGACGCATTCTATCCAATCCGTACCTTAATGACATCAAATCCAACAAAACCCATATACTATAAGAGAGAACAAATAGCAGAGGAAGAGAGAACAGATTCAGAAGAAGGAGCTTCTTCAATAGACAGCAGAAGAGAGTAGAGTCTCCCCAAAGATGTCTCTGGTTTTTGACAGCAGAGAGATCGCCGTGGGGCCCAAGGTCGGTTACCGTGCCGCCGGCGGTCCTCCGCCTGCGTGCGTTAGCAAGGGGCGGAGGAGTGGCGTTGGTGGTGGTGGGGTTTCTAGATTTTCGGAATTTCTGCAGGTGGGTGATGATGGATCTGAGGAGAGGAGAGGTGGGGTTTGTTTGGATTGCAAGGAATCGGCGTCGACGGAGAGCAGCTCGTCAATCAGCGTCGGAGAGGAGAGTTCCGGCGGCACGTCGGAGGGAGAGGAGGAGGTGGAGAGCGAATTCAAGGGAGGTCTGGGTTCCATGGGGTCATTGGAAGAATCTCTCCCCATTAAGTAAGTCTTTTTAAAAAAAAAATTGGTTTTTTTTTTTTTTTTTTTTGGAATTTATTTGGAGATGAAGATAACCCATGATCAGTTTTTTTTTTTTTTCCCTTACCCATGATCATTTTTTTTTAACCATCAGTTGTGTAAGAATTTTAGGGAGAAAATATATGTTAGAGCTTAGATTTTTATGGGTTGTGCATGTAATCTAGATCTCTGTTGGGTCTTGACCTGAAAATATGATCTGGGGTTTTGATTTTTGATGAGAAATGGCTACTGATTAAAATTGATTTTGCAAACTCCCTTTTCCACAATACTGAAAATCTTGAAGGATTGAATCTTGTGTTGTTTCATCTGAAATCTTGCGATGGGTTGGAGAATCCAGATATCTATGGGTAGCAAATCCATATCTGATTCTGGTGGTAATTTTCAGTTTCTGGTGTTTGTATTACCACCTAAAGTCAACTTTTGCTCAATTTTGTTGCCAATTTTGAAAATTAAGAGGAAGGTTGAATCTTGTGTTATCTTTTCTGAAATCTTAGAAATGGGTTGGTGAATCCGTATCTGGGGCAGCAAACCCATGATCTAAATCTGGCAAAAATCAAACCAGCCAAAAGTATTTGATAATTTAAAATCTTTTTGGGTTTTTTTTTTATTTATTTGGTTTTGTTAGTTGTCTAATAATTGCAATTCCTTTGGACTGTGGATTCCAGTTTCTGGTGTTTGTAATTAACATTTCAACTCAACTTTTCCACAATTTTGCAGGAGGGGGTTGTCTAATTTCTTCGGTGGAAAGTCTAGATCGTTTGCAAGCTTGTCTGATGCGATGTCGGTCAAAGATCTTGTAAAGCCAGAGAGCCCATTCAACAAGCGAAGAAAAATTCTCATGGCGTATAAGAAAAAACCCTATAAAGGAGCGTTCTACAGTCCACTCAATACCTCAATGCCAAACATCATATTGGAAGAAGACCCACAAGAGGGTGAAGAAGATGATAGAGGGAATTCCTCTCCACCTCCTCTTCCTATTCAAGGGAGAAATTTCAGGAGTATGAAATCCCCAAGGTCTTTCTCGTGTATAGATCTGAGTGATGCTTAATTACCCTCATAAAATCTGGAAACAACTCATCTTCTCCTTTATTTTCCTTGCCCTTTTATACTTCTCTTGGCTTTTTTTCTACTGCTCAATTTTAAGGGAATGCCCAAATTTGCCTAACCCATTTTTCAGTGCCATATTATCTTCCGGACTTCATTTCCTCTCGGAGAGAGAATTCTATGAAGAACCACCGGATTTTGGGAAAAGTATTTTTTTATTGACGAATCATATTTCCCATATGGCTGTTTTTTTTTTTTTAGATTTTATAAAGACATTATCTACTTTTCATCTATTGAGGCGGCCCCTTTTGGAAAATCGAAGGCTTGTTCCGCGACTCTTATCTATATGAAATAGATCTCTATATAAAACAGATGCTTGGTAACATAGAAAAAATGATTGAAATAGACATTTTTAAAATAATGATTGAAATAGACATTTTTAAAATAATGGTCGAAAGTTTTTCATAAATTTCTCAAGATTCACGAGGATTCAAGTATTGAAATTTGACTTGAAAGTTAAAAAAATGATTGAAATAGACATTTTTAAAATAATGGTTGAAAGTTTTTCATAAATTTCTCAAGATTCATGAGGATTCAAGTATTGAAATTTGACGTCATATTATGGGGCCAAAGGATCTGTGTGGACATTATCATTATTTGATAACTACTCAAGGTATGGGTACATTTACTTAATGCACCGTAAGTCCTTAAGAAATTCAATAAGTATAGGGCGGAAAAGCGGAAAAGGAGAAGCGTTTTGGTAAGAATATGAGGACACTCCGATCTAATCGTGGTGATGAGTACCTCTTTGAAGAATTTAGGGATTACTTAGTACAAGAGGGGATTACATCCTAGTTGACTACACCAGGTACCCCTCAGCAAAATGGAATGCAAAAAGAAGGAATAGGACTCTTAAGGTCAATGATGAGTTATTCGGATTTACCTAATTCATTTTGGGGGCATGCTCTAGAAATGGCTGCATGCATTCTAAACTTAGTTCCATCTAAGTCAGTACCTATTACACCCACAGAATTATGGATGGGGCGCAAACTCAGTTTAAAGCATGTTCGGATTTGGGATAGTCCAGCACATGTGCTGAAAGGGAACACAGAACGGAAGTTTGCATTTTCGTTGGATATCCCAGAGGAACAAAAGGTGGTTTGTTCTATAATCTTAAAGATCGAAAGGTCTAGCACCAATGCTCCATTCTTAGAAGAGGACTGTGTAATGGACCACAAACCCATTCTAGAAGAATTGAGAGGAGAAAGACACAATTGAGAGGAGAAAGACGCACCCAAACTTTTCCATTAACGGTAGCACAGGAAGAGACACCTCAACTTGTCGAGTCTCAAGATGATGATACTCCAGGTGAAAACAATAACATGCTGGGTGACGAGCCGGATCAGCATGTCGATGATGGTTCACCAAGATTAGTTTTAGCACAACGTGACCCTACTCATACACAGACACAGGATGTGCCTTGTTGTAGTGGGACGGTTGTTCGTCAACCCGAAAGATATATATTCTTGGGAGAGTCATTCGACAGAGTTCCTGATGAGCTAGATACTTAACCCTGTAACTATAATGATGCACTCCAAGACAAGGATGCAGATCTATAACAAGTGGGGGCGTAACGGTTCGGTTAACCGGTTATTTTGGGAAAACCGTTATTTCTGTATTTGAAAACCATAACCGTAACCGTGAAGACAAAAACCGTAGAAAACCGAACCGCGGTTAATCGTATAAGATGGTTCGGTTACGGTTAATAACCGTGGAAAAATCTATGTATTAAATTTCTCAGTTTGACTGCCATCTTCTTTTTTTGGACTTTTAATATACAATATCTTCAAATTGGAATAAATTCAAACAGAAAGGAATTGGAATCAAATGGGAAAAATTTCGTCCATATATGGAACTCAATTGACTGCTGGATCGATCAATATACAATTTAGTCCATATATGGAACTCAATTTCGTCCATACATCGAAAAATTCCGTTGTCAAATGAAGAATTCTCTTTTCCTCTTTTCGTCCATATACAATGTTAGTTTACTCACTGGATGCCCTATTACCTGAGACAGAAGATAAGATAACTGCCACCACCACTTATCACTTTACAAAAATAAAAAATAAAAAAATCAAAGCATTCACATGAATGAAATTGGAGGAAAGCTTGTGTAACAGAAGCAGCCATACAACTTCACCTGAACATATCCAGAATGTGGGACTACACCTCTAATTTAAATTTTCATAGATAGTTCAGATCTGCACCTGAACCTCTACAACTTCACCTAAACATATCCACCAACATTCCATAGAAAAATAACTTCACCTGTACTGATCCAAACCACCATCAGACAACTAACCAAACCAAACCAAACCAAGCCTTTTCCCACTAGGTGGGGTCGGCTATATGGATTTGACGACGCCAATCAAATCTGTTTAGGGCCATGTCCTCCGTTAGATCCATGTAGGCAAGATCATGTTTAATAGTTTCTTTCCAACTTCTCTTGGGTCTCCCTCTCCCTCTCCTACTCTTGGCAAACTCCATGCTTTCACACCTTTTAACAGGTGCCTCTGTTGGACGCCTTCTAACATGGCCGAACCATCTCAGTCGATTTTCTCTCATTTTATCTCCAATCGGTGCTATTCCTACTATGCCCCTAATCTCCTCATTCCTAATCCTGACACAGGCCAACTACTTCACCAAAATTCAAACCTCATCCAAATTCAAAAATACCACCTGATTCTATTAGTTCAGTAACCTTACAAATTTATTCATAAATACAACAACATATCATAGAAAGTTGATACTTATGTATTATGTATTGAGAAAATTTTCATCCAGCCCCTCCTTTTTTTCCTTTATTTTATAACGGTACGGTTAATCGTATGCGGTTAACCGAACTGCATTTTACGGTTCGGTTCGGTTAACCACAGTGAATTTTTTTATAAAACCGTAACCGAACCGAACCATGCGGTTTTTTTATTTCATTAACCGTAACCGTAACCGAACAGTGGAACACGGTTATTAACCGCGGTTCGGTTCGGTTCGGTTCGGTTAGACGGTTTCTCGGTTTTTTTTTACACCCCTAACAACAAGCTATGAAAACATAAATGGAAATGGAGTCTGTACTCTAATCAAATCTGGGATCTTGTAGAACTACTAGAAGGGATAAAATCTACGGTTGTAAGTGGGTCTACAAGAAGAAAAGATGGGTGGATGGAAATGTTGAAACCTTCAAAGTTGGGCTTGTTGCGAAAAGGTTTACTCAAAAAGAAGGAATCCATTATGAGGAGACATTCTCGCCAGTAGCCATGCTGAAATCCATCCGGATTCTTTTTATCCATTACGGCTCATTTTGATTACGAAATTTGCAAATGGATGTCAAGACAGCTTTCCTTAATGGAAATCTTGATGAATGTATCTATATGGTACAACCAGAGGGATTCGTAGCTGATGGCCATGAGCACATGTTGTGCAAGCTTAAGAAGTCCATTTATGGACTTAAGCAAGCATCTAGATCTTGGAACACTTATTTTGATCAAGTCATTACCTCTTATGGTTTAAGCAGAACCTTGATGAGTCCTGTGTGTATAAGAGGTGCAACGGCAGTGTGGTGACTTTCTTAATACTTTATGTAGATATCCTACTCATTGCAAAATGATGTTGGGGTGTTGTCTTCGGTCACAGTATGGTTGAGCAGTCAATTCGATATGAAGGACTTATGAGAAGCGAGTCACATTCTAGGGATCAAGCTCTTGTGAGATCAGAAACAAAGAATGTTAGACTTATCTCAGGCAATTTATATTGATACGATTCTTACCCGCTTTAGCATGCTAGATTCCAAGAAATGATTTCTTCCTTTCAGGTATGGAATTACTTTATCCAATGATCAGTGTCCTAAGACACCTGATGAGATAGAAAAAATGAAGGAAGTACATATGCTTCGGCGGTGGGAAGCCTCATGTATGCAATGCTATGTACTAGACCTGATATTTGTTTTGCCGTTGGCATGGTTAGCAGATATCAGTCTAATCCAGGGAGAGAACATTGGACTGCGGTAAAGCATATATTTAAGTACCTTAAGAGGACTAAAAATTATATGCTTATTTACCAGGTAGATAGTTTGATACTCATTGGGTACACAGACTCGGACTTTCAGTTAGATAATTATGCCAGAAAGTCGACCTCAGGATTTGTATTTACCTTGGGAGGTGGAGCTATAAGTTGGAGTAGTGTCAAGCAATCATGTACTGCTGACTCTACCATGGAAACCGAATATGTGGTAGCTTCTGAAACAGCCAATGAGGCAGTTTGGCTCATAAACTTCTTGATGAATCTAGAAGTGGTACATTCGGTAAAATCACCTATAATACTTTATTATGATAATACCAGGGCGGTTGCTAATGCAAAGGAACCCAAGATGCATAAGAAGAGTAAGCACATCCAGCGTAAGTATCATCTCATATGAGAAATCGTACATAGGGGTGACATAATTGTAACCAAGATTGCATCGGCGGACAACATGGCAGATCCTTTTACAAAGAGCTTACCAGCAAAGAGCTTTGATAGTCATGTGGAATGCATGGGGTTGAAATACATGTCAGCATGGTTTTAAGTCTAAGTGAGTTTGTTGAAAATTTATACTAAAAACATACTTTCATGTATTAGTCTTTGACTGATTTATTTATTAGTATATTTTATTTCATCTTTATGAGAATTTGTATGGGCAAATGGTTGCATTATTTAGTATTATGCATGTGTTTTTTATTCTATAAAGTAGACAAGTTGGTGTGTAGAGTTCAACTTATACACGGAAGACTTGTTTGTCGGTTCTTATAGAATATAAGTAGTTGTTCACAATCTAAATGGATTTGGATACACCATCGGTACGATTGTAGCATGATGTTTCAGCAGGCTTGTCTTTGCTGCCGGAAACGAGATAGTTTCAACTCATTATGTTAGTACACTTTGTGTGTATTGAACATGACCGCTTTTGGGTTTATTGTCTTTATACTGACTATATAAGACGATTAATATCCAAATGGTCATTATGAGTGCTTGTACTCTTAATCCCGATATAAATAATAGACACATACATTTAGTGTTTCACATTTTGATTTACTTTTGATTTACTTTTGATTTACAAATGATAGATCTTTTATAGGTCAATCATCTCAATAAATTGGATTACTATACTACGTGTATGGTGCATGTTAGTTTATTGACGGAATCCACGTTCCGATATAGGGATTGATGATATCCCCTTGATGAAGTTTTTAAGTTTTGATAATGTCAAACCCTGCAGGTGGACTTTGTGTCCGACATATCAAATAAGTTGAGCGTAAGGCCTCAATAAATTATAAAGATATCGATTAAATATAGATATCAATAATTGTTTAATCGATGGATATCTGAAATCTTAACGTGGGGAGATTAATAAGCATTTAATAACAAGAAGCTCGAAATATTATTGAGAATAAAGGATAGAAGTGCAATTATAATTCTCTAGTGAACTAAATTATAATTTTTGGAACTAGGATTCTAATTTGGGTTGAATTAGGGTTTTCAATTTCATAAGAAGTCTATTCCTTATTTCCTTCTTAGGGTCCTTATTGTAGCCTATAAATATGCGCTACTTGCTCTCTAGGTTAAAACACACAAGAGAAATCTCATTTTTGGAGAACAAAAGAGAATTCGTAGAAGAGGCCCACTCCTCAGTGCGTATTCAAGCATAGATTAATACAATATAAGATCTTGAGATTTTTGAGTTGCTGTAATACTGAGACCAAATCAGAGAGATCTCGCAGGTATGATATTTATCATCGTTTAAAGTTATTCCGCATTGATCTGTGAGCAATATTTAGGGATTCTGGCGGCTTCATCCCAACAGTTTCATTGTTAAAAAAAAAAAAAATCTAAGTTTAGGAGCTTCTCCCTAACTTAACTAAAATTTTCAATTCTCGGACCCGAGATTCATTGTTTGAAACGAAAATCAAGATTCAGGGATTTCCACCCTAGTCCACCTAGCCTTTTACCCCCAAAATGGTTTTAGTTTAGAATTTACGACCCCCGTGTCTTTAAACAAAATAGTTTTTTAAAAAGCCGCGGGGAAGTGACGCTTAGTCGATACTCGCACAAATCGGAAGAATGCGAACTATGTTCGACACTTCCAAAATCGCAAGGAAGCGACATTTCGTCGATGTTTGCAAAATTCAAAAATCGTGGAGACGCAATATTTCAGTTGATATCCACAACTCAAATTTCAAAGGTTCAAAAAAACCTAAAATCGTGGAGACAGAATCAATTGCAAAATCGAATTCTATCCCCTTTATATATAATATGGTCCTAGGTGGAGATGCTTATGCAATCTCCTATTAAGTAGGGGTTTGGTGATTAGATACTTATTTGGTTAGATATCATGCCAACACTCTTTCTTTCCTAAATGGAAAGCAACTAAAGTACCGAATATCAAATGAGATCACTAGAGAAAGGCATTGAGACCTTTCAGAGGTGGGTCATAAACCATTGATTCTAACAGTTAGGAAATCAATTTAAATAGATCCCTATATGTCATATTCTGAGCCCGATATCTTCTTCAATTAGGGTAATTTCCTAGATTTGACACGCATACTTTTGTGGAATTCGCGCCTGACAAGAATCGAGACGGAATCCACAAGGGATAAAGCTTACTTACCGCATGTGAGAATTCACTGATGACACCTGTCAATGTATATTTAGAGCGGAAGCATATATATAATATTCTAGGACAATTGATATCACAACATGAATAGTCCTTTACAATTCTAATATATACACAAAACAATATTTCCATTTTACTATTAAGTAGGGATCACAAAAATCCTCCCTAGATGAGCTAGAGAAAAGTATATCCAGTTTCTAAAATGTTCCAAACAAATACTATCGTTACACTCATAACAAATAATTGCTGCAAGATGGCATGATATAAACTTCCCAAAAGAACTGTCACGTCCCCCGAACCCGATTAAAGAATAAACCGGATCCGGAAAGTGAAATTTAGGACTAATTAAAAATTTTGTCCTTTGGGCCCACGGATCGTAAGTCCGCGGTGAGGATATAATATTTCAAGCCTCATGTAATACAATAAATGTAGAGTTCATACAACTCTAGACATATTGAAATATCAACAGTGAATAATAGTTCTCATTAAATTTAAAGCTGCAAGAGTAAATAAACAAAACCAAAGAGTTAAGTTAATTTATTTATTACATTTGCCAACCCAATAAACAAGGCCAATAAAAGAAACTAAAGTCAAAGGAATAAAGGTTCAACGAGAGATAAAAATAAATGAGTAAATTTAAATGAAGTCCATGTGAATCTCTCTCGTGCCAGATGTGATGACGCTACTCTACGTGATGGCGTAGCCCGAAGACCACAATGAAGATCTACACCTCCGACGGTGAGATCGAGTCCTAAGACTCAAAAACCCTAAGATCACTTAGGGAAAATACCCCAAAAAGGAACTCACGAGAACTTCTCTGAACTTTTATTAAGAAAATAGCATGAACATGTCAATAAGGAGCTTCTCTATATATAGAGTAGCATTGTTCCTAAATAAGCAATAAAGGAAATAACTAATCCTAATCAACATATAAATTAGAAAGGAAATCTTCCTAAACAATCAAGCAACCTACTATTCTAGAAATAAGTAAATAAAGTAATACTGCTAATCTAGAAAACATGTGGAATATGTGGACCCCATCAGACTGGTCCATCAGGGCCTGCTTGTCCTGATCTTGGATCTCACTACATCAATTCTCCCCATCTTGGAAAACTCGACTCCGGCGAGTTAAAAGGCTGATAACACAGGAGAGAATCCGCCCATAAGTTCAGAAAATGCCCACCTGGGTCGAAAATCAAACGCACAAACTGTCGTCTTTTCTTTTGATCTGCATTCTCATGACATAATTTGGAAGCGGGATGCGATTTGTTCCTCGATATAGAAGTACGGTGGAGGTGTCTTTGCTGCTGATGTATGGGTGAGTTGACCAATGGAGGCGTCAGGTGATGCCTTTGTACCAACTGATCATGAACATTGAATATCCATCTACGCTCCCTAAAAATGAAGTCAATGTGAGGAACTTTAATAACTTGATCTTCTTGTGAAACCACTGGGATAATTGATTTAATTTCCGATGATGCAAGTGGAGTTTCTGGAATTGGCATGACAATGAGATCTACTGGATGTTCAATCTTGTTGCTAACTTGGCCAGAGTTTTCAATATGTGCTCGACCTTGTACTTCCTCAACCCTTTGAGGCTCTTGAGTGGCACTGCCTTGAACAATAATGTTGGTGCCCACAAAATCTTCGTTGCCATGAACTTGCTCCTCGATGTCATCTTTGATGTTCGAAGTCAGCGCTGTTGGTGCAATCATGACTACTTTGTCAAGTGTTTGCTCCTTTTATGGCACTTCTGTTGAAGGTGCAGACGACGACTGAGATGTGGATGCCATTGGCATGAGTCTACTCCATCTTCCATTCCTAAAAAGGGTATATGTGTTCTCCTTTTCATCATGAAACACTTTCCGATCAAAAAGCCATGGACGTCCAAAAAGGAGATAAGCAATATTCATATGGATCACATCACACCAAATCTGATCTTCATAGCCGCCAAGCTTGAAAGAAACCAAACATCTGTGAGTTACGGGAATGACATGACCATTAGACCATGTGACTTGGTAGGGCTTAGGAAGCTTCTCAGTTGTCAAATTAAGCTTATCAATAACCTCTTGTGCGTCAAAATTAATCGCACTACCATTGTCAATAACCACACTAGCAGCTCTGCCAATGACCATCACCCGCGTGTGAAATTTCATAGCTTGTCTCCATTCTTCTTCTTCTTCTGCACCGGTATTGAGGAGCCTGCGAATGTCGAGAGTGAGATTTTCTTTTCCTGCAAAAAGTCTTTCCACAATATGAGCTCTTTGTCGACATTGTTGCCTGTGAGACCTTCGAAGCATGTGCTCAACACAGATGGCTTCTAAGAATGCCTCGTGACAGGTGTTGCAATAATTCATATGTTCCAAGATATCGGGTCTCAAGCTTTGGACATAACAAGCTAAATCATGTCTCTCGTCTTCCTCCAATTCGCAGATCTCATGCAACTCTCGAAAGTGGCGGAAGTATGCACGAACCGTCAAATTTTCTTGCTTCAAATTGATAAATTATTCAAAATAGAATTCATTTCCAAAATACCAATCACCATATTTGTGCTTATACTGAATTCTTTGAATTGTAATGGGGATCCCAAAAAGTCTCATAATGATGCACGCTGTAAAATGCTGCACTTTTCTCTCTTTTTTTTTTATCAGGTTGGGTTCAGGTCAGACCTGAAGTAAGGCCCAACAGGTGACAGTCACGTGGGGTTCTGGGATAGAAGTTTTTCCTCGTTTTTTTATTTTATTTTTATGATGTTACTTGGCTGGGTCGAACTCGGGTCAGACCTGAACCTGAGGCAGGCCCAAAACAAGATCTGCCAGACACGTGGGAATGTTTCTGGCTCGGCCTCGGTCTTGTTGCAAGAAGGAAAATAAAGGTTGTAGCCTCTTACTTGTTTTAGAGTTGAAGAAGGAAAAAGAAAGGAAGAGAAAGCCTGGGTGCAGAGAAGAAGATGGCGCTGGACGATGGTTGCTCACTGGTGAGGTCGCAGATGGATGCGAAGTTATGGCGGAGGCGGCGTGGCGATGAAGATCGTGGAGCTGCCAGCGTGTTTCGTCCGGTGCCAGGTAATCTCTCCCAACTCTGTATTCTTCTCTTCTCTCTTTCTTTTCTCATTTTCTGCTGCTCTTCTTTTTCTTTTCTTTTTTTGTGACTTCGCTGGGATTGAGGGGTCTCGATGAGATGGGGAAGAGGGGTCGGGAGGGGTGTGATTGGTGTCGGTGATGGTAGGTGGGGGTCGGCGATGGGGCTGGTGGGGTTTTAGGTCGGTGGAATTTCGGCGGGGCTGGGGTTTGTAGATTTTGGGTTTCGGTGAGATGTGGGTATCGAGTGGGGTTTGTTAGGGTGTCGATGAAGGGACTGGGCGGTTGGGGATCCGATTGGGGACAGGTTGGGGTATTCTGTGGATTGGAAAAGGATTTGGGTTTTTAATGAGGTATTCTGTGGACTGTGAAGTAGGGTTCGGGAGATGTGGGTTTTGGGGGAAAAATTGGTTTAGGGCTGGGATTTGGGATGAGAGTGACGATGTACTACGATGGTGATGAACGGCTAGATGGAGTGCTGGTTACGGTGATGGGGGATGGTCTGGAAGATGATGATGATGGGTTAGTGGGGATGGTAATGGATCGGTTAGGGGTGTGCATCGGTCGGTCGGTTCGGTTATTGACATATTTTTAACCTAACCAAAAATTTTCGGTTAATTTCAACCATTTAACCAAACCAAAGTTTTTTAGAGGATTAACCATCGGTTCGGTTAACCTAAAATATCGGTTTGGATTTTGGTCGGTTCGGTTAACCTAAAATTATTAAGTTTATAACATGACTATAGTTATATAGTTAATAGAGTTTAGGGTTTATATTCATAAGGTTTTATATGGTTTACGGTTCTCAATTCAAAAAATAAAAATTATTTAAGGTTTTAAATTGTTGGGACCTTTAACCTTAGGATTTAGGGTTTAAGGTCAATGGTTTATATATAATTTTTTCATATTATTAATTTCATTATCATATTTAATCATGATAAATAGGTTTGGTAAGTTACTAAGTTGATACTTGGTAACATGAATTAATACTTATTAATTGATGTATGTTATATTTATTTTGAGTTTTTTATATAAGTATTAATAGATTTTCATATTATATACATGTACACATTTTATTATATACATTATATATTTATATAGTATGTTATAATTTCGGTTCGGTTCGGTTAATTTGGTTAATTTTTCTGTTAACCGAACCGTTAACCGAAAACCGAAATATTCAAACATCTTTAACCGAACCGCCCGATCGGTTAAAAATAACCAGTAAATTCGGTTAACAATCGGTCAGTCCGGTTCGGTTAATCGGTTTTAACCAAACTATGCACACCCCTAGGATCGGTGGGTGATAGGATACCGCGGATCGGCGATTGAACCGGCAATCTTAGATGGATCGTCGGCTCTAACACCAATTGATGGCGTAGCCCGAAGGCCACGATGAAGATCTACACCTCCGACGGTGAGATCGAGCCCTAAGACTCAAAAACCCTAAGATCACTTAGGGGAAATACCCCAAAAAGGAACTCACGAGAACTTCTCTGAACTTTTATCAAGAAAATAGCATGAACATGTCAATAAGGAGCTTCTCTATATATATAGAGTAGCATTGTTCCTAAATAAGCAATAAAGGAAATAGCTAATCCTAATCAACATATAAATTAGAAAGGAAATCTTCCTAAACAAGCAAGCAACCTACTATTCTAGAAATAAGTAAATAAAGTAATACTGCTAATCTAGAAAACATGTGGAATATGTGGACCCCATCAGACTGGTCCATCAGGGCCTACGTGTCCTGATCTTGGATCTCACTGCATCACTACGTCATCGGCACGCTACTCTCGTTCCTCCTCTGCTGGTTGGAGATCCTCTGGGATCATCTCACCGGCCTACTCCTTGTAGTAGTAGTACTCACCTGAGGTGTCTGCACACCAAGGAACAGATTCAACGACATGTTGAGCAATAGATAAGCAAAGCATAATAAACATGCATGTATCAATATAGAGTAATGACGAGTATGGTAATCATGTGAACACAAGGATCGAAGCTAGGCATAAAGCAAGAATAATAATCAACAGAAACAATAAAGGAATCCTAGTAATCATCTAACAATAACCACTATCAATGCAATGCAATACAAGAACAAGAGGGAGACTTCGAGGATGTCCATAGCCACCTCCCGGGGTACCAGTAACAATCCAGACAAGACTACTGATACCAAAGTCCGGCTCCAGTGGGATCATAGCTCCCGGTCCTAGGAATAGTAGCACGGTCCAAGCCCGCTCCCAGCTATTCAACGCCATGGACGCCGTCCAACACCGACTGCCCATCATGACGACTGAGTAACCGGCCCGTCAATAAAACTCCAAACTGCAGATGGCCATGATATGCGAATAACGTAGTGGTGTTGACACACGGAAAACAAGACAAGCAAGTCTGGCTAGCTTAATGTACAAGACACGATCATAGGGATTATCTCATTCAAGACAATACAAGACAAGTAAACCACGTGATAATCCCTTTCATTGCTAGCCAGTCATGTTTATCAATACTTGACACATGGTTCCTAAGGTACACTCTAAGTCAAGTCCAAGTCCTAGTTCTACAAGATCATGTTTCATAATTAGTTAAGTATTTTATGTCAAGAGAGTGTACATGGAATAAAATCAACGGATACAAATCATAAATCAAGGAAGAATTACAATCCAAACCTAGGCAAGTGGTGTCATCCATGTATTCCATAAGTCTTAACAAAGTACGTGTGGAATTTGGATCGACGATACTCTTAGGAAAATCCCTTGGTGTACAATCATGTTAAGTATCGAATGATTCAGTTCCAAACGTATTCAGTTTTCATATATAATACACGAATACCTAGAAAACCTATCGAATCCATACCAAGCCACGTATTTCGATTTCAATCTCATTTATGGTCATGTAATGATAGATTAAGGGTTTCCAACATCTAAGTTCCAAACCTAAGTTACCGTCTGAGTCCAGAATAAAACAAGGCAAAATGGTAATTTCAGTTAACCCTCGGTTAGCCTTCGGCTAACCGAATTCATCAGTTTGGTTAACCGAACCTAGAAACTCGGCTGACGACATAAGAGCTGAAAACCAACTCTCTGGAATTCTGAATGAGCTTGGGTTTGGCTGACCTAGAGATGTCAAATGGGCCGTGCCGGCCCGGCCCGCCAGTCAACAAGACGTGGCACGGCACGGCCTATGACGCGAGCCGTGTTGGGCCGAGCCTTGCTGGTCCGCTGGCCCGTGAAACTGGCCGACCCCTGCGGCCCGCCAGGATTGGCCCACCCAAAAAATGGCTATTTTTTAAAAAATATTTATCCATTTTACCCCCTAACAGTATTAAATGGTCATATAAGGGATATTTTGTATCCTTTTCAATTTTACAAAGTCTATAAATATTCTAAAAAGGACAAGAATTAGACAACATCTGAAAATAAAATGGGTACATTAAATGCATTTTTCTTTTTTAATGATTTAAAAATTTTAAAAATGAAATTTGAAATTTATTTTAAACAATTTGCATTCCTTTGAACCAACTAAAAGCCTTAAAGGGGCTCCAATTTCGGAATTAACTATTTAATGCAACTTTTCATGTATTGGTTAATCTAATAGTGTACATTAATCAGTTGAAATTAACTTGGAATGCTAACTATTCAATGGAAAGTGTACAATTGTATCAATAAAAAGTAGGCCACATATAAGTGAAAATCATCTTGATGAAAAGTCTCATGCATCACATGTGATCAGTTCTCTTACAAATTTGGATAAATTTAGATCATATAGGATTTATAAATATGATAATAAATTTTCAAATAGGATTTATTATTATTTTTATACTGAGAATCAACTTGATAGTGAAAATTAATAACCTAGGTTGAGTTGAAACTTGAGGATATCTCATAAATAGTATTGATGTTTGTCTCAATGATTGTGAATTTAATAGGTGGGGTCTATCGTAGTGTTTTATAGGGGTGATCGACCGGATTTCCGGTCCGGTTTTCGGACCGGAATCCGGTCGGACCGGATTTCCGGTCCGGCCCAAAATGAAGGACCGGACCGGACCACTTATAAGCGGTCCGGTCCGGTCCGGTCCGGTCCAAACCGGTCCGGTTGGACCACTTAAAGTGGTCCGGACCGGTTTCCATTTTTTTTTTCTTTTCATTTTTTTTTCATTTTTTTTTGTTTTTGTTTTTTTTCATTTTCACCTCACATCTAAAAAGTAGGCAAATGTCAAATGAATGAATGATGGGTTTTACAAATGGGTGCTAGGCTCATGCCTCATGGGCTCAAAGATTATGAAAAAAAAATTAAAAAAAAAATATTTTAATAAATGCGGTCCGGTCCGGTCCGGACCGGACCACAAAAGGCCCAGACCGGACCGGACCGGAATAACCGGTCCGGTCCGGACCGGACCGGATTTGGACCACCAAGACCGCAAATCCGGTCCGGTCCGGTCCGGTTTTGTGGTCCGGTCCGGTCTGCGGTCCGGTTCTGTGCAGCCCTAGTGTTTTACACCTTTTACATAACTCACGATTTATAAGAGTCAAAATCATACAAAAAATAAATAAATAAAAGAAATCAAACTCTACCCTTTTGTCACTCGGCATGTATGCATGGTAGCACATCAATTACATGAAAAGTTTCCCCCTCTTCTTTAATTCTATATTATTAAGTGTGGATTTGTCTTTATTCAATAATGTTGTTATTTTTTTATAAATTATAATAACTTATTATTTTTATTAATCAATTATGTATATTTTATATTCATTTGGGTTTAATTTTATTGCATAATGATTATCATAAAAATAAAAGCTTGACCACCATACTTAAAGTACAACACATAAGTACGAAAAAATAATAATTACATTATCTACAGTATGAAAATATAGTTACTTTTATAAATATCTCATGGCTAAAGTCTAATTACTTTAGGTTCTCATCCTTATCTAAAGTGGTTATCATCCTAATCCTAATCTAACTAGTAGTTAGTTTAATACTCTAAAGTGGTTAGGTTCTCATTCTCATCTAACTAGTTTTAATATTGTTTGGATAATTATTTGTATACAATAGTTAGTTGGTCTAGCGGTTAAGTTTAACTCTTAAATCCTAGTGACTGTGAGATCGAGTCCTAGCACACACATTTTATTTTTTTTTAAAAATACATACACGTTACCCAGGTTGGGCTCCGAACTCCAAGCCTCCGACCCAACCCAACCCACCAGGCCCGCCCTGGTGGGCCGTGCTGTGCCGGCGAGCTAGTTGGGGCGGGCCATGCCAGCACGGCCCGTTTGACATGCCTAAGCTGACCGACACGCAATAGCTTAACCGACGTTCACCAGAAGCTAAATAATCGCACCGACGTTCACCAGAAGCTAAATAATCGCTCTCTGGTTTTCTGACCGACAATGGGTATCGGCTGACCGAACTTCTGAGTTCGGGTTCGGTCAGCCGAAACCTGATCGAGGGCTGACCGACAGTACGGGATCAATGCCGTTTCCGATCATTTCTGAATCTCTTCCGTCCTCAATCATTCTCCGCTGATCGGGGCTGCTTCATAGGGAGAAAATGATTAGGTTATCCCTTAAGTGGGTCCGGTGAAGAATGGACCACTTGAAGGGTTTCTAATTGTGCTGACCGACAGTACGGGATCAATGCTGTTTCCGATCATTTCTGAATCTCTTCCGTCCTCAATCATTCTCCGCTGATCGGGGCTGCTTCATAGGGAGAAAATGACTAGGTTATCCCTTAAGTGGTGTCGCGACCCCGGACCGAAAGGGGAAGGATCCGAGTCTGGGAGTCGGGACGGTGGGTTGGGTGATGCCGCGCCACGTGCATCTCTTTGGCTAAAACGCACACGGAATTAAAAGAATGTTTATCCGTGCACGTGATTTCCCACAGGGTTCCGCGGTGAGGATTATCTTTACACATCATCTCACATATAACCGTATCAAACATATTTTCAAGATTGCGGAAGCGTGTAGTAAACCATATTAATACCATTCAAATCCATAAACAAGACTGATTTATGGTTAACATAACAAGATATCAGGATGAGCAATGATCAAGCATATTTTCCCCAAAAGCAAAGTTAAGTATAATTACAAAATATCAGTTGATTAATACCCCCAAAATAACGGTCAACAAAGACCGTACAACCAAGTGAAACCAAAAATAAAGATATCATAAATTCCCAAGTGTATCGTTCTCAAGGCAAGGCCGAATGTCTACATGACATCATCGGCTTGCCACTCAATCACTCGCTACGGTTCACCGACCGCCTCCTCTGGCTCCTCCTCAAAGGCAATAAGCTCGGGACCTGAGTACCAAAATAAATGGATCAGACACGACGGTCTGGCAGGTGGGTGAAAGGATATAACAATAATTCAAAACAATGATGCCTTTAGAAACATAGTAAAAATCTAGATAAACAATGAATTTTCATAAAAGAAGAATGCAACATTTAAAAGAGTTACATATGCAAATAAAAACATGTAAGGTAACAAGGATTCGGGACTAACAAGATGGCAACCACACAAAGCTAAATCCTCTCTCACAAAAGTGATGGGAGCACATCGGGACATTGACCTCAGTCACACGAGGTGAGGAGAATCAACGACGTTAACCTCAGTCACACGAGGTGAGGAGAGTCAACGATTTTTATATAATAAATACATATAATACTCTGCGGGACCACGGTAGCGAACCGGGTATATCGGGGCGAGGCGGGAACCATGCTGCAGCGGGTAACTGAAGGGGGATATCCAAACCGGTGGATCAAACCGATAAGGTTATCCAAGCTTAGTGGTGCCGACTCATAGGTAACATGCGAAAATCAAAACAGATAAATACACATAGCGGGGCAGGAACTCATAGGTACAAAACGTATAAAAAGTCGGGGCGAGTCTAAACAAATTAACAATATGGTAACGCAATGTTCTCGGTTCAAGAGTACTCACAAATCACGATTGAAATCTCAAAATAGGGGATTGGTTGGAAATCAAATACAAATAGTTTCCAATACCTTTACAGGCTAACAATGGGTTTCTAGAATTGAATCAGTGCGAATAGGGTCCCGTATGTCGATTATGATGAAATTTTGGTACTCTTTAAGAGTTAGGGACATTCCGGGTCCTTATACACATTGGTCAATCTAGAAAACCCCATGGAATCTCCGTAATGAGGTTTGATAAGTCCCTAAAAATGCATAATTTCATCATCATTTTAGAATAATTAAGGACTTATTCTTTAAATCATGCACCGTTTTAGTAGGAAAATCATGATTTTATGTTTTGAGCATCAAAATTCAAATTCAAGTCAAAATTTATTGAAAAATTACATTTTTACATACAATCATGAATTTCTATATTTTTGGCATTGGAAGTCATAAAATTCCTCATAACTTTTTGTTCACACATAAAATGATGAATTTTCTTTACACCATTGATTTAATTAAAGAATTTTTTTAATAAAATGGTGACATTTTAAGCATCCATTTAGTGTAAATTGGGTGGACCCGCATATTGCATCATTCCCTACCTTTATGATTAGAGTATTCTTTAATCCTTGTTTTTATTTTTGTAGAGAATTTCATAAATTGGGACCCGCGAGAGAGAGAAATCAATTGAAGAGTTAAAGATGACATCCAAGAGAAGATTGCACACACAAGTGGGGCCCATCATGTGTTCCAATTGATAATACAAATCTGAATTTCAGATTTGGAATTATTTAAGCCAAGATGGAAGAAGTCCAAGCTCAAACAAATTAAGGAGATGCATGCTCACAACCATGGCCCACCTCCTTTGCAACTTGGAATGAAATTAAAATTCAACACCAAGGTGGGACCATGTCAAGTCAATTTTCCAGCCATGAAAAACTCAAGAGAGGATAAATCTTGCTAATCAATCCAAGTTGGAAACAAATCCAAAGAGTGCAAGATTTTAGCACTAAGTTGTTAAACTTATCTCCAAAAAGATAGGCCTCAAGATTTGAAGTTTGCAACCCAAGATCTATCCAAAGAAGCATCACACGTTCAGACCTCTCCATCCCAAGTTTCATACGTCCAACACCTCTATGCAAGCAATCACACGTCCAAGATAGGTGGGGACCACATGCATTCAAAGATTTGAAACAAATATGAAATTGCATATTTGAATTGTTTCTTAGCCAAAGTGGGGCCCAAGAGAGGAAGTTGCATGAGATAAGAAGAATCCTATTTTCACTAGGATTGTGGGCCAATTCCTTGAAACTCTCTCAAAACCCTCTTAATCCTAATCTAAATTGGACCCCACTATACTAATCCTTACCCAAACCAAAACCTTGCAACCCAAGCTATCAAAAAACCATAAAAAGACCCAATATGGAGATGCACGAGAATCCCATCCCCCCTACTCTCTTGGACGACCAGCAACTCCATCTTCCCCTTTTTCATTTTTTTCCTCCATCTCTCCCTACTTCCATCACTACTTCATCCAAGGCCTTCCCTAAGGCACACCACCACTTGGATTTCTACACCACCGTCGCGCCGTCGCCGTTGCTATCGTCACTTCATCATTGGACCAGCCATAAATCATCTTCTATTGCTTGGATTTCAGATCGCAAAACGAGAGACGGTTGGATCGCCGTTCTAGACCGCGAGTCCTTCTCCTCCGTTTAGTGTTTCGGATGTCTAAGGGTAAGTTTAGATGAACATTATTTTAATTTAACCAATCTTGTAATGGCTATTTGCATATAATGGGGCTTTCTTTAATGAATCAAGTTCATGAGGTCTTGGTTTTCACCAATGGGTCAACATCGAATGTTTGTGTGTAAGTGACAGTACACACTTGGTGCGGTGGTCTTGGTTTTTATTGATGACATTTTGCAAAGTAGCTATTGCATTATTTTAGAATTAAAATCCATCTTTTTATTCTCTGATTTTATTTTATTTTATTTTATTTTTATTTTTAGGTATTTAAATAATCACTACAAATTGGTTGTTCTAACAACTCTTATGGTGAATGCAGTAATTAGATTAGACTAAGTTTTTAGCTTAAGATTTTTATTTCTAATTGTAATTAATATTTCAGACTTGTAATTCATTATTTCATGCAAGTAGGATACTTGATTTGCATAGATTTTATTAGGCTAGTACTAGTTTTCAAATAGGACAGGTTTATTTAAGTGATTACTCCCTGTGGATCGACCTCGGACTTCACCGAGTTATTTAATACTACAATCGCGGCCTTGCACTTGGGGCTAACGATCAAGGTTCCTCCTTCCATCGGACTTCATTCAATGCCTTACCCATCCTTGAATAGCGTTGGGCCTCCAAACAATACTTCCACACTACCGCCCCTCACAATTTACCCCAATCTTTCATGGGTTTGAATGCATCATTACAGGTTCAATGTCTTCAAATAAGAAGATAAGGGATAGATCTGAATTGGACTTGAGTATGGGCTTGGAATGAATCTGGAAAGTAGTCTCCCAATTCTCCTATTTTACCGTTCATCTCATTTCAGTCCGATCGATCAGACTCCTTGGCCGATCGATCGGTCCTGAATTTGCTTCCAGTTATTTACAGTCCGATCGATCGGACCTGATGGGCGATCGATCGGTCCTGGAAACCCTCTCAGTTATTTACAGTCCGATCGATCGGACCTGATGGGCGATCGATCGGTCCTGAGAACCCTCTCAGTTATTTACAGTCCGATCGATCGGACTTGATGGGCGATCGATCGGTCCTGTAGCGAATTTCAACCCATTTGGTTGAATTCTTCTCTTGTCCAACTCCAATCCATTTCCTTTCTTTCCCCTTCTTCCATACATATCTTCACAATTAATTGGGCTATTCCTTGACCTCATTATCTCATCAATTCATCATTCAAAATCAATAAGACTAAACCATCAAACATGATAAATCAATAAAACTATTAATGAAGACAAATCAAGATTTCTGCATAAAACATGATAAAACACATGAGAATCATTTCATCCACTTGCCTTGGGTCCAATTGCAATTCAATCTGAGCTCTAATCACCTCTTAGGCCCCCAATCAACCACCTATACACAAAACCCCCAAATCCAAACCCTAGATCAACAAAATCCAAGTAAAACAAGACGGAATTTTCCAATAATTGAAATAGAGCTACCCTAGGGCTAAACAAACAAGATTTTAAAACTTTAGGAAAAATCACTTACAAAGGAGTTCTTCAAAAAACAAGGTGTTGTCCAAAGGAAGTCTTGGAGTGGGCGGTTTTCTTCAAAAATGGTGTCAAGATGAAGGCCTTGAGATGAGGAAGAAGATTATAGCAACTAATTTTCCATTAGCACTAGCTTAGTGGGGGATTGAAGATGAAGAGGCAAGAAAAGGTAAGGGAAAACCCTTAGGGCTGGGATTTCTCTTCTCCTCTAGGGTTTTTGCCAGAAATGGGAAAAAGAAGAAGAAGCTTTCTATATATAGTAAGTGGGAGTGGGGCCCACAACTTAAAGAACTTCTCGGGCTCAAAACATGGTTTTCGAGGCTTCAAATGAATTCGACGAAGAAGACAAAGTTGATCGGAAAAATTTCTAGTTTCCAAAAAGTATATATTTTGCACATTTTGGTGACGTTGAAATCGGTGTCCAGATTTTTGGGTAAAAAGACCATTTTGCCCTCAATTAGTGAAAAATCAGGTTTAAGGTCCTTCAATGGAAACGATGTCAACATGAAAGTTGTAGGGATTAATAAGATAAGTCCAATGGGGTTAAAAACACGATTCTTGAAAATCATCGATAAACCCCCAATCTCACACAATACGTAATAAGAACCCCCAAAGGGTCCCACAATTAAAAAGGCTCTCCAAATTCCCCAAAGCTATTATAATAGCTATTCTAATCCCCCAACTAATCCAAAACCACTAAACACTCTAGAACTAAAACACAACTAAAACAACTCTAAACAAGGTCTCTCGGGTCGGGGTCTTACAAGTGGGTCCGGTGAAGAATGGACCACTTGAAGGGTTTCTAATTGTCGGGTTTCTAATTGTCGGATCGCGACGAGTCAAGAGACAATTATTAGCGCGACGAAACCTTTCTAACGAACCCAAAAATCACGGCGTTTGCCCTAAAATTGCAAACTACCCCCTACTAGGATCTAGACCCACTTAAATATCTAAAATACAATTAAATAAAATAGTTACTAAATTAAACGGGTCAACGGGCCTGTTATTGGGCCCAACTAATCCAATAAGGTCACGGACCTTACAAGAGCCCATAACAAAACCCGTGAGACGCATTTTGAACCCGAGTACTAGACGACGTTCTCTGTAGTCCACTCCTCTAGTCCTGGAGGAACTGCTGGGGTCTCCTCCTCTGCCTCCTGGGTCTCCTCAGGGGCGGGAGCGGCATCTGCATCTATGACACCAAGGATAGCATTGTGAATATAATGATTCAACAATGTATAAGCAATTAATAATCAACACATGCTGTATCAAATTAGAGTTCTTAACAATTGATTAAAAGAGATCAAATAATAATTAACTAAGAAAATTGTGCATTCAGAAATAAACATGCTTTACGAATAAGAATTGAGATGCTTTACATTACTACTTGGCTACTACTTCGTCTCTATTTGCATAAATTAGAGAGCAATTCGTGTTGTGATGTTACCAGTGCCCCGGCAAAAGGTACATCTGGCTATATGCCTGGAGTTCCGGAGCTCCAATAACCTACCGCAGTGGTGTCAAATAACTAAACCAAACTTAACCTCGTCGGGTATCTTAAGGTTGAAGCTAGGCGGTGTCGGACCATTCGAATCAAATAAGAGAATTTGAGTAATACAATTCCATTCATTTCTACTCTTTTCATAATAATTCAAATCTTACTCGTTCAACTGTCAAATTAAGTTATTGTAGACTTTTATAAAGATAAAAGGAACTGCTGTTCACAACAACAATTGAGTAGAAATGTGATTCAATGCAATTATACAGTTATGTCGAGAAGTTGAGATCAACATTAGAAGTCCAATATGCAATGCAATTTGATTAACATAATCAAGATACTTTACTATCCGATTCTTATCTAATTACCCGCCGTCTCTCACCATCCATTATGATGTAGTTTAAGTAATTCGATGCACGGTTACCTTTATATTGATGTCAAGTTGTATATGTGAAGTACATCGAATTCCCCTAGACCACACCCATGGTGAACTGCTAGACTAAGTAGGATAATGCACATGAGATGATCTCAGCCCCAAAGACCCCTCATGTAGTTATAATTTCCATTAGGCACATGAAATGGTTAAAGGTGCAATTCTATGGCCCTACAAGGTCTCCCCACTTCCTAAATCCTTGTCATCTAGGGTTGTCGGTCACCTCTCGGTTAACCAAGACTGGTATTTTCAGTTAATCGACAACTGTCCAAAGTCAATCTGT
This sequence comes from Litsea cubeba, assembly GCA_012931725.1. Classification (NCBI taxonomy): domain Eukaryota; kingdom Viridiplantae; phylum Streptophyta; class Magnoliopsida; order Laurales; family Lauraceae; genus Litsea; species Litsea cubeba. The sequence continues at coordinate 14,382,555 of CM022945.1, forward strand.
AAGAAAAGGCCCATCCAATTATTTTGACCGAAGTAGCTCGATTAGGCTTCGGTGAGGTCTCGGTTAATTGAACTCCAAAGTTTAGTTAACCGAACTCTATTTCCTGTATTTTTCATGCATCCAGATAAACGAACCAAAGGCGAGGTCAGTTAACCGACAGGTCACCGAACTCACGCGTTTAGAATCTAGAAATGCTCCGTTCGGTTAGTTCTTAAGCCTCATTTCCTTCCAAGCCTTTGCCCTCCATTCTAAGGCTTTCCAAAAGCCATAACCCGCACAAAATTGAGCCTACATGCTCTCCACAACCCATTCCATTCATTCGCTTCCATTTCCCACTTCCCACTTCCATTAACACATTACAAGAAGAACCCATTTCACATATCAATCTAAATTGAATGCAAGAGGCCGAAATTGATACCATAATTGAATTCGTTTGTTCAATCAAGAATAAAACAACATGCATTAGGGGTGTTCACGGGTCGAAACCCGCAGGTTTCGGGTCAAACCCGACCCGACCCGTCTAAAATTTTGTGGGTGAAAACCCACCCGAACCCGACCCGTTTGTGTCACGGGTCAAACGGGTCACGGGTTCAACGGGTCACGGGTCGGGTTCGGGTCTTTTTTTTTTTATTTATTATTATTATTTTTTTTTCTCCATGTAGAAGACCAAATTGCTTATGCAAACAACTTTCAGATAATTGTTAGAGAACTAAAAGTGATTAGATGTAATTATGTAAAATAAAAAGTGGTTGCGGTTGTTTGCTGGCCTTCTTTTGTACCATGGGTAGGGGTATACAAAAAAAATAGTTGCGGTTTGACTCGAAAATCACGTCCAATTTCAACTACGTAATCACTCTCATCTTGACCATTAATTCAATGGTCACCAATTAAATGATTAAATACAATCAACAAGATATTCAAGATTAACAAATCTAAACAAACTGATGTCAAATAGATGTAATAACTAATAAGGCTTCAAAACGTACCGTGTTTTTCATGTGAGATCACCTTAATCTGTTGATAGGAATAAAATAAATGTTCCTCGCACTAAATATATTATAGTATACATGGGCCTTGAGTTCATAGACATGAGACCAATATAATAATTCAAATATTTAAAAATTGGTCGGTGAACTACATCTAAGAGAAATTAAAACCACATCTTGACAAATATCTCTTGGATTTTTATCCTTGGTCTTCTACACAAAAAAAAAAAAAAAAAAAAAAAAAAAAAAGGGTTCACGGGTCACCCGCCAACCCGACCCGTGAGACCCGTTACCCGTACCAATGGTCACGGGTCGGGTCGGGTCGGGTTGAGCACAAAAAATGTGTGTGGAGTGACCCACCCATTGACCCACGGGTCGGGTTACGGGTCATTTTGTACACCTCTAAGTCATGCATAGACTAATATTTGCTTATACTTGCCTTCTATTGGTGCTTCACAACCATTTTTCTTTCTCTTGGCTCAATTCAAACAAATCCCAATTTAAAAGCCCTAACATTGAAATTATGCAAAATTGATGATGGGAATGCATGCATGAGATGTCAATGAGTCTCCTTGACTCAATTCACAGACAAATTCTAACATGGAATTGAAGCACTCACCTATTCTAGATAGTAGGTAGTTGTAGGATATGAATCTTGCAAAATCTAGCTAAGGGAAGGTGAAGAAGATGTCGGAGGAGAGAAATCCTCTTCCCAATTTGACATGCAAAGCTCCCTCTTGGTTATTTGAGAAGAAAGAAGGAAGAAGAGAAATGGCAGACTCTCTCACACACACAGCTGAAATGGATTGTGTTTGATTTTAATCGAATATTTCCTCAGATTTATGAGAAAGTCCAAGTCTCTTCCATCTATTTCCATTTTAAGTCAAACATGCATATGATGAAAAATCAGAAAATCTAAAATTATGAAAAAGTCCCCCGTTCTACCTAATCGAGTCAAATCGGTCCAAAACTACCTATCCGTGACCCAAGGTCTAACCCAATAGACTCACTAAGACTAAGATTAAAATAACTTAATTCGCTAAATAAACACAATCAATTTCAATAAAACACTATTAATGAGTAATAACCACGATTAATTTGGGTCCGGGTGTAACACTATATCAGTTTGATGGAACAAACAAGAAGCAGATCCATCACAACAGATGCAAGATAGTAAGTAGTAGCAGCAGGAAGGTATTACTAGAAGTCATCTACCAATGGGTAATCAGTCAGAATTTAGAAAGCCCAAGCATTTGCAAAGAGACCAGGAAACAAGAAATTTCATGAATTCCATAAACTACTCTGCTTAATGATTTAAAGTGTACTTAACGTAAAACTGAAGAAAAATAAACTTGGTTTTATCCTAACCATTAAATCTTATCTAATCATAAGTTAAACTTGAACCATTAAATAAATAAAGCAGTTCCCAAATTATTCCCTACCTGACCAGAATACTTAACAAGGATCACTAATAAGACCATTAGAGCTATAAATGGAAAAGACAACTAATAGTACTCCTTCAAGTCTTTTGGATATGAATGGAATAAGTGGGAACCTGAGAGTCCCAACTGGGCTAGATTTGGGTTGTCCTTCACTCATGCATCATCTTTCTTTATGTTACCATCTCGTTTTTTTATTTTGTTCTTGCACCGTTTAACTTGCACATGTAAATAGGAGTATTTAGATTGCTTAAATTATATTTTGTATTTTTACTGCAAAAGATTTGTATTGTGTTGTTTTTGTAATATCTGCTCCTTTTGCTTATTAGAATATAGTTGAAAGGTTTGGAACAAGACAAGATTGATCATGTAGGAGACTATAGGTTCATTTCAAGACTGTAAGCTGTAGAGACGAGCGTTTCAAACTTTTGTGGCACTGCATCAATAGACTGTTTGCAAAAGGAATCGTGTTTTATTGCCTCTGCTACACAAAACTTTCTTACAAGAGAAATGCTTACAAGCAATATCCCATCCCATGTGGAAAGGCAGGTTGTCGAACATGCCTCCGCTAAATGTGATGATGATGAAGTCATATCCATAACCACTCTTTCAAGCAAGCCCAACAAGCTTCTCGCTAACTTCCCACACTTTACGAGCTTTCTCAGCATCACTAGCTTCCTGCGATAGCTTATTCTCAAATGACGCAGATTCCTTGTTCCAACTCCAGTAAACACCCGACTTGGTCAAGCTAGGGTCGCTAACCACCTAAACCAAATAGCAACCAACCCATTTTCATTCTTATCACACTTAGTTCAAGGAAACAACCTTAGCAAATTAAAGATGTTAAGTTATTAGTACCTGTGCTAGTCTTTTGCCAGCTTCTTCTTCCGAGACAAAACCCTTCGTGATGTACTTCTGAAAGGGAGGAAAGAGGAGTCTAAACAATGGGATGTGCTCCCTGAACAATCCAGTGGTAGCGATACAGCCAGGATAGAGGGAAGCAAATGCGATGCCCGTCTCCTCATGGTACCGTCTATGGAACTCTTGCATGGTAAGCATGTTGCAGACCTTGCTGTCCTTGTAAGCCTTGGCCCCATCAAAGTCCCCTCCATCAATCATGGTCGAGCTATTCAGCCCATTCAAGCCCCCAGAAAGACCACGGAGGTCACCTAAATTTGCCTTTGGAGGGACATTCCCAGCCAACGTATTTGTGTTCCCTAATACATAACAGTAAAGAGGGTGAGTTGGGATAATTACAAAAACACCACTGAGAGGAGTTGTTTTGTTCTTTCCAACAATTAGTTAAGCTAAATAGAGTTGAATGTACTTGGATGTAAGGTAAATTGAGTTACAAAAAATAGTTGTCCTTAAAATGTGCATTACATGGAGGTAACCTATAATTGCCTTTGGATAAAACCATTTCTACCATGCAAGCAAGAATAAACACAATTAAATTAACAAGACCATTTATCCTTCAACAGCTCATCAACATTGGATTGGTTTTTTTCAATATCCACACACACTTGGGGACATTCGGATCTTCGCAAGGTGAGTAGTTTACAAAAATCAGGGTTTCTTATTTGAATAATTTGGTAATAGTGTAATACCAATAAGTGAAAGTTAATATTGATCTTTCTCACAACTAGATAAGATAAATAGATTGCATGTTCTTAGTTGTAAGGTAAAGTAAGTTACTGAAATGGTTGTCCTTAAAATGGGCATTACATGGCTGCCATTCTATTTTTTCTGGAAAATCTTCTATGATAAGGCTTTTCATGATGATGGAAGTGGATTGTCGAAATACTGAAAACATGACTGTAAGTAGGGTTAGTGAAAAGGCAAAGCTCCTGAAGCCAGCCCCAACTATATGGAATATGACTTCGATGATGATGATGAGCACTGGGCAATAAAGTTGAAAGAATTGCTAGGAGGTTCCAGGTAGTAAAATGTACCTGTTATAGAGCCAACTATGATGAGACGCTTCGACGGGTAGTCGGACTTTTTCATATCATCAAGCAGCAACCGGGACAGGAGGAAATGGCCAAGATGGTTAGTTCCTACACTCAGCTCAAACCCTTCAGCAGTGAAGGTGGGCTCTTTTGCTGTTGGCAAATAAACAGCAGCATTGCAAACCAGTACATCAAGTGGCATTCCAGACCTCCCAAAGTTATCAACAAACTTGGCGAACACTATCAAGGGAGGCAAGGTCGAGGTGCATTATGGTGTAGTTCTCCTTGGACATGCCAACTGATTTAGCTGCCCTTTCAGCCTTGAGAAAATCTCGGCAACCCATAATAACGTGCCATTTCCCTGTTTCTGCCAGAGCCTTGGCAGTTGCTAAACCCAAACCGGAGGATGCTCCAGTGATTATCACATTCCCTTTTCTCAATGTTTTCTTCCCTTCAGCTACAGCCTTATTCATCGCTGGAGTAGTGATGGTTGTTTGCGCTCTTACTCCATTTGCTATCTTCCTTTGGTTTAAGTCCCTCTAAAAGATTTTGACAAAGACAAATAACAATCTCAATAGAACAACTCTGAGATAACAAAAGACTTGCACTTAAATAGAGAGTATCAAGGACTTTGTACAAAAGTTGTTGCACAAGTAAATAATCAAACAACCCACTTGAGAAGGGGGAGTAACCAGGACTTTTATATAAAAAGTTGTTGCAAAAGGTTTAAAAAACAAAAGAAGACTAAATCAACAACTCAAAACTCAAAAAATGAATATTTGTTGAATCACTTTTCTTTAAAAAAACATGACCATAGAAGAATCCCTTTCTTTAGTTGCTAGTAAAATCTTCATTCAGAATAGCCATGAATTTATCATGGGTTTTTAGAATTCAATCATTCATCAATCTCTATAATCTAACAAAAACCAAATACCTTTCTTCGTCGCAAGTTTCTTTTTTCCTCCTGCTATTTTTTTCCTTCTTTTTTTTCTCCTTTTTTTAAGAAGTGATGATGAAACCTATTACCTTTACAGCTTTCAGAATCAATTAGAAGTAGTTTCTCTAGCCAAATATTATATGAACAGACAAGTTTTTCTTCCTAAGTCCAAAGTATGCTAGCAGCATAGGCAATGGGCCTGAAGAAGAGCAAGTTGAGCTCAACCCAAGCCCAAAAGTGTGGTTATAGGGCCTGGAATCAGTATTGGGGGCGGCAGATCCATCTACTACACCAAATAAATTTAGCATGACCTCAGGATTATCACACATTGCATCCTAACTATGTCTATTATCTCTGTTTATTGCTGCATATATTGAAACAAGCTCCTCACCATTGATTTGATAGATATTAATTTATTATTTCAAAGTTAGTTGTCGATCATCTCTCAATCACTATATGGAATGAAATGAGATCCTCACATTTGTTTTGATAAGTTTTGATCAGTTATTCTTAAAATTGGTTTTCAGCAGAGTTAATACGATTATTTTCTGCTTCTTAAAAAGGCATCGGGGCACTATTATCACATTTATGTAGAAAATATCCTCATATCTACAGATGATATGAATGTATTCAGTATTTACAAGCATCTCCTCATTCCTTATTTCACATGGAGAATTTAGGCAAACCTATATACTACAGCAAATAAATTTAGCATGGGCCCAAGACCATGACACTCACAAAATGAACTTGGGATTATCACAAGGTGCAGCCTAAACATGCAGGTTATCTCTGCTAATTTCTTTTTGGATTGAAACAAGCTCCTCAGATTCAGTTTAATATATATATTAATTTATTTTTCTTCAAAACTGGTTTTTAATCAAGGACAGTTGTCTATCTTCTCTCAACTACTTTAGCACATTTGGTTTGATCAATCCCTGTTTGTTATTCTTCAATTTCATTTTTTTTTTTAGGTTGGCTTACTGGTCAGGAGTGATACTACCGACCTGGAAACCAGGGATTGTTCCCAGGGCATGTGTTTAATACCGAAGTGCCAACACCACTCAACTGTGAGTGTGTTGGAATTCTTCAATTCGATTATCAGCAGAGCTAATATGATCATTACATAGTGTAGTACTATCATGTTTATGTGGAAGAAATCCCCACTTCTGAAGATGATAATGCATTCCAAGCGTTTCAAGCATCTCTTCATTCCTTAATTCACATGGAGGACCTTGACATATTTTCTTCATCTTGTGGTGCAATATTTAGAATGATGCATGTTTCTCTCATTGCGTCAGTACAAACGAGATCTCATTAACCTGCAGCAGGCTCGAGATTATCTCATTCTGTTAAGACTCCAATCAAAGCTTTTTTAGTAGAGCTTATATGATTCACATTGATTGTGCTGGGTCTATGAATACTTGTCAATCCACAATTGGATGGTTTGTGTTTCTTAATGATTCTCTATTCTTTTGAAAATGTATAAAGAATTACTGCACATTCATATCCATTGCATAGGTTGAATATCGTGAATGTCCTCAACTTGCTTTGCAGTTTTGTGGCCTAAGGGACTTCCATGATGAATTGGTCATTTGTCAAGTTTTTTCTTATAAAGCACACAATTTAAATTTAAATTGCTTCTAATCTAGTTTTGTGTAAAAGAACAAACAAATTAACTGTTTCACTATGAGAGATGAAGAGAAGAAAAGAAATACCACCACCTCCTCCATATCTCCTCCAATCTTCAACCAGTAGGCATATTCACCAAAGATAGGGTTGGAGTCCGTAATAATTCTTTAGTCTACAAATTGATGCTCATTGATCATACAAATCAAGTTGAGGGAGTGTGTGCAGGTAGTACTCCAAAAACCATCATACCTGAGGGTTTATGATTATAGTTGAACCTAGGAATCACCCAATCACCAATCCTATACAGATCTTATATAATCTCTTAGCTATTTTATATAGCTCATATATAAATTTTAAATTTTAGATGTAGATATTCCAATCAGGGTATCTTAAAATGTGTAAACTAGATTTTTCGCCTTTTTTTTTCTTTAGTACCTTTATTTGTAAATAATAAACACACAACTCAAGAAGGTAGATTGTAATACTCAAATTGAAATTACACATCCAGTTCAACTTTCGTTCATTCACTGGAAGTGATCTCTAACCCCCACCCCCCCCCAAGAACCCCGCGCGAATGATTTGCCACAATCAAATTTGACACTAATCCAACCGTTGCACATTGTCGGACTCAAAAAAAACATTCTAATTTCTAAAACCATTAAACTTGAGGATCAGAGCCAAGGGATTAGGATGATCTAATGGGTTTAATATTTTGCAAACTCATAGATCTTTCATTGAGATCTTTCTATCCCCCACCTCAACCATGATTGATTGTCAGGCCATAGGTGGGCCATTGCACAACAATTTCATCACATCATATTAAAATCTTATTTATATGCCTTGTTATTTAACCCACATTTAAACATAGGACAGGGAAGGAAAGCCACCAAAAGGATTAAAAATGCAAATATGGGGATTATGAGAAATAAAAGTAGCAAATGATGGGTCTCTTGGGCTAGTGCAAATAAATACATAAGGGGATATGATTTTAATAGTTCCGATTTACAAAGATAGTCCTCTTTCATTTTTAAGAAGCACTTTCTAACATGTTCTAGAACAGTGTTGCAATGAAATCTATAGCCAAGAACACAAGGGTACAGTATTTGAGAGGTCTGCATAAGGTGGCTCTTTCACATGGTTATGAGTTGCCTTCTACTACATTGTAATATAAGTCCAATCCATTTTTATAACTCAAATTTACTTTTGGTCAAGTTTACTCTCACTAAGGACTCATTTGTACCTCAATAAATAGAGTTAGGCAACTCAATGTATGTTTAAATAAGGGTTCATGCACTTGGATAACCTTAGTTAGCTGTAAAAGATAGATGTTTTGTTGTTTCTGATAACCTAATTATGCTTTGTTCTTTTCCTTAACCAACTCTACATGTAAACAAGAGTTACAAGTAAACTGACTGCACTGCAGGGCAACTAAGTTTATTAGATCCCAAAAGGACCCCTTATACTATTACATCCTAAGAAGTTTTATCCCAAGTACACTAGTCTTCTGAAGGGCCCCTGCGATCTTCATCCCTCGCTCTATGAAACCATCTTTTATTCTCAGGGAAGTGACAAACGTGTCCTAAATAAAAACTATTCACCAATGAGAGTCGTATTCAAACATTGTTGGTGAATTTTCTTTTATGAATAGGACCTTCGCAAGGGGCGTCTTTTAGCAAGTTGGGGGTGGAAAGGTCTCATAATGCATTAAAGGTTTCAGCAAAAACTCAGTCTCTCGGACCATTAGATTTCTTAACCCCTATGAATTATATTTAACACTTTGCAGCCCTATCAAAATTAGCCCAATCAGATCTAATGAGGTTTTTTTTTCACATCGTTTCACTTTTTTACTAAACCCCCTTTACACTTTTTTTTTTTTAGCTCGTGTGTACAATATGGCCCCATCTTGGAGAAATCCAACTAACCACTAACGAATTTGCATTAGCTCTAATTTGACATTGTCCTACCATTAACCACCATTGAATTCAATCATAAAAATAAGTACACTAAAAAAAAAACATTAAATTGAGGCTATAACAATGAAAATTAGGATCATGTGACTTGAGTAATATTTTGTCCACCTCACCTCCTCAATGTCCCCTCCCCATACAACCAATTCGATTTATCCCTAGTACACCCACACTGGAGGGAGCACCTTTTAAATGTGTACCAGGTTGACAGGTGTGCACTTCATACACTCAGCTTTTTTTCTTTCTTTCTGTTTTTTGCTAGAACTAAGGATTGTATTAAAAAGCACAAAAGATACGAGACACACAGCAAACAGACTCATAGCTTTTAGGCGAGTGACCAATTTCACCAGGGTAGCGAGTGCGAAGAGAGACCAGAGAGTAGAGATTAATAGGTAGGCCCCACTGACTACATTTGAAATATATATATAGGGAGGCGGTACTGTCATTACTGTTCGAAATGCCCACTGGGCCCACCTCATGATCAATCTAAATTCACCACTAATTCAGAACCCCTTATAGGCAATGAATCCCATGAATTTGCATGGATTCGGATGAACTAGACCGTTGGATTGTGGGTCAATTTTTTTTTCTTTGTTATAAAGCTACTAAAGTTGTGGACTTTGGATGAAGGGGTTAGAAATATTAGATTCACTTTCAAATTTGATACGTAAGTTAATATATACGGTACGACATTGTTTACTTTACTCCAACCGTTTGATGGCCATCACCATCAGTTAAAACTTAAAAATGCATAGAAATGTCTTTTTTTTTTAGCAAAATACATAGAACCATGTTCTGACAAAGAAATGCACGTTTGGCTCCTCTCTCTCTTCAAGTATCAGAACTTCCAACATTTCAAAAATAAATAAATAATTAAGAAAAATAGAGTACTTCTTAAATCCTTTTCCATGTTTCTGAATTGAACAAGGGAACACGAGAAAAAAAAAAAAAAAAGAGGCCGAATCCATACCTTGCCCTTCAATACCAGAGGGCTGAAGTCGGATTTGAGATGGTCGGAGACTGAGACTCCAAAGAAAGCTGTAGCATCTTTAATGGAAGCATTGGATTTCGCCTGCAGGATTTAGGAAAAACAAAGAAAGAGAGGAAAGATACTTAGAAACCATCCAAGTTGAAAATTAGCAGCAGTTCCACTGTACTGTACAACCAACCTCTTTGTGGATGTGAAGAGGAGGCAAGAGAGAAGCCTGCAGCGCCATTGGCATCCAAATTTAGAAGAATTGGACTCACAATAATAGATGATTAAAATACCAGTGTCGTGCTTGCAGGATTAGCACGGGAAGATGAAGATGGAGATGGTGGTCATCATTTATGTAGTGAGGTGGAGGAGTAGGAGACAGCACTAGTTAGATGTGGTGGTTGTGGATAACATTATCTGCTGGGCTTTCCCACTGCCACATCGGCTCAAACTATCCAATGGGATTTGGTCCTCAAGATTTCTTATGATATTTTCTCATAGACTTTGCTGTGTGGAGATATCTGGCTCGCGTCCCCAAACGATGGAGTATCCTATCGACAAACAAACAGACAGGGATGGAGGGGTCAGGGAGAGTGGTCCACGGCTTCTACTAAGCCCTTCAGTGCTTTCCAGAGACTCCGGATCGTGAGACTTGGATTGGTGTAAATTGACGGTCCAAATAATCAGGGGAGTTACGATTCGCACCGCGATTTCTTCTCTTCCCACATCGATATATAAAATAGGATTATTTACATGATATTTCTCTTTACACCCATTAATATACCCAAACTCTCCGTGTCATTTACAACTCCTCTCTTCTCTTCCCACATATCTTCTTCAATGTTTCTCTTTTCTCTATTCAAAGTGTCACCGGAGAAAGCTCTTGGAGTACCCATTTCGACCTACATTCTTGCTAGACGATTAGCCAAGTGAAAAGCATAGAAGCATATAAGGAAGGAGGAAGATTTCTTCTCTCACATTAACCTCCATTTTAGTGGCAGGTAACTCACATTTCTTCTACACCATTCTCATTGTGCTATTTTTTTTCAAATAGGTCATTCTAGCAACTATTTTGCATAAAAATATATTCAAAGGGACATACTCACTACTCTGAATCGCCCAAAATGGTATTTTTTTTTTTGCACTGGTTGCAGTTGTTCAATTTTTTTTATTTCATTGTCGCGATATGTTCGAACCTGAAGCTTCGAACATTTTAGGAATGTTCGAACATTACGCGACGAACATTCCAGACTTGTTCGAACACACAGTACCGAGCAGTACCTGGTGAAATTTATATTTTTTTTCCTTTTATTTTTTTTAAATAACTCGTTTTCCAACGTTTCAGAAATGGATAGGCCAAGCAGTTCTAGAGTAAGACCGATAGCTTCCAATATGAGGCAACGTCAAGTAACTGAGGAGGTTGTAGAAGAAGCACGAAAAATGAAATATGATTTGGAAGAAGGCAATGAAGAAGAAGGAGCTCGTGATGAACAAGTTGAAGAAGAAGCTGATGTTGAACAAGAAATAACTGCGGGGCTAGAAAATCGTTCTTTGCTGCCCAGTTTCCACACACACATAGCTGCATACATTTGGCATTCACGGGTATGTGTTTTTTTTTCGTTTTTATCTTTATTTGACATAAAGCTCAATGTATTGATTACATTATTCAATAATGTTATATTTTCGGAATGCAGGAACGTGTCCCGCTGAAGTGTGTTAGCCATACACAGAAAATATCACACTGGCAATTGAATGAGAGTGACAGGTTTAGAGAGTTAGTGGATAGATCTAATTTGAGTCCACTTATCACAGCATCATATCGCTCTGTTAGTAAGATTATTGTCTCTTGCTTTGTGGAAAGGTGGTAACATGAAACAAACACTTTTCACATGCCGTTCGGTGAGATGTCCATAAGTCTAGATGATGTCGCCACCATACTTGGGATCCCGACGACTGGTCGTTCTGTTGCTTATAATGGTAGAACGACCTTTCAAGATGCTCATTCGCTCCTTGTTGACGCTCTGGGAGTTCATCCAAATGAGGCAAATGATGAGCTGCGGGGCCAATCTGTAAGATTAGAGTGGCTAAGAGGGAGGTTCTCAAACATAACTGATGAAGATGGATATGACATGATTGATTGTGCAGCGAGAGCATATCTTCTGTATTTATTAGGCTGTACATTGTTCGCGGACAAGAGTGGCACACGTGTGCCAATTATATATCTGACGTTGTTGACAGACTTGTCAAGTGTCCATATAAATGCATGGGGTGCCGCTGCTCTGGCTTATTTGTATCGATAATTAGGATTGGCTACCCTTAAAGAAGTTAAACAAATTGCTGGATATCTTACACTGCTAAGGCGTGGATTTATGAGCATTTCGAGTGTTTCACTCCAATTCCAACATTTTATATGGAGTCACCCAACCCCGAGTGCATCGCTGGCTCACTCGTAGGGAGACTGTTGCTCCCCTACAGGCACTGCGAGAGAGGCTTGATTATATGAGTGCAGACGAGGTACCAAAAATTGCTTTTTTTCATAAGTTATTGGACTAAATGAGAACCACTTGTTTATAGTTTTCTTATAATTGTTTTGGTCATGCAGGTCACATTTTATCCTTATCACGATATTAGGCTGCACCATCCATTTAATCAGGTTGCCTTCTACTGTGGGTGCATTAAGTCCATGGACGTTGTTGAGCCCTATCATCCAGATAGGATCCTTAGGCAGTTTGGTTTGGTGCAGACTATTCCTCCATCCCCATTAATCCCAATTTGTGCTACATGAAGCCCGACCGCAAATGCATACCATATTGCGTATCAATATTTTGATCAAGTATGGGAAAGATGGAATGATCACCTACTGTCTGGGTTGAACCGAAGTGTTGCAGTTCGACGTCCTTCTGATTACGTACCACAGTACATGCCTTCGTATGCAAGAGTGTCACGGAGGTTGCTTCAAAATCCTAACTTCCAATCAAGTTTTCGCCCACCTCCTCGAGATGCACAACATAGTGGAAACATCGATTATGAGATGGTATAGTTAATTGAGCAATATTTCATATATTTTTTATTAAATATTTCAATGAGTTAATGACAAAAACACGTTACTTGCAGTGCAATGCGGGGGTGCCCTGAGCATCCTTGATAGAGTCATGGAGAGGGACCCGAATGGATGGACTGATGACCCACATGGTATCTACACTCACGTAGAGTAGGTGACACATGTGTTGCGTGGAATGGCCATTGAAAAGGTGGAGTGAACAGTTCGACACCCAAGCATGACTGCTCGTTCTTATGCGCGCAAACACCGTAGGGACAGTAACTGATTTCATTTTGGAAGATGACCAAATACTTTAATACAATCATTTATTTTGGTTACATTTTGGTTACATTGATGGTGTGTTTTTTATAGGTTGGAACATGGTTGTAATCATAATTTTTGGAACATGGTTGTTTACATTTGGAACATGGTTGTACTGACAAAGTTGAAAAGAACTCAACTTGCATTTTTAAATTAAAAATGTTGTCCATACATGGGATCTTCTGTTAGAGAAATACATGAACTATGCCAATAATGTGGCTAAGTGAATTTCTACGCCAAAGAAAAAAAATACAATCTTTTCAATCCAATGAGACAGTCTCACAGGTGGCTACATCTGAACTTATAATCTCTTTAAAACGCTTAATTCGATCTTCGTATGCTAAGAGAAAGTCATATCTGTTGAAGTCGCTCCGACAATCTCCAGTAAGGGCATGCGATACTGGTTGGTCTTGTAAGTGCAATCCATTATTAAGACATGAGGAAATGACCGCAACAACTGTATGCTTGTTGGATGCACCCGAACCAAATCAGTAACACCCTCATTATTCATGTGGCATTCAATGTACTTATGCTCTGTCAACTTTTCCATCAGTTGTTGCATCTGTGTTCTCCCACCCCGCTCAAGAACTATGTGCCTATGACGTGCATTGTAAATGGTCTTCATTGTAGTTACATTTAAGGCACTTCTTTGTTTTAATGTAACCAGAATATCTTTTGGTCGTACCATGCTCTTAGACATATCAACCATCAATTTTGTTTCCTCTTCTGTTAGTCTCCCTGCGAATGAATGACCCTCTAGATACTCTACAGCAGAGTGATTATGTACACCACATGCAACTTCCAACATCTAATCATCAAAAGTGTCAAGTTTCTTGCCCTTTAATGTAAAAGGGCATCCACATTTCTTCGATCCTGTTTGCTTGATCTTCTTTTTAGTAGGCCCCTCGTCTTTGGTCTTATAATGCTTGAATTGGCCACTTCTCTCACATGCTAGGACAACTCTAGCTTTTATTCCAGGCCTTGCAGCATTTGACACCTTTATGACAATGACAAAACCGTTTATTTTACCCACATCACGAGCCCAGTTCACTAATGCATCTCGGCTGTGAAATATCTAAACACATAACCATTGAATCAGACATTAGTAACACACAATATGTATATTAAAATTTTAATATAATGTCTTACTTCTTCGGTAGTAAACACATCTGTAAAGTCCATTACATAAGCTGACTGAACTTGGCTTTCTTCTGTGGATGGCTGCACTAAGGAAAAAAGCGGTATCAGTACCGTTCGGAATAATAAATCCGAACATACACCATATGTTCGACATATAAATTCCGAACATTTGTTTTATGTTCGGAAATAAAGTTTCGAACAAGTTTCATATGTTCATATAGAAACTTTCGAACATATGGTGTATGTTCGGTATCGTTTGTCCGAACATTACAAAAATGTTCGGTCATACCAGTCCGGACAAAACGCGAACAACTACAATACAGAACTTGAAAATTTGACAAAAACACTGAAATAGTCAACCACACTAACCTTTTCGCTGCTAGTAGGATTGAAAGACACAATTTTCTTTTTTATTTCCTTGTCCATTGCAATATTTGGTTTGATTCAACTACAACAAAAGAGTTTGATAGGAGCAAGGGGAAGAAGGAAGAAGGTGAACTGTGGGTGAGTGGTGCAATGCTGTAAAGAGAGTGAAGGAAGATATAATGAGAGTGAAGGAAGAAGAGAAATGTGGGGTGGAATGGGGGAATGAGAATGTGAAACCGGTAGTGAAGAGAGTTAAGTTAGGGGTCGTTTGTCTACACCCATTTACGTATGTAAATGGTGAATATGTGTAACATTTACATATCAATCATGTTTGTCTACAATTATTTACGCATCTTGCGTGTAAATCAGATATGCAAATGGTGTGAAAATGAGCCAAAATTTGAACACCTGTTGAAGTGCGCTTTTGAAGAATACTCGTTGTTGGAGGCGGACGGTTTGGTATTAGGACATTTCAAAATAGGTTCTATTTTCGAAACCCCTCCAATGCATTGGAAAAATAATAATAAAAGAGGTCTCAAAGTTTGGGCATTTTCATTAAAGAGGCTCTGGGTTCGAAACCCCGCTCCAACACATTAGAAAAATAATAATAAAAGAGGTCTCAAAACGGATGATTTTAAGGGATAAGATTTGTAAGACGAAAATCATATTAGAAGATTAAAGTGACTCCAAAGATTTTAAAGGATAAAATCTGTAAGACAAAATACATATTGATAATAAAAAATTTAACGGACAATTTATAAGATAAATATCTCAATGATATTTTTATATCATCTTTTAACTAGTTAATTACCTTATTATTTTAGTTTCTTCCAATATCTCAATGATTTTTCTAAAGTTATTTATTATTGCAATACTTTAAAAATCTTTAAACATATATATATGAATGTAAAAGAGAAGAAATAATGTATTTTATATAGCACTATGGCATTAATTTAATGAATAATAAGTATCATTTACAAAATTTTTTAATACATTTACACATATCATTGAAACAAATATGGTAAAAAAATCACATATGTAAATGATGCGAAAATAGTATTATTAGACAAATGTTGTAAAAAAAAAAAGCATGTGTAAATGTTACATACTTAAAATTTGAATATTCATCATTTACATGTGTAAATTGTATTTACATATCCCATGTATAAAAGACAAACGACCCCTTATTGTGTGAAGAGGGGAGAGATGAGAGATGAGTTATGTGTGTGAAGAGAAATATTTGATTTTCAACATGGATTATGAGATGTCTATTTTAGTCATTTCACATAATGATTTTATTGTAAAAAAAATTGGCATTATAACTGCGGTGGGAAGAGAACTTTTCGTGGTGCCAATAAAACTCCCCTAATTAGGGGCCAGCGGCGAAAATATCTGGCCTGCTCAAAATAATTCTCCCATTTATAATTAGATCCGGCAAAATCTCACTCCAATGTCTTTCATAAGTGTAAAATATGTGGCTAAAATAAAATAAAATCTATAATTAGCTCATTGTGAGATTGATCATGTATACAATATGTGAATAAAGTATTTAAAAAAAAATCATATCTTTCATAAAGTATTGTCCAAGTCTTTTACAATAAGGGCATTTTTCCCCTTTTCTTCGAGTGATTTAGATTTTAAATAGGTGATCTTTGTAACCACAAGTTTTTCGTCGAGTCCAAATCTTGGAGGATTTAGTATATATTCTTAAAATAGGAAATGATGAGCGTTTGTACAACCTGTGGTCCCTTTTCCGCCGTGAGAGATTAGTAGCAGGACATAACCATAGCAAGGTCTATTGCATACCTATTTGTCCTATTAAAAAGAATTTGGAACCTTATGATTTGCTGAAATCATACCCATTAAATATGGTTAGTTATTTGATCAAAGGTCCTAATTTGACATTTTACCACATCCATTAAATTTTTTTTTCTTCTTTAATAAGTAGATTCCATTGACTGAGTAGGTGTCGCGACCCGGGCCCGCGACTGTGCGCGGTTTCCCACAGGTTCCCACGGTGAGGATCCCCAGTTGTCTTTAGCTTTACAAAGAGAATCAATGGTTTGGATATTGCATTTGGGGGCCATGGTTATCTCAAGATTTATGATGATCGAACCGCTAAAATTTGGACATATAGTCGTAAATGATCTTTTGAATATATCCAATAATTTGGATCATGATTTATGGTGCCCGAATTTCGAAATTAGCATCAAGTAGCTGAAGAAAAACGAAAAAAAAAAAAGGGGAATCTTTGAACACAGTCCAAAACACTGTCAGTATAATCAATTGTCTATCTTTTTCTCAAATTTGAGGTAGTAGTCCTCTTTTTGATCTTGAGTTTGGGGCTCCAAGCACTGAAGTTTTGATCTATGACCTTATTAACCTATCCAACGACTTGGATCTCAATTTAAAGGCCCAAAATTTAAAAACAAATAAATAAAAATCGGATTGCCTACTGTTACTTAGCTTCAATCTTGATAAGATTCGGACATTCAGAAATCAGGATAGATAAACTCTCTTGATATACGAAGTGCACACCTGTTCGACTTTTGGAAGATTCTTTTTGCTTTTCATCAACAATCACGTGGATGTGCTTGATGATGCATTTTATGAATCAAAAAGACCACTTGAGATCACCTCTCAGGTTTCTTAAAATTTATCAACTCAATAAATAAATATATCTAATTTTGATAGCAAATTAAAACAAATTATGGAGAGTTAAAGAAATGTCCTTTTAATTACCCGTTGTAACTTTTAGCACAAAGTTATATTATAAGAAATTATACCGTTACTATTTTTTAAGTAAGATAAAGTCATAAAAATTATCATTTCAATGAGAAAACTATATTCCAAGTTAAACTACCGCCGGCTGTTGATCTTGCCCGATGAATCCTCACAAAGAGCTCCCCACTTCTGTGCTTAATAAAAAGCATTGAATCACCAGAACAAAGCTTCTTTTGATAATGATTGCGAACTTGCTCCACTCGTGCACAGAAACAAAAAAAGAAAAGGGTGCACGGAGTTTCAGAGCCTTGCACCTCTTAGAGAAAACCGTGTATATATCATGTGCACGGCGTTTCATACCCGTGCACATGAGATATGCATAGAATTTATGGGTATTTTCGTCAAGTGTAAGTTAAAAGGTGAGGTGCTCAGAAAAACCGGCGGTGTGTTCAGAATCACCCTTCCGAATTAAGATAGCATTGTCCAAGATGAAAGCGACATATCTATGAAAAAATATGAATTTAGGTGGGACTTGTCGGTCTTTGAAAATTATTCAAATATGCTCTTTTGGGAGGATTTTTCTCCTTTTTGATTCTCACATAAAAGGCGTGTAGGATTTTTGGTGAATTTCTTTAATTCAAGGTCCCAATTAGGGATCATGGGGATAAAAAAAAAAAAAAAATCTTTACCTGCCTCCCATGTGAACCCATAGGTGAAAGTTTGGCATTCAAAGACTAATTAGGCATCAATAGAATGTTATATTATACAATGTTGCTAGCCATTTAAAGGTTATAAATGGATGAGTGACAAAAAAAAATCTAGTCAATGACTCGTATGATCACTCTCTATTATCGAATTGCCAATAATACTCACTCAAACTTATCATTGGTAGTGGTACATGCATAATATTATGAAGTATTCATTTTGGACTGTGAACTGTTTTTAATAGTCTTATCCTCTCATTTGTGAGAGGTTCTACTGAGGGCCTGGAGGTTTATACGTTTGATTTTTTCTTTTTTTTTTTTTTTTTTTTTTTTATGTATCCGGAGTTTTACTAATGATCAACCACGATGGGTCTGCTGGTTCCTCATCATAAGAAAAAAAAAAAACGTTTGTAATTTCCATGGAGCATTAGATTCTTTTTTTTTTTAAAGAGTGGAAATTTAAGATTTTAGTTGGCTTTTCACCTTAATCTAGACCTGTTTGTCATGTTAATCAACTCTCCGTTATCTAGCATGTTCCAATAAAACAATATCCCCAAATTTCTTCACTTCAAGAAAAAAAATTCCACTTTTGGCACAGTACATTCAAGATGGGCCATCAATTTAGCCATGCTTATCAGTACCATGCATGGGTCGCACTTCCTAATCCAAACTTGACCTAGTAATTATATTTGGGGTTGACCCTTTTCATTTTCTGTTTTGATTTTGACATTCCTAGCCCCACTAATAAGTGGGTTGGGTTCGGATTGAGTCCATGTGAGCTATTGAGCTTGCCAATTCAATTCAAAACCAATTAAACCATGCTAATTGCCAACGACTAGCCTTTTAAATTTTGGTTGAGTTCCATTACGCATGAGGTCAAGCTTGGTAATAGGTAAGAAATATGTAGATTTGAGGATTCTACATTATTGTTTACCAATGCTTAATGCTTTCATCACGGAGGATTTGTATGGCTAAGGATTTTTCATTCCACATTTTGGAATAGGTGATAATCCACAACTTCCATAATTTTAAATTGGATATTTTTTTAAAAGGTATAAAACTTTTGGCTAATTTTAAAAAAAGTACATAAAGCTCTGAATATTTTAAAAAAGTATAAAAGTGTCCCACAAAATGCTCAATTAAGTCCTCTCCGTAAAAAAAAAAGCTCCGAGAAATGATAAAAACACCCTTATATAATATTGCAAAATTTTACTTTAATAAATCATTTAAGAGAAATGATCAAGTACAACACAAATGACCTAATGAGGCCAACTTCAACTACCTTTATAACAGTTGAAAAGGGGACTGCAAATGAATAAAAATCTAGCTTCATTAAATGATTATACTCATCATAATTAAAATGACCAGTTTTGGTGAAGAAGTAAGTTAAGAAAAGACAAAAACCTCTCCTAAGGAAAGGGTAATTTCATCATTTCTCAATAAATGTTAGGGAGAAGATTTGATTGAAAGAATTGTGGCAAGCTTTCATACTTTTTTGAAATAAGCAAATCTTTATATATATATATATATATTGAAAATGAGTCAAAAGTTTTATTCATATTCAAAAACTCTCCTTTTAAATTATTTCCCTTATATCGAAGGATTTCAATATCCAACCAGCATTAAGCCCTGGTGCATCGCACATGTTAAGTCTCGTGCGGCCTGAATAATATATTAAAACTAATATACCTTTCCTATAAATCTATTTATAATAAAATAATTAAAATATTCAAATCAACAAAAAAATTATGAAAACCAAACCTTTTTTCTCTTAATCCACGTCAGCATACACATTTCATCTTAAAAACAAAAGAATCGCATGCATTTTTGCTAATTTTAAATACCATATAAAAACTTTAAAAATAATATTAATTTATAGAGTTGGAAGGCATCCCTTTGAATTGGGCTAGATGCACACAAATGGGTCCAAGAGACATTTTATTGAAAAGGCACATATGTAGCTCAAGATATACATTTTACTGAAAATGCGCATATTGTATGTTTTTGAAAGGATACATCCACAAACGGGCCCCAAGAAGTTGATGTGGCTTTTTCTAAGGTCAGAATTGAAGTTTTTTTTTTTTTTTTTCAACTAACATTCAGCTTTAAAGAGAAATAATTCGGGGAGGGGATACAAGAATCCTAAGAAATGAACATCTCAAATGGCCTAAATTAAGATTAACGGGGCATCTCATAATAGGTGAGGGATCACAAATTTTGAGATTCCTCATTGAGATTTGTATACCTTAGTATTTAACAAAGATTTACATGCATATAATATTGATGTATATAGTTCATAAAGAAAAATTGATATATGAAATATAAATATGCAAAATATAGTCAATAATACTGTTCAATTTTGGGCCAGAATAATCCCTAAGGTCCGGAGAGCTGAGTAAATTTTCTATAACCCTAGTATGATAGTGCATATTTGAATCCTCAATTTTCATATCCAAATCGTAGTCCTAAACCAACTTAGGTCTCCCCCCGAATAAATAAAACAAGGATTTCTACTGCCCAACCAAACCCTTGAAAATTACAATTGTGTTTTTGCTTGACAAACGCGGGTTTTCAGGATTGTGTAGAAAGCAAAAGCAAAAGCAAAAGCAAAAGCAAAAAAAAAAAAAAACTATACCACCTATTCAATCCGTACAGACCTGACCGATTGGGAACCCAACCCTAACCATGTATTTCTTCTCCCCTCGTAGAGCAGAGTTGAACTCTCCTGCTGTTTTGGAAGGTTAGGGTTTTGGAAGAAGACCTAATAATCCTCTAGATCGCTCAATCCTAATGGCGGATGAAGCACACAGAACGGTATAAATCCTTCTTCCGCTTCTTCAATTTCATTTGCATTGATTTATCTTCTTGGATCTGAAAATGCCCATCTCAGTTTCTGTAGTTTTAATTTGAATGCCCATAGAAGTTCTTTTCTTCAGAATAGGAACTGCAACGCAGTGGTGTAATCCGAGCCATTGATTTGGTGGGTCCCACGGCAGATTGGGCTACACGAGAAAGACCTCACTGATTTGTGCAGAGGATGATCAGAATTTATGATTTGATGGTGGGGTTGGTTTTTGGACATTCAATCTACAGCCTGTTTGACTGAGAATAGTATGGGTAGTTGTGGGGGAGTGAGGTTTGCAGCATTTCTGCCTTTTAATATCAGTGGATTTCTGAATGCAGATCTATGTATTACATGCTGAAAATGTCTTGATTTTGTTGATATGGGGGACCAATTTAGCTTCCAAGAAAAACCCTAAAACTGATTGTTCGAGTGACATGCATCTTGCAGTTTATGAAGACTAAACCCATTTGTAGCTTCTGAAGACTAAAACCCATTTGCAGTTTTCTTTTGAATCCACTTGAATATGGGGTGGGGAAGGATTGTATAGATGCATAGATTAGGCCCACACTTTATGCAATCCAAATTGTCCATCTGGTGGACCCATCACAAGTGGCCCATACCCTGGAATATGTCACATTGGCAATTTTTGGCCTTATTGTCTTCTTCCCATAGGTGTTTTATAGACACACCTGTGTAATGTACACTATGGAAGCCCCATCAAGCAATTATTAGTTTTGGTGGTTTTTGAGTTTGCTGTTGGTAACTTTGTTTGTTATCAATTGCAGGCATTTATTGAGCTTCAAGGACAGATGATTGAGACCACAGGGAAATTAAAACAGGTTTGTTTCTATTGATTGCGAAAGATAAAGAGTATTCTGTGGTGATTCTTTTTCCTCACAGGCAATGGTAGTCTGTAGACTTATAAGAAGAGGGTGTTACTTTGAAGAAAATGTGTTTCTGTAGTGAGTTTCCCGTTCTTCTTTAAACCTATTCAAGTACAAATAATATTTTTCAACTTCTTTTGTGATTTGTATTAACACTATCAGCTTTTCACGTGAGGCCATTCCTTTCCTAATTATTTTTATCCCTGTGTGTTTTTTCCCTGAAATTAAAGCAGAATTTATTACAAAGATATTAACAGTCCAGAGGTAGCATACATTTCGAAACATCAAATGTTATATACAATTGCAGATCAATGTGCTCCATCTCTATCTAACTGATCAGCCATTTTGTTAGCTTCCTATAATGCAATAGTAGGTAGCTACTGGCTATGCCGATCCACTTGAACACTCAAATTGATAGAGCCTGAGGCTTCATTATCGAAATTGTAGAATGGAGATGGATACAAACTGAAGCTTGAAGACGTTTTAGTATTCAACACCCAAGATTGAGCACACAAGTAAACAAACCCATAATTGGAGAAAATGTCTTAAATTTTATTAATAACGTCTTAAGGAAAAAAATAAAATAAAGCGAAGTACTCTTAAATGAAAGGGAGTGGGCGAAGAACCCAAGTAAACTCCCTTTTAGATTCTCTTTGCTTCTAAACTATTTAAGCAAGAACTAAATCCCACAACTATACAATTACAATACACCATCAATAAACGGCGATAACTTCTTCAAATCATGTCAAAGTTATACAATTTTCGACACATTGGATGGGTTACTGAATAACCGATCAAAGAGACTTAAATTCATGACTTTCATATATCATTTGGCACTTGAGAGTCGAGATATGCCCTTCTTTAAAGTAACATGAAAACAGTGTATCTCTAACTAGAAGGTGTGATCTCTACCTGGAGCTAATTTTGTTTGCTACTGGTTTATATAAAGCTTGTAAAGGGTCTCTAGCGAATTCAATAAATATCCCACTCTCTTAACCTTGGTGAAGACCCCTTGGGATCTCCAAGGTGTGAAGACTCTATTTGCATGTCTTCAAGACTCTACATCAATCCATTATTCAAAAAAAAAAAAAAAAGACTCTACATCAATCCACGTACTGTTAAAGTGGTTTGTTATTGCTTGCTGCTGTAATATTAGTCATGAGCAAATAGTCAGCAGGGCATTGATTAGCTGATTGATGAACTTTGATTCTTATTATTAATTGGTCGAATTCATCTTTGGGTGGAACATTGTGCATATGGCATGTATTTAGACCTTGGTTCAGCCATACAAGTGATACAACCCTGATCAACCTGAAACTAGTGAACCGGATTGCATTAAATTGGCTTGATCCAAGTTTTTATAATACATCAGTTAGGTAAGTTTTGGGTGTTGTAAGTAAGTTTTGTCATCTGTTTGTTGGATAGAATTGGATCTGTCTTGATCTTGGGAACCCTCTTCTTGCCCCTGCTTTTGTTATTCCTTTCAGATCTTTTTTGCTAGACTTACAGCTTTTACAACAAACATAATGACTTCTTCATTACGCCTTAAACTATTGCCTCATGCACAATTTTAGTTGTTTTTACGAAGATGCTGCAAGCCAAATAGGCCTGCTCCTTGGTTTCATTGGATACACTTAAACTTGGGTTTTCTCATCTATGACTTGCCTTTCAGGTGCAAAGTCAAATGCGCAACAAGGAAGGAGAAAAGAAACGTGCTTATCTAACATTGGAAGAGCTGCGACATTTATCAGATGATACAAATACTTATAAATCTATTGGTATGGAAATCATATCTGATACAAGTGATCTGTGAATTGTGATCATTACTCCTTTTCTTTGGGATATTCTTTTTATTAGAATGACAATTATATGTTGAATACTTGGACATGGAAGGGATTAAAAAAAGCTAAGTACCACTTAGTAAACAAAAGATCAGAACTATCTAACACATGAAAATATGCAAGTATTAATCAATTATTATCTACTAGAGAAAAAAAAAATAAAAGAATTAAACAACTATTTACATGATATGAAATAAATTGGGAATATTGGTCCTATCAGTTTTTTAGGCAGGCGCAGCAAAAGCGCAGAACAAATGCCATCATATAAAATGGGATGAAGTGAAATTCCAGAAGTAAAGCAGGGGTATTGGAATATGATTGCCATTCCAATAGAATAGGGAGGACATCTAGGGTTTTCTCACCAATTGGTGGTTGAGATTTGCCCAGAAAAGGAGACCTTCAACTGCTGTTACATGTTGAGTAAGAAATAGGAGGTGGATCAGAGCGCTATTATGTGGAAATGGGTTGCAAGTGCAACGAACTTTCCGAGCTTGATACCTTCCAACGAAGTTGAATTTTATTGAAAAAGAAAATAAGAGTTTTGGTAAGGAATGGTGTACAAGTTTGGTTTGAGAAGACGTCTTGGTCGGAAGAACCCCCTCAGCTTAACCTTATATCTCTAACAAAAAGAATGCTTGTAAAAAAGTTGTGCTATACTTTTGGTGGGGGAAGATTTTATGGGATAGGAAGCCTCCCTTTGGAGATTTTTTTTCTTCTTGAAATTAGCCCCCCTTGAAGTTTTGTATTGGATGGGAATTGCATCAACTCATGCAATGGTTCTGAATTAAAGAAGTCTAAATCTTAGAGAAACCCATTTTTGTGGCCTAGGTCCTCTGTTGCACAAAGTTCTTCGCAGTTTTTTGTTTTTGTTTTTGTTTTTTTTTTTTTTGTTTTTGAACAGGTAGCTTGGTAGGTCAGTGGGGGCCCACTGGTCATACCAAATAAGGGAAAAGTGAGATCCAGTTGTCTCTGCCTCACATTCTCCACAATATGGTGAATGGAATGCACCATAAATTCTTTCATTTAGTCCTGAATGGACCATCCAACCGTCCATTAACACCAATCTATTGGTAACCCATTTATATAAAACCAAAAAGGGGGTAAAAGTAGCTCCTGATGAATAACGGTCATTTTGATGCATCTACTTCCTTTTTTTCCCTGCTAGCTGGATTTTTTCCCCAACTAAACTTCCCTATAAAGGGCAAGTGTCTTTCCACTGAACCAAAAGTGAGTCGGCAAGGGATCTGATTCTTTTATGTGATTGTGTTGTATTGGAACACCATCCTCAGCTAACATGTGTCTCTGTTGTTTTACAGGAAAAGCGTGAGTCCTGGATCTCTCATCCCTTCACAAGTCACAGATTTCCAGTCGAAACAATTTAATCCATTTTGTCAATTTGCAAAAGGGTGGTGATGATTCCTAATTTCTGTAGATTTGTTTGCCTTTTGTCAATGGACAGCTTCTCTTTAGAGCCCATATCAGTCGTTGTCAAAGAGCAGGAGCAAAAGCTCAAGGATAGCGAGGTGGCTTTATCCTCATTGCAGGTAAATTTTGTTTACATGCCCTTTTTCATCTTTAGTTAGGCTATACGTGTAGCAGGCAGGATGCTAAACACTCAAGTTTCCAACAATCCAATATTTGCCACCAACATACAGTGTCAACATCATGTCATCATTCATCATTCGTCAAGGCCTTGTCTTAACTATATTAGAGTCAGAGCTACATGAATTCTTGTTTTGCCATTTCAGGCCAAATCATCGGATATGTTTGGTCCATCATTACTACTTTCATTCATCTCCTCTTTGGCCTACCCCTTTTACTTGAAGAACCATCAACTTGCATAGAAAAGTTTTTTACCCACCTGCACCATTTGGCTTGCGACATTCATGTCCAAACCAGCCTATCTTAATTTTATCACTTATTGATGCTATCCATAAATGCTCTCATAATTTATATTGCAATTGTGACAAAAGTTTTACACTATAGCTGTGACCTAAGTTTCAATAAAAAATTTGCCACAAACATACAATATGGAATACTAAAGCTTATCTACACGCACCTTCTCTTATAATTTCCAGTCAATTTCATGTGTTTGACTGTTTTCACTGCAGACTTCCAAGGAGTACCTGGAGAAGCAAATGAGGGATGTAGAGAACAATCTGAGAGAGCTATTACAGCAAGATCCCCGGGTCTTGCTCGTCAGATAATGTCCATGTCTGTTACTTAAATTTGTTTTTTGCACCTTGGAGGATTGCGGTGCACCTCTTCTAGGAGAGGAAGTGTCTGTACCGATGTGTTTTGGGGGAAAAGACATTTTCATGAGAAAATGGGGAATGTAGAAGAGTAAAATATATTGCAATTTTCTAAATATTTTCAGAATGGGAACATCCCAACAATTTCATATAGGTTGCCCATTGGCCTTCTATATGTTGAATTCCTAAGATTTCATGAAATCTGATCGTTCCTTCAATTGCCCCATGTTGAGAAATACTTGTTCAAGGAATGAAAGAGAGATTATGGAGTTTCATGAAAGGGGAACTTGAATACTTGATGGCCTTGCATAAATTGATACAACACTCTTTAATAGCATCTTCTCATCTTGCTCCATATGAGTAAAATTAGATCCACACATGACACAACCAACCACTGCTGAGAGTAACACAATATTAAGTTGCTATTTATTAAGAACTGGATCATAGGCATAACCACAATAATGAGTTTGGCCGACCTGCAAAAATCTTGTCCTACCCCACTCTCAGGTAGTGAAGGTGCAATGTAGGATGGAGGTCTCATCTGATTGGATGGAAAACCATTTGAATTTGATGGTTATAGTTGTGTGGGGAGATTTCCAGAGCCACAGGATTAAGCTAATCACAGCCATCAGATGAGGCTAAGCATTCTCACGTGCCATCCGCGTGCCATCTACGTGGCACCAATCTCACCCCGGCTACCAGGACAGAGGCCTTGGCCGAAGTCAAGCATCTCCGGGCCACTAGCGCCGAACTGGTCCACCCCGGGTGCCATCTCGGCGGGGAGCTCCACGTCGGCTGATCCACCCCGGTGCCATCTCGGCAGAAAACTCCACCTCGGCTGAAGAAGCCAGGACAGTAGCCGAAGCAAGAGAGAACCTTCACTTGCGCCCCTCATCCCCCACGTCATCAGGCACGTGGAGGGATAGGGGCACGAGCTAGTGGGACAGACACGACATCCAGCCGCCCACAATCTTCGCCATATCCTGACAGGGCGGCATCCAGCGGCTGAGGCCACATCAGGGCAAGGCCCGAGGGCAGATCCCACGATCCCCTACCGCCAAAGGCGTCCAACACGATCTGGCCCAACAAGACGTGCATTAAATGCGACGTGGGCTGACCCGACGCGCATTTAATGCATAGTGGGCTGGATTGGACCGCAATTAATGTAATGTGGGCTGATCGTGACTTCCCTGTCGAATCACGGGACCCACACCACGATATCTCCCAAAGATACGTTCCAGACTCTATAAACAGAGGCTCATACCACCATCAAAGGTACGCACAATATAACTCAGAGAACAGTTACTCTGCCTCTCTTCTCCCTCTCCTTCCATTGTTCCAGTTCCCACACTGACTTCGCCATCGGAGAGCCTTGCGCCGCCCAGGCCAGGGTCCTCTGACCGTTTGCTCTTCTCTTTCAGGCTTTCGGACGGTATCCAGTCATTCCCAGTCATCATCTTCTCGGATAAGTCCTCTAAGGCACCTCCTTATTGTGGGTCATTATTTTCTGCACCTACAATTGGCGCCGTCTGTGGGAAAGTAATATCTCATCCTTCCCAACCTTCCCAACCTTCTTAACCTCAATCTTCCAGAAGCCATGCCTCCGAAAGCTAGGAAGGGCGGAGAATCCTCGAGGCCAGTCCTCGAGCTACCAATGCCGTCAACGGACGTCCCTCCTCAAGGGCGGTCCCGCACGGTGCAAGGCACGTCTGCAGGCGAGGGCCGCTTAGGATCTCAGCTCTTCGTCGAGTTCCCACTCCAAGAGGGACTCGAGGCCTCGATCTCAGCAGAAGAAATCATGCCACCCAGGCGCGATGAGCGTCGGCATGAGCGTCCTCGGAAGGACAAAGCCGTGGCCGTAGGTGAGACGCGCCACGTTCAACCCCCTGTCACTGGAGGGGTTCTCGAAGCCCAAAATGCTCTCCTCCAGAAGTAAGAGCAGCAGATTCGCGAACTCCAGCAGCAGCTGAGGGCAGCGCAAACTGCCTCCTTAAGGCAGGCCTCCGAGCCTCAAGGGAAAAAGAGGAACGCCCCCAGCAGGGCAGCCCAGCCTCCCCGCGAGGACCTCGGAAATCATCTGGACCATAAACGGAGCCAGATTCATGACGAAGGCTCGAGCAACAGCCGAAGTCACCATAGCCGCGATGGCCGAGCTCATAGCCATCGGACCCCGAACCACTCCAAGCGAAAGCCCAGAGCCCAGACCCCAGAGGAGGACGACGAGCAAAAGCGGTTCGACAAGCGCGTCAGGCTTGCTCTTCAGCGTAACCTGGACGCCCGGGACCAGAAGCAGATCTGTGGTCACACCGATCTGGGGGGCTCACCCTTCACAAAGGACATCGAGCGCACCCCCTTGCCCAGAAAATTCTCTGTCCCGCGGTTCGTCCCCTACGACGGACTGTCGGACCCATCCGCTCACCTCCGACACTTCTCCCAGAAGATGTCCATCTGGGGGAACGAAGGTCACCTGAACTGCAAAATCTTATCCTCCAGTTTGGGTGACCTCCCCCTGAAGTGGTTCTGTTCTCTCCCAGTGAAGTCCATCTCGAGTTGGAAGGAGCTCCAGCTCTCCTTCCTGAAGAAGTTCCAGGCCTACAGCGTCGTCCCCAAGAAGGAAGGGGACCTCCTCGCCCTGAGAATGAAGCAGGGTGAGACCCTCGCCAACTTCGCCTAACGATTCTGGGCGGTCTACAGCCAGATTGAAGGCACCAGGGAAGGGATAGCAATCTACGCCTTCCAGCATGCCCTGATCCCCGGCCACGACTTGCGGAAGGACTTGGCCGGGAACCCCCTAGAATCTATGCCGGAGTTGATGACCCGGGTGAAGCGCTTTATTGCCCAGGAGGAAGACGAGATCCGAGCCCGGGATCAAGACGGGCATCCGGAGCCCAAGCAGGCCTGGGACGCCAGTTCGGCGGTGCCCACACCACCCAGGTCTGGGGGCACCAGCAGGTCAAGGCCTCCCACCGGCGCCTATCAAGGCATCAACGTCGTCTTCAGAGAGCCGATACACCAGCTCCTGAACAAAATAAAAGGTAAGCCGTTCTTCGAGTGGCCTCAGCCCTTGAGAAATGAGCCCACTAACGGCGATCGAAGCAAGCTCTACTATTCCTACCACAAAGGTAAAGGACACAAGACCGAGGAATGCCACTCTCTGAAGTGGTACCTGGAGAGACTCGCCGGCGAAGGCCACCTCCCAGAGTTCGTCAAGACAGAAGATGCCGGCGGCAGCGGGGGCCGAGTTCACCAGAGCGCCGCCCGGGACCCAGACAGCGAGGACTCCGAAAAAATCATTAACGTGATCCACCTGGCATCCTCGGTTCCCTCTCCCTCGTCTCGCGGACGCTCGCATCGCACAAAGAGAAGGTGACGGACGTCGAGCTCGGGCTGGCACCCAGAAAAGCTCGCCGCGGCCGAACTGCGATCAAAGCCCATATTCTGGCGGACTTCGACATCGTCTCGCCCAACTCGGCCCCGACCCCGCCTGACACGACGCTGACAGGCACAGGACACGAGCCAGAAGTAACTGAGACTGGACAGCCTCTCACCTCGGCAGCACCCTCTGGCCTGCGAGATGGGAACGGTCATTCCTGTAGAAATCGGCCTTCTCGCCCTGAGCACAGAGCCGAAGGAAGGCCGGCCCCGGGCTGGCATGGCCCGTTCGGGGTGATCTCACGGGCAACGAAGTCAGCCTGCAAGCGCAGACAGGGCAAGCCACTGCCGAGATCGCGGAATGCGTCCCGCTTGACGAAATTCTGTTTCTAAAAAATGTAGCAAGTCCCGATCAATGAAAGTGTCTTTTGCCCTGTCATCAAATCTGTATCATCTCTCCTTGCATGACTTCTACAGCTCCGGGTCCAACGCCCTGGAAAAGGCCTCGAGTCCACACTCGGTCGTTTCCTAAAGGTCAGGGTCCATCGCCCTGGAAAAGGCCTCGAGTCTAGGCTCGGTCGTTTCCTAAAGGTCAGGGTCCATCGCCCTGGAAAAGGCCTCGAGTCCAGGCTCGGTCGTTTCCTAAAGGTCAGGGTCCATCGCCCTGGAAAAGGCCTCGAGTCCACACTCGGTCGTTTCCTAAAGGTCCGGGTCCATCGCCCTGGAAAAGGCCTCGAGTCCAGACTCGGTCGTTTCCTAAAGGTCAGGGTCCATCGCCCTGGAAAAGGCCTCGAGTCCAGGCTCGGTCGTTTCCTAAAGGTCCGGGTCCATCGCCCTGGAAAAGGCCTCGAGTCCACACTCGGTCGTTTCCTAAAGGTCCGGGTTCATCGCCCTGGAAAAGGCCTCGAGTCCACACTCGGTCGTTTCCTAAAGGTCCGGGTCCATCGCCCTGGAAAAGGCCTCGAGTCCAGGCTCGGTCGTTTCCTAAAGCTCCGGGTCTACCGCCCTGGAAAAGGCCTCGAGTCCAGGCTCGGTCGTTTCCTAAAGCTCCGGGTCTACCGCCCTGGAAAAGGCCTCGAGTCCAAACTCGGTCGTTTTCTAAAGCTCCGGGTCCTGGAACCTGGAGAAGGCCTCGAGTTCGGACACTCGGCCGGATTCCTAAAGCCTGGGTTTTTACACCCCTCAAAGATCATTGCCGAGCTCACGCTTACACAGCCGAGATCAGCGGAATGACGACTCCACTTCGGCACAAGCAGCAGCCAACCATTTCGGCCAAGGGCAATCTGTCATCTCTTTGATCGACTTCGGCTACAAGGGTTAACAGCCCTGGAAAAGGCCTCGAGTTCGGACACTCGGCCAATTCCTAAACTCAGGGTCTTCACCCATCTACAAGGGTTAACAGCCCTGGAAAAGGCCTCGAGTTCGGACACTCGGCCGAATTCCTAAACTCAGGGTCTTCACCCATCTACAAGGGTTAACAGCCCTGGAAAAGGCCTAGAGTTCGGACACTCGGCCGAATTCCTAAAATCAGGGTTTCATCCCACTCTACAAGGGTCTACCGCCCTGGAATGGTCTGGAGTTCCTACACTCAGCATAAACCCCTCACACCTCGGTGCAAGGCGGTTCGGCCAAGGTCATCCATTTCGGCCAAGGTCAGATTCCTGAAATCCGGGTTCATACACCCCTCAGAAGGCCATAGCCGCACTCACTCTCGCCTAGCCGAGTCCAGCGGAACGATGGATCTACCCCGGCGCAAGGCAATTCGGCCAAGGTATGGATCCACCTCGGCGCAAGGCCAGCCATTTCGGCCAAAGCCAGCCATTTCGGCCAAAGTCAGTCTTCAAAAAAGAAAAGAGCTGTGCCATCACTCAAACACAGAAAAGCAGCACAAAAACACCAAGTGTTCCAGAACAGTGCAAGGAAAGTAAGAAAGAACTCAAAAGCATTGTACACAGTTTGGGTGATCACAGAACTCCTTTTTATTCATTGTAAACAGCTTCGTTACAAAAGTTACAGAACAGAAAGCAAAGTACAAAAAGGAGGATCGCAGTCCTCTGAAAACAGAAGATGAAGCAAAAACCTTACATACAGAAAGACAGAAATAAAGAGGACCCCGGCTACTGTGGCTTCGGCGACTCCACTAGGTCGATCACCGTATCTGCTGGACTAGTGGATTCGGCCGAAACCGCGACCTTGCTGGGAGCGTCGCTGGCAGGAGATTCTTCGACCAGAGCCTCAGGGGCAGAAGAGGCCTCACCCTGAGGCACGGCAGAAGCATCACTGGCGACCGGGGCACCGCTCAAGACCGGGGCAGCTGGAGCATCTTCCGGAGCAGGAGCAGCAGCTGGAGCAGGAGCAGGAGCAGAAGCTGAAGTAGCGCCAGCACCTCCCGAGCTCGAAGCAGCGCGGGTGCTGGCAGAAGATGGCGTCGCAGACGAAGAAGACCCCCGCCTAAACTTGGCCGCTAGGTCCCTAACGACCGGCTCCCTCGACCTTCCCGCCATGTCTTCTTCCCGATCGGAAGAAAAAGCGTCCACTATTTACCTCAGGTTCGACGGTCCCGAACTTGAAGTGGACGCCTCGGAACCGGATGTAGCTCGGCTCGCAACTGGATCGTTCACAGGGATCCCGGCGGACACCGCAATCAGTGAAGAGGCGACGCGTGTAGCCGTCGACTCGCTTCCCAGTACAGGCAAGACAGAGCATTTATCGCTTCAGAGCAGTTGAAGCGACACCAGACGACGATCGCCCCATCCCCGGACGGATTCTTCTAACTTTCGACCACAAAGGGCTAGGGCGCCTAAGAGGTCAAAAGCTAGGGGGCAATTGTGTGGGGAGATTTCCAGAGCCACAGGATTAAGCTAATCACAGCCATCAGATGAGGCTAAGCATTCTCACGTGCCATCCGCGTGCCATCTACGTGGCACCAATCTCACCCCGGCTACCAGGACAGAGGCCTTGGCCGAAGTCAAGCATCTCCGGGCCACTAGCGCCGAACTGGTCCACCCCGGGTGCCATCTCGGCGGGGAGCTCCACGTCGGCTGATCCACCCGGTGCCATCTCGGCAGAAAACTCCACCTCGGCTGAAGAAGCCAGGACAGTAGCCGAAGCAAGAGAGAACCTTCACTTGCGCCCCTCATCCCCCACGTCATCAGGCACGTGGAGGGATAGGGGCACGAGCTAGTGGGACAGACACGACATCCAGCCGCCCACAATCTTCGCCATATCCTGACAGGGCGGCATCCAGCGGCTGAGGCCACATCAGGGCAAGGCCCGAGGGCAGATCCCACGATCCCCTACCGCCAAAGGCGTCCAACACGATCTGGCCCAACAAGACGTGCATTAAATGCGACGTGGGCTGACCCGACGCGCATTTAATGCATAGTGGGCTGGATTGGACCGCAATTAATGTAATGTGGGCTGATCGTGACTTCCCTGTCGAATCACGGGACCCACACCACGATATCTCCCAAAGATACGTTCCAGACTCTATAAACAGAGGCTCATACCACCATCAAAGGTACGCACAATATAACTCAGAGAACAGTTACTCTGCCTCTCTTCTCCCTCTCCTTCCATTGTTCCAGTTCCCACACTGACTTCGCCATCGGAGAGCCTTGCGCCGCCCAGGCCAGGGTCCTCTGACCGTTTGCTCTTCTCTTTCAGGCTTTCGGACGGTATCCAGTCATTCCCAGTCATCATCTTCTCGGATAAGTCCTCTAAGGCACCTCCTTATTGTGGGTCATTATTTTCTGCACCTATAATAGTCATTGATTTAAGGGTCTCAAAAGGTAAAAGATATAAAATCAAGATGTAAGTTCAAGGTGACATGGTAGTTGGTGAAATCGATATGGTCATGATAAAATTTGTGCTACATGCAATTAAGAGAGAGAGAGACGACTTTAAGGGGCACCAAAAAAAAAAAAAAATTTGATGCATGTAATGACAGAGACAAATGTACATATAACTACTTGCATTTGTGGATAATAGACCTACTTATCTGGTTTATGACAAGTTGATTGATGCTGTCCACTTCATCTAGTCTGTGAAAAGATGAATATTTTCTTACCTCTAGCTTCTTTCATTTTAGATTCTTAATAAAGTGATAATGCGAATTGATCATAACATTCATGTAGAAATAACATTCTAATCTGAATGTGGTTGGATCAAATAAAAATCTATCCAATTGATAGCAAAAATATGTTAGGTTTCTTCCTTGTGAAAAATAGGCCTTAATGCAAATCAAGGTGGTTAGTTGAAAGTTTAAATAATCAGAGAGGATTACTTGAATTTCTTCATATTTATTTTTACTATTTCATCTATGTCATATTTCTAGAGATGGGAATGGATCGGGTATAAATGCGGACCCACCCTTATATCTAGACACACTTATTATCAAAGTGATAGGCAAAGCCCATGTAGTGCAGGTGGTTATTTTAAAAGTAATAAGCTCTAAATTCAACTTGACGGAACCAAACGGGACAGGTTTGGTATCACATTCCAGTGACTTATCACAGGGTGGGTCGGATTTGGATGAGATAAGTTTGAGACTGGACGGTTTTGGTTTACCCATACCAAACCCTCCCCGTTGCCATCCCTACCTATTTCATGACAGGGCATCCTAAGTGTGGAGTAAACTAATGAGTGGTCTTACATTTATAATTGATCACGGCCTATATGGATATCTCTAGTGGGACCCACTGGTTCTCAAGAGAAGGATAAAAAGAGAAAAAGGATCCACTAATTGCAAGTGTGGACATCTAGATGACACTTTCTTTCTTTGTACCTTGAGGAGTCCGAAGACAGGTTTATGATTTGTGATGCGAAATTTGCTCCGGTGACTGATGTTAGTTTGGATTGATTTGTTAAAAATTATTTTTTTTTAAGAGGATGAAAAGAACAAAATTGAGAAAAGCCCAACCCATTGCCATCCCTAGATGCAAGGGCCGAAAAAGTCCAACTACAGATCAAATCAAAGCCCAGGCCCCAGGCCCACTCCAATCCGGGAGAGAAACTAGGGCTTGCAGAAACTAGGGTTTTCTTGCCCCCTCTATATAAATACGTCTTTGCATTTCTTCCCATTTCCTCACTCGCCTCTCTTTCACTTCTTTCTTTTTCGACGAACGCCGAAGGAGGAGGAGGAGAAGAAGAAGAAGACGAAGAACAGGCCATGGTCCACGTCAGCTTCTACCGAAACTGTAATCTTCTCTCTCTATCTTACTCATTTTTGTCGATTTTACTCCGTGTTTGGATGGTCTCTGAAATCGTGATTTGAGGAGGTTTTGATATCACTTCGCAATTTCTTTTTCAGAGCCGATCCATCCATTTAGGGTTTAGGGACGATGCATGATCAACTAAGACCCTAACATTCTTCTAGATGGAATCGTGTTTTGGTGTTTTCTAAAATCGTGATTTGAGGAAGCTTTGATCTTGCCTTGCAATTGAGAATCTTCATACAGTTTGCGACTTTTTTTAGAGTAGATCCATCCATTTAGGGTTTAGGGGTAATTGCATCATGATCTAAAACCCTAACATTGTTGCAGATGGGAAGACTTTCAAGAAGCCACGGCGTCCATACGAGAAGGAGCGTCTCGACGCGGAGCTGAAGCTTGTAGGTGAGTACGGTCTCCGCTGCAAGCGAGAGCTTTGGCGCGTGCAGTATGCCTTGAGCCGCATCAGGAACGCCGCGAGGGAGCTTCTCACGCTCGATGAGAAGAACCCTCGTCGGATCTTTGAGGGCGAGGCGCTTCTTCGCCGGATGAACCGCCATGGGCTACTTGATGAGAGCCAGAACAAGCTCGATTATGTCCTCGCCCTCACGGTCGAGAACTTCCTCGAGCGCCGCCTGCAGACCCTTGTCTTCAAGTCGGGAATGGCCAAGTCCATTCACCACGCCCGTGTCCTCATCAGGCAGAGGCATATCAGGTAATCTCCCTCCCTCTATATAACATGGTCTTGTGGATGATCCGATCAGTGATAATGTTTGATAATGTTTGGTCGTTTGGAATCCAATAAACCCTAAACGCGTAACAAAGTAAGATTGGGTTTTCTATGGTGCTTTAATTTGATCACAGCACATCACATTATGTCTTTGACAAGTGCAAATACCATAGCCTCCTTGTAAGGACACAAGGAGTTCATTGAAAGAACCCCTAACTATGCATGCTCATGCGCTCTTACCTTGTTGGTTACAATTACTTTGTAAATTTGTAGGTTTTTCTTGAAACTGAATTGATAAAAAATGATGAATTTGGAGTGTTGGGAATAGAAGAGGTTTAGTATATTTTTGCTATCTTATGTAACATGAACTCGTGCATTGTTGTAGCATTTTTAATTATTTATTTTTGTTTATAACCTGAGAAAAATCCCGTTTGTTTAGAAACTCCCATGTAGATCCATATCTTAACCTTAGAACATAATTTGTGACAGTGTCAACAATTCTTTATTCTTTTATTCTTGCAAATGTAATCTCGCCACTATTCCATAAAGTTAATATGTAGCCCTTATAATTGTTAGGGTTTGTATTTGGGGAACATTGCTTAGGATTTATTCTGTTGTGACCAAGTTACTCAGTGGACTGCTCAACTCATTCTTGTGTCTTCACATCCCCTGGTATCCTAATGGTTATTTCGTTTGATTTAATCTATCTGGTCTCTTTATTGCCATTCTTGTTCCATTGTGTCGACACTCAAGTGTACCCACTCCAAGAGAGTGGACATGAAACAAAGAATTTGAGGGTTAACTCCTATATTCTAGGCCCAGCCCACTTTCCCACCTTGAGATATAGTTGAACGTATTTGGGACAAAATATTAGTAAACAGGATACATGATGGACCCAATGATGGATTGTGTCTTTGCATATTCACTATGGATGCTCGACTGTTGGGGTCATCAGTCATCTCCTTTGGCAACTCAAGAATTCTTCACAAAATGGGAAACACTTGCTCAATTGCATTTTCAATAATGAGAGGGAAATGCATAATATTTATTGAATGCATAAATGTGATCGACAATATACCTATTAGGGATCCTAGATAGGATTTTGTTTGCTTTCCTTTAGATGATTACATGCCCATAGCTTTTTCTAAGTTTATCTTTCCTCTCTTCTCGATTACATATGAATCAAATATATCTTGCTAGAATATCTTCTTAAGACTTTTTAAAACTAGACGAGCTATTGCAACTTTGAGGTTGTGGGTTCAAGTCATGTTACTAATTAAAAAAAAAAAAAACACCACGAATGTATGTTTGGAAGAATCTTCTTGAAAAATCGCTAGAGTAAGATTGAATTAAGAAAAAAAAAAAGAAAAAAAAGCAGACATGGACCCATGGTTGGGCCAATGGGCTGTCTGACCATGGGCGTCCAATGGTCCATTCATCATGGTTGCTGGCCAAATATGAGCCTACTCTGGAAATCTTTTTGTATTCTTGAGGCCTGTGGCCATGTCACAATCCGCCCAGTTAACCGAGTGGAGTTCCTAATCATCTGTTGAATTTCCCATTGAAAGTCTCCTTGAAGTATTAAAATTTTTATGCTAACGGGCATTGGAATTTTCGAAGTGACATAACACACGGCGATTTATTAAACTGATGTAGCCCAAGGCTAATGAGCTAGGCCTCAATCCATTGGCCCCCCCCGCCCCCCCCCCCCCCCCCCACCCGCTGGCCTAACAGGCGCAGCTCAGCTATATGCAAGTCAAGAGGACCAAATAAAACAATAAATTATTTTTTCGTGTGATATCTCCATTAGGATAATAATCTCCTTAAACCATTCCAAAAAAAAAATTCTCCTTAAGCATCTCCCTTTACTTTAGTTTCCCTTTTTTATTGGAGTCTGGATGCAATAAATTTGTTTTTTTATTTATTCTTTTTAATTTTTGAAGAAGGGAAACCCACATGCAAAGATGAAATTATTTCCTTTGTTTTTTCAAGGGGCCCTCCTCATGTATTCTGAAAAATTACATCAATAATATTCAGATTTGTCCTTTCTCTTTGGAGTAGGACCCTAGAGGTAATTTTGTTAGCTGTGTCACCAAGCCACCTTAATCATCTTTCCCTCCAAATATAAGACAGCTTAGTTGGCAAGATCCTATACTTTTTTCCATTATTTGTATTAACAGGTCCCACCTAGTAGCTAAGCTTGGACTCCGCTGATGGTAAGCCCTAGTACTTCAATGGAAGTCCCATTTTCCACATCTTAAAAAAAAGGAAAAGGAAAAAAAAAAAACTAGAAAAAAGAAATGGTCTGTTTCTTCAGCCTATTGTAAATGAGTTGAGCGCAGCCTCCTACAGCCAAGTTCAAAACCCTTTTCAGTGGCTCTACTTTGAATGCCCTGCCCTCTCCATAAGTTTTCTTAATCCTTTCGCCCTTATAATATACCAAGGGTTGAAAGGATATCCTTTCCTAGGACCCCTTGAGCCATTGAATGTGGTTGAAGGGGATCCAATCACTGAAATCAAGAAGGATAATCACATTTTGATCCAAGCCTCCATTTTACCGCAAAGCCCATTCAATGAAGTATATAATGTAGAAATCTTAAGTCAGAACTCCATCCAGTATTTGTCTATCTTTAACAAAAGTGTCTTCTTAAGGACCACTTATAGGATGGGAAATTCCCAAATTTTATTAGCAAGAATCTTAGCTTAACATTTGCTAGATACACCCCACCAAATTAATTGGCCAGATGTGTTTGATGTCCATTGGATTCTCTCCCTATGATACAATATTGATAAAAGCGGTCAGATCTTTATTCAAGTGGCCTTGTCTGTGGACAAATTTCTAACTTTCACCCTTCTTTTACATAAGAGAAATTTCCACCATATACGTTTAAATGTCTCCAATGATGGACAGCACCCTATTTTAGGTCAAATATATCTCTACGAGTGGACCCCAGCAAGGTTTGGATTTTGTCTGATACTTATTGGTTGTTGGTCTTTGCCAACAATATAATGCTGAGTGTATTTTGTCTGTATCTACTCTATTGCCAGTAGCAGACAATAATTTGCCTATACAACCCATAATTTGCTGTACTCGCCAATAAATTAACTTTTTTCCTCAAATTTATTTGCAGTTTCTTCATAAAAGGTTGTCTTAGTTGATTCATTGAACCTATATTTAGTGTAAGCATATAAATACCTTAAATCAACTAGATTTTAATTTGTAAGAATAGTGATTCACATGAAGAGAGGGAAGAGCAGATGTTGAAAGCAAATAAAGCATACCTTAAATCAACAATGTAAAATGCTTCAAAATCTAGAAAGATGGAAAGGGGTAAATGAAAAAAATTAGATTGATGCCAAAAGCAAGAGGAATACTGGGAGTCGAGAAATTCATCAATGAAGTCGCCTGATGGAACTTCAGGAGATTGGGGATGAGGGAACATAGAGCATCAGTATGATTTTTTTTTTAAAGTGTATATGATCTATTACGCCGAGAATCAAAATGAGAAGAGGTGAACAAACATATTGTACTGGATAGGGATTTGGAATCAAGGAGCAAAGAGCAGCAGTGAGGAATTTATCAAAGAAAAAAGAGTATGCATCCATGACTCCAGGAAACAAAATTAGAATAGGTAAATCAAAATATTGTACTGGATTTATGGATACCAACAGGATGTGGTTTTTTCATGTGGATTTATGTAGACTAACATGTGCATTGGAGGTTTACTTGTATTATGGTAGTACAAAGCATTGGAGGTTTACTTGTATTAAGGTAGTACAAAAGTTAATTTTTTTGGCATTCACTATAAATTGTTTGCAAACCAGAGGATGGTTTTGGCCTTACATGCAAAGGTCCGAATGGGAAATCAGAAATGATTTTCAGTGGCAGTTCAAAATAATATTCAAACGTGCATGGATTTGCCATTGTGTGTTTTGATCATTTTAATATTCTTAGGTATTCTAATGAAAAGGAGGGGAACACATGTATTTCAGTGGCAATGAATAGATTTTCATCATTCATTAACGATCATGAGCTGATTGACCTCTGCTTCTCAGGGGCAGAACAGGACTTTATTGGGGAGCACTGTTGAAAAAAAAAAAAAAAAAAAACTATTTTGGGGTTTGGGGGGCATTGTAAAAAACTGCTGCATGTTCCATTAATCTGAAGTGCTTTTTTCTTTTCATTTTTTTTTTTTTTTTAAAATTTGGCCACCCCCAGCCCCCCCGTACCTAGTTCAGCTTCTGCTGGCTCTTATAGAGGGAAGCTCTGTTGTAGTTCACCAGGAATGGTTCAATTTTCTACTTAATTTCTTCCATTCTTTATTGGTAAGATCAGTTGACCTTAATTTTGTAACCATTCCTTCTTAAACCTTCAAGAAAGATGCAAACAAGTGTGTTTCATTTTGCATTATTTCTTTTGAAGATTTCTTTTTTATTTTTTATTTTGAATGATTTCATGGTTAAATACTTTTGCTAAACTTGCAGGGTTGGAAGGCAGGTGGTGAACATTCCTTCTTTCATGGTTCGGGTAGACTCGCAAAAGCACATTGATTTCTCACTAACGAGCCCACTTGGAGGTGGCCGTGCTGGTCGGGTGAAGCGAAAGAACCAAAAGGCCGCTGCCAAGAAGGCTTCTGGTGGTGATGGTGATGAGGAGGATGAGGATTAAGCATCAAACATCTTAGTTGCAAGAGATTTTGTCTCTTTCGAAGCCTCTGAGTGAGTACTTTGTAGCAAGAAACTTTGTTTGCTTTGTTATCAAACAGTCTTTTTGTTTTGTTAAGCATTAGGTGATGGATGTTTGATTTAAGTTTTTTGGTTTGATATTGTGGTGACTGGATTTCTGGTCCAATATGAATCAATTATCTCATTAGTTATGACGTTTAAGTTTTTAATTTTTATTCAGGCTTTACACTTTCTCTGATAAGAAACCACTGCGTATTTGTGTTTTGTTGCATTGAGGGTTTGGATGTTCTCTACCCTACCCAGGTCAGGGGTTTGCCACATGGCATTATTTTTCCCCCCTCTTATATGTTTCAAGTCTTGTTTTATTTTCCAAATCAAAGTATTGGAATTTACATTATGCATTTTTTCCACCACCATCTCAACTTCAGACTTGTGGGGATATGGGAGGCATTTTATAAATTGTCTGTTTTGTTAAAACATTTTTGAAACGTTTTGATGTGTTGATTTAGATGTGAGGGTGTGAGGTTTTGAGGAGCCGTCTGGATCTAGGATTTCAGTTTGTTTGGATGTTGGTTCTGGTACATGATGGCCCTTAAGTTCTTCACTTCCCCACAGAAACAATGTGACTATTTTTTGAGTACCCCAGCTTAGGGGGGCCGAGGGAGGGAGGGATCTGAATACTGCCGCTCCTTACCACTTAGCCATGTGACTTGGATATGTTCAAAAGCCTTTTCTATATTTTTGTTGCATGTGGAGGGAAATATAAGCGTAGCCCCACACAGAATCGTCAGCTCGATTCGCCAGCCCTGTGTCACTTACCTGATTTGGGCTTTTGTTGTATCATGTGTCTAGCGACACTACGGACTGTCCAATTGTCCAACTTTTGGACATGTTTTCCTTATGTGTACTGATTATTGTCTACTATTTTGAAGGGGAAGAAAGCATGCTCCTGTTTTATGTTCTCAATTTTTTTAGTTTTCTCTAAATCTGTGAGATGGGCCATCCTAGGCTTATGATGAATCCTATTCCTAGCCCTCGATTGAATAGTCATAAAGTTTGTTGGTCTTTTAACATGAGATTCAATCTCTAAAAGTTGATATGGCTATGATGAGAATGAAATTGGGCCTGGTGGCAGATCATGGGAGGATGAGAGTGTGAAAAGAGCTTGTAGTGATCAAAGGTGGGCCTAAGTGGGCCCCATGTGGCACACACAATGTATACACTTGCAAAAAAAAAAAAATAGTATCTAAAAGGTTTCAGTAATTTTGTCGAACAAGCATACGTGCTGTGGAGTTAGCAATTTATTGTCATTTTCAAGGTAAAAAATCACTACTTGGCATCATTAGCAGGTTATGAGACAATATAAAGCCTTCTATGTGAATGGAAAATATCTAGAAATTTAGCATTTTGGTAAGCACGCCCTTTTAATCCTCCACCTGAACAGCCTTCGCAAAAGGGTGTTGGTTTGTGATGATTTAAAAATACTTTCTATTAATTTAATCTTTTTTAAGTTAATTACAAGAAGGTGCTTCATGCAATTCATTACAACACATTTGCCCAATTTTCTTTTGGGTATTTTAAGTTTGGTGTTACCCATTCTCTTTTATCAAGCCTACTTGAACAGCCTCTGAGAATAGGGGGACTATTTATTTTTTTTATGATAGAAAAGTACTTGTAAGTTTTATTAGACAAAAGGTGCCTCATGTAATTTTAAAGTCATCAAAGCAAATCTGTCTAATTTTTAGATTTCAATAATTTACATGAAGATAAACGCAACCGAGTTAATAATTTATTTTTCCTTTTTGAAGGTAAAGAATTGCTACCAACACCCAGTGATGTATCTGGATCTCATTCATGGATCCCACTTATTAATTATTGGCAGGATGTTTATTCTTCAAATGGGCCCCCAGCAAATTCAGTTTCTTGATTAAATGAAAACTACATACCCCTTGAACCCCTTTTCTTCCATCCACATTTCCTTTCATAGGAGCCATCCATGCTCCATTGTATGATCCACCTTCCACATTAATTCCTTTTAATAAGAGAATACTGTGCTACACTTAGCTTTCATTGCCTTCGCATTTGAGGATGGTTATTTTTATTGAACAGGTTTTGATAGGATTGGTCACCAAAGGAAAGTTTATATGCTAATTAGATTTTATGCTAATTAGAGCCAATAGGTCGTAAGTTTAAATATGAGGAACAATTCTGGGTTGAAATTGAGCGTAAGAGTCTTGTTTCTTTACACTAGAATTTTCAAATGCCAAAAAAGTGGAATTCCAAAATACTAATCCCTCTCAGAGCATTTCAAAACTCAGGTACCCGGAGAAAGAAGTTTGGTTGGAATTCCGGCACCCCAACTGTGAACCCTCCTATCAACAATAAAGTGGACCCCATATTCACAATTATAAAAATTGGGCCCATTCAATTCCTATCAAGATGGGTCTATGTTGAAATTTCTAAAATTGGGTCCTACACTTTCGTTTCTAAAAGATGGGCCCATGTACCATATACTTGAGGTGCATCCACATTATAATTCTTACAGTTGGGTCTCAAGTTCACAACCACAAAAGGTGCGTCTCATGTACTACAAGGCATAAAATGTGTAATTCCATTGTAAAATTTATGTAGTAATGAAACATGAATTCTACGAAATTCATAAATTTAAAAATTTTCGGGCAATAATTTAAATGAAAATGAAACGTAGAATTAAAAAATGACAGAATTCAATGGCATTTTAGAATTCCAGCATTTGAAATTTTCAGATAACCTCTAGACATGAATTCTAGTAAAGAAACGGGTCTTTTAGCGGTTTAAGTTTAATTTTCTTACTTTTAATCATTTTTATTTCAATCTGAAATCTCCAAACCAAGTAATAACAAAACCTTAGTTCTCTTGATTAGTGATCATCAATGGGCCATAACCATCTGAAACTTTTGCCTCTGGTTGTCTTTAACCATCTGATACCAGTGATCACTAGTTAGGTCTATTCAAGGTGGGGCCCACCCAATTCATAGCGGTCCTCTGATGAGCCGTACAACGTTGCTTAAACTCTCTGGACAGAAGTGCTTTATCATCAGGTGGTCCATCACCATAAAAATATGTTTGGGAATTGGGATATCCGAGAAAGAGATAAGAAACAACGAAGTGCCAGAGAGAATCGACCCCCAAAAGTACCAACCAAAACAATCAATCTTGATACGATGTACCATGCTAAAGGATTTACCATCAATGAATAATAATAGCCGTTCGTTTTGTGGGCCCCACTGAACGGTAACTATGGTATCCAGCTCAAATGATTGGTATGATTGGGCCACAAGCTTGGGGTTTAAACATCTATGATTTGATTTGATGACATAAATTTTTTTTAACAGCACCTAACCCCCACCGAATTGAAGAGACTCGAACAAATAGTCCTATTTATCTCCATATCCAAGTACAATACTAGATGGATCGGATTTGGATCCAAGCCCAATACATAGACCCAAGCTCATCGGATCTAAATTATAGATTATAAGTGTGCTATTTTGCCATTTGGTGCGACATATCTTTCTCATAAAAAGGAATTAATTTTATTAAATAATGAGAATTTCTCTTTTTTAGTCGAGGTCGAGGAGTAAGAATGCTGGATTTCTTTTATTTAAAAAATAAAAAAAGGCGGAATCAATCATCTAATTGGAAAAGCAAGTCCTTTGTAAAACTTGGATATTAATATAAAAAGGTAATTTGATGATACTGGTATGAATGCAACTGATCTGTACCTTGCACATTGTGTAGACCACAATCACAAAGAATGGCTTTATTAGACTTGTCATCTATCATGGGCCCACTAGATGGACATTCCCGGATTTTCCAACCCTAATTTACACTGCATGCACAAGTCATGTGGTTGGTCATTGGTGACGACTGAGTAACTAGAGTCAACATCTCAACATATACCAATCCAGTCAACATCTCAACAGACTAATCCAGCCATCTCTCTCTTTTTAT
The DNA here is from genome assembly GCA_012931725.1 of Litsea cubeba. Classification (NCBI taxonomy): domain Eukaryota; kingdom Viridiplantae; phylum Streptophyta; class Magnoliopsida; order Laurales; family Lauraceae; genus Litsea; species Litsea cubeba. The sequence continues at coordinate 14,426,543 of CM022945.1, forward strand.
CTCTTGTGCAGAGAAAAGGCATTCTATTGACCTAGAATGATTATGTAAGCCCATGTCGCCGTACATTAGTAGGGCCCATTCAGATGTTCAAGTCCCCTGTCTCATCTTTAGGTGGGCCATAGCGAGGTGCAGGCCACACTGAAAAGGCTTGTAGATAATACTACAATAATAATAAGTTTCTGATGAAGAAGGGGATGGTACCAATCCTTGAATCCTTGACCTCTTGTAGGTGCTGATGTGCTGATCATAATCATGCAATTATAGAGACACAATGAAGATTGGTCAATAATAATAAGTTCAAAGTAGTGGAGATTTCTTTGGCTTTGCTTCCCACCCATGTGTCTCTTGACTCTTGACTCTTGAGTCCCTTTCCTTATGCTTGAGATAAATTGATTCCATCTCTTTCCTCTATATATATATATATATATATCAATCCTTTTATCATCTTCCCTCTCTCCTTTCTCTCATACACATGCAAACGCGTCTTTTTTCTTCTACCTTCTTTTTTAAAGCATTTCCTTCTTGGGTTGTTTCTCTCTATCACTCCTCTTCCATTTCACACCTGCACTCCTCACAACTGCACTCCTCATAACTCCCCACACAAAACCCTCCAAATACAAAAAAGAAGAAGAAGAAGAAGAAGAAGAAGAGCTCTCTCTATCACTTCTATTATCGTGAGAGAAATATATATAGTGTAACTAAGAAGAAGATGATCAAAGGCAAGGACATCTACGACGTCCTGGCGGCGATCGTCCCGCTCTACGTAGCAATGATACTTGCCTATGGCTCCGTCCGGTGGTGGAAGATCTTCACCCCTGACCAATGCTCCGGCATCAACCGCTTTGTCGCTGTCTTTGCCGTCCCCCTCCTCTCCTTCCACTTCATCTCCTCCAACAATCCATACGCCATGAATTATCGCTTCATCGCTGCAGACTCCCTCCAAAAGGTGGTCATCCTCACCGCGCTCTTCCTGTGGCAGGCCTTCTCCCGGAGAGGCAATCTAGACTGGATGATTACCATCTTCTCCCTCTCCACCCTCCCAAATACCCTTGTCATGGGCATCCCACTACTCAAGGCCATGTACGGCGACTTCTCTGGCAGCCTCATGGTGCAGATCGTCGTCCTCCAGAGTGTAATTTGGTACACTCTCATGCTCCTCATGTTCGAATATCGCGGTGCTAAGGCCTTAATCACAGAGCAATTCCCTGACACCGCCGGCTCCATCACTTCCTTCCGCGTCGAATCAGATGTCATGTCGCTCAACGGGCGTGACCCATTGCAGGCCGAGGCGGAGGTGGGAGATGATGGGAAGCTCCATGTGGTGGTGAGGAAGTCTTCTGTTTCATCGAGATCAATGGTGTCTTCATACAATAAATCCCATGGATTGAATTCAATGAATTCCATTACGCCGCGGGCATCGAATTTATCTGGGGTGGAGATATATTCAGTGCAGTCGTCCAGGGAGCCGACGCCAAGGGCGTCTAGCTTCAACCAGACGGATTTTTACGCCATGTTTGCGGCATCGGCAGCGAGTAAGATGCCTAGTCCGAAACATGGTTATGCAGGGAACTTGAATTGGGAGGTCTATTCATTGCAGTCATCCAAGGGAGTGACGCCGAGGACGTCCAATTTTGATGAGGAGATGGTGAGGGGGAAGAAGAAGGGAGGCAGGAGTATGAGTAATGAGTTTTTGAATGGTGGGTTGTCGTCGTCTTCGTCGTATCCGGCGCCGAATCCAGTGTTGTTGGGGGCGGGGAGTGGAGGGAAAAAGAAAGAAGGTGGTGGTGGTGGTGGTGGTGGGGTTGGTAATAACAAGGAGTTGCATATGTTTGTATGGAGTTCAAGTGCTTCTCCGGTTTCTGAAGGGAATCTGAGGAATGCAGTTAATAGAGCAGCTTCTACAGAGTTTGGGGTCTTGGATGCTGCTTCTAAGGCTGTCGTCCCACATGATATTGGTGCTTCCAGAGGTAGCTCTCTTAATTACCCCACATGCAATTCTGGGTCTGGGTCTGGGTCTGGGTCTGGGTCCCTTTGCATGCTTGTTAATTCCTATGGCCTTTTCTTAGAAAAACTTCAATCATAAAGCTTTGGTTTATGATTAATTAGTAAAGATTAGAAACTTCATATATATATATTCTAAAAAGGAGGTTCTCATTTATGTGATATGTAATGTTTTAATTTACCATCACATGAGACTCCCTGCAATCAATCTAACCCGCCACACTTACTAACCCCCAGTGATTTGACACTCACCTTAATTCTAAACTCATTTGAATTAGATTTACTGTTGGATTGATTTTGAAATAGCCAACCTTAAGGATCCTAAATCCATGGTTGTGATGATTTGATTGATATATATATATATATATTGTCAAGATTATATCCGCAATGACACCTTTTTATTTCAATACCTCCCATGATTTGCATTAATCCAAGTGGAACACATAAAGGGGCTTGGACTTTTTGTATCTTGTGCGAGTTGTGAGAGGTACCTGCTCTTAGCTGAATGTGTACCTCTCAGCTGAATTCAACCTGTGGTTATCTTATACATTTATTGATTAGGTAATATTAAAGTGAAAATTGTTCTCACATATTGTGTGAGAACTTTTTTTGTGGGCCCATTAGGGGATGGGACCAAGGGGGATGGAAAGATCTATATGAGACCACCTCAAGTGTTAAGTTTGACCCCAAACCCATGCCCCTAACCCCTTTATCCGTGGCCCACAAGTTTAATGGCTTCATATTAAAAAAAAATATTTAACCCTTGATCCAACGGTTTAATTTATTTAGATGTGTGCCAATCCTTGGGATTAGTGACTATCAGGAGGTTCCCTATTGGTTGCTAGGTTTAGATGGGTTGCTAGTTGGGCTCCGCAAAAAAGCTCTCATATAATAAGTGAGAACTAGTTCTCACTTGAATATTTTTCTTATTTATTTATTGCTTTATTGTAGTTATCATATATAGATGCTTTTGTTTGTAGATGATTTATGATAGCATATTCCAAATATAGCGCAATAATTGTTATACTTTTTTATGGTTTTTTTTTCTTAATATGGTAACATCAAATTTCCTGCAAACTACTGTATATGCAAATGGGTGTTTCAGGTTTCCATGAATCTACTGAGAATGCTAGCCCTATTGGCAAAATAGGAGCAGACAGAGAGCTTGAAATTGAGGATGGACCCAAGAGCCCAAGGAAATTGCGTTCCCTTTTTCTGGGCCAGAAAAAGGCTGATGGGCCGCAAGGAGGAGAAGATAAGATGATCGGAACCACACATCAGATGCCCCCTGCAAGTGTCATGACTAGGCTCATACTTATCATGGTGTGGAGGAAGCTCATCCGAAATCCCAACACCTATTCCAGTCTGATTGGTGTTGTATGGTCGCTCATTTCTTTCAGGCAAGAATCTTCCACCTTAAAAATTACTCCTCTCATTAGAAAAATAGTAGTTGTAGCATTATTTTTATTTATTTTTGTTAAGAATCAATATTATCAAGGTAGATCATGATAAGATTTGATCCTCTTGTTTATCTTTGAAAGTGTAACATATTTATAGTTGGGTAGTATTCAGGTGGGAACTGTTCCTATATATTATGTGAGAACTTTTTTGTGGGGTCCAATTGTAGGCTCCATTTGGGGATGACACTAGAGGGAATGGAAAGATCTATATGAGACCGCTCCAAGTATCAAGTTTGACTCCAAACACATGCCCCTAATCCCTTCATCCATGGCCCACAAGTTTAATGGCTTCATATTCAAAAAAATACTCAACCCTCGATTCAACGGTTCAGTCCATTCGGATATGTGTCAATCCTTGGGATTAGTGACTATCAAGGAGTTCCCTATTGGTTGCTAGGTTTGGATGGATTACTAGTTAGGCATTGCAAAAAAGTTCTCATATAATAGGTGTGAACTAGTTCTCACTTGAATATTTCCCTTTCTAGTTCTGGCATATACATTACAATGTCTGCCTAATAGGTACATGGTAGACTGTTATTTATTAATCTTATCTCGCATTCTAAGTAATAATGCTCGAAGAATTTATTAATCTTAGCTTCTCCATTAATTCTTGAATTGCTAAATTGCCATTTAGGAAAGGAATCCATTGAAGTGATTTGCTAAAGTGTCCTTGACAGCATTTTTTTTAATTGAGTATGGGTGGTTATGCTAATACAAAAGGATCGTTGAAGGAATGTGGACCATCTCCAATAGAGAGAACTTAAACAAACTAATAATGGAATTAGCTTGACAACATCAAAGTAGCTAGTCATTAAACAAGATTTGCCTTGTTTTTCATTTGAACGATAACAGATCTTGCTAATTGTGAAACAATCCCATTTTAATTAACTTTTCAGGTGGAACATTGCGATGCCTTCTATTGTGCAAGGCTCCATACAGATATTATCGAATGCTGGCTTGGGAATGGCCATGTTCAGTCTAGGTACAACAAATAAAGTAATCTCAAAGTTGAATTAGGCACTAAATTAGTGAATGTTTAATTAACTTACATTGTTATTTAACAGGTCTTTTCATGGCTTTGCAACCGAAGCTCATCGCTTGTGGAAGATCAGTTGCGGCGTTCTCTATGGCTGTTAGATTCCTGACGGGTCCCGCGGTAATAGCAGCAACTTCCATTGCCACTGGCGTTCGTGGGGTTCTTCTCCATGTCGCCATTGTTCAGGTGCACGTCCTAATTCACAATTATCATCATCAAAGGCTTGTCCTAACTATGTTGTATTAGATACATAAACTTTGTTTAACCATTTCAGTCTGTCTTGGTCTAAATCCTCGTAATCGACACTCATGAAGAAAAAAAGAGAGAAATCATACTTGATGGTGTAGACTCATCCAATTAAATCGTGTAAAATAAAAAGAAAGAATTCTTAATGGTTTAAGTTGTTGATTGCAGGCAGCTCTTCCTCAAGGCATTGTCCCCTTTGTATTTGCAAAGGAATACAATTGTCACGCTGATATACTAAGTACTGCGTAAGTAGAAACCTGAAATCCTAACACTACCCATTTTTGTGTCTTAGTGAAAATAATGGCTTACATTAACTATATGTTTAATTTTCACAACTTTTGCAGGGTCATATTTGGGATGCTCGTTGCACTGCCTATCACAATACTCTATTACATTCTTCTTGGGCTCTAGAGAGAGAGCATGAAACTAGAGAATAGAGAACACAAAGTATATTGAAGAAAATCCGAGGTTGATGGCAAGTAACATGGCCTAAGATAACAAGATGCCATTGGATTCAGTGTACAACTCAGGACTTATCTGCTTATGCATGTGATCATTGGGATATGGAAAATTGCATGCCATCCAGTTTTTTTTATTCTAATTGCTATTAGTTTATGTAGTTACTACACAAGGCAAAGTGCTTGTGTAGAAAATGGTTTTGTTGCCAACTGATGAAATTTGAACCTACCACAGAAAGGAAAATGTGAAATTTATTGGATTCTTAGAAGAATTAGTTCATCGCTCCTCTCACCTCTTTCTCTCTCTCTCTCTCTCTCATTAAAATAAGCAAATGCATTTAGGGCACATTTGTGTAACGTATTCTCCACGGAAAAGTGTTCTCATTTTCTGCAAACGTCATTTTCCATCATTTGGTTAGTTTTCTATGAGGAAAAGCAACTTTTTTTTTTCAATTTGATTTTCAGTGATTCTGTGAAAAAGCCTTTCCAATAGAAGTCTAGGAAAAGTGGACCATTCTGCAGAAAACAGAGTCTACGGACTTCTTTCTATGGACTCTACACACATGCCCTAAGTGCCCTCTTCCTTCAAAGTTGAAAAACATTACCTATGTTATTGCTTTTCCTTCATTTTCTATGGACTGTAATTTATTTTTTCTGTTAACAAACTGTCCAGGCTGATTATAGTTAAAGGTCATTTTCAACCTTTTAAGCGGGTTTTAGTGAAAATATTTGAAATGGTTAAAGTTGATAATTAACTTTGTTAGGAAGTATAGATGTATGTGAAAATCAAGATAGAGTTATTCGTAAATACTAGACAATAAAAGTGGTTATACCTAAATCCAAAGAAAAATAACATTTTTATGTTAGAAATCAAGGGGTGAGATGGTTGACTCCCTGCACTGTTCTTTTCCTTCTTTCTTGTCATATGGAATTGCATTGATTGGTTTTACTTAACGGATAACTTTGATTACTTTTTTATTGCTGGTGCATGTGACTCTCAGAGAGAGAGATCCAAGCTTCTTACTGTATCATCTCAATTTTGCAGTACTAGTAAAAGCCATGTGCCAAGCACATGATAGAAATGGTATTGAAATGTCCAATGGGCTCTCTGCTTATTTGCAAGAGGAATGGATTATTTTTGTTACAAAGGCACTATATAATCCTGTTTTGGAATATATATATATATATATATATATATATAGAGAGAGAGAGAGGAGAGAGAGAGAGAGAGAGAGAGAGAGAGAGAGAGAAGGGGAGGCATTTTGGAGAGAGAGGCATTTTGGAAACACATGGTCAAGTACAATTGCAGATGGGCATCTTGGCAAACATGTTGCAGCAAGTATTTAATAGAGTTGCTATATTGTGTCAAATAAGTAGGCAAGTGGGACTTTTAATAAACGAATTATATAGATATGTTCTTAGGAATCAAATGGGAAAGTGCATTCTTGGAAAGAAGTGGTTCAAGTACCTAAGATTGCAATCTTAGCTTCTTGGAGAATCCATTTCAGTTGGGAATTAAAAAAAGAGGAAGTTGCAATATTAGTTGTGAAATAGGGAGAATGAAATTGAAGTACTTCTCAAGGTTAAACTAAATTGACCCACAACCCACTTCTTGGAAGAATTAATACATTGTTAATTTTAATGTTGGAAAAAAAAAAGTGAAAGTATGCAAAAAAAAATTATGGTTTGCGAAGTCTTGATCTTTGTCACTAAATCAAATTAGATAGGGATGAAAGCTGAGCCACCAAGTGTTAGAGAGAACCAATTGAATTTGGTTAGAGATAATTACGATTGGATTGTTAGAGATTTTGAATAATCCTGTGTGAGGGCGGGGACTAATGGTACGCACACTGAGTATTTAGAGAAAAAGAAAAGGCTCAGAGGGGACTTACTGACATTATAATGCTTATATTTTAGACCATGGTAAAGCAAAATTTGGATGCTGTTGAGTTTTGATATAAAATATTCTTAGCACATATATACAACAAGATCTTCCTATAATCTTCTGTCTTCATTTTCAAATTAAAAAATGCATTACTTAGCAGCTAGCTTTCACTAATAATAACAATATTAGTTTCAACTGAAAACACACAGTGTTTGTCCCTTTTTTTTGTCTATAAGTCATCAGCTATTCTATTCACAGCATGTGGGTACGTGCATGAGATCTGAACCAATAATCCAATGTGCCCTACATGAGTGAGAATCTTACCATTTAACTCTTAACAACTAACCCCACATTGGGTTTTGTGTCTCGTGTTCCGAGTTAACTGCATTGATTCATGAGTTAGCTAGGGACCATGTATTAGGTCAAGTGTGTTTTGCTAATTGTATTGGGCTTTCTTAGGGGCTACGATAGAGAAAGAAAGTTATATATGTGATATAACTTGCAGTAGACCTGGGCTGAGTGTGTTCTCCCAAAGTGTGGAAACAGATTGAGAGTTTTCTCTGTCCATGGAGGCATGGACATAGGATTTCTCCATTGTGTGTTTGTTTTGTGTGGCTTGATCACCAATCATATGAAAAAAAAATTTCATATGCACACACTATAATTCTACCCACTTTCTGGGTGCCCTTTTTTCCCCTCAATTCATCCTATATTGTGGCTTTTACTTCCATCAAACAACTCTCAATGAATGATTAAAAAGGTACATCCCATGATGGTAGAAGTTTTTTTTCCCGGGGTTGGGATATCTGAGATAAGGCCCATAGCAGGTCATCGAATCGTGTCCCATAGATTCTTGCGACGTGTACAAAATCCAACCACTATAAGCACATGAAGCTCAAATTCAACACCATAGTCCACAATCAATGACAACAATGGCAACAACACTTGTGACAAAAAAACATATTCCCATGAGGGCAACCAAATGGGGTACCCCATTTAATTTTGATTGGAATTGCACATGAGAAACCGCCCAACAATCTGCCCTTTTCCTGATTCCCCTTCAAACAAAAAGGAGTGGAAGAAATCCTGCATGGGAAGAAACCGACAGGGAGGGAAGATAAAAAACACCCAAGAGACAGCAAGAGCTGGCAAATCAGAAACATTTCTGTTAGATGGAGTATGCATATATACTGAATCTATATATATCTCCCTTGCAGTTTCATCTCCCCCTCCCTCTTCCTTTCTCCTTCTTGTGTAAGTACATATTTTATTATAGGTGTATGCATTAATGTTTTGTCTTTTGGCTTAGGGTCCCAAGGTTCTGGTCCCTTGGCTTGTATTGGTTTTCTATAAAAAAAATATTTGTTGATTTGTTTCAAGTGGGACTTGAAAGATTTGTATTTTCAGAGGAAAAGATTCCAATGCAGTTCCCGATAATTCAGTGCAGTGCAGTTTGCTCTACGTCCACATATATGGAGAGAGCTGTATCTAGACTTCTAGAGGCCACATACATGGAGATGGGGAAATCTGACCAGAGTGGTGTCACTGGTGTGATTGGAGTTGAGTCAGTCAGCTATGTGATACATATACATATCTGACTCAGATGACAATAAGGGGCTTGAGGGTACATGGCCAAGATCATTTGACCTTTGTAGATTCGCCATTTTCAATGGATTGTGTGTTAATCTAAGGATCAACACGCATAAATTGAATGTACTCGTTATTAGGATAGATTTGAATAATACAAGTGTAAATCTAACATATAAACATGCATCTAATTCCATGACAACAAAAAAAAAAAAAAAATCGCGAATTATTTTGGTTGAACAACTCCCTTTAGTTGGAAATTTGTAGAATTATCTTTTTCTTCTTCATTTCTACATGATATCGACACGAGCGATATGTTTTTGTGAAGTGAGAAGCTGTAACCCTTAAATTCTATATAAAGAGTTTCTCTCACCATTATAAAATATGTATTTTAATAGGTTTTAGGAAACCAATATTGCTTATAGCTAATAAGAGTCCTATATATATATATATATATTGGTAGTGCTTTTAATACCAAAGATATCTCTTAAAGAGATATATCAAATAATATGAAAAAACTTTCTCATGAACTTGGTCATCCAAGTTGGGCTCATTATTGTGGGCCACACTCCCTAAAGTTAAAACATTTGTGGATAGGACAATCCTGATTGTTGGATTAATGAATGCTTCCATGTAAATGCATAAGATTGGGCAGTAACAAGTGGTAAGCATTACTTATAAATAGACATGGCGGATTGTGGAGTTGATGAAAAACATTACTGTAAGGTTGAGCTGATTAGGGACATCATGTAGTATCTGACGATGTGTGTCAAAGTTGGTAGTTAAAAAAAAAAAGTAAAATTCACAAAGCTTGTCTCAAATAGATGGAATAAACTTCATTTATGATGATGATGTATGTTTATGATATATTGATAAACAGCAAAGTTCATATTTTGAGTTGACTGCACTATATAACCATTTTGACCTTATTTATGAGTAATGCTAGCAGAGGCTTGGTCATTTGAGGCACAGAGAATCATGGTAGGATACATTAGTTCTATTAGATGCATGAGTGGTTGTGAACTAGGGATCTACTAAAAATAATCAACTTGAAAGAGACATTTCTTACCATTTGAACCAAGGCAATAATTGTATACATGGTCAAAATAGTTCAATAAGGACCATTGATTTCGTCACCTAGGATTGTATGTGTAGCTACAAATGTGTAATTGAACTGAATTTTGACACACCCATGGTCCATAATGCTGGGGGCCAGTGAACCTCAACAAGACGCCATGTGTTGATTCATCTTGTCAAATAAAAAATCAGTTAATGTGAAAAAACCTAGAATGAAGTTCTTTGGCGACCATCATCACCACCATTAAACTACCATCTTTACTATTTAAATAACCATATAAGGTTGACCATACCATGTGGTCAAGTAAGATTGAATTGAATCTGTACATGTGCAGTCAGTCCACTTTGTGAAAATATCATCAACATCAATCATCATCAAAGCCTTTTTTCAACCAGGTGGGCTAGATGAATTCTGTCTCTCCATTTCGATCCATCTTGAGTCAGGAAACCATTCAAAAATATGGCTGCATATAGCTGATGCAAAGTGCACAGGCCCAAATTTGAAGCCCAACTCACAAACATACAGTACATGTCCAAGCCCAAGTCCACTACCAGTTGCAAACGTCATGGGAGAATAGATTTGGCTAAGATTATGATAGATCTTTAACTAAACTCAGACCAAGGCCATCCCATATATAATATACATGATGCAGAGTATGAATAAATTACCCATCTAATTATGAGAAAGACCGAGCCTAAAAAAACTAGGTATGGGCCAACCAGGATCCCAATTAAAACCTGACCTGTTAATACCCTATATGATGGCACCCAGTTACCTGAAGGACCCTAGTCGAAGAAACCAGTTACCTGAAGGACCCTCATAAGTAAAACTGGATTCTATTTGTTTGCAAGGATGAACCTACTTTTTATACTTCCATTAGCAGCCCAAGTGCAAAACCTTCAACTTGTTGATTCCAGGATTCAAATAAGGGTCTTAAAATTTAAATATGAGCCTGCTGAATTTTACAGAGTGCATCAAAAGACTTGCCCAATGAGTCAAAACCAGCACATCTGGACAGCCCCACCTACAAATGATAAGGTACCTCAGAAGACCAATAGAATTGGGTGGGTCATCATGGGTTGTTAACATGGATGAGAGGTTTGTTAGGCTAAGCCTGCCTTTGATAAATCTTGGACTTCATAGTCTGGCTGGCTGTTTCATGGCAGGAAGATAAAAAATGAGGTCCGAGTTCAACACCTATTAAAGCCTATTTGAGGCTATCAAGACTGATTTTCAGGCACAATAAGCCATCATCATCATCGTAACTGTCAACGCCATATTCCAGCCCATAGAATGTAGACATAAGTACGGACAAATGAAAAAACAAAAACAAAAACTAAACCTAAGTATGGACAAACGGAAAAAATTAACTCACAAAGCCAAACCCCAGATGGAGCAAGGTTTCAGTGATGATGATAACCGCACTGCAAGAACATATTACAGTATGGAAAACCATCCATCCTGTGAAGTTTTCAAACTCACACTTTCAATTAATATCTTAAGGCGAGACAAATTAAAATAATGGATGCGAATTACAACTATCCTAGATAGATGTGATAAGGCTTCAATGATGATGGTGTACATATTCATAAAACCAATGGAAATAGATGGCAAAGTAATAGAAACAATGAACACAACAGAAAGCTCACAGGTCAGTTAAATTTATAACTTTATGCCAAGGTCCAAAGAAGAGAAAATTACTTGGTAGAAGATTACATTTGAAGACCCAAAATTGGCCTTCATTGAACACAACTGTTTAACTGTTACAATATTTTCAAGATAAAGATTAAGTTAATTGGTTAGTGAGTATCTCAGTTCTTGTATTAGGCTTCTCATTCAAACACGGCCCTCGCCAGTCTTGTTTCTAGAATAATAAGTATGACAATGAACTGACATCTTCCACGTAACCGTATTTTGTAGGCTCTCAAACAGATTCTCCACCACAACATCCACTGTGGATATCCCCATTTTCCTTGCTCAGTTTTGATTTTGGTAAAGAAAAAGATGATTGTCGAGATGACGCCTTTGCCCCATATTGATTGGAACTGAGCAAGTTGAGGTAAGTATACACAGACATACCACCAAGAGCGGTAATTGCCCCACAAATACTTGACATGCCTGGATTGGAATTGAAGAGAAGAAACCCTCCAAGAAGGATTACACAAGTTTTGAACTGCCCAAGGACAACATGAGTGGTTGCAGAGGTTGCCCTGTTTATGGAGAAGATCTATTCAGAGCAAGAAAATAGGAAATGTGAAACAACCAGTCTGTGTGGAGCAGCAATAGATTAATTCCGGAATAAGGGCCTCTATAAGACTGCTGGAGAAGAGTCTGAGTGCTAACTAATCCTTATGATGGATGGATGAGAAAAGTTGGTCAGCTGATTTGAAAGAGATATTCTCCTAAGCAAATAGGGAACAACCTCTGCACTAAACTATGGATATGCTTGCATTCTAAATTTCAGAAACTAAAAATCTGGCCTTTCAAAGGCACTAATTCCGGGATTAATACACAACTGCGGCAAACAGGCCCAAATTGAATAAATTTCAGGAGTGAGTCTTCCCACATAAAATTACTACAGGAAATTCATTTAAAGAAATTTAAAAAAAAACTACCTAGTAAAGTCTCTGACTGATGAAGATAAATGGTGTCTTCAGAGGTGCCCCAAATCGAAGTGGTTTTATATATTTTGGCAGAATGGATGGTCAACCATTCCACTTCAACTAAGCATTTTGGTAGATGCAAGACTCACAAATGCCATTATGTGGGGTATTTGTTTCTGAACAGCCTTGTACTGATAACTTATTGGGGAATATTGCATTGTCCAAAATGCATAGGGTGGACTATTAACCATTACTTCTAATATTCAGACCACTTTGTGATCTGGGTTACATCTACATACTGTAAGCAATCTAAACATTAGAAGGCAGAAAATCTTACCCAAGTGCCAAAGCACCAGACCACTGAAGCAAGAAGCCAAGAGCTGCCGACATGAAAACGGCGGATGAACTAGAAAAATTCCAGTTGAATGATAGAACACCTGGAGGGTCAAGCCACGGCATCAAAGCCACCAAAAACAATAGGGTGATTGGTGTAGTCTTCCACATTAGCCTGTTCTATGGCTAGATTGTTAGAAAAATGATGTAAGAGTGTTCATTTTGTTACATAAAAATTGATGTCATCAAATAAAAAAAAATTGATGAAATAATAACGTACGCTAAGGCAGTCCAATTCTCCTGCTGTTGTAGATTGGACCAGAGAATCTTATTGACAGCACTAGGTATTATCCAAGCCAACGCTATACAAGCACCAAAAAAGTGGAATTGAAGATCGGTAACAGTTGCAACAGCAACCCCTATAGATACCACAGTAAGTGCTAATACCTGCACAATGCATTAAGGCCACACCAATATTAAGATCTTAATCATTATGATTCAAGATAGGAAAATCAATTGAGAGGAATTTAAAATCGTTTGAAGTGGGACATGTATATGTTTTGATTCAATATTTTTCTGTTTCTTCAAGTCAACAGTGATCCAGACAACATTCCAAAGTGTATGGGTCAGTCCAAAGTGTATGGAGGAAGCCCTGAAAATCTCGGCCATCCAATTTGGCCCACAAATGGTTAATAAAAATATACTGCAGTGTTCAGGGAAAAGGCCAATTACTGGTTGCTGGGATCATCCCATCTGTAAGATATCTAGGCATCCTCACCACAATGGGGTCCATCAGATCATTGGCTACAATCAACTAAAAGAATGACTCAACTTGTGTGAATAGATCAATTTACTGATGAACCAAGACTGAATAAATCCTCATGAACTATCTCATAGTATGTAGCAGTTACCTTCTGACAAGACACCCTCTTCCTAAAGAACACAAATTCTGCAAGAACAATCGTTGGAGTTACAGCAATCTTAGCCATCTGATAGAAACCCACACTGCAAAATAAAAAAAAATAAAAAAAAAAATCAATCCAACAGAGTGTTGCATTGTACATATAACTTGAGCTATCAAAAGCACAAAAGCATATTTCACCTATTATAATTCAAGCTGACATTGGCAAGGCCATTAGAAAGAGACATGACAACACCAAGAGCTAATAGAGAAGAAAATGGGGTAGATTTTGCAGGAGGGGATGCGGGAAGAAGCCCGAACACGTTCAAAACCGCCATTAAGAACCAGCTCAGGAGGTAGTGGATGAATGTAAGAAAGATGGGATAATTGAATCCGACTTTGCCGAGAACCTAAAGTGATGAAGAATCCCAATTACATTCTAATATATGTTATAAAGGCCAAGAAAGTTAATGAATTGGATGAAAAAGTACCAATTTGTTCATCATGATAATACCAACAGAAACCAAGAAATTGAAAGACAGAGCAACTGTTGGACCGCATATGCGCTGCTGTTGACGCTTTGCGCCTTCTGATGTCCGAAGCTCATTATACAAAGAGGCTCGAAGGTCTTCTAGAGCTCTACCTGATTTAAGAAAGTTACAAAAAAAAAAAAAAAAAAACTGTTAACGAACATAACAAGAATGCAAACTCAGAAATGAAATGCAGTCTAAGAACTCATTTGGTCTCAATCCTTCAAAGGACAAGAACCTTATTAGCATGAGTGCGGGCCCACCAAATGTAAAAAAATTTAATAACAGAATTTTCAATAAGACTAAATCGACACTAATGTAGTATTTGGAGATACTCCCAGGAAAAAAGAAAAAAAATCAGTTATTAATTTTGTGGGCCACCCTTCCAATGTGTCATTTTAGAGAAAATAACTGCAAAAGTTGATGCAGAAAATTCATTTCTTTTTATGAAACATCCTTTTTTTCCACGTGAATTTCTATGGTGATTGGTTTGTTAGTTCTTGGGAACATCACACCAAATATAATATGTTGGAAGATATCCGCGTGAGCAGGAAAAGTAAAAATGGAAACCACCTTTTCCGAGCATAACATAACATACCCTAATGAGTCATTTGGGTAAGGAATAGTGATTTTAAAAAATAGACTCAGCCTCCGACTCTCGGAATGGAGAAATAGAATTCGTGTAGCCGACTTCAACATAGTTTGGACAAGGCTTTGATGGTGATGTTGACGCAGCCTCCGACTCGGCAAGGTCCGGTTGAGTCTCATCGGGTGTGACTTAACAGAGTCAAGCTGAGTCCATTTTTTGTTCCTTTTAATCTTTGTAGAAAGAGAATAAGGGGTGTAGGAGAGATGGAGGAGATTGAAGAAGGAGATGGGGTGGATCGGATTTAGGGTTCGGGATTCCATGGGGGCGGTGTGAAACTGTGAGCCTCTGTTATTTTCAAAGAGAAAGATGCGGTAGGGTTTGGGTTCATGGGGATTTATGGTTTGGCATTTCATGGATAGGTGGGTTCTTTTTTCTTTTAATCTTTGGTAGGATTAGGAAGAGTCAGAAGGGAGTGGAGAAGAGGTGGAGAAGAGGACATTGAAGAAAGAGGGTATGGTGTGGATCGACTCAGACTTGGATTGGTGTAGGATTTTGGGTTTTTCAGTGAGATTTTGGAAACTTAAAGAGAAAGAGAAAGGAGGGTGTAGTGTTGATTGATTCGGACTCAGATAATTGGAGGATTTTAAGTTTTTGCAGTGGGGTTTTAGAACCCATGAGAGAAAGAGAGAAGAGGGTGTGACGTGGATCGACTTAGAGTCCGATCGGTGGGGGATTGTGTTTTGTGGTGAGTTTTAGGAAGCCATGAGAAAAAGAGAGAGGAAGGTGTGGAGTGGATTAACTCAGAGTCGGATTGGTGAGGGATTTTGGGTTTTTGCAATGAGTTTTTGGAAGCCATGAGATAAAGGAATTTCGGAAGAATTGAGAAGGGAGACTTGGTTGAGTCCGACCCGACCCAACTGAACAATAACCAAGTCCGAGTTGACTCAGACTTGACCAAGTTTAAAAACAAAGATGAAAAAGGGTGGAGAAAATTGTTTGTGTTTCAAAACAGTGGGGAGTTACCCATAAGCCTAGTCAATATTTTCATGGCAGTTTACAAAGCTTGAATATAAGAGAGGTTGCTCTCTCTCTCTCTCTCTCTCTCTCTCTCTCTCTCTCTCTCTCTCTCTCTCTCAAATACTAATTGTCTAGTTTCTGAAATAAAGTAAGAAACCAGTATAAAGTAGTAAAAAAGAAGGCAGCAAAACCCTTTCAACCCCACTTTTGGCCAAGGTGAGAGTCCACCTTTTCTTTTAGGACTCGTTTGTGAAATGAGATGATTACAAGCTACAGGACTTCTTTTTCCATGGGAGAGAGGAACCCCCCTGCCATAGGAAATTGAAATCCTCTTCATCGAGGAAAATCAGTTCATTTTCCCCTCTTCCACAAAGAAAACATGTCACACCAAACAATGGAACAGTTGGCTACGCGAAAAAATCAGAATAACTTTCCTCTCTATCGCAGAATGTTCATGTTGTACAAACACAACCTTAAGTAAAACAAACAGCTTTCTTGTTGTGAGGGCGATTTTCAGCTATAGGATTCCAGCACCGCTATCGTGCTTGAATTTCAATTGGAGCCTTCAATGCAGAAAGCCTTACTTTTGTGGATGGAGAGGATTGAAAATTCCACACCATCCTTGTGCGGGAGTCCCGTAGGTGAAAATTTCCACTCGTTGTGATACTTTTATCAGCACCGTGAATACTTGTAAAATTGTTAAGTTGATTCAGCCCAACCAAGAGTTAATCAAGTTTAAGGTAGCTCTGCTTTCTACGAAACCATAAAAACATAATCAACTACTTAAAAACCTCACCTGTGTAATAAGAAACTACCTTTGATAGATACACTTAAGAATTACAGATTACAAAAGGTGTGCCATGTTAATTTGGCTTGAATATGTGTATAATTTGCATTTGTGGATTGATAGTGTCATTAATCTCTTCATTCACATTGCACTTTATGAGTTTGAGTTGTTAGCAAGAACAACCATGTGACCATGTTTTCCTGGTATAAGCAGGACAAGGAGTATAAATCCCATTAGGATGTGATGAATCCAAATAAGGGGTATTCTTTTCAGATTAAGATGTTCTAGATTGCAGGAACTCACATCGGACCACCACAGTAAGGTTTACTGTACATGTACACCAATAGAAGTGTCCAACCCAAATGACGGTGATTTGTGGTGAGTGTGCCTTTTGTCTAGAATACCTTAATCTAAAAAACAAGCCCCTTTATAAGATTCCACAGTTGGAATAACCACATCCAGATAGAATTAAAACTTGTCACTCACTTAGACCAGGCAAAATACAGTAATAGTTGGCATAGCTAACAACCCAGACTTAAAAGATTTCAGCCCCTTAAATTGAGAAAAGTATATAGAGGTTTGTGAGCAAACCTAAATGTCAGAACATTGTGGGGCTTCGGGAAAAAAAATTATCACATGTGCGCAAGCTGAACTGAGTTGGGTCGGACGTGGCATGTGCGCATCCATGTTTGTGTGTATGACTCACACATGGCTCTTGGTTTCCATCTTAAGGCCTATCTGGTTGTTTTCCCTGGTCTTTGGGCAACCCGTGTAAGTGTGGTATAGACTATAGACTATACCGCACTTGCAGGTCGCACCATTGTTGGCATAGTGGCAACAAACCAGAAGCTTCCACAGTGCAGCAAACATCTTGCTCATTAGAGAAGCTTCTGAGTGTCAACAAAGGCCTGTTCTTCTTCCTCTTATGGGCATTATTATAGAAGCATTTTTAATCTTCTTTTCACTATTTTCTGCAAGGGCAAACCACTAAAGCAGTAAGAATTCTAGAGGGATTTGGAGACTGTGCATCAAATCCAGGTCATTGATTTTGAGGAGTTATATCCTGAGGACAAAAGCGCTGCGCCCCAGTGCATACATAGATCATCTCCTCAGGGGCAAATCAGAATTATTAGTACTGGTCTTGGCTTTTATTTGATTTGAAAAATATTTTCTATCCACACTTTTGGATTTATTTGTTTCTATTTCTGAAATTTCCTCCAACAATAAAATCTAGCTTGGCCTGTTGATCCTTCCATCCATGACCCTTCTGCATTAGTGGGGTGCCCAGATTGTATTAGGTCCTTCCTCTACAGGTAAATATGGGAGCACAGATTCCTAATCTTTCCACTGATTCAAAACCAAATTATCGTCATGATGCAAACATATATTTGACCTCAAATGAAATTACAATATGAGGAGATGCAACCATCTATCTGCCCATGTTCAATCACCTTCGTTAAAAACAAACACGCCCTCATGAATTCTATCAAATGCATCTTAATTCTTATAAATCATCAGTTCTAGACTAACAGTCCCCCATTTCATCACAGTTTCCAAACCACGAAGATTCAAAGGTAATGGGGCCCTATAATTAAAAACCAACTAAAACACCCAGTCACTATATGTGTGTGTGTATGTGTAAATTCAGTTTGAAAACCCATTCTGCATGGGAAAATCAAATCACAGAAAATCCTGAAAACTACTGCCGACACCGTTAGACAAATTCCATAAATTCTATAAGAATTTTGAGAAAACGACACATCTCAAAGCACAATATCATTTTCAAAAAACAGAAAAAAACATATACTTTCCCAAACTGCATTGAGAGAAAAAATCAACCAAAACCCAGAAACCCTTCCAAGCAATCATGAATTTGGGGGCACTCCAAATGACATCTGGTTTGATTACTTGGCAGAACAGATGGTTGGGTTTGCTTTTCCCTTCCACCCTCTTCATATCCAATCGTGTTTTTTTATTCAAGAAGGCGAGGGGAAGAAAAAGCCAAAAACAGCAACAATTTTCGATTTCTGCAGCACCCCAAATGAAGATATTAACTGATAACCATAACCCAATTAAGATTTGGTGTTGAACCCAAACACACTAATGATGGAAACAGAAGAAAGAATTCATGGAAATAAGCAGTACCTCTTTCTCCTACATCACTGTCTTTACGCTTGAGCAACTTCCTCACATCTTTCCTAATGAAAAAGTTTAGCATTTTCCTGCTACAAAGCATTGCTAAAGAGAGAGAGAGAGAGAGATGCTGGTTTTCTAGAAAAAGAAAACAGGAAGGGAAGTGATAGCTGGTTTTGCAAAGGCAGAGAGAGAGAGAGAGAGAGTATGTGTTTTCACAGAACAAAGGCATTATAGGTGGGACCCATTTCACATCTCTGGTGTGTCCCACCTGTGCCGTACATTGGGGATCCATACTCTCAATTCGAATGATTGGTCACATTTTTATCAATCAAAGGGCATTTTTTAGATATTACCATCCATCAAAGGTGGGCCACACCATAATGGACTTTGAAAGTGGGCCATATAAAAATGAGGTGAGTTAAATTCTATCGTGGAGTACACCTATTGAAAATCTTTTTATGGTGTACAAGGTACATGGGATATCTTAAATGTTAAATGAATTCGAGTTCGTTTTACTGTTCATCAAATGATCAATCCAACGGTGGAACAAACTAGATGATATCAAAATTGAGAAATCCTAAATAATTGAAAGATATTTATTTTGAACGGTTCAGATCATATATTCTCCTTTTACACTCGACATTTCTCAGATCCGAACTGGAGTGCGGTTGGTTTTGCAGGAAAGGACCCATTTCACATATCAAGTAATTGGTATTCCAGACACTCAAATGGGATGATTGTTTTAACATTTCTGATCAATCAAAGGGCCAAAGGGGCATTTAACATTTTTAGGCATCATCATCCATCAAAGGTGGGCCACATCATGATTGCCTTGAGAGTGGGCCACAGGAAAGTAGTGGGCCACGGGGCATAAAGAGGAGAGAGGAGAGTGGAGTGATTGAAGGAAAGAGACGCGTTTGGACTTTGGACTTTGAAAAGGGCGTGTAGTGTCCTCCATCTGGGGATTTTGTGTCGGGACATTGGCGTAATTGACGGGGTATGATGACCCGGCCGACACTCTAGCACCATCTCAGCCGTTCATTAGATTGGGCCCACCATCGATTTCTGAGGGTTTTAAAGTTGTTTTTAGCACTAGATAGTCTATGGACTATTCTATGTCATTTCATATTCAACTTTAATCTGAATATGCAATTTCATATCATTGGTAGTTAAACATTATTTTAGTAGTTTTGCTAGAGTCTTTAAACTTAGTCAAAATTCAGTTTAAATTGACCAATATGGATTCACTTTGTGAATGTGGGTTACACATCCTCCCCTTTTTTGGTTTTATTTTCATGGTTTGATTTGATGTCTTAATTAGATTATTAGATCTATAATGGGTAAATTCGTATACTATTTACACCCACTTCAATGAAAAAAAAAAAAATCTTTGCTCCCAACATTTAAATCAAAAGTTGGGAATTAGATATTTGTTTAAAATAATAATATAAATTTTGCATATTCATCAGAGCCTTATTCTAACTTGGTAGGGTAAGTTACATCACTTGTCTAGCCATTCCAATCTATTTTAGGCTAATTTCTTTAATACCTTGCACTTCGTTAACTCTATTTTTACACAAAGTGTTCTCCTATGAGTAGATTGCATATTGTTTAGAAGCAATCTGACACATGAGACTCATTCATATGACTATCTATCAATTGAAAAATGGTAGATGGAAAGATCTCCTTATGAAAAGGGGAAGCCAAAAAACATTAGCCGTTGCAGCTTATCCTAGCCTTTGATTTAGTAGCATTAAAGTTTAATAACATCTTAGCTATAGAATTTATTTATTTTTAGATTCAATCAAATCATTAATGAAGGTTCAATGAATATAAAACCAAGCCTTATGCTAGATCATATGATGACAATATTATCAAAGGGGTTGCATTGATCAAAGGTAGGCCTAAGTAGGACTCCTCTTAGGTGAATGTTTTTCCTATTCTTACCACTTTCAATCATATCCTCTTCGACCTATCCTTTTTCTTTAAGGGGCCATTAATTTCTACGGTGAAACTTTTCTTCGCATGTAATAATTGGGAAAAAAAATCAACTCAAGCATATTATCTGAAGACTTCATATTAGAGAACACAAGATTATAAAAGTATGTCGTCTTCTCTACTCCTCTTCTTGCCCGGTTAAATAAGGGGTTTTGACTGTATGCTCACCTCGCAGTCTAATATACCTCGGGCTTGGGTGAAAATCTGGGCCCATTTAGTAATTGGGGTGGTCTTGGATTATGCAACAGAATGCCGAAAGCCTGGCCTGGCTTGGCCCGGCTAATAAGTGCTTGCATTTCAGTGGGCAGAAAGTTTGGTTCGGCCCAGTCCACCCAGTCCAATTGATTAAATGGGCAGGGTTGGGCTTGAGCATGCCCAGGCCTATGTTTCTAAAGTCTCGGATATGTCTAGCCCGGCTCAACCTGCCCATGAACACCATTTAAAAAGACTCATCATCATCATCATCACCACCATCAAAGCCTTGTCACAGCTATATTGAGCTCGGCTACATGAATTCTATTTCTCCATCCCACCATTTAAAAAGACTAAAATGCCTAAATGATTAGGGTATCACATAACTTCAGGAAATTATGTGATATTGCAAAATTACTTTGCAATCTTGTGATTGAATATTGATCATATAATATTAGCCAATGGCTGGTCCAAATAAATTGGCTGGAACTTAGAACACTTGGGGTATAGACCATAAATATGACCTAGGTAAGTATATAATATCATATGATTAACCATGAGTTTCGGAATCAAACTTTCACATTCTACAGTTGGTGTCATCTCAAATCACGTGTTACTAATGACTGCTGAAGCATAAAGCTATGTCAAATAATATAATAAAAAGCATTAAGAAATGCTCAAGATCACATGATGATGAAAAACTATTCATGTGAAGTTTTCAAATGGGATCATTCAATTAGACAAATTAGGCCCAGCCACCTCAAATGTGTCTTTTGTGATGTAGGGACTCCCATGTGTTGCTAGGTGTGGGTGGTTTTGCCATTTAATGATGAGAAATGATTTATAATACTAGGGGGTTGGAAATGAATTGGGGTTTCCCATATGGGGCTATTGAGTCTGTGTTTGATGTCCTAACATGGGCTTTTCAATTGTAAAAGGGGTTGGACCTCAAGCTCTTTCATAGCTATAGTTTCAAAAATAGGATTTTAAACTTTGGCATTTCCTTTAAAACTTTGGCATCATAATTAGTCTCTGACTCTTATTTCTACCATACATTTAAGTGCATAAAGCTGATCAGGACCATTGATCTGGTTCATGATCAGGAGAGTGGCCCATAACATCAGAGTAATCAAATGTTAAAAATGAAGCTACAAATATGGACTTCTGTCAAGTAGTTAAATAATTGGAATGAATGATGACACCTAGGGTTGTAAATGGGTTGGTTCCGGCCCGGGTCCATGGTAGACCCAAAACCAGAACCGTTAAGGAGAGGATGGGACGGGTCTGGATCTGAGTCCAGGTCTAGGTAGAGAATGATATTTAAAAAAATATATATGATTTTTAGGAAGATTTTTTAAATTTGAGGTAATATGTCGGGCCTCGAGTCCACGGGTCCAAACCAAGGTGGAATCGGATCCGGACCCATTTACTTATCGGGCCTAAATAAATATTCAGACTTGGTTTTTAATGAGTTGGAACCTCCTAGTAATTGGAGCATCGAAGACCCATTTACATCCCTAATGACACTCGATGCTTGAAGCCCACAAGCAATGGCTGAAAATTGGTAGTGAAGGTAACAGTTAGCAATGAAGGCAATAATCAGCCAAGACACGTCATGGAGTGTTTTCTTTAAAACGAGTTCTGCCCCTTGTATTGATACTCAACACAACTTCCTTATAGCTTTGTTCAAGCCAATCATTTTTCAAGTGTAAATTTGAGACTCAAGGGAAGAAGAAGATCGAATACTGATACTGATAGGGAGCAGAAAGAACCCCTTTTATTCAGGAGTCTTCCTATCGGGAAGTATTGGCGGCCTAGCCCCAAGAAATTTAATCCAGTAATATATATAAGTCGTTATAATTGGGTCACTTTGGTGACTATTCAGTTTGTACGTAAAAGCTATAGCTTCGGATTTTTAAGTAATAGTTTTGAATAACATAATAGCTTGATCAAATTACAGACAATTCTATGGAATTTCATGGCTCGCATATAACTAGTAGAAGAATAAGAAAAGATTGAACAATGAGCTAACTATATCAAAATATGGGTATGGTGATTTGAATCGACTGGAATGCAATTTCTCATGGGAGGTCATTTGTTTGCCCACATTTATATATATATATATAAATTATTCACACACATCATATTTATTTGCAGCAATTTACTCATGTTGTGCATAAATTTTGTATCAATAAGGCCATTTGCACACTTAGATTTTCATGCCTCCATGGGTGTGAATCACTTTCACACCCCTTCTTGCAAAATGATGCCAGTATAGTCTCAACACAATGATTTTTTTGTGGGTCCCAACAAAGACCTTTAATTTTTTTCTTATTGTGGGCCCCTTATTTCTAATCCAAATCATTCAACTTATTTATTACTTAACTAATAAATTTAAAGATCTTGAAACTAATTATCTTAAATATTCATTAATATTGAATAATTTTTTAAAAAAGAATAAATAAATAAATAAATCTAACTTTTGCACTTCTGTGGATCCCCAATTCATGATCTGAACTATTTGAGTTCTTATATTAATAGTAAATATTGCGAGTTATAATTTCATATCTTGTGAGAAATTTGAGAAAAAAATAGATTATAAAATCTAAATGTACTTAAAATCGTTGGATATACTCATTTACTTATTTGAAAATGGTGATTTTGACACAAACATAGTAATATGTATTTTACATATAAAATATTTGCATATGCGATATTTACATATAGACCATTTACATATGTAAACCCATTTTTCTAAAATAACAAAGTACTGGTTATTCTCTAAAGAACCTGAAATATAATATTTATGTTCTAGATCTTATGTGTGTCAAGTTATCTCTCTCCTAAAGGCCCTTTAAGTTCCTCTTAATTAAATGGCATTTAGATTCCGTAACTAGAATTCAAGGATTTAATTAATGAGATATTTAAAAGCTTTTTAAAATAAAAACTGAATAAACCATTAATGGAAATCAATGGTCATAAAGACCAATAACAGCAATTTAGTCCAACATACTATGTACCAAAAGTCCTACATTATTAACAATTAACGACCCTAAAAAAAAGTAGACTTCCTAGCATAAAACCACCACCCCACACCACCCCCTTAGAAATGCAACAATAACAACAGCAAGAACTACCCCAGGAATGAAGACCACAACCACCTAACGTAACCCCAAAGGAACATGATAACAATTCCTGCATGCATCTCCATCCAATTTCTCTCTATATATGAACAAAACCCAAACAACTCACCTTTCCATTCATGTACTCCATCCATGAAGGCCCCCAAACAAATAATTCACCACACAAACCTTAGAAATACTACCTCTAGTCATCCTAATGGCTTCATCATCTTCCCTGTTCCTAATGACTATAACCATATTCATTACCTTAACCAACGTCCCTGCCCATGGCTCCATTAAGCGTACCAATATGATCCAACAGTTTGTCGATGGGCACAACCGTGCTCGGCGAGCAGTCGGGGTGCCACCGCTCAGGTGGGAGCCAATGCTGGCCAGGTATGCTCACGTGTATTCGAATGAGCGGCGTGGGGACTGTGCACTGAAGCACTCGCCGGGATATGGCTTTGGGGAGAACATCTTTATGGGGGAAGGGCACCAGTGGACGGCGAAGGATGCGGTGGACGGATGGGTGGCTGAGAAGCAGTTTTATCACTACAACAATAACTCTTGCTCCGGCGGGGAATGCTTGCACTACACCCAGATCGTTTGGCGCACAACTAAGCTTGTAGGCTGCGCCAAGATCCGCTGCGACAGCGGCGACATCTTCATCGCCTGCGAGTACTACCCGCCGGGGAATTATGTTGGAGATAGGCCTTACTAGACATTGATATCGTTACTGTCTGTAAGAATTTTATTCATTTTATGTCAATCAAATTCGATAAGCCGTCGTCGTTAGATTGATGGAATGAGACTAAAATGATGAGAAGGAAGAGAGTATATATGTTGGACTTGACCAAATATGAGGGAACTCGAGCAATGTGAACTCTTCTGACTGAATCTGAATTGATTTGAGTACTCGATCAGTCAGACTCGATCGGTTGATCCACTCAATGACTTTCGAAGTCAAGTAATCACGTTTTTAAGCACTAATTCTGCCTAATCTTTTGGCCCTAATCAAGCCCATGGGGCTGAAAGTTAAGTAAGTCCGGGTCCGGGTCCAGTCTATCAATGAAATATCAGGCCCTTTATTTTTAGTGCGATGGGCTTGAGGATCTTTCTGGGCTTGAAGCATACACACACCTGTGACTTACTTCTATCCAAGGATTTGGCCAACGATAGGCCAGAATTGAGAAAAAGAATTAATATAGTGATCCAACATGGTTCGAACAAGGCTCTAATGATGACGACAATAATGATGGAGGCTTTTTGGGCATTTGGCAGAGAAAGTGAGTAAAAAGGGTGGATGGGAATTTCTATCCTGAGGAGAAAGCTGGGATAAAGTAAGAGAATTGCACTTGTTGGGGCTTCAAAGGAGAAATGCACATATATCCATGGATGTCCATCACCATCTATGGGTTCAGTAGTTGCATTTGCTACTGGGCGAGCCCAGCCATCCAAACCCACATTTTGCTCTTGATTCAGTGTGAAACCTTTGCATTTTTGTGGAAACCTTTACAATGGACAGTGGCTCATCAGAACTCTGTAAAATATTGGGCAGGAAAGTAATTGAGGTTTCCAGAGTGATAACCCATATTCCATATCTTGTTATTTGAGGTAATAGATTAACAAAACAATCACAAATGAGTGTTTTAATTGAAAGCCACAGTTTTATTTTTTATTTTTTGCAAGGCAACATGTCACATCCCAGTCCCGAATTACCCTGGCCTAGGGCAATCCCCGAGATGAGACACACATACTCCCATGTGATAGTACCTGTCGCGAGTCAAATACAACACACGAAAGAGGTAAACTAATTCCACTCGTGAGTTTAGCTCACTTGAACCAATTAAAACATTTCAATTAAGCGGAATCTGTAATTACAAAATGAATATCATTCCCCCTTCAGTCCATTTAAACATTCAAGTTTTAATACAAACAAACTTTTACAAATGTGTACATTGTTAACAAAAGAGGGTCTATAAGGAACCCTGTACAACATTACCAAAAGTATAATCAAAATATAAAAGAAGATCGTAGTGTGACCACACAAAAGAAGTTAGTCACACCCTAACTATAAGCTCTCAAAAGTGTGTAGCGCCCTAAAGTGTGTAGCGCCCTACGAAGGAGGAGAATCTACAATTGCCCAACATTGGGCCACTCCTTTAGTCCTGGAGAAACCTCTTGGATACCCTCCTCTCCCTCCTGGACCTCTTCAAAGTTGGGAGTTGTATCTGTGCCTGTGACACCAAGAGCAGTACCTCAAGTACAATGAATTGACAAGTACATAAAATAAGAAGAATATACATAATATTTGAAAATGAATTTACTTGACAATGATAAATAAGGTATCAATGTAAAAGATTAATTAAACAAATGTGTTAAAATGGGTTAATTCATACTTTTGAAATCAAATGAATGAAATACATACTAATTGGCAACTACATTAGGCTCATTATCTCAATGAGAGCAAATCTAGTTGGGATGTCACATGCGGCCCGGCCAAAGGCTAGCTGGCTACCCGGTTGTAGAGTTCCGGAGCTCCATACGATATACTGCAGTAGTCTCAAATAATACGAACCAAGTTTAACCCCGTCGGGTATTACAAGGTCGAAGCTAAGTAGTGCCGACTCGATCGAATCATAATTGACATTAATAATACAATATATCAATAAAGAAAGTTAACTTCAATATGAAATGAAATAATTTCAGGGCATTAATACATTTACTAGTCAACATAAATATTTTTGTGGTCTCTTACTGTTCAATACAAGATAATTTAAGAGGATTAACGTATTAGTACTCATTGAGTGTCACTTATTATGAAAATACGTTGAACCTTCAATTAATCTTCTTGGCATAGTATTTAGACCAATGTATAACATTAGGAAGAATTATAGAGGGTTATCATAGAGTAAGAGTGTTATTACACCCCTCTAATATGGGCCAGTTGGGTCAAAAGGCCCAAACAAATGGGTTTGGGCCCGCTCGAGCGGATGGTCACAATGGGGTGTGTGCTCGAGCGGCAATTGGCTCGCTCGAGCGCCCACTCCAGAATTTCCATTCCGGAAATTTGGATTGTGTAAGACCCCGTCCCGAGTTAATCAGGATTAACTCTCATTAATCTAAATTAATGTTGATTAACAATGTTTACTTAGGTTAACAAAGGAAAATGATCTGGGTCTAACCCAGTCAATGTGTTGGACACTTGGACTCACCAAATTAAGAATAATTCCAAATTTGATTCGAAATTGTTACCATAGCCCAAGTGCCCTTGATTTAACATTATTATGGACAAGTGCCCTTCCTATTTGTACGTAAGAAATGGAAGATGCTCACGAGATCTTCTGTTGATGTGTGGTTCACTGAATAATGGCGTTGATGGACCCTCTTGTACGGAAGAGTATATTATAGTGGGTTTCAGATGTTTGAGCTTTAGTTTTTTAAGTTGTTTATACATGATGCTATTAAATGTAAATCAGTTGTTGAATCCAGATAATTGGATGGATTCAATTTAATTTTGAAAATTGATCGGTAGAATGCATTTACATCCCAATATGATTCATTTTATGTGTGACACACTCTAAATGTCCAAGAAAAAAAAACTACAATTTAATTATTTTTTTTTATTTTATTACCAGGTTCACGGGTCACTTGGTAACCCAACCCATGAGACCCGTTAACCGTTAAAGACGACCATCGGGTCTAGCACCGAAAATCTGCTACCATGACCCACCCATTGACCCACGGGTCGGGTCACGGCTAATTTATTATGGTATTTTATTTTTAGTTGTTTATAATGGAATATTTTTTACTATCTTTATTGAAATGTCTTTTAGTAGAGAAATGAGGTTACTTTTTGACTTTTTTTTTTTTTTTTTGAGAAATATGGTGGGAAATTTGAATTAAAGTGCTCTTGGTGGGAATTTTTTTTTTTTTTGGAATGAGATTTTACCTTACTTGACTCTAAGGGCCTGTTTGGGAAGGGGGGAAAATGGAGGGAAAAAAGGGGGGGGGGGGGGGGCGCAATGGAGGGAAAATTATTTAGAGGGTGTTTGGGAAAAGGGGGAGGGAAAATGGGGTGGGGGTGGGGGGTGGGGGGAGGGGGAGGAGGGGGGAATGGGGGGAAAAGGTGTGAAAAAATTTTCCCCCCAAAACCGGGGGGAAAATGAGGGAGGGAGAGGGGAAAGTGTGAAAAATTACTAAACTGCCATTTTTTTCTTTTTGAAACTTTTGCAAAAGCAAGGGTAAATTGGTCTTTGTCTCTTTACCTCACAAATAAACAAAATCCTACTTTTTCATTTTTCTTCCATTTACTTTTTTACTTCCCAAACAAGAGGAGGTACAGTGAATTTTCCCTCCCATTCCCTCCCCTTCATTTTCCTTCCCCCTTAAATTTTCCCTCCCCTCCCCCCTTCCCAAACATAACATAATAGTAGAATTGCCAAACAAGCCAAGGTAGGTTGCCTGAATCATGGGAAAGAAGCCTGCTTTAACAAGAGGATAAGCACTAATCGAATAGTTTTTTTTTTCCATGACACATTCCTGCAGTAACAAATCTAATGAAAAAGGATTGAATTTCCATTTTAGCCACACAACATTTTTGGATTGTTTGGTGCAATGGGATTCTTCGTGGAAAACCTTACGAGAGAGGAAAGTAGAGTTCGACCCACCCCACCAGACTTTGTAGACTACTTAAGTTGAAGGAGTAAAACTTTATAGTAAGTCCCACTCATCGAATATCCAAGTTGCTCAAAATAATTACTTTCACTACATAAGATTTCCCTAAACTTAACTCTGATATAAGCTAAACCATCATAAAAATGACCATACAATGAACAACATGACTAACAATATGATTAATAACATATAAATTTAGTTAATCACATTTTTCATCATACGATATTAAATGGGGCCAACTCCTTCCATAATAAAAAAAACACAAAAAAAAACCAAGGGCATTCATTTTGATCAATCAACAGCTCATAATCATCAACTTAGGTGAAATAACCAAAGATAATCAATCAATCCGAATCAATTTACATAGTAAATAACTTAGGTCAGCCCATCCCCTTAAAACCGACACGTGTCCACTTAAAAACCCAAATTCAAATTTGTTTCCCGCTCTCCACCCATTTTGAAAACCTACAGACCGAAAATAAAAATGCACTTTTCCATCTCACGCCCCTTTTCACCTCCTCTCCTCTGTCTCTTCGTTTACTTCTTTCCCTCTTTGCAATCTCCTCGCACTCTATTCCTCAATCTCACTCTTCTTTCCTACATTCCTCTATCTCCACTCGGAAATGGCGAATGATAACCAGGAGAAGAGGAAGCTTACTGCAGCAGAGAAGAAAAAGAACCTGCCGGAATCTTCTAAGAAGCAGAAGAAATCGTCGGCCGCGGAGCCCGGTGACTGCTTCTTTGTCGGAGAGCCTGTTCCGGCTGCGGCTGCCAGGAAAAGATGGCCTGAAAGATATGAAAATCAGGTATGGGTCTCTGTCATTCGCCATTTTGCCATTTGCTATGTTGTTCTTTCTTAAAGATTTTATTGGGAATGAATGGTGTTTCTTGTATTGTGCAGAAGGGTGGGAAGAATGGGTCTTTAGCTGGAAAATGGTAAGGGTTTTGAAGATTGTGTTTGCTTAGATAATCTATTGGTGTTTTTATCTTGGTTTTTGGATTGATGCAGTGATGAAGAGGAAGAGATTCTGCAGGCAAGATGCCATTACTCCCAAGCACAAGTAGATGATGTTGTATACAATTTAAATGACGATGCCTACATCAAGGTGAAATGGAATTTTTTGTCTAGTCTACTTTTTCTATTCATGTGGAGAACAATATGGTATTAGCAAATGACAATTTTGTTTTGTTTTGTTTTGATAGATAGCATATGTCTAGATTTGTTCAAGTATTTTCTCAAATAAGTATAGTGCACCAGAAAGCATAAATGGTTATGACTTGTAAAGATCATAATCACAGTAGAAAAAAAGATAAATACCTTGAGACACGAGGCATACCTGTGGATTTAGAGAAGATAATAGAGGTGGGGAAAAAAAGAGATAATGAGGGGGTAGAAGAGGTGACAGAGATAGGAGCAGAGGAGAGAAATAAAGGTGGATTTGGTGTTGATGAGGAACTTGATTCATGGAGGAAAATGCGTTAATGAGATATTGAAAGGCAGATGCGTTTTCAGCGTAAAGTCTGGGACTAGGGGCCCATTTAATATAAGGGCTGGGCTGGGCTGGGCTCGGATTAAGTAGCAGAAAGCCCTAGCCCCGGCCCGAGTGAGAAGCAATTATATAAGTAATATGTTTTTTTTCCTTCTTTTGTTGGAAGGGAGGATATGAACACACATTCTCTCACACACAAACATCCTAAGTAGGTGAGCTTCAAGTTGGTCCAGCAAGCATCTTCCCTTTTCTTTGTAAAATATAATACATCCGGGCTCGGCCTTCACCCATTCTAGGTGATCTGGGCTCTGGTCGTGTACTTATGTCCCAATTTAGGCTTGGACCAGGCTGGGGCCTGTTGTTTAAAATCAGGCCAGGCCTGGATATTGCTCAGCCTGGCCAGCAAGGACCATGAACATCCCTGGGTGATTTTCAAAGCATTAGCCCCAAATGCTTAAAAAAAACATGTGGTTTTAATTAATCAATAACCTCTAGTGAGACTCCATATTTGTTGAGCATGTTGCGATCCATACCTTTATACCATATGTAGAAATTGTCATTTTGTGTAACCAATCTCCTAATATTTATGTCCTTTCTAGGCTTGGACCTGGCTGGGGCCTGTTTTTTAGTGAGAATTTAGTGTTAAGAGGAATGGATTGGAGGTTTTGGACTATGATGCCCAGATACGGCATGGATACGGCTGGAACATGCTATTGACACGGCAATGACACAGATTTTACACATAAAAAGTGAAGTATTGGATACGGCACGACACGATACGTTACCCCATTATGAAGTATCCATGCATCAAAGGTTACGGAGATTGGGGTCTTACTGTGGACGATAAATAGTTTTGTACAATCAACCTGAGCAAGTTGGAACAATATAGTATGGTTTTTCTTATTGAGTTCTGATCAAATGTGGTGTTTAAAATTTTATTTTTATTTTCAAATGCATACAAGTTGTTAATTAAACTGGAGTTTAATTTGATGATTGTTGGATTAGACTTTAGGCTTGTGCCTAGATCTTAAATAAGAGCTAAAGCACTACGAACTAGGCATTGTTTTGTTGATGGCCTACATCTGACCTCGACTCTTAAATGGGTGATGTGATAACATGGGTCCGTCATGGGAAATTTTTATGTAAATGTAAAAGTGTTTAATTAATCATTGTTTTCACACTTCAAAATTGAAAATTTTATTGCTAAGTCCAATTTGACAATTGTTTTTATCTATCACCTGTTTCATTTAGGGAGAAGAAGGAATGCCTGATTACATTGGTAGGATCGTGGAACTTTTCAAAGCAACAAATAAAAAATCTTACTTCACAGCACAATGGTTTTTTAAGGCAGAAGATACTGTAAGATACATTGTGGTCTTTACCTTTTATTATTATCATTGATATTGTTATTGTTATTGTTAATATTATTCTTTTTGTTAGCATAATGATTTTTCATGATGTGTTTTCAGGTTATTAAAGATCAATCTAGTTTTCATGATCCAAGGCGTCTTTTTTTATCAAATCTCACTAATGTCAACTTATTGGACTGTATTGTGTCTAAGATTAGCATTGAAAGAGTTTCTCCAAATGTATGTCATTTTTTTTTTATATATGACTTCTTACCATACCAAATCTTACTCAGCACATGCATTTTTAATTTAAAGAAACCATCATTGAAACACGTCTCTTTATCATTATTTTTTTACTAGTTTTTATGTCAATATCTTGTTAGGTGGATCTAGATAGAAAGGAGATGACAATCCCAAGATGTGACTTCTACTATGATATGTCATACTCCCCTGAATATTCTACTTTCGCAAACTTGCTGAATGGTAATGCCTTATTTTCTCCTTTTCTTAATCTCTCTCTCACACAGACACACACAGCGAGTAACTTTAAGTATCTTTTTTTTTTAAATCATAAAAGCTCTTAATATGAGTTTGTACAATAGGGGCAAAACATCCATTGAATGCCATAAGCCTTTTTTTACTATCAACCAAAATAAGAATCTTCATCTTCATCTGAAGTTTCATGCCCTAAATCATGCAAAAACTACCCTTTTGGATGCATAGCCAAGTCTTTTTAGAATAGTTTTGGGCTCCATCCATAATGTTTTCAGCAAGAGGTATAATTGTTTGAGTCCTAGGATTCATATCTCAAATCCTACAATTCATATAAAATTTTAAGAAAAATGTTTGATAATTATGCAACGAATCTCATCTATAGGTGAATTTTAGGATTTACGTGTGAATCTTATGATTTGATATGTTGTTGTACTGAATATTATGATTTAAGCAATTTGTCTTAGCATGAAAGGCCACAACAGCAAGATTTATATTATTTTTTATCGGCATTTCGAATGAAACCTCTTATAGATTTTTGCGATGTTGTTGAGATTGTAGTAATAGTAAGGAGCATGCATGTAACTAGTGTTTGATTTTTCGTATGGGTTTTGAGTCTTTGACATGCATTCATTTTCTTCGTTTATTTTTTTTTTCATAAACACTTTTTTAACCTAAGGAGATATGCTAACTGTCATGTAAGGTTAATGATTTTGATTTTCACTTAATTTTTTGATTTTTTAAGGAGAATAAAAAACCTTGACAAGTACTTACTTTTCCCTCTAACATATTAACTATTCACACATAATCAATTACAATATATGAAAATATGTCAATGATGTTCTTCATATGATTGTGACCTACTGTTTTTTGTCATTGGATTTATGCCAATATAGATGGATTATAAATAACTAATACTTTTTTCCCTTTTTAACAATTATGTTTATCTTTTTTATAAAAAAATAAAAAACCCTATTCTTCATGTGAGTCACAATTCATTTCATCCTCTTGAGGAAGTTATAGTATGATTTCAATTTTCAGGCCAATGGCAAGAGGTAGAACTAATCCCTGTCTATATTAGAGTAGAAAGAAGAGAAAGAATCTAGAATCTGCAATGGTTGATATTGACTAGTTTCCAGCACTTTCTGGTCCCCATTTGCACCCCCATGCAATAATATAATTAGCTGCCATTTCACTCTTCTGCTAGCACAACACTTAAGACGATTGTAACTGAGTAGACAATGAAGATCTATGCTCAAATTCCAATATTCTAGTTCTTATGATTTGAGACTAACTGTCACATCCCTGACCCAAGAATTCCCTGGCTAGGGTGGTCCCTGAGGTGTGACATGCATACTCCCATGAACTCGCACCTGTTCCGGACCAGATCCGAATTCACGAAGGAGAAAATTCCACTTTTCATGCTGTGAGGATTACTCACTGACACCTGTCAAGAACATTTATTTGCGGAAACATGTATATCATCAATAACAAAGCCATGAGCAATCCATTATCCAATCCATTATATTACAATTTATCAATAACAAAGCTAATAATTTAAATCTCTTAAATGCATACTTAAACTAAGTGCAAGATTAACTATCTAGTTTTAAGTCATAATTACCACACTTGTACGTACTCTGGCGGTCAAAGCTAACCATTAACCTTACCAATCAACTCTCTAATCTGAACGCTATTAGCTATCATGTTTGGTGATCTGGATCCCTGTGACACCAAGTGTAGCACCATGAATACGACGATTTAACAATATATGAGCAATTAAGATTCAATACATGTTATTCAAATTTCGAATTTAAAGACGAATAGATTAAAGAGACCAAATAAATGTCAACTAGGCACATTGTGCATTATGAATAATTCATGCTTTATCGAATCAATAATCAAATAATCACTTTCTAGTTGGCTATTACATTTGCTCATCCTCTCCGATAGAGAGCGAATCTAGTTGGGATGTCACCAGCGTCCCGGCCAAAGGCTGACTGGCTACCCGGTTCTGGAGTTCCGGTACTCCAAATGACATACTGCAGTAGTCTCGAATAATTGAACCAAGTTGTAATCCTATCGGGTATCACAAGGTCGAAGCTAAGTAGTGTCGAACCATTCGAATCGAATAATAATTAGACTGGAGTAAGACTTTTCTAATTGAATCATTGTAATCAAATCCATTTATTTCGAATCATATGCTTACCCCTTTCTAATATCACATCAATATTGTACGATAACATTTGTAAGGCAATTGTAGTACAATTTGTGAAAAATACGAATAATGCATATAACAAGTAACTGAATATTTGAGGGCAATAAATAAATCAATCTCAATATGCAAATGCAAATAGATTAATAGAATCAAGGATATTTACTAGCCAAACCTAATCTAATTACCCGTCGTCTCTAACCATCCATTTCGATGTAGTTTTAGATAATTTGATGCACGTGCTACATTTTATTGGTGTCACTTTGTGTGTGTACGTGATGCACCGAAATTCCTAAACCCACACCCATGGTAAAGTGCTAGACAAACGGATAGGCACATGAGATAACCTCAGCCCAAGATTTCTCATGTGTTACAATTTCCCTTAGACAATGATAATCGGTAATGGGTACCATTCTATAGACCTACAAGGTCAAACATTTACAACCTAAAAACCTTATTGATTGATTTAGTGTTTACGTCACAATCATCCTCAGGGATTGATTATGAAGAGTTTAGGCCTTCCGAAGTGGGATTAGCTCCCTTAATGGCCAATGGTTCCAACCTAAGAGTCCAACTAGATTTAAAGTCCATTTTTCTAAAAGATATAGGGACCGATTCAATTGTCAAAATATTTACTTTCTCTCCCAATCTCTAATCATTATGTGTTGTATACCATTGGATTCCACACTTTGAGAGCTTTCCAACGGTATGTGGAACTCCAAAATTCGACATACGGGTAAAAAGTTATGGCCATTTCAAAGTTGGCACGGTTGGGCCCAAATGGGCCGACCCACTCAGGCGGGCCCAATCCGGCTGGCCCAATTCTGAGCAGAATTTTCAGCACAGAACTTGTAAAATTTTTGTTTTACATTGTTTATCAACCCCCCTCATCTATCCAACTTCTACAATATTCCTAAGAACATGAAATGACTAATTAGAGCCACTATTTGCTAATATGGTCCATATCTTTTCCACCCATCCAATTCATTTCTTTTCCACCCATCCAATTCATTCTTTACTAATCCATTCGAAAGAACCCACTTAACATGATCAAGCTAATTTAAAGAAACAAGGCTGAAATTAACATTCCATAGAATAAATAACATAACTCAATCAATGAATCAAGTAACATGCATAAATCCAATTTGCTCATACTTGCCTTATTTGGTGCTTTTCATTCTAATCTTTTCATTTGGCTCAAATCAAGTAAAATCCCCAAATGCTAACTCAATCACAATTTCCTACAATGATAAAATGCAATAAATGGAGATAAATCATCATGCATGCAATTTAAATGAACTCAAAGGGTCCATCTTAAGCTTAGGGAATCATATAAGAGAAGAGCACTTACCAATAGAGAAGATGGTGATGAGAGAAAGCTAGTGGAAGGTGTTGTTGAAGATGGTAAACTTGAGATTCCTCACATGCATTCTCCACTAGTAACAGCAAGTAGAGATTGGGAGGAAGAGGTGAAGATAGAGAGGGAAGGAAGAACTCCCAGCAACATGCAAAAGAGGTTGGCTAAGCTTGGCTTAGGAAATGGATCCTTGCAAGAGAAGACGGAGAAGATGAAATGGGCTGAATCTCCTACATGTTGTCTTTCCTCTTGAGGCTCATATCAAAGAATTTGGAGGAAGAAGAAGAAGAAGAAGAAAGGAGATGAAGGAGACAGAGTAGTAGTTCTCTCATTTGAATGAAATGAAGAGAGAAATGAGGGTGTGGTACGGTGGTGAGTAGTTTAAATGGGAATTCTTGGCTTCATTGCATGCAAACCCAATTTCTTTCCTAAAATTTGGGACAAGGGCCTTTTGATGGAAATGGGCTTGGGTATGGGTCAAGTGGGCTCAAAAGATCTAAGTCCAAACATGAAGATGACTCATGATGAAATGCTCTATGCAAATGCACATGAAAATCTATAAGAATTTATATGCACAAGCATTATCCAAAACTATTCAAAAGGTCATAATTCTATTTAACTTGGTCAAAACCCTCACTAATCTATCTAATCCATCATAAAATCAACCAAAACAAGTATTAGGCACCTAATCAAGATTAATTAGGCACTAAACCCACCAAGGTGGGGTCGGGGTCTTACACTAACTCTCCATTCTACTTATATGCATGTAGGGCTTCTGTCAATCCTGTAGTGTTAGCGAATTCAGACTGCGGGTTAATAAATTTAACGACACAAATCCATTGAGAGTTCATCCAAATCTGTTAATATCGTTAATATCGTGTAGATTTGTGTCGTGCAGCATTTTGACGGTCTATATCTATGTGCATGTTATCATATCATAGGTCGATCCATCAAATTTCGAGCTTGACCACCCTATGCATTTGAGATATTAACTGTTCTTTTTTATCAATAAAAAAATAATTCATAGACAGTGTTTCAATACTGCTTGAGGCTTATGTCTCGAAGCTCCTAGTCAGTGGCGTTTGCTGCTTATTCCTTGAAGCTCTACTTCAGACAAATTGTTCCTAAAATGCCTTGTGCCTTCAGTTTGATGTTCGTAGTGTCATCAGAGACCTACGCCATGATGTTTCCTTTGCCAGCTCGTGTTGTTTCACCCTCGCCATTGAGATTGGTATTTATCAAACTATCGGTTCAATCGTATAGTGGTACAGATCAGTTGATATGTTTTGGTATCAGCCAATATTTTAAATCATGCTTGGGCCTTAAGTTTGTTCTTCTAGTCTTTTAAAATTTTCTTCCATAGCTTTTCTTGCCATGTCCACGGCGTATCCCTCCCTTATCCATGCCCTAGTTGGGCATCATAGGTTGTAGATATAGTTCACATTTTGTAGGTTTTTATTTAAAATTATAATGAGATTATTTTGTTAGTAAATCACAATTAAATTATTAATGGGCTTGAAATAATTAAAATGCAACTTTTTTCTATTCATTTAATTATGCTTTATATTTTTTGTATTTTTTATTTGAGGTGTAGCCATGACCATGAGGGTAACCCATGCATTGTTGCTCATGCCTCATGCCTTGTGCAATTGGAATTCTTCAAATTTTACGTTAGTATTTGGAAACATTGGTCCTTGGTTGGAATTTACTTAATCTTCATTGGGTTATTGCAAAACTGGCCTGGGACAATATTATATATGGACTAGGCTTGGAGAAATGGAATTGTTCCTATTTCCCAACTTTCCACAAATTCTATCTTTATAAGGCAATAACTCTAGAATCTATGCACTTCCTATTCCAGAATAGGAATAAGTGGATGACAAGGTAGAATTGTTCTCGAGTATGCTGCCAGTTGAGCTTCTGTGCAACTCTACTAAGGTGCTAGAACTGTTAGGAGTTCCCCCCTTTTTAATTGAGTTTTTGTCCAAACCGAACATGCTAAGGCGCGAGAGCTATAGGGGATTCCCTGTTTTGTAGTGATCTGAATTGTGCAAGCTGCAGAGTGGTGTTTCTATAGTCGTCTTGCTATGATCACAACTCTACTAATAGAGTTAAGTGAAGTAAAGTTCATTTTGAAGAAAGAATAAAATATAAGTTGGTTATGATGGTATTTTGTTTTAGTTGTTTGTTGTTGAATCTTTTTGATTTTTTGTATGGGAAAATGGAGTTTTTTTTAGGGGATAAAGATGGTTGCTTTTTGATTTTTTTTGAAAAAGATGGAGGAAGTTATGAACTAAAGTGCTTTTGATGTGACATCTTATCTGAAAAATGGAGGCTTTACTTGACTTTTACTATGTTAGCAAAGTGCCAAACTAGTAAGGGAAAACCTTTTGGTACTTGAGCTAGCTTGAAGCTCTTGATGGCAAATTTCTTTTGGGTGAATCAGTGTATCCTCCCTATAATACAATAGGGTGCATTTTGTTTCTACGTTTCAGTAACCTAAATGTTTGTTTACTGTATTTAAGTATTTTCATTCATATTAAACTGTGATTATTGCAATGAATGCTAATGATCGAAGTTATTTATGTAATAGATAATACAAGGGCCAGCAGTGAGACAACTTCAACTATTTCTAGTGAGCTTGTTACTGATGGCTCTGATGATTCTTCCTCTGATCGTGGATCTGATAAATCAGAGATGAAATTATTAGATCTATATTCTGGTTGTGGGGCAATGTCAACAGGCTTATGCCATGGGGCTAACATCGCAGGGGTTAATCTTGTCACAGTAAGGCTCCCATTCTTGCCAATTCTCTCCTCAACCTTTTGTTGTGTTTGCATGTAATTTACTACTTACACTGGCATCTGTAGAGGTGGGCTGTGGATCTGAATGAATTTGCTTGTCAGAGCCTAAAGAGGAACCACCCCGAGACAGAGGTATATTTATACTTCTGTTGCTGTTGCATGTTTTTGCGAATACTATTGCTGTTGCTTTTCAATCTGCTCTCAGATTATTGGCCTTATGAAATTTTACAATGTTGCATCAATTATTTATATAGAAAGAATGTTCCAATGTCTGTCGTCTTTTGTTTCTTGCTGTACTTAAAATTTGATCTTTATTTCACTTAAATTTTTAACCATAGATTCCATATTCTGATTCTTATGAGGAATTGACTTTCAGGTGAGAAATGAAAAGGCAGAGGATTTTTTGTTGTTAATAAAAGAATGGGAAAAGCTCTGCAAGCATTTTTCTCTACTTGGCAATGCAAAACTGCATTCAAGAAGCTCAAATGCAATCCTTGATGAAGATGATGAAAATGATGAGGTTCTTGAGGAGGAAGCAAAGACTCCATCGGGTGAATTTGAAGTGGGGAAGCTAGTTGGTATTTGTTTTGGTGATCCGAATGAAATGGGTGTTCAGGGCTTGAAATTCAAGGTAATCTATTACCTTGTTTGTTTAGTTCTGTATGTTATTCTTATATATCTCTGCACACACATGTGGGAAGTATTATGGTCTGCATGGTCTTATGGTGCATGCCGACAGCATTTAGCATAGGTTGAATTTGGAGTTCTAATTAAGTTGAAACATTGAGAAACGGGAGTTATCAATAGTTTCATTGAGATATTTTGGTTTCTCTCTCTCTCTCTCTCTCTCTCTCTCTCTCTCTCTCTCTCTCTCTCTCTCTCTCTCTCTCTCTCTCTCTCTCTCTCTCTCTCTCTCTCAATTGGGGTTAGGTGACCTAATTTATTACAGTCTGTTCTGATGTCCCTGCCACTGCTGCTACTCGGTTTTTGTGAATTTACTTCCAATTCCAATTGATAGCTTACCTTTCAATTGAGTTTGCATGCAATATCTAGGCTGATTGTCGAGGACTGGCTTAGCTTTAAATCAGAATTCTGTTTGGGATAGGTTTAGCCAGTATAACAGTTGATTAGTGTGAAAGGTTTATCTTTGATACCATCTAGACA
Organism: Litsea cubeba; assembly: GCA_012931725.1. Classification (NCBI taxonomy): domain Eukaryota; kingdom Viridiplantae; phylum Streptophyta; class Magnoliopsida; order Laurales; family Lauraceae; genus Litsea; species Litsea cubeba. Next base: position 14,466,050 of record CM022945.1, read on the forward strand.
CGGTTGTGTTTATAAGTTTCTCCTGCGACTGATAGATGAAAATCCTTTCTTGGTTTTTTCCCTTTATGGGAACAACTTTTATAATTGACCTATATGGTTAAAATGAACTATCCAAACAATAATTCTTATTCTCAATAGTCTAGATTGCTGCTAATTATCAGTACGGGTTATCTTATATTCCGAAAGTGACATAAAATTTCTAATATTTGAGCTAAATTGCTGTTAACTGCTTCCTTACTAATTAATGGTGTGCAAGTTGATTGGATTATGGCTTTTGTTATTTGATACTAAGAATCTTTGTAGCATTGTGCATCAATGAACCAAATAAGTAATTTGGATTCATCAGACTGGTGTATCCAAAGGAACTGTTCATTATACCGTTATACCGTGCACAACATGGGTGCTTTACTCTGCCCTTTTTTAATTTGTTCTATTAATGGTTATTCCTTTTTTTCATTTTTTTTCTGTAAATTAATTATTGCTGAGGAAAATTTGAGCACCTTGGAAACATTTTCATTTCTTAGCCTCATCCTTTAGAATTTGACAATGGAGATAATTTTTTATTTTTTATTTTTAAACTTTCAAAGTGGATAAGTCTATCACATATTTAAGCTTTAGTCCTAGTTTTATCACGTCAGTTCTTTTGTTAATCTTTGAGGTTATTTTAGGTTCGATGGAAAGGATACGGGCCAAGCGAAGACACTTGGGAACCAATCGATGGCTTAAGGTATACTTCCATTTTTTTTGCAATAAATATTTTCTAGTTATTAATAGAATTTTATTATATAAGGGGTTATCCTCTATTTATTCTGTAATTATTGTGTTTCCTCCATATTGGACCATTAAAATAACAGTCTGTCCGATATTTATTTCTTTCTCAGTTTTTATTAGAATTAAATCTGTCTGATTTATAATGCTTTCCCATTTTGTACATCTTGTGCAGAGATGCAATGATCGTTTTCCTTGTAGACTATGTATTGTATCTTGAAATAATTGGCTGAAAGGTCTTTCGTTTATGTCTGCGAACTTGTTCAATCGTAGGAAACGAGGAAGCGGTTACTAAAGGATGATGTGTGGATATGGCATCGATATGACATATCAACACCATGGATACAATCTTTGTTCTGAAAATTGGAATCGTTTTGCAAATCAGTCATTCCCATGAGTCAAATCAAATTGTGAATTGTACCATGAATAGTGGATTTAAAAAAAAAAACTCTAATCAAATGAAAAATAAGTAATAACTAGAAAAGAAAAAGAAAAATGTAGTTATTCATTATCCATCCAGGATCCCATTCATAGCCGTATAAATACAGTGAAAAATAAGTGTATCATACAATTATATTGAGAACATCATGACATATACTATTATATAATAAATGAATTGTGTAAATAGTTAAATAAGTTTAAGGTGTGAATATGTAGTTACTTTTTCCTGTCTCTAAATAAAAATATTAAAGTTATAGTAAAAACCAAACTCTCAATCTTACATTGGAGGAAATCCCTTAAGTTAAGAAAGTGTTCATGAAGGAAAAAAACCTAAAAAAAAGTTAAAATATGAAAAGAAGAAGACATGGACAAGACCCATACTTACATTCAAATGCTGTAATCAAATGCATGGTTTTTTCCCATCTGTAAAACCTCCCCAAAGCCGCAAAAATTCTTCAGAGGTTTCATTAACTAGAACGCAAAAGAAAGAATGAAAGAAGTTACAAGATTATTTATATTAACATATTAATTGTAGCTATCTTTGATCATAAGATTCACAATTGATCATAAGATTCGTTTGTAAAGGGGATTTGTTCAACAGATATGAATCGTTTGTTTTTTTTTTTTTCTCTTTTCATGATTTGGGATTTCGGATATGAATCGTAGGATTCTTATAACAGTGAATAACTGGATATAACAGAGACACATACTCTAGATAAAACTTAGGTGGGATGCACTATGTCATTGATATATTCCCTGTTTTGAAGTATACGAGTATCATAGTCGGTGGCTGAAAGTTATGCTTAACAATGGCGTTACCTCATTTTCTTAATTTTAATCAAATACAGTAATTGTCTAGATAGGTAAATGGAAAGGAAAGGAGTGTAATTTTTCCAGATTGTGGGGTAGAAGAGTTACTGTCATTAAAATTCAGCACTAGTTAGGTTTTATTTGGAAAAATTGTATTGAAGGATCGAGGGTTTGAGTTAGATATAACAAAATAGACTGAAAGATTGTGAGCTAGATTCAGACAAGCTCATGAAGTGTGATGTAATCTTTCACTTTGATTGTAGAACACTTTTTAAACGATGGCATTTAGAACTAGTTTGTTGTGTGGAATGGAATCTTGGAGCATGAAGGAACAGGAACATAAAGTACACATAATTGGAATGCGCATGCTAAGTAGGACATATGTAATTGATGAGTGCGAATGTATCATTGAAAGAGTTTATAATAGGAAAGCTCTGTTTGGTTTCAATACAAGAGATTGGAAATTAAAGATCGTTGATTGAAGACTTCATTCAGTTCATTGATCATTGAAAAAATTTTCAATTAATAGAAAAAACTTTAAGTTAAGTTTCCTCATTATAAAGGGAAGTGCTAGAGGTGAACTTAAAGTTAAGTTTCCTCCTTATATGTCCATTTTTTCTTTTTACAACAAAAAGCTCAACTTGAAGTTAAGTTTATGCTTATTTATTTATAGTGGGATGAACTTATCATTGTGCAACTTGAATAGGTTGTTTTTTTTTTTTTAAATATAAAATGTGAACAAACCAATTCATCCACCTTTTTTATTTTTATTCACAAAACAAACTTTTTCTTTAGTTGCATTGTTATGGGTGATACGTGAGCAACTCCACCTCCATTAAAATGGTGGTAAGCTTGGGTGGGGAACATTAAGCAGAGTGCTTTGCCGCGTAGCTTAGTGGTATGTGTGTAAAGAGATAGAGAGTGTACCAAATCAAGCCTCAAGATGACGAATTACCCTTTTTTCTGTTAATCTAAAAAAACTTTTTTAACAATTAGATACTAAGGTTATGTGCTAATCTTATTATGACATGACGTCTGAATTTATTTATTAACCTTTCATTTTCACTTTCTCTGCAGCAAATGTGAGCAAAAAATCTGTGATTTTGTCACCAAAGGCTACAGCTCAAACATCCTACCTCTTCCTGTAAGTTATTTGCCATGCTGATGTCTAATTATTGCTATGGCCTATAGTGTTATTTGTCTAAAAATAGAAATTCTCGGTGTTCTTTAATTGATCACTCTAGGTTCTGATGTATTGGCCTACTAGGGATCTGCCTTAGGGGTCATTTGTCTTTTACGCATGGGATATGTAAATACAATTTACACATGTAAAAGATGAATATTTAAATTTTAAGTATGTAACGTTGACACATGTGTTTCCTTTTACAATGTTGTCTAATAACACTATTTTTTCATCATTTACACATGTGATTCATTTTTCTATGTTTGTTTCAATGATATGTGTATATGTAACGATTTTGTAAATGACACTTATTAATCATCAAATTATATTCTACTATAATGACATGAAAAGGTGACAAAAAAGGTCTGATTTATATCAAAGTTTTCATTTGCATTTTAGATCCTGAAAAAAAGAACATGTTTTTCAACATGAAATATACTTTTCAAAAATAGATATTTCTATCAATGATCACCTTTAAAAAAATGCATTCCAACATGTTTGGTTAAAGAAATAAGAGTTTATAGTCGGATGGTTAAGAAAAATAGGATTATTATTAATTTTTTTATTAATTAATATTTAGTTTAATATTATCTTAATTCATTATTTGATTTGCATAAAACTTAACCCATGCATCTCACCGGTTTTATGCTAATATTAATCAATTATAGAAAGTTCTTAAAATGAGTATTTTATTGCTAAGTCGAATTATATTAAAAGTATGACAAATTTATTATGGTTAGATAAAATTGCTTTTATACATTATTTTGAATGATACCATAATGCTATATAAAATACATTCTTGCTTTTCTCTTACATTCGTTTATACATATTTAAATATTTTTAAAGTAATACAACAATAAATAATTTTAGAAAAGTCATTGAGATATTGGAAGAAAATCTAATAGGAGAAGAGAAGATAGAGAATCAAATTTTGAAAGAATAAACCTACAAAGTAATTAGATTTTATAAAGTTTTTTTTTTTTTTTTGGTATAGCAATGCAAGATATATAAATAGAGAGGTTACTTTCATAAAAGGGGATGAGATGCAGTTAGGGTTTTCATTCATAGGTTTCATTGGCCTTGATGCATCTTTTATTATTATTTTGTAAATGCGTTGGAGGGGGGTTTCGAACTCAGAACCTCTTTGATGGAAATGTCTCTTTTATTATTATTTTTCTAAATGAGTTAGAGGGGGGTTTCGAACCCGGAACATCTTTGACGGAAACTGGCCCATAACCAAAACTTCCGCCTCCAACGGGTATTCTTTGAAATCACATGTGCTTTGGTATTTTCTTTTCCAACCCGAACAGGTGTTCAAATCTTGATGTGAAAATGGACTCATTTTCACACCATTTACACATCTGATTTACACACAAGATGCGTAAATAGTTGTAGACAAACATTACTGATGCGTAAATATTACGCATATTCACCATTTACATATGTAAATGGGTTGTAGACAAACGACCCCTTAGTGAGCAGGATAGACCGTTTATCGATGGGTTGACCAGCCCTTTGGGCCCAATCCATAGGCCCAATAGTACAGCAACTTCATTAGGAGTTTGAAATAATTGGAGATCTTTAAATTATAGTTTGATTTGGAATGATTTTAGGAGATTCTTTAGTAAGTGGATTTTATTTGATTTAGAAGTAGATTTTGATTTGTATTTTTCTATATTAGGATTATGACTCTTAAGTGTACGTAAAGGTTGTAATCCCTCTTTATGGTTCTGTTGATTGATTGAAAGAAAGTTTTCCATACTACTGCATGACAAACTGGTCTCAAATTTGAATCACCAAGTGCAATCGTTTCTTGGACACAAACACCTTAAAATAAGAGGAAGATACAGATCCAATGCAATAACCTGACTCTTATTTAATTACAATGTCTGAACTGTGCACTACGCCAACAGTGAGCACCCACACTACATATAAAGTCATAAAAGAAATCCCCACTCGCAGTTGTCTAAAAATCCTAGTACCTCATTCTTACTGAAATAACGCTAACAGCACCTCATTTTCCAAAACAAGCAAAGAAAAGAATTGTGAAATAAAGGCAAGTTGCTTTGTTAACTGTTTCTGTCTATGGACAGTCGACTGTGCACACACAAACTTCTTAAAATCCAAATGAACTGGCAATCAAATCTACATCTCTTGCCACCAAATCTAATGACACTAAAGAAAGGAAATCATTAACTAACTCATAGAAAATTCATGAAATTTTAAGTAATTTCCAAGAGTCTGGTCTCACGCTTCTTGAACATGATGTCTTGTGGGGCACACTTGGCCCACCTTTTGATTAAGAACACTCAATGATCAACCAAGGGACTCATTGGCGGCCTTAGTGAGGTGGGTTTCCAGTGGGTAGGTTTGTATTTGACCCTCCCAACAATTGCACAGTTTTGACTGCATGTCTTGTCCTGTTTCAGCATCTGAGTTGTCTGAAAATCGCATAAACCCCCTTGTTTTCTTTGCATATCCTGAAAACAGTCCCTGAATGATGTAAATTCTGTTTGAGGACTGTCTGAGTTCACAATTTCATGAGACGACTCACACTTGGATTAAGACCGCTGATCGATCATAGGCCTCCATGAATGCGATCATCAATTTAAATATTTGATCTTCATCCCGATTCACAATATTTTCATAGAAATCCTCTTCCTGTATTAAGTAGGGTCTTCTATTGAACAGGCGGATCATCTAAATGTTGTAATATTTTGTGATGCATAATTATTTTATAGTTTGTCTCATTGTAATGTTATGGAAATGGAATAATATGTTTTCCTTACTTCTTTTGTAGGGCGATGTTGATGTAATATGTGGTGGTCCCCCATGTCAGGGTATTAGTGGATTTAATCGTTTCAGGAATTACAAAGCACCATTAGAGGATCCGAAGAATCAACAAATGGTTGCTTTCATGGACATTGTTGAGTATCTTAAGCCAAAGTTTGTTTTGATGGAAAATGTTGTGGATATTTTGAAGTTTGCTGGTGGTCATCTTGGAAGATACGCTTTGTGCCGCCTTGTTTGTATGAATTATCAGGCAAGATTAGGTATGATGGCAGCAGGTTGTTATGGCCTTCCCCAGTTTCGGATGCGTGTGTTTCTGTGGGGTGCACAACCAACTGAGGTAATTGTTGTATATTCATCTTCGCACCGTACATTATATATAATTCTTGCATTTATAATGGAAGATAAACTCTTTTTCATTCATTCATTTACGAAGGAAGAGAAATTCTTGATTTATTTTTCTTTTATTATGCAGAAACTACCTCCGTACCCTCTTCCAACACATGATGTTGTGTCTCGAGGAAATAGTGCCAGTGAGTTTGAGGTTAGGATGTATTTGCATCATTATTTTTCATTATTTTTTGAATACTTTCGTTGTTGTCATCATAATTGTTGTTGTCGTAGTTATGTCCCATTTGTCCTAATTTTCTTAACACCCATCTAGCAAAATATGGTTGCATACGATAAAGACAAACAATGCAAGTTGGAAAAGGTTCTGCTTCTTGGGGATGCTATTTCAGACCTTCCACCGGTATGCATTACTGCTTTAGCTTGTACAGAAAAGATGGATTCCTTTTCTTGGAATCTTTTTTTATTTATTATATTTCTTGCTCCTATTCATTGCCATGTTTAGGTCACAAATGATGAATGTCGAGATGAAATGTCATATGATAAAGCACCAACAACAGACTTCCAGCGGTACATACGTTCATTCAAGCAAGGTGAATAGATCGAGTTTCATGTGTGTAGCACAATTACTGTTTTTCATATGGTCTTTGAACTTTGAAGAGTAAAAGGTGTGTCAGTTTTTCATACGCGTTTTGAACATTGAGGAGTAAAAGTAATGTTCTAGTTGTCATATATTGCCCAATAGGTGTTTCATGATCCCACCTTTTTGACAAAGTTATTTATGCTATGATATCACTACTGTTTCATTGTTTGTTTTGTTTGTATTATATTTCTGATTGTGGACAATTTGCTGCTGGTTTTTTCTGATTTAAATTGCTCTCATAGCATTGTTCTCCTTTCACACTATTAGTTTTTTCTTTTACATTTGCATTGATAAGCTTGATTTCGATAGATAAAGTCTTTTATAGGTTATATTTATGAGAATTGGAGGAAAGGAAAACAGAGTGTAGTGCAAAATAACTCACATACTATGCAACAATCACCTTGTGATTTCAAGGAGATGCCTCGCTTTTTTTTTTTTTCCCTCTTCTAACTGCATTTTGTTGTGGAGGATGGGGACATGTTTTGAGGTTGCAAATAGGACAAAAGCCATTCAACACATATTTTCTACCATCATCCCTTATATGAGTAATGTGTGTATTAGTATTAATGAATTTGTAACCCATACATGAAAATTGAAATGACTTAAATGCACTAAACAAACACTTCTAGCATGGACTTTTGCAAGATATGTCTATGACATGCAAGAAGCTTAATCAATAAAGAAATAAAATAATGAAATCCGTTTGAAAAAAAATATGAAATTCAAGCCAAAAATTGTTAGAAAAATGGGTTAGTAATTAGTTCAAAGTGTAGTGAACACATGGAACTTGGAATTACACAAATCCATTGAGTATTGAATGAGTAATTTGTCTCCCAAGTTACCCCACTTGAAATGAAATGAGTAAGAAATGAATGAGGGAAAGTAGGAAAAACACTTGTCCCACATTGGAAGAAAACCAAAGAGATGTTGAGTATATATAGAGAAAGTATGACTATAAGGGTTGGGCCCCAAGGGGTACCACTAATTTTCCGTGGAGACGGAACACAGTCAAACTCAACAATCTGGTTCGTAACATTGCATCTTTTCATGAAACAGTACATGAACTGAAGTGATGCTACCTTTCATGAAGGGTTGCATGACTTCATTTCAGAGGCACCAATCTCCTATAAATAGTGGACGATTTTGAGAGAGAAAAGACAGCAACAGATCTCTTCTCTCTTCTTCCTCTGTTTTTGGTCAGGCTACTGCTTGCGTTCGTTGTTCTTTGGAATTGAAGTGCTGCCTTCCAAAGAAGATAAAATCCGTTCTATCTTGGGAGACAGTTTCCCTTTTAACCTTCAGCACTGTGAGGGGGAAAATCTGTCTTAAGGACATAGTGATTTCACTAGGCTCGGATTAATATTGCTGTGGAACTTGGACAAACAGAACTGTACAAATACAGAGACCAGAAAGGTATGTACTGTGTTCGTATGAAATTATTATTTTAAGTTGTATGATTACTAACAAAAATTGTGTAGTGTTTCTTATTCAAATTGGAATAAAAGTTCTTTCCGTTTAGAGAAAATACACGTCGCATAATGAAAATTATCATCTACAACAGCTAAAGGGGGAAACAATAATCATAACATTGGAGCAGACATAGTTCTGCTTATAAAAATCCACAGTGTCTGCTATAATTACTCTAGATTGTCTCCTATACATGAGAATTAAAGATGCATATTGTTTCTATGCTTTGTTGTCACGAATCAACTTCCTCTTTTACAGTTTCCGAAAAACACAATTTGAAGAAAACATGGGTGCAAATGTTGAAATTGTATTGTAAGAACACTGAAAAACACAGATTCCCTTGCAGCTGTCGCCAAGTTGATTTGGATAGAGCTGTGTTAATTTGGTCGACTGTCGTCTAGACTTTAGCTGTTTTTTGAGATGCATTTCAACACATATTTTGTTGTTCATGACAATTTATCAATAAAATATTTTTTGTTTTATTTATTTATTTTTAAATTTCAAATTCCTAATTGAATCTAATTGATAATCTTTTACAAACTCCTATGATGTATTGCTTATTTCCTTTTGTTTTATTTTTACGCAAGCAAATTATTACATGTCCGTGATTGTTTGGTGTCATTTTTTCATAACATATCACCTTAAACATTGTAATGGTGTTATTGAGTGTGTATTTGATTCCCTAGGCCAATGAGTTGGGGCTTAATGTTATTGATTATCTAGCCTAATGAGTTGGTGCTTTTGTTCTCAAACTTAATCCATCACTTTCCTTTAGTGTAACATTATCATTACATACTTCTGTGTTTTGTTTCATATAATCATTCATTCTACCAGATTGATTGTATTTGTCTTAGGGAATATATTAGAGCTTTGAAATGTCTACATTGCTCCCTCTTTCCTTTTAACTTCTAAGCTGCTTTCAGATTTTGATGATTGTGGTGATTCTTCTCGGAAAAGAGTTTACAAAAGGCGATTCTATATGATCATCGACCACTCTGTTTGAATGATGATGATTATCAACGAGTCTGTCAAATTCCGAAAAGAAAGGTTGTAAATGCGTCATCTTTTTTCCTTGACAACATGTGCTTTTGTTTAATAAATGCAATCCTCACGTTAGTTTTTTGACCCATTTTCAGGGAGCAAATTTTCGAGATCTGCCTGGTGTTGTTTTTGGTGCAGATAAAAAAGTGCAGTGGGATCCCAACGTTGAAAGGGTTTATCTACCCTCTGGGAAACCTTTGGTAATGCCTTTTTTAGGGTCTGATTCTAAATAATTGTTGGTTTCATTTGCTCTTTAGAAAATTATAAACAAAAACGAATTTAGGCCCAACTTTACAATAATGATATTGAAACTGTTAGTTCATTACTAAAACCATGGTGTCTTTTATTGCTCGATCATCATTAACATTTCTTTTATGCTGTAGGTCCCTGATTATGCAATGTCTTTTGTCAGAGGGACATCTCCCAAGTAGGACTTATTTATTCCAACATTTTACTTGGAATGTTCTGATTTTGTTTCCCTATTATCTATTATTATTGACTCATTATTGTATTTTTACGAAGACCTTTCGGACGTCTTTGGTATGATGAGACCGTTGCAACGGTAGTGACAAGAGCCGAACCACATAACCAAGTCTCTCTCTCTCTCTCTCTCTCTCTCTCTCTCTCTTCAATTTTTTCAAAAAAAAAAATCTGCATTCTTATTTTTGAATTTGGCAGGTAATCATACACCCCGAACAGGACAGGGTTCTCACAATTCGTGAGAATGCCAGATTGCAAGGCTTTCCTGATAGTTACAAGTTGTATGGGCCTATTAAAGAGAGGTATCATTCTTATGCAACTTCTTTTATTTTTGCGAACTGAGGGTTCCCAACCCTTTGGCCCTCCGGGCCCAGAGACAGGCCGGGCAGAACCCCTGTGGCCCCTAGCTGGTAGCACAAGTGGATTTAACCTTTGGATCCTGAAGTGGAGGGAACCTGGAGTCGATACCAAGACCTCTAGCTCCGAAAAAGAAAGGAACCGTGGTCCTGACCACTTGTTGACTTGAGTAGGGAATGGCTGCAGCCACAAGTATCTAGTTGTGTGGTATTCATTCATGCTGCAGCGGCACAACAAAAATGAGAAATTTCAAATCTGTAACAAATAATTACCAGCTTTATTTTAATGATCTTGCTAATGTTTTAGATATATACAAGTTGGGAATGCTGTTGCTGTTCCTGTTGCTCGCGGTTTGGGGTACGTGTTGGGACAGGCGATAAAGGGAATTTGTGGAAGTGAACCGTTGATACAACTTCCACAGAGTTTTCCATTTTGCCTTGGACGGACTTGTGACACAAAGGGAGCTGCAGTCATTAGGCAAACACCAACAGATTAGTGGCCTATTCTCTCCAGCCGTTGAAGGGTGGTTTTGTTGTGGATTTTGCCCATCAAAGTTCTTGTAATAATCTGTCCTGCAAGGTTAAGACAGACTTGCCCAGTCAGCAGTACCTTGGAGGAGTCCATTTGGCAATGTGGGTCTCTATGGTTTCATGCTCAGGCATAGTGTTTGTGTTAGAATTGGGGATGGAGAGGCAGAGGACCATCAGTGCAGTGCCTGCTTGAAATTTCTGAAGGTTTTCTCAGACTTAAGAGGCAGAGATCTTCCTGGGTAAGGAAGAGTGCTGGGTCAACTAACTGCAAATATCCTACTTTCAGTATATTTGATGATGTAAGGATAGAGAAACTTATTGAAGATGTGAGGAAACAGACAAAGAAGACATGTATTCTCCATGGATATGTGTGGATTAGCTGTGATTCTATATAATTGGTCTGAAATGACTTCAACTGACAAAATACCTGTAACCATTTGGGGTATTTCGATTCAGTTATCAGGAAATTCAAAATATGTGTATGAGTCCACTTAAGTTGCTCTTACTTTTTCAAAGACCACACACACCAGCATTTTATACATCAAGGCCGCTGATATCACACAGATCTATTATGGCACCATAAAGAGTTTCACTACAATTGGAGGGTGAACTAGCATTTGATTGGTCACCCAAAAACCTCATAATCAACTCAAATGGGGAAAAAAAAATTGCATGTTTTATTTGTAAACAATCCAGTGGTTGGTGCACTGTCTGGAAGTGAAATTTTGACAAGAGAAGGATAGGAATTTCTTTTTTATTTAGTGGTCATAGTGGCAGGTCAGGATTTTCATTGAAGTGGTGTTGACAATGGTCAAGTGAAAATGATTTGAGTAATAATAAGAATGAAAAAAAAGCTAAAACTAAGAAAGACTATAGTTGGCCAGACAATACAAAGTTAGCTAACCAAACTGAAAACAAATCAAATTTGGGTACATTCCATAAAAGGGGAGGTTCACTTAGGAGTTAATATTCTTTTCCATGAAATAAAACATGAGTTCGTTTCAATAAATGGGTCTCACTGTGCATTTGAATAGTAACAAAAGTTGACTTCCAAGCCTGAAGTTGAAATACTCACTTGTCACGAATTGTGTAGTGGAAATCAACGTGGGGCCCTTCTACTGATGATCGAATCGTCTAAAATTGAATTTAGTTCCTAGCATATTCTCAAGTTTTGCTGCATAGGAACATCTGATTGATACTGTAAATAATGCATGGAATTCATTATGTTTAAGATTGTGGAAATCACGTCATCAATAATGTGTTCAATCTTATAGTAGGATCAATTTTGATTAAAGGAGTTTGATGGTATGCTATCAAAGGGGCTTCGTTTTTATTTGAATAGTTCGGATCATAAGTATATTAGCGTCATGGTGAGTTCCACACAACCCGCTCATCAAAAGCATGTTAGAGGCCACACAATGGATGATTTGAGCTCTTTGTATAATCGGACTCAAAATCTTTGCAGCAAAATTGGGTCAAAGTTCATGTGGAATTAGAACCTGGCAATGTACGTACTTCAAGTGGCAAAGAAAAATCCATGAGAAAGTATCGGCACATGCATTGGGTCGTTCCCACACACCTGTGGAATCCCCTTGTGAGTCCTCAGTAATTAGGGTCCAATTATTTTAGTACTTAACTTAATTATCAGATTTTATAAAGTTTTAGATTTCTGCCAAAGTTCTTGAGGATCCAAGAACTTTGATCCTCAAGAACTTTTCGGGCACTGTTGTAAGCTTCGATGAATTGTTTGATCATCTTTGTTTTGTTAGCGACAGCATCTACTGTGGTTATCAAGCAAAGCAACAAGATTAAGGACAAAATGCTTATGGTGAGTGAAGATGGAGCCATTGGTATTGATGTGAAGAAGATGTTAGTCAAGAGGAGAACTGATCAATGCAAGCTATGATAATGAAACAACCTTTTGTGTCTTGTTCTTGTGTTTGTGAATTGTGAGGTTGCTGTTGTGTTAGCTTTTTAACTAGGGAGTAATTGGAATGAAGTGTGTTATAATGCTTTCAGGTGTTGTTTGCTTTGTAGCTAAGATGCTGAGATGATAAGGGGTAGGCTGCCATGTATACAGTAAGCATGTCATGATTTGTATATGATTATGAAATGGGGCCTTGGGTTCTTTTGATTAGGAGCTTGAGAAGTTGTGTGGGTTCTAAGAAAGGTGACTGAGACATCAATTGTTTCACTTCAGTGGCTTGAGATGCTTTCTCTATTGTAATAGTTGCTTTATATATGTGGATCATGCGTGTAGCAGTTGCTTAATTTATGGTAGATAACAAAGGATTCCAGCGGGCCTGGACCCGGGTAGGAAACTAGGTGGGCTTGGATATGGATATGGGTCTTTTAGGCATGGGATATCAGGCCCATTAGTCTAGTAATTAGCATGTTTGTTTTGTATATTTATGAAAAAAATACCCCTCCTATGTAATATGTTATTATTATTTTTTAATTTTCTTCTAGATTCTTTAGAATATTGCATAAAAATAATATAAACATATTAAATTGTAGGGATTTTCCTTTATAGATCCTTCAGATTTTTTCGTGAATTGTCTAAAGCCTTGATGTAGGTTAGTCCGGGTCCAGATTCGGATGTGCTAAATGGACTCACTCTCAAGTCATCCATTTCTCAATCAGGTGGACTCGGATTAGCTTTCACCATTAGACTTTCAAGTTGGTCTGGATTGAGATATTCTATCCACCTAATATTAATGGGTCAACCTGGCGTTGAACATATACATACATGTTTCCAAGTGTTCAACCTGCTCTCACTAATTGGAATCCCACTGGAGAAAGCTATCTCAGGAAAGTAGAATGAAAATAAATCAAAATTCTAAGTAGTCGGGCTATAGCCTTATAGGTGGTGATTCCTGGCGCACCGAGCTGGTAACTACTTGGCCTGATTGACCCTTTTATAATTAGGGTTGGATTCGAGTTGACATTTCTAACCATAAATGTATCCGATTAACTGGATCTATATTCACCAAGTGCTCTGTAACCCAACCTAAATGAGTACTAGAGGTGACAATCGGGTCAGACCCGTTTATTAAAATGGTTATACAAGTCTAACCTGCATCCGACCCGTTTAATAAACTTGTAGGAAACCCCTAACCCGCACCTACCACGGGTCAACCCGACCCGACCCGCTTAACCTGCATAACCATTGCGGGTTATACGGGTCAGGTCGACCCGCATAACCCACATACATCTAGTAAATAAATCGACTCAACTATGGTTTCCTGCTTGACCAAAACTGACTTTTAAGCTCAAATTTGGTCTAATCTCATTTCAACAATCATTTGATGTGCATAACCTTGCTTTCCATTAATAAAAATCGTGGGGTTGAATTGGTTAAGGTCCATTTATTCTTTTTTAACCTATGCATTAAAACAATCAAATCCAATTTTAGCATAAATAAGCGGGTTATGCAGGTCAACCCTAACCCCGACCCGCTTAACGGCGGGTCATGAATGCGTGACCGATCCACCTATTAAACGGGTCGGATTAAGCGGGTAATACGCGGGTCAGGTCGGATCGAATTGGCAGGTCAGATCATATTTTACCCACCTCCACGGCTAAATCCAACCAAGCCAAACTCATTGCATATGACCTGTCAGTTCTAACCAAATAACCCAGCTTCTTAATAAGGGTTTGGGTTTCACCCTTTTGACTTTCAAGTTGATTGGTTTGAGGATTGAGATGTTCCAACTAAATAAACCGGTCAACCTGGTGTTCCAACCTGACCCAAATCGACCCACTGCCTCCCCTAAATAGGGTTAAATGGGCCCCACAAACATGCCCTCTAGCAGAGGACCCGGGACTAATAAACTTGGGTCAAGGTCATATTCATCATTATAGATTACGATACACCAAAAGTCCTACATATCAACTAAAACATCCCCCAAAACAAGTTGACTAGATAGTATTGAAAACCCCCCGCCACCTTCCTTAAACCACAATTTTCAAATTCCTCCACCGAACTCCAACGACAAAATGACCCCATGAATCAAGACCACAGCCACCTCACGTAACCCCGAAGAAACACAAGAAAGCAGATAAGATTCCATGCATTTCCGTCCAATCTCTCTCTCTATCTATATATGCACAAAACCCTAACAACTCACCCTCCCAAGTCCCATCCTCTCTACTACATTCACAAACCCCTCAAAAAGAAAAGTTCACAACACAAACCTTACACAGCCTACCTTTCTCATCATCTCAATGGCTTCACTATCTTCATTCTCCCTAATGACTCTTACCTTATTCATTAGCTTAATTAGCTCCACCTATGGAGTCACTAATCGCACCGAAATGATCAAACAATTTGTCGACGGGCACAATGCTGCTCGGAGGGCGGTCGGGGTGCCACCGCTCAAGTGGGAGCCTCTGCTGGCCAGGTTTGCTCGTGTGTATGCAAACGAGCGTCGTCGGGACTGCAAGTTGCTGCACGCACCGGGATATGCATTCGGTGAGAACATCTTTTGGGGGGAAGGGCACCGGTGGAGCGCAAAGGATGCGGTGAGCGCATGGGTGGCCGAGAAGCAGTTTTATCACTACAACAACAACTCCTGCTCCGGCGAGGACTGCTCGCACTACACCCAGATCGTCTGGCGGACAACTGAGCGTGTGGGCTGCGCCAAGATCGTTTGTGATGACAAGAACACTTTCATTGCTTGCGAATACTACCCGCCAGGGAATTATGTTGGAGCTAGGCCTTACTAGGACATTGATCAAGTTTTGGTCTTTTCTATTTATGTTTAGTATTGATGTTGTTATTTGATTGTAAACTGATATATAAATGTCGTTTTCATTTTGTATTAATGAAATTCAATAAGCCGAAGCGGACCCAAATTGATGAAATAAGGCTAAAATGATTGCGACCACTAGAGTTTTTTGGGCTTGATAAAATATGAAGTTGGTCGAGTCAAAGGGGTCTGATTGAATCAGAATTGAGTACAAAGTCAGATTCGTTGACCAACTCAATAACTTTCCTTGTCAAGTAATCAAGGTTTGAAGAACTAATTATGCCTAATCTTCAGTCCCAGATCAAGCCCATTGGGGCAGAAAGTTAAGTTTGGGCCCATTCCCTCTGCAAAATATTATGCCTTCTATTTTGATTATGTCTGGTGAGCTTGAGAATCTATTTGGGCTTTAAGCATATATACAAGTATACAAGTAGACCTGACCTGTTTATATACCAGTGAGAGGCTTTCGGGGGCGTCAAGAGAAAGTGAGGAAAAAGGGAAGATGGGAATTCCTGCCCAGTGGATGAAGCTGGAGAAAGTGAGAGAACTGTGAGGGTTTAAGATTCGAGATCTCTAGATTGGTCTACTCAATAAATCAACCCACTGGTGTGCAAAAAATAAAAATCTACGCAGCGGAAATAAAACCACAAGCACACACCACAAGGACACCAAATTTAAGGTGGAAAACCCAAACCGGATAAAAAACCACCGATCCGTACTGGATCTAATCAAATTATGAATCTCGCAATTACAAGAAACCCAGATTTCTTCCCTAGATATTCCCTATCTAAAGACTGAAGTTACCTTGTGTCGCATCACGCTTCAACGACATCACACCGTTGATTGCAACAGATCCAACGCTTGACTCCTCAAATCTTCTACGCAAGAAGATGATCTTCTACAAGGGATGCAGAAGAAACTTGCTCTCTAGAGTACTTGGCAGCACAACTCCTCAAAAATCTCTAGAGAAGATTTCTCTCTATTAGATCACAAATTCAGAACTTGAGAGATGATTTGTGTCTCTTTGGGTTGTGAGAAACACCCAATATATAGCCCATAATTCGTACTTAAGACTCCTAAAAAAATTCCATTTAGAATAAGAGTCCTTTTTCAAACTTTATCACAAAGTCCGGATCAAACTGGGCTCCCTGCGCTACCCTCGCTATAGCGAGGCATGATTCTGCCACTTAACGAATTTTGTAGACGGACAGCTTTTCTCTTCAGCCTTGCTGCCGTTTTTGTTGACTTTTTGTCCTAACAATCTCCCCCTTTTGGCAATTCTTGGACAAATCTCTTAGATCAATACAATAAGATCTACCCAAAATAAAAACCCAAAATACAATGAATTTTTAAACAAAAAAATCAGCACTGTAGATCTTGAATTGCCTTAGCTTGTAGAACTCTTCTGGGCTAGAACTCTTCTGGGCTTCTGGGCTAGAACTCTTCTGGGCTTCATTCTTCTCCCCCTGAATTTGTCCATAATTGACAAACAAAAATAATCATGCAGCTTCCGTCAATCTGAATGCAGTAGCTCCCCCTCGATTTTGACTCCTCCTCACTATGATCTTCGTATCAGCACTGGGGATGGGGACTTGACCTCCTTGATTAGGGCTTTTTATGATTAGCCACCCACACTTTTGCAGTTGGAACTTTCAGCACAGTGTGAGCAAACTCCTTAGGCAAATCAGATTTTCTAACCCAAATTGGAGTAGTCTTGGGTGGAGAAAAATTCTTCCGCCATTGCTTGGTCTTTGGTAGACTTTGCAGCTTCTTGCAATGGGGACGAATGTGTCCTTTCATTCCACAATGGTGACAAGTGGATGTGCATACAGCGCGTGACACATTCTTTTTCTTAATACTACTCGACACATTATTTGAAAGTGCAGTATCTGGAGTAGCATTTGCAACACTAGAAATAAAAATTATTTTACCTTTAGCATTTGAAGTGGATGCACCATGATCATAACCGAGACCGCTTCTGTCAAACTGAGACTTCTGACTACACAAGATATTTGTAAGAGTCTTCGAACCAGTGTTCATCTTGTTTAGTGAAGCTTGTTTGATTTCTAACTCAGACAGAGTGATCTTCAGTCTTCCTTGCAAATCTTCTTTTTCAGATTTAACAACCACTATCTCTTCCTTCAGATTCACTATCTCTTGTTTAGTCTTTTCAAGTTTTTGACTCTCAGTGGTCAAATTTTCAGCCGTGCAGTTTTTCAGACTTTCCAAGAGATGAATCTTTTCAAGTGCTTGCTCAAATTCAATTTTCAATGCAGAATTTTCTTCTTGAGCAGCTTTAAACTTGATAGAGATCTTGTAGCCATACTTGGACATCTTAACACAATCAGCATATGTTTTATGATACAATGCTTCATAATCTTTCTCTTGATCTGACATCTCATCAGCATGATCTTCATCAGTATCATTGTCATATAGAGAATTAGCCATGAAAGCCACAAACTTGCCATTCACAGTTTCAGAAGTTTCAATTGAAGGATCTTGTTCTTCTTTTGATGATTGTTCCTCCCAAGTTGTGTTGAGAGCCTTTCTCATTGCACCCTTTTTCTTGTTGGCACACTCACTAGCATAGTGACCATAGCCATGGCACTCAAAACACTTAGTTCCTTTTGCAGAATTCTTTTTCGCAAAATTAGAACTCTTCCACTTGACTTGTTTTGACTTCATGTAGTCCTTGAAGCAATTGAACATTTCAGTCAAATCATCTTCAGCCTCAGATTCAGAATCAGACGTAATTTTCTTTTCAGGCTTCTTTCTTGATTCTGAGTTAGCTTTCAAAGCAATACCTTTCTCTTTTGATTTTCCTTTATCCAAACGGTTTGCTTCAAAGGTTTGAAGATTTCCAACCAACTGGTTTACCTTGAGGGTATCAAGATTCTTGTTTTCTTCAATAGCATCAACTTTAGAATCGAACCTCGAAGGTAGAGACCACAGAATTTTCTTGACAATCTTGTTTTCTTGAATTTCCTCACCCAGATTGAAACAGAATTGACAATATCATTCAGCTTTGCATAAAATTCATCAAAGGTCTCATCTTCTTCCATCACGATGGTTTCAAATTCTTTAGTCAGCCTTTGCAATTTAGATTGCTTCACCGTGTCTGTACCCTCATCCACAGTCTGTAAGACTTCCCACGCTTCTTTTGCGGTTTTGCAAGTGGAAATCCTACGGAACTCATCAGCAGACACTCCATTGTATATACTATTCACTGCCTTGTTATTACAATTGGAGGCATGCTTCTCATCCTTAGTCCATTCAGCTTTAGGTTTAGGAACAGTTTGTCCACTAACCACAATTGTTGGTCTGGAGTAGCCCTCCTCAACAATATCCCAAACATCATCATCAATGGACTTAAGGAACCCAATCATCCTTTGCTTCCAATATGCATAATTAGAACCATCTAGCAAAGGGGGCTTAGAAGTTGATGTCCCTTCTCGATTGAACACCATTCTAGAAATCTCTTTAGATCAAACACAGAAAATTAGTGTAACCGGCTCTGATACCAATTGAGGGTTTAAGGTTCGAGATCTCTAGATTGGTCCACTCAATAAATCAACCCACTGGTGTGCAAAAAATAATAATCTACGCAGCGGAAATAAAATCACAAGCACACACCACAAGGACACCAAATTTAAGGTGGAAAACCCAAACCGGGTAAAAAACCACCGATCCGTACTGGATCTAATCAAACTATGAATCTCGCAATTACAAGAAACCCAGATTTCTTCCCTAGATATCCCCTATCTAAAGACTGAAGTTACCTTGTGTCGCATCACGCTTCATCGACATCACACCGTTGATTGCAATAGATCCAACGCTTGACTCCTCAAATCTTCTACGTAAGAAGATGATCTTCTACAAGGGATGCAGAAGAAAGTTGCTCTCTAGCTAGAGTACTTGGCAGCACAACTCCTCAAAAATCTCTAGAGAAGATTTCTCTCTATTAGATCACAAATTCAGAACTTGAGAGATGATTTGTGTCTCTTTGGGTTGTGAGAAACACCCAATATATAGCCCATAATTCGTACTTAAGACTCATAAAAAAATTCCATTTAGAATAAGAGTCATTTTTCAAACTTTATCACAAAGTCCGGATCAAACTGGGCTCCCTGCGCTACCCCCTCGCTATAGCGAGGATCATCCTCGCTATAGCGAGGCATGAGTCTGCCACTTAACGAATTTTGTAGCCTGACAGCTTTTCTCTTCAGCCTTGCTGCCGTTTTTGTTGACTTTTTGTCCTAACAAACTGCACTTCTTGTTGGGCTTCATATCCATGGATGCCAGTCAATAGTTCCAGTTGGGCACAACCCAGTTTTTGGACTTAGTGTGAAACCTTTCCACTTTGGTGGAGACCTTTAAAATGAACGGTGGGACCCTCATCAGAACCCTGTAAAAGATTGGGCAGGAAAGTAAGGTTTCCTGAATCTGATAAATCATGTACCATAACTTGTTATTTGAAGAAATAAATTAACAAAACAATCATAAATGACAAGTAATTAAGTTTTCCAGATTAACCCAAGGAGCTAAAAGAGAAATCAAACCATTCATCACTCTTGCAGCTAAGTTAATTCAAACATTAATTCTGCTTATCAAAAAGCACAGAAGAATCATCTTCATTTTATTCTTATACTCTTATCCCATCAATTACTTGAGAGAGAGAGAGAGAGAGAGAGAGAGAGAGAGAACAAACTGTAAGCCATCCGTACAAAATATACTTGATTCCAATCCTAGAACAAACTGTAAGCCATCCTTCCAAAATATACATGATTCCAATCTTACAAACATCCATATGATCAAAACTATATGAGATACATGATACATTCCAAAATAAGGAAAACAGACCATGGTGACATGATCACATGAGGCCTGTACAATAAATGAGTAAAACATACATCAAGTTTTTTTTTTTGAACTGGAACAAAAATCTTCACAACACCAAAGGCACATGTACTAAACACCCTAATCTTATTTAACTGCTTTTTTAGCTCCCTCCCATCTCCCATACGCATCTAGTATTCATCCTCAATTTCACCTAGAAAAGTACGTCTTGGGTGAAAACAGGCGGCGAGGCGAGAACATGCTCATATACCTGGGTGAAGCGAGCCCGTCGATGGACCGATAATCCGACATGAGGAACCTACCATCCTGATCTCTCACCCCACTATTATTTACCGTCATCCCATTAAAGGTGCTACACTTGACAAACTTGCCAACCCAAGATTTCTTCTTCTTAGAGGCGCTGCTTTCCTTTCCATTCATCCTATCACTGAGATACTCCTTTATTGCTTCCAAGCTCTGCTCGACGATCTCCATGGGAGGGGAGACAAGGGGGTTGCCCTCAACGGAGAGCTTCTGGAGCTTCTTGAGGCATCCGATGGAGTCAGGGAGCGATTTGATGTGGTTGTAGCTAGCGTCAAGCTCAATGAGAGAGATGAGGAGGCCAACCGAGTAAGGAAGGGATTCAAGGTACTGGAAGTTTTGGCTAACATTGAGGATCTGGAGGTTGATGAGGTTCTCTAGGCCGTCTGGCAGTGCTCGTAGGCAGTTGAGGCGGGCGTCTAGGAAACGGAGGGCAGTCATGTGGGAGGTGGAGTAGGGGAGGAAGGCGAGCTTGTTTGAATTAACTGAAAGCTTTTGGAGGTGGATCAGTTCGAAGCCAATGGTGTCTGGCAGCTTGGTCAGCTCGTTGAAGTTGGCATTTAGCTCCTCCAAAGCCCTATGGAGCATCATCATCAGCATTATCACTAGTTATTAGAAAACAATTGACCTAAAAGATAAAACTATCCGATGATTTGGCCCATGATATATAGACGGGAATAGTGAAACAAAATTCATGTAGCCACCTAATTAACGTGGTTGGAACAAGGCTTTAATGACTATCTATGACAAGAATATGAAGATTTCTTAAAAAAATAACTAAAGAATTGTATATGAACAAAGAAAGTCAAGCCAGGTTAAGAAGAATAGTAAGATGTAGAAAACAGAATTATTAAAAATAATGAATAGCATTTTTTGTTAAGCAAATCAATGAATTCTATGAAAATTTTATATATCATTGAAGCACCGTTAACAATATGTATTTTTCCTTATTACAAAGTTGAAACAAATGAGGACAGTTTTTGCACAAGAGAAATACAAAGGAATGGTTCACCTCAAGCTTGTTTTGGCATGAGTACATAAATATATTACTCGGGTTCGCTGGGCGCCACACATGCACAAATCTACCTCCTTGAATTGGGGATGGTTCTAATTCAATACCGATCTAGTCCATTCGAAGTACCTCTATGTAGGGCTATATTTTGTCAAGAGATACCTCTCACATATATATTTGTGTGGGAAGCAACCTTTTTACTACAATGTTGATATACCCCATGATGAATCTAAACCCTTCACACTCACTATCTCCCCATGAATTATACTCACCTTAATTTGACACTAACTTAAATCACTCATTGTTGACTTAAATTTCATAAAAAGTAACTTAAGAACCATTAAACTTTATGGCCTCTAATCCAACGGTGAGTATTCATATTAGTGTATATGTTGAGTGCTAATTGATGGGGAGAAAACAAGGGTGAAGGGGTTGGGTTTACGATGGGGGTCTCATGTGGTGGTAAAAATATTCTTTCATACAAATCCGTTAGAGGTTCCTCTTAGCAAAAAATTACCCTATGTATAATCTATTACATTATATGAGAAATGCTCCTGTGCATATCATCCATGCCTACCTGTTGGGCCATACAACGGTTGGGACCCATCCGGGGCTCCACAAATCATGGGAGTGGCAAGGATGGAAAAATCTATGTGGGACTACCTCAAATATCAAATTCCAAATCAATCAAATGATCCTACCTCCCTTCATCTGTGTCCTACAAATCTAACAGTTCTAAATAATTAAAGAAAAATTGACAATCAACCCAATGATCCAGTCCCAACAGTTTGATGCAAACTCCATGGGATCCATTACATAGAGGTGGTGGAGGAAGGGGTTGTATGGTCAATTCAGATTTATCACTAGGTAGGCCCCACATGTATAATAGGAATATACATGTGTTTAAATATTATTTTACATCTTTATTTGAATGACATAGAAAGTGGTGCGAAACAGGGCTAGTGAGCTCGAGCCTTATTTGAACTCCATTTCTAACAAGCAGACTTGAGCTTCCTCTCTTTTTTATGGGGCTAGCTTGGACCTGCTGCCCATCTTGGCCCAAACCAAAATGGACCCTTCGATCCTTGCCAGGCCAGTAGGTCTGGCCCATTGGACGATGTAAGAGAGACCGTCTCCATTCCATTTACTTCACAATTGGTGGTCAAAGAAGGAAATCTCAAAATTAGATTCATGTATCCGATATTCCTATTTTACAAAACATATGTTAAAGTGCTCAAGTCTACTTTGATTTTTCCCACTAGGACATTTTGACTTTCATCCATTCCGGTTCTTCTACGCACTTCTAAGTCAAAAACACACTCATATATAGGAACAATGAAAGTGGGAAAAGTACATTACTCTGGACACAATATAAATGGAGGATCTTGACTCTTCCTGCATGTATTTTGGTGAAAACGACTCTTCCACCATATATGGATAGGTGGAAGGAATGTTCCACTTAGGGTTGTTCATGGTCCGGGTTGGCATAAAATACAGACATCCACCGTTGTGTTAAATGGTCCATTACCAAAACAGTCGGTAGTGCCATTCGCCCAGGTCCTTCATCATCAGCACTACAGGCGCTAAGGATGGATTCTCAATTATTTCTACGGAAGGGAGGTGTCTAGCTATTGACAGCAAGTACACTACTAAAATAGTATTCCACAGTCCACACCCAAGAGGTGACTAATCAACTGGCTCAAGCACTTAGCCTACCCATGGTTCAAAACTTGTTCTGATTAAGCTTGCTTGACTCAGGTCACCAAGCCAAGCAAGCAATGAGTCCGGCCAGCCACTTAGACAGGTCACCATAAATATGAATTCTGACTTGGTCAAAAGGTTAAATAGATTTGTTCTTTCGATGAATGCCCAAAAGAACCGCTTAAAATAATGAATATTATTTTGATTTCGAGACGAAAGAACTCCCCTCAATTATTTTTTCGAAATTTTCACTGGCTACCCACGACCCAGGAATAATTGAGGGGATATTTCTGAAAAATATTAATGATGAAATCCGAAATAGGTGACAAAACGAGAGAGAAATTCGATAGTTATGAGAGATCTAAACGTTTGGTTATCCAGGAGCTAAAGAAAGGATAAAAAAAAAACCATGGATTGACAAAAGAAAGATAATTAAACAGATATGATACATCTGTATCTAATGTATTAATCCAAAGTTCAGTCCAAGCTACCCATTGGGCTGGGCCCAGGTCTCCAGATGCAGTTCCAAGGTCTAATAAGAACGAATGGCACAAATATTGTTGGGACAATAATCCTAATCAGACCAATAAAATTATAATAATATTAATGGTGGTTTTGTTTTATTTATTTATTTTAGTTTCCTTTTATAAATTATAACCTTTTGGACTGACCAAACCAATTAAAATCCAGTCATGTTTCAAAACTTTTAACAGTCCACAGTTAAAAGCTCATGCCTGACACGTCTTCATCACCCGAGTCAACTCAGCTCATTAGGTCCCCAAGTTGGTCAACCTGAACGAGTTTGGCTGGGCACTTGGCTAGACTCACAGACTCGACTTCCAATGATACATTGGCTTGCAGTATGGGGTGGTCCAGACTCCAGAGCCCTAGCTCTTAGTTAATGGCTGGGGTCCACACAACTGAGCTCATCTTAGTTTTTAAAAATAATAATAATGATAATGATAATGATAATGAAAGAAAATTGTTTTTTACCAGGGTAAAAACCAAACCTGCAATTCTCTATGGTCTTAGGTAAAGCTTCAATCATATTGCCTGAGATATTCAACACCTTGAGCTTGGAGAGGCACCCAATTGAATTTGGCAGAGACTTGAGCTGGTTGGAATGGACGTCAAAGATCACCACATTTAGCAGCCTTGCCGTTAGGGATTCAGGAATACTCTAAAAAAACACACAAAAGGAATAAAAGAACCTCAGTTGTGATTTTGTCTCCTTTGAATTGAATGTCTTTTGAACACAGTAATCTCTTCAGCAAGTCAAAAAAGCAAAGACCCATGTAGGCATAAAGTAAAAGGAGCAGATGGTCACTGTCTAGTTTCTAAACAGATTTTCCACTAGATGTTTTATAAAATCAACAAAATGGAAACATGGGCACCTAAGAAAAAGTGATAAAATGAAAGGAGTTTTCCTCTGTGTGTGTGTGAGAGAGAGAGAGAGAGAGAGAGAGAGAGAGAAGTTAATATACATGTTATACTATACATGTGAGAGAGATGATATATTGTAACTTTAAAGAGAAGTTATTCTTTTCTCTCTCTCTCTCTAGTGATATTTTGTGAAGGCATTCAATTATATTATAGCTCAGTCTAAAAACATGATGCAAATACTAGATAAAATATTGTACACAACTACACATGAGTATGACGAAGGAGTTATAAGTTATATAAACTCCCACCACCTAACATATATGCAACCGTTTACATCTCTATATAAAAACATCCATCCAAAATCAAGATAATTAACTTCAACATAGGTTCCAAAAAGATGTAAAAAAAATCTCAAAACCCAAGAAAACAAATCAATACAGATTACCACACAAGTAGAAACCCACCCGTTTCCAAAATTTCACTACCTTCCATACACATAATCATTAAGAAAAAAACACAAACGTTATTTCAAAGATTTAATAAACGTCGTTACAGCTTTCAAAAGTATGTTTTGAGGGATGATTAAACTAAAACCATGGGCTACTATGCCAACAGGGATGGCAATGGGTCTCTTCATGTTCAGGTTTAGGCTGATCCAGTCCTGTCACGAACTCCACTCACTCATGACTCATCCATCGAGCCGCAATGGACTACATATATATAGGCGAGGTGGGTCAAGCTCAAAATCAAAATCTGAACCAGCCTTTAACCCGGATGGGTCAAAGCATAAAAACTCATACTCACATCGAATTCAACCGACCCACTACCAAATCTGTCTCTAATAAGAGCATATTGGGATGGATGCCATTTTAATTTGATCGGACCGTTGCCATCCCCATTAATGCCTATATTTAGCCATTCCTCCTATTTTTGTTGTTTGGAAGAAAAACCCATCAACTTAGAAAGCTAAAAGAGGACATTAAAACACAAAAAAGAAGAACCCAAAGTTTCGTTTTTGATTTGTGCACAGACAAAAAAAGATTGAGAGAGAGAGAGAGAGAGAGAGAGAGAGAGAGAGAGAGAGAGAGAGAGAGAGAGAGAGAGAGAGAGAGTACAAAAAACAAGAACCCAAGATTTAGCTTTGATTTGAGCATAGATAAAAAAAACAAAGGAGAGAGAGAGGTACCACTAGATTGTTGTTTGAGAGATCTAGCTTGAAAATGGATGCAACGTTTATAGATGGATCTGGGAGAGAATCCAAAGACAACCCACTTAAATCAACAGTCTCCAGCTTCTCTTCTTCCATCGATTTACTCTTCTCCATCTTCACTTCTTCAGACATCATAACATCAATTGCCAAAACACTCAACAAAACCACAAACACCAAAAGAGGGAGAAAGAGAGACCTTACAAAACCAGAGGGTTGCTTGTCCCTCTCCAAAAGTCTCACTTATATGGAGGGGGAGACACGGAAGTACGGCCCGGCCGTATAAAATGACACGTGGAGATGACGTCATGGAGTACGGACCGTAGGTGGATGGGGCAGCCACGTAACCGGGGTCCGCATCTGATAAAAAGTCAACGATATTTGTGGCCACCGAGGATGGTAGGCCGTGATTAGTACGATTTGTGTGTGTATTGACGGAAAATGCGCTTGTTTTAACGTGTGGGGTGTGAGGCAATTTTGTTGAAATCCTCCTCCTGTCTTTGGGCACGATTTGAGTGTACATTCATGCAGCTCTGATATTCTGTTTTTTCATATCCTATGTGCCCATGAAATAGCAGTTTCAACCACTTTGGAAAAATGAATTTACGTGGGCTAAGAAAAAAAATTTGTTTATTGTCCGTACATCTGTCTTTAAGACTCAACAGTCGCCCTTGAGCGGTCGAAATTTAAGATGCAAATTTTTAGAACCTTTGATATCGCAAACATCATATTGGACAATATTTTAGGCGTATAGTGTGATATCACAATAGTTATCGTACAAAAACTGCTCTACAAAAAATATTTAAACCTCACTTATTTTAGGAAAGATGTCTAATATAAAAGATAGTCTACAAGAGAAAACCCTTCTTTTTTTCTTTATAAAAAATATACTATATTAAATTAAAGGAAGAAATGATAAGCATAGAAATAAGAGACTCTTTTGATGCTACTTTTGGAACTTGTTGGGTTGCAAGTATTTGGAGCTTTCTTGCCAAAGCAATTTGGAATCCCCCAAAGTTTGTCCCTAATGTGAAGTTTTAAAATGGTCAGTGATGGTTAGCATTTTGAATGATTAGTTTTTCAGATTTTTGTATCAAAGGTGATATTAGAATGCTATTTTATGAATTCTCTTGATATAAATAGGAAATTAAAAGTGACATGCACCAGCTGTTAGAAATTTCTAGTAAGGAAGATTTTCATAAGAAATGCTTGCAACAAAACATTAGTGTTGCACAAATGTGTCTAAGGGGCCTTTTTTATTTCCACTTAATTAAGTTTCTAAGGGACTATAATCCATACCTTTCTCTTATTTGTCTCTACCTCATATCTTTCACCCATAAGCTATTTAATAAGTCCTTTGTTGACATCCATTTTATCTAGGACTCCAATGAATTCAATTTCACGCAAAGGGGCCTTGGATTTATTTGGCTACTTCACTAGTAAGGTGGAGTGAAGTAAAGCCTCCTTTCACTAAACATGAAAAGAACAAGGGGTCATATCGAAAGGACAAATTCCTAAACTTTTCTGCTTAATTTTAGAAAAAAAGTCAAAAAGCAATATTCTCATACCAATAAAAGACAAAAATCCATCTACTTTTTATCCAAAAAATAACAACATTAGAAACATTAGAAACAATCTTGACCATAATGTAGTGCGATTTAATTTTGGGCACTAACTTGGATGAGCTTAACAATTAGATTGTGGACCTTTGAGTCATCTAAGAGTTTGGCCTTTTACCTCAGTGGAAAAGATGCATCAATTCTCACCTGGCTGCATAAAGTTTGTACTCTAGGCATGCTATCTTCTCTCACTTAGAATCCCCTTTTTTCATCCAAGGGCTCTCCCACTAATATGGGTTCAATGGTCCCTAGCTTCGTAACTGGGTTATCAAAAAAAAAAAACTTAAAAACTTTTTTCTATTTCCTTGCTTAGAAAATAGGATATGTACGATGAGATCTATCTTTTAACTTCATTAAAATCTTGGGAGACCGTCTGGCCCTCCAAAGGAAAGGACAGTTATGATCTTGTAAATTGTAATTAATGATAGGTACTATGATTCATCGCCCTCAATGTACCTCATAAGTTCATAACCTCCGAGTGCTGTACTAAAACATGCGGCCCACCTAACTTTAGAGGAGGCACAGGAATATACATATTTGGATAATGAATCGTCGATCAAGATTATTTTAGTCTTTCAAATTTTACACTCATATATATATATATATTATGTAAATGTAAATACATGTGTAATTATTATATATTTATTGCATTTGTTTGGTACCGAAGTCCCGAGACTAACCACACATGAGCCTATTTACCTATTTACACACATCCGAAGTAGTTGAAGTGATTCAGACACTGAATGCAAAGGGCACATGCATTGTGTGCTTCAGGGTTATATTTTCCTTTTGTGGGGTCCCAAAAAAATCTCATTTTTCGTAAAATCTTATGGGCCTTAATTTATGATCCAAACCATGCATCTTCTTTATATGGCTAAGAGAACAAATCTCTTTTAAGAAATTTATGAAAAAGTTCAAACTATTAGATCTAATTTTTTGGACTTATGTATATTGCTAATTCATGACCCAAAAGTACGCCCCGTCTTTTCTTATTCTCGTTCTTCACGAATTTTAAGAAATTTGTGAATAAATACAAAAATCTAATACATTGTAAAAAACATAAAAATAATCAAATACATTTAGAACGTTGGATGTACTCATTGACTCATGATTATGGATATTTTGACAAACATGCAATGTGTTTCATTTGCATATGTAACATATGCCCATATAGCATTTACTTATGTAAATAAAAAATGACCTCCAAGTGTTGAAGGGCAGAGTAGAATTTTCAAATAAGAACATCTGCAAATAGCTAGACCCCTCCGGATTAAAGGTAGGCATTGGTGAATATCTGGCATTATACAGTACTCATAATACGGAACTAAATTCCCATAGAGAAACAAGACTCATATTAGTGATATCATCTGCTCCAAGCCTGTACAATTTGCTCCTCTAGCTTTACTAGCAATATATCATGCAAACTTTATTGTGATAATATTTCAATATGACTAACGGCTGCTTCATGAGTTTTCAAATTCACAGGCATGCCAATTCAAGAGGGTAGAGGTAATTCACAGGCATGCCAATTCAAGGGGGTAAAGGTATAAGAAATGATCGGATTGATTATAGATAAGCCCTAAAAGAAAGAAAGAAAGAGAGTAAAAAAGAAGAAGTGGGGTGTTGGTTGTTTGAGAATTATCCTTCCATATTAATATCAAATTTGCACTGCACCAGCAGCCATTGTTAAAATAATCAGGCCAGCTAAGTGCAAAATTAGATGAGACGATTTATGTATATCAACAAAAACAAAGGTTAGAACTTGGCCACCCTTCTTGAATATAGGGTCTTCTTGATTGTATTATAGGAGCAAAAGTGAAAAAAAATAAAATTGTGGGGTGTACACCAGTATGTTCATGAATCTCGATCCTTTTTAGTCTGTACCCTATAAAAAAACAGTAGAAGTGGTAAATATATGGCCCATGCATGTTGGCTCACCAAGCAAAAAAGTGGACTGTTTACCAAAAAAAAAAATAGTGGGATTTGTGCATTTGCTATTTTTAAAACATAAGATGATGTAGAAGACTCTAGCCATGTTATGTCCAATCATGAAGTGGTTGGTATTTGGTAACCATAAGAGGGAGAGTTTCAGCATTGACTATCCAATTTTTTTGGCTTTTAAATCAAATGGCTAGCATTGACAAACACTTAAGAGTCGAACTTCCTAATCTTCTAAGCAAAGTTAGATATGAGGAAGTCTAAAATGGAAGGACTAAGCATCCTTAAAATAATAAATTGCAATGAAATATTGCTTTTACAGTTATCAGCTGTCCTTTGAATCTGATTCCCTTTTGTAAGCAGTGGCGTGGCCTAGGCCGCTTGGTCAATTTGTTTCAGCATCAATCAATATCCATACCTTCTCTCCCTTGTAATTCAGTCCATTGTAACAAACATTGGAAATACGGTGGGAGAGTAATGTTGTAATATTGGATATTATCTAATTCTATGCATGTAACGAAATATTATAGGAAGATAATATCAAAATAAAAGAGATGTTTTGACTTGTAACCTAGATTTGATTAGGGCTTGTTCGTTTGAAGGTATTTCTGAATTTTGTGTATGAGGTTTTTGATGTTAGTGTCAAATCATGTCCCTTAGATGCCTTTGGTTGTTAAAATTATGAAAATCAACATACCAAAAGGGTCATTTTTAGCCTTTCGAATTCTTAAAATTACAACTTTATTAATGTTGAATTGTATTGGCATTCCACTTTGGTGTTAGCATTTGAAAAATTAGAAATTCTCACATAGAGGAATTATCAGGATTCTTACAAAACGTGCTAGGCTTTAGCAGACTCAAGAGTGGAATGAATTTGGTGGCTTGAAGGGTCACAGAAGTTTAAAATGAATGAAATGCTAAAATAAAAATAGTTTTTAAATAAGCTTTTTAAACCAATTAATAGGGTAGATTTTGAAACCATAGGTTGATGATGATGGTCCATCATTGGCCTAAATTAAATAATTTATATATAACGTAATATTCCAACACATTTCGCTTTCTAGGGCCCACCTGGGGCCCCATAGATCATGGGATATGGGGGGGATAGAAATTAAAGATCCACTTAAGATAGGCCCAAATATAGAAAATTAGGTCAATCTTAGGCCTCTAATCCCTTGATCCATGGCCCATAAGTTTAACGGCTTTATGCTAAAGGAAAAAAAGTTGACATTCGATCTAACGGTCCAATCCATTCAATGGATTTGACCTCTGGGTCTAATGACTATCAACATGGATTCTCTGTGTGTGAACAGTTTGAATAGATTATAAGATGGGCCTGCTGGAAATTCTTACCATAAGGATGTAGAGGAACATTCCCATATATAAAAATCACAACAATTTATATGGTCTGTTGAGTTGTAAGTGTTAGAATTTCTTTTGCCTTTTTTTTTTTTGCTTAAAAAATCTCCTTTATTTGCAACCCTTTTTTATGATTGGGTTTTATCATGATAATACGGGGTGATAAATTCACAGCAGAAGCACGAGCTAGGTACAAACTTTTATAAGATCTGCCAAAGGAAATCACACTCACCTGAGCCGTCCCTTCTATATAAATGGCGTCCAGCGGGGTCCAGCCACACACTATATCTATGGGATATGCTTGAGAAATATTGAAAAACAAATTCACTTCCCTGCCCTTTCTTCTGGACAGTTGCCTTCATAACCATCAATCTTAGGCCCACCATTTTAAGAAATCCCCTTTCTCAATAATTCACATTGGGGCTTGTCATATATAAACGGTTGTATCACTTACAGTGGTCCAGCTGCAAAAAAATTGGGACAAAATTAAGGAAATACAATTTACTGACATTGCAGGAACCAGTAACTGTAACACTTGAAAGTCAACAAATGAATTTGATGGGAGTAGGAAATGCAGCACCACCATTTAGATGCATGCTTCCCAGCTCAACATGCTCTTATTTAATTTTAAACAAATTGTTTTAATTCTTTATTTGTATAAAATAGTACCTATACTTTTTTAAATTTGGAGAATGACTGTAGTTGATACCCTAGTACATACCTAACTCCATGAGTTTTTTATTTTATTTTATGCACCTAGCTATAGCGGGGTGAGATTTCGCCATCGGATGAGGGAAGTAGACCTCAGGCGACATGAAAGAGTCCACGGGTGAGGGAAGGTGGCACACCCAGGATTCAAATCCGGGATGGCCATGTGAAAGTTGATGCTCAAAGAGTTAGGAATTATATAATCAGAATTAATAGTTGGCATTCCCACTATTCTCAACATCCCCGCACAATCCACCTCCATGAATTGGATGCATCTTAGGCGGTGTCTAGAGGTTGATAAGATATGTATAGTAGAAGAGGGTGAAATATGTTTAAAAACTGTACTAGGGTGACACAACCAGTCGAAATAAAGTCCCTACAATTATGGCATATTTGTGGAGAAGAAAAGGAGAAGCCAAAGTTTTCCATCGTCTAGCATAATCCTTTGTCCGTGAGGAAAAGCACAAAAATAAATTTGATTTTTTTGCGATTATACATGTGCAAGAGCATTTTCAATGATGGAAGAAGGAAAAAAAGTGTTGCGAAAAGAGAAAATACATGCAAAACCGAATTTCTACTGCATGAACGTACCCCAAAAGTCAAGGTTATTGACCATCAATTATCTATGAATGGCATCCTAGATCATTTCATTAGTCATGGCTGAGAAAACTTAATCAAGTATTCACTTGTTGGATAATAAAGTCCATGCCGCACGAGGCATGTTTATGTATCCACGGTTCCACAAAAGGACATGGTAAAGTGAGGTGCTTGGTGAAATTTTCAATTATCTTGTACAATCACATTTTTCATGTGAATAAGCTCTAAAACGGCCTAAATTTTTATATAATTATGTGTAAAAGCATTTCTGATGAAGTGAGCAGAAATTTTTTTTTTTTTTTCTAAAGAGAATGAAACATCCATTTAACTTATTAGGCTATATATTTGGTCAGCCATTATAATAGCAATCACTGATCTGATCTGATCAGTGATTGCTATTATAATGGCTGACCAAATATATAGTCTAATATAACTGATTTTCCTATGATGCTACACAAACATGTCTTAAAAATTGAAGTTATCGACCATCCCTTATCTATAAATGGGTGGGCATCTTAATTAGACCATTTCATCAGTCATGCCCTGGGAAGATTCTTATCAAGTATTCACTTGTTTAATAATATTATTAATACAACTTGCAGTGCCTAAGTTTTCTTAAATTTCATAGATTCTTTGCTTGAGATGGCCGTCACCCCTTGGAATACCAGTTCGTACCATTAGGAATCTTCATTAATGTTTGCCGTAGTCATAGTACAAATGAAAGAAAGTCTTCCCTTCTCTGCATCTGCTTACAACTGTTGATTTTTTAGAAAGAGTCCACTCAACATACGTCGTTACCACAGGCAGTATTAAATACAGTCCTTATTCACCTTCTTTGAGCAGCCTCCAAACAAAAAAGAGCCCATCCTGATCCTCTTGATTCAGAAAGGGAATAAGATTTTTTCAAATCTTTAAATTTTAGAGTCTTCTCAACAAACTTTGATGTCACAGACAGATATTTAGACCCATTAGTCACCTTCTTTCAATATCTGGGTGGACTTTGTAGTTATATCTGTATGTTGAAATTGAAATACATTGAAACTAGACGGATATTGGACTGGTGAATGGTTGGTAATCAGTAGTATAGTAATGTTTTTAACAAACCAAGTTTTCATCGATGGGGTTGATCGTTCAAGTAGACAAGGTGACATATTTTAGTTTAAGAAGATGTTCATGTATTTGATTTTATTGCGTGGTGGGAGTTTTAATAATCAACACCCAATGATGCTTGGTACTATTATACCGTGAAACAAAGACTTTATTTTTATTTGGGTGGTGCGGAGATGATCAAATTAAGAAGTCAAACCTCGAAATAGAACACTCCCCCTCCCCCCCACCACACACACACACACACAACAACAACAACAACACACACACTCTTATGCAGTTAGCAGTTGATATGTCCAAGGTGATTCATAATCTCCCCCCCCCCCCCCCCCCCCCCCCACACACACACACACTCACACACACACCCTTATGCAGTTAGCAGTTGATATGTCCAAGGTGATTCATATTTCAATCTCATGACTGATAGTTAAAATATTCACACAAGTTAAGTTTTGATTGATGTCTGATTTTTTTTTTAATTGGTAGGATTAGATAGGCCTCATAAAAATGAATTGGCACCCAGCTTTTCAAGAGTTTCTAGTTTTCTCCATGTGGAAGATTTAGGCTCATATCTAATTGTAACCAGATTTATTATCTACCATGTTCAGGGGATCTAGACATCTCACCATAATGTGGTGCAATGGATATGTTTTGAGTGGGTTGGATACATTGTGAAGAGGATATCATGCATTGAGATTTGAGAATGAGTTATTTCTTTAAGTTTTAAGTAATTTCAAACACTTATCATTTATTTAATTTATATAAATGACTAAGTTCTTGACGAGCACTATATGGGTGATATTTTTCATACTTTTATACTCTATCGACCTGTGTGAGAGGCTTATTTTTACTCGATTGAACGAGTTTATGAGTAATGCTACATGAACATACTTTTTGGCATGAATCTTAGATAAACCCCTATGTTACCTCTTAAATATCAGTAATATTTAAGGAATAACATAGGGGTTTGTCCAAGATTCATGCTAAAAAGTATGTCAAAGTAGACTTTTTACGAGTTTATATATCATTTTTCTGTGAAAAAACATAGAAAAGAAAAATTGTAACAATCCCAATTGTGGCTTGACGTTTTCATTTCCAATGTTATCTTGACCCTTTGCTTATCTACAAGATCTCAAAAGAGGGGCTATGTCTAAGATTTTCCATTGATTTAGGTTGATTAGTGATCTTAATCTCAATGGAAAATGATAAAGAAAAAAGCTCACAATCATACACTGGAATCAATGTTTTTAGTTAGTGATACTAATTAAAGTTTTTGCACACGAGGAATGAGAAGTACCACATATGATAGTTTTGGTTATATCTCTATACATACGACCTATCCAATGATGTATCACTTTAATTGCAGTGAGATTTTTTTTTAAATTTTATTTGCTAATGGAGGGTTCCCAATCATTTAGGCTGGACTAATCCCTCCAGGTCCAGAGGGAAGCCGGGTACGTAAAACCCCTGTGACGCTCAAGTGGTGGTACTAACTCAAACTTCGATTCCTGAAGAGAGGGAACCGATGATCGATGTCAGGACCTCTAGTTTCGTAAGAGAGATGAACCGTAGTCCTGACCACTTGGCCAGCCCCTTTGAAAGAGTTTATACAAGACCCAAATATGCCAGACAAATATCAAAATGCTACTTACGTGTTAAAAGATGATCCTTTTTATACTATAATTATTCGATAATAGTCCAATTTCTATATAGGGTTTATAATGCTTCAATTTCTTGAGGTGAGTTTTGAAATTTTGTATTTTTTTTATATCATCATTGTTCTTTTTTCTTATCTCTTAAAGTGATCATTTACTCTAATTTACTTTATAAGACATAAATTACCCAGTCAGGCTTTAAAATTAACTAAATTTATTGTGATGTCACCGTACCAAGTCCACGCCAGATTAACAGGTAAGGCTCATATGATGATGACTTCACGTAAATCTTGATTATCATCACGCATACATGAAAAATATGGGGATTATTAGAAGGAAGAGATTAAATCAAACACAATTTAATGTCAACAACGTTACAAATTTCAAACCATCACGTTTACAATGCATTTCCATTTTCCAAAGAAAGAAAATGTTACCATCACCAACTCACAACTTTCAAGGCAGTGGCCCCACAAGGTTTGGTTTTTAAAAGATTCATGGGTTGCCTGCAAAAGTTATCTCTTTGAATTCTTTCCATGATATGACAACCTCTTGTCTCATTTGCAAATTGCATGGACTTCTACATTGCTAATCCCAATGTGGTGTGGATTACTAGACCTTACAGTAAAGTCAGAATTTATAGGGTCCTCAGTCTAGAATGAGGGAGACTAGGCTGACTAATTCAGCAAATGTGGGCCATGGTCTGTGGTGTAAAGATCCAGACTTGGATCAAATGGTCTTATTATTGTAGATGTGGGATGCCACAAAATTCTGCTGGTTAAAGAGTCACGCCACTTAAATCATGCATTGTGTTTGACTCTATGTTAGTGTTATCCTTTCTCCTCTCGTGCTATTAAATTAAGCTTTTTTTTTTTTTTTTTTTGTTGTTGTTGTTGTTGTTGTTGTTATTATGATTACGGATCTTCGACTTTAATCAATTTCCACAGTGTATGTTATTAATCTCAAAGCTTGTAGTTAGTCTTTTTAATGCGTTTTATATATAGTTTCAAAATCCAGGTTGGTTATTCAATCGCTAGTTGGTGAAATGGCTCACGACAAGTATGTTTTCCCCTACAATGTTCTAGTCCTCCTGCAAAAGAAGGGTAGACCAGATGTGGGCCTGGCCCACAAGACAGTAAGTTTAGCAACATTCATATCAGAAAGCAACTGATGGAGAAAGAACTTAATTAATCCTCTCAGTTGATTGCGGAAAGTAAAATCACCCACAAACCAATTGTTTATTGTTTTGAGTTTTTGACCCCTCTTCATATGTGACACTTGGGGCTTATGGGCTTATCCTTAGGGCCATTGTGTTTCACTCATGGAATGTGGCCCACCTACAATGAGGCCCATAAGGTTCATCTTGGTGATGGCATAAACTAATTACCAGACATGTGTGTGGTTGAGATTTCAGGGCTTGTGGTATCAATTACTGAAAGGGGGGCTCTATTGGCACCACGAAAATCTCTCTTCCCACCTTAAAAAAAAATGGTTTTCCTAAACTACCCGTTCCCCCTCCTCCTCCTCTTCTTCCCTTCCTCTCCCACCCTCCACCCTCCACCCTCTTCCCTCATCTTCCCCCACCCAGTCTCCGGTAGGAAGGGAGCCCCGGGCGGTTGGCCGGTCTCCCTCCCCGGCGACTGGGAGGGGGAGGGGGAGTGGGGGAGTAGGGGAGGGAAGGAGAGGGAGGGAGAGAGGGAGAAGAGGAAAAGAAAATGGAAGGGGTGGGAGGAAGAAAGAGGGAGAGGGGGAGGAGGAGGGAGACCAGCCGGCCGGCCGGGGCTCCCGCCGGAGACTGGGGTGGGGGGGGAGATGAGGGTGGAGGGTGGGAGAGGAAGGGAAGAGGAGGGAGGGAGGGAGGGGGAGGAGGAGGAGGAGGGAGGAAGAAATAGGGAGAGGTGGAGGGAGCTTGCCGCGGGCTGCCGGCCGAGGCTCCCTCCCCGCCGCGGGGGGAGGGGGGGAAGGGGTAGTTTAGGAAAAAATATTTTTTTTATCTTATAGTGCGGTGGGGAGAGAAAAATATGCGGTGCCAATAGCACTCCCCTTACTGAAATGCACAGCTAAATTAAGGACCAATAGATGGGATGGAAAGAGTTACCCTCAACTATCTTGAGGGGTGATGTAAGAAGATACTGACTTTATGGGGAAACAGAGTCCTTGAAATGGGGAAACAATGACTTTATGGCCCTGCCAGCCCCCTCTGGTTCCGCCCATGGATGGATTCTTGATGAATCTGTATATTTGATCTTGATCATGACTATGTTATCATTGAAATGAAGGTATGTTGACAAAAAAATATTTTTTTTTTAGGATTTAACCACAAAAAATACTTAATGCGCACGTATGACGACGATCAAACACTTTTAGATGGTGGTGCACCAATTAGAACAATGGATCGAGATTTTTTTTTTTTTTTTACCTATTTGGCACATCGTCGGCGCCGACCTTATTTAAACTAAAAGTTGAAACTTTTTCAGGCGTTTTCAGAAAAAAATTCTAAGTCAGGGTCGGTGATGACCCTAGCAGTGTACAATAAGGTCATTACCGATGCAGACTTCCTATTTTTTTGACCAAATTTGTAATTTTCCCAGGTTGTTCTCGGGGAAAAAAATTCTCTAAGTTAGGGTCGGTGATGACCTTAGCAGTGCAAAATAAGGTCATCACCGACGTAGGTTTCCTTTTTTTTTTTTTTTACCAAAAGTTATAACTTTTTTCAGGAATTCTCTGAAAAAAAAACTCTAAGTCAGGGTCGATGATGACCCTAACAGTCTAAAATAAGTGATACAGTTAGAGGTGTACAAAATTATCCGTGGCCCGACCCGACCCGGTAATCCGACCCAACCCGTGGGTCAATGGGTGGGTCATGTTAGCCGATTCTCGGTACTCGACCCGGCCCGTGGCCGTCGGTACCGGGTCACGGGTCGGGTCACCGGGTGACCCGTGAACCCGGTAAGATGACACTCCTCGTTAATTTCGCACATTATGTGACAGTATGTATAGAAATATACATATATTTAACCATCCACTGCAAGCTATCCATGACAAGTCCAAAAGATGAATGGTCCAGAACGCATATAAAGACAATTTCCATTTGTCTTTGGCCAAAATGGGAGAAATTGGGGCTGTTCAGTTCCTTGCAAATTGATTTCCATCACCCACGTTTCCCACCCAAGTGCCCTTACCTGTGTTTGGCAACACACCAAATACAACAACGTAGCAGTGTCCACCTTTCCCACATATTATGGAGTATGGACTAACAAGTGGAAATGCAGAAAAACAGATTCTTTCTTGTATTTGATATCTAGTAACATCAACTGATTGTGCTCACAGAACTGGCATTTCATTTGAGGCCTTGGAACTGAATCCAACTTGATCGCAGATTGCAAGAATGTGAAATGTGTTTAGCTTGGCAGTAACTGTAGATATTCCAACTTCAAGTTGGAGATATTGATTGTCTTGCATTACTAGCTCTTACAAATGGGCCCTAAGGCCTAGTCCACAGATTATAACCTGTTAAAGAAACAGGCTTCAGTCAGAAGTCCAGGCCTGGCTTATCAGGCCTGCGTCTATGTGATACTTTGTGACCCATACTAACATCACAGTATTCATGCTTCCTTTCTTCTGAGTAATACCTCCCAGACTCTAGATATCAGCTGCATGCTATAAAATAGATGACATTTTGAAGTGAGCTGATTTGCAGTATATTTGGCGGTGGTTTCCTTGGAACTAAGAAAAAAATCACATTCTTTAGAGAGAAGAAATGATGGGCAATTGCATTTGAAACTCCCAATCCATGGCTAGCAATAGGACATCAGACCCTTATCCCAGCTATCTTGGGTCAGCAGATAAGTTCTTATTTACAAAATTTTGTCAGACGTATCATGCTTCTACCTAAGAACACCTAATTTTTCCCTTATAGTTTTTTGCACCTTTCAATTTATGCTTGTGTCCTTGTACTCAGAAGCACTGTAGGGCTTTCTCCATTTGTCCTCATTTTTTTCCTTTAAATTTTCATGGAAAGTAGTCAATAGTTAATGTTATAATTTTTTTTTACTATTTCTTTTTTACTCGAACCCGACCCGTGACCCACTGACCCGTGACCTGTCTGACCCGTGACCCAAACGGGTCGGGTTCGGGTGGGTTTTCACCCACATAAATGTGGTCAGGTCGGGACGGGTTTGACCCGAAACCCGCGGGTTCGACCCATTGTACACCCCTAGATACAGTATTGGTGACGACACTATATAAATTTGGAAAAAAAAAATCCAAATGAAGGGGACCAATACATTTACATTAAAAGCCCCCTATGTGCTTCAAAAACAACATTTATGAATTTAAATACAAACAAAAACATTTCAAGCATTCAATTGACCTTCAATCATTCTATCAACTTCCCATATATATTTACTTAAATTGTCTACACATCTCCTAAGTTTAAAGTTACAAAATGACAACATCCACAACATAACCTCTTCAATTACAAGTTATTTTAGGATCAATATCTAAGAATACATATAACACAACAAATGTAGGAGGAGATTCACTGCAAGTTAGGCGGCATGACCAGGAGTGGAGGGAGGTTAGGATAAAGCACTCAGATATAACCATTCCTGCGAAAAATGAAAGCTTGAATAACATTATGCATAGATCGAAAGGAAGTTCAATTGATTAGTGGTTGTATGGAAGAGAGTATGCCAAACTGCGTTCGATAGCGGCGGAAATGTGATGCTTTTGCTCGCGCAAAAGTCGGATTGATTGTGCATTTGAGGTATTAGCCTCGTTGCGGGGCAATTCGTCATTGCTTGTATTCTCAGCTTTAGACAACTGTATACATCTAAATTAGACATGATAGCATTGAATGAAATGAAGGCAAGCATACATAAAAAAAAATTCACAAGACGGAAATAACGAACACTAAAAAATTTCATGCTTATATGGAATAGTGAACACTAAAAAATGTACATTTCATAACAATCCAATATTAGAGATAGATTACGACCACTTAAAGATTACGACCACTTTAAGTAAGAAATAAACAGCTTTGTCTAACACCACAATAGTTAAAGTTCATGAAGGGTAAATTGTTGATTTTGTAAGGAAGTATATGATGTATTATCGGTTATTTGCAACCAAAGCTACATCTGTTAATATTGTTAATTTTATTTATTAATTGCATTGTATAAAAAAATATGCACTAAAAAATTGGTGCATCTCCAATTTTTACTCTCTTTATAGTTTACGTATTACAAATTTAGTTAGTTGTTTGTCCGTGCTCGGCACGAATTTTTCTTTGCTAGTAAAGTATGAGACAAATATCATTCTAGTTAAATTTTTCTAACATTTTTATTTTATAACTTTCATCTTTGTATATGAACCATTCCCTTGATAAATATTCCGATTAAAAAGAGTTTCATTATTGATCCCATGGTGGTTTCCTGATAACAGTTTTAGACTTGGCTCAACTAAAATGTGGTTTCATAAAGAAACTAGTGACCATTTTTGGAACACGACATGGCCTAGTTTTGGGTCACTTGACTAAGACTTGTTTTCCATATGAATCTCATGCATTTGGGCTGCATCAATGAGGCAGGTTTTGGCAACAGACAAAAGGACCAATATTCAAATAAGAGAAAACTAATCAAACCTTAATCTTAATTTAATCACAAATCCAGCTGAACATAAAAAAACAAAATGAATCTGTTATCTTAAAGCTTTGGGACCAAAATCAACTCAATCCATTTCAAAAAAAAAAAAAAGAGTAAGGAGAATAAATTCAATCTAACTTCCAAATAAGGTTACTGCTCCGGAACCATCGTCCTTCTAAACTAAGAAAACCCCAAATTCGGAATCCTACAAACCCTAGTCCATTCAAACGAACAATCTACAAATCCCACAACGACGTTGAAGCCCATGTACCATACACTTTGATATCGTATGCCGGATGGCAGGAGAGCCAAAAGGAAGAAAAATACAAAACACATATAGAAAGGTTAAAAAATAGATGGAGATATATAGCTCTGAAGTCAAGATGGAAAAAACAGAAGATGGAAAAACTGATCGAGAGTAAAGAGATGCAGTTGAGGAGGAAGTTTGAAGCCTGATGAAAGTGGAAATGACAGCTACCACGTAGGAGTCCTTGTCAAAGGTCGGTTGCGGCAGTATACTGGAAGAGAGAAGAAAAGAATGAAAAGAAACAGGGTTTCGAGCCCTAATAGGGTTCACGGACAAGGTCAACACTGACCTTATGCAGCGTAAATAAGGTCGGCACCGACGATGTGCCAAATAGGTATAAAAAGAAGAGAAGAAAACTCGACTCAATTGCTCCAATTGGTGCACCACCATCTAAAGTGTTTGATCACGCCACACGTGCGATTAAGTGTTTTTCTGGTTAAATCCTTTTTTTTTCTTTGTACATTCTTTTATATAAAAAGTCATTTGTAAAGTTTAACACATTTTCTCATTACTATCCCAATAAAAATATGCGATTTTACAATTTGCAGAACTACAACTCAATAACTTTGGTAATTGATATTTTCTAATATACAGAGGTCATTCTCGAACAAGGAAAAGGACCCAATTACTTCGTAAAAAAAGGCCATATGCCGATAATGAAGAACCATAAGGCTGAATTACCCGAGGTGCCCGTGCCCATAGGGGTAGAACGGGGGCCAAAGTAAAAAAAAAAAATCCATTAAAAAGTTATAAATTTAATAATTAAATACATAATAGATAACACTCAAAAGTAAAGTTACATTACTATTATTTAGAAAAATCAGTATCTTAGAAGTTCATGTCATAACCGTTGTCACTAGCACTCAAAATTATTGATTATTATTTTGAAATAAAAAAATATGCCCACTATTATATATATTTATAAGCAAGACCCATATTTAAAATCTAGACCATTCAAAACGGTGGTCCCACTAATTTTATATCGTCAAAAGAATCTACTTCAATTGGATTTACTCTAACGTATAGATAATCTCAATTAAAACATAACTTTTTTAGAATTGCTTTTCCTCTTTGTTTTCCTTTCGTTCACTTCCATCATTCTAATCTTTCTCCCCAGAACCTGCTATGCTTTTTGTTCATTAAATTTTTTTTTTCTCCTTCCTTTCCTTTCTTTTCTTCCATCATTCTAATATTTCTTCCCCAAAATCTACTATGATTTTGTTACTTTTTTAAGAATAAAAAACTATATTGATTAATTCATATTATAAGGAGGGGCCATCTATCAGAAGATCACTGGGCCAAAAAGACCTTACATAGGATTTCCAGAACTTGCCAAAAGGACCTTAAATAGGATTTCCAGAACTTTGCCCCCCGCCCCCTAATTCTGCCCCTGTGTGCCCATGAGAAATCCCGGAGCCACCCGGTCAGCCCAAATCTGATCTCTTCTAATTCCGGGCCTGACCCATCAACAACCTTTACGTTTCAATTGGGCTATAAATAAGTATGGGCTTCGGTAAATTGCAAGCACAAAACACCTGGTTGCAATAGTTAAAGTCCATCCCAAAATCCCCTTTTGGCAGCCCAACATTCAGGCCTAAAACTAGGCCCAAGCCTGTTATGGGTTGGTCTTAACTCCATGCATGGCCGATGATATCAATAAAGTGACCCAAGTGTTGCTAAGGCTAGGCCCAGGTTGAAAATTGTAATAAAATAAAAGGGATTGCTCAAATTTTCCAGTCCAATGGACCCAGAAGTGGAATATGATGACAGATACGAAGGCCCATTTGTATTTTCCAGGAGTCGATCAATTGAAACCCAATTGGACCAGCATTGGAGATATGAGGGAAGAGATGAGTGATGCAAATTAGGGGGCCCAGGCCTGCTTTGCACTGGGTTAGGGGGTGTGGATCAAAATCTATAATTTGGGCCTATTTAATGTTGGGGTTGGGCTTGGATTAGGTCATAGAAAGTCCTAACCTCGGCCTAGTCCTCTACTAGGGATTGGTATTACCAAACAAGTGATAGAAAGCCCAACTCGATTGACGCATTCGAGAACGCGAGCTTTACAAGTTTGATGTGGGCTGTGCTGGGGCCAGCCAGTTACGACCCTTATCGGGCTTGGCCCGAATATGGGACTGTGTTTCTAAAGTCGAGCTGGACTTGGATATCCCTCAGCACTGCCCAACACGGCCATGAACACCAGTTTGTTTAGACACTTTTTTGCTTCCAAAAGAAAACAATTATTTAGAACCAGTGAGAAAAATAAAAAATTCTAAAATTCTTAATTTTTAATAGTTTTGAAGGTGTCAACCAACACACTCATGGTTGAGTGGTGTTGGCACCCTGTGTCCTCAAGCTAAAAAGTAATTTGCTCGACCCGCGGCTCAACTTAGCCAAATAATAATACTAATAATAATAATAAATACTATTGAAGTTGTCTTTAGTGTCCATAAATAGCTGGAATAGTTCTACCCGTTGAGAAGTGGGCAGCCTCTATTAATATCTTGAGGTTTTGGTAGGAATG
The DNA here is from genome assembly GCA_012931725.1 of Litsea cubeba. NCBI lineage: Eukaryota > Viridiplantae > Streptophyta > Magnoliopsida > Laurales > Lauraceae > Litsea > Litsea cubeba. Next base: position 14,509,578 of record CM022945.1, read on the forward strand.
GTTAGTTAAAGAAACTTAATATGATATTACACAGCGAGCCATTTGTGAGTCCGAATTTTAGGTGGAACAATTCGATGCTGAAAAAAAAAAAAAAAAAACGTGATGGATGTCTTGAGATTTTGATAGGAATGATTAGCTAAAAAAAAATTAATAGTCCTGCCTTGTCCCATACATCTACACTAAATCTAAAGAAGTCGAAATTGCCACCCCTAAATCCAAAGAGACAATAATAACAAAAGAAAAAAACAATTTTAGGTGTCAGCACCTTCAAACAGCTCCAGGAAACCACTGCAATCTGTCACTTGCCACCTTCATGCCTTCATTTAAAAGACCCCTTACTCCATCCCAATATTCTCCACTCCACTTTGGAGTTCTTTTGCAGAAATCTCATCCATTTCAAGAATTTTTAGAGCTTTGATTGAGAGGGATCCTTGGAAAACAATGGCATTGGATATGAGGAGGCAGGTTTTGGGGGCTTTCCTGACTATTACCATGTTTGCAATGCTCGCCAACATGATCAAGAGAGATCAGTTTGAATCGGTCGAGGTGAGTTGGTTCACTCAGGACCCGGTTCGAACCGGATTCATCATTCATGTCTTTGCTGATTGCTATCTCTCTTTCATTCATGTTCTTCTTATGCTAGTTGAAAGTTGGAATGGTCATGAACTGGACAAAAATTAACTTATCCAGTTGGCTGGTCTGGGCAGTTGGAATGGTTAATTTTTGACCGTGATTGTTGTGATCGATTGATTGTGTGTGGCCATCACAAACATCAATGGTGGGCCCACCTTGTAATTAACGGTCTAGATCATAAAAAGTGATGGTCTTGATGTGACTCCATATTGGGTTGGTCCCTTTTGTTGGGTGAATGATTTCATCTATAGACTGAGTCTTATCGTGATTTCATCAACAGTTCCCCATGAATGGATCGTACGGTTTGGGCCGGTTGGACCAAAGATGGATGAGGTTTCTATCAATGGATGATCCACTTTGACTCCATATTCAAGTGGGCCCCACCTTCTCACAATCATCAGTGGACATATTTTATTGCTATCAATGGGTTTGCCCCCACCTTGTTTTACGATTTTAGGTGGGATCCAACATGATTTCCATCATCTAGATGGGTCACACTTTGGATCCATCACTGAAAGTGTTGAGGTCAACGTCCACCCTATCTCCTGAGCGGTCATAATCGTGGTCGAGCTCTCGTCCTTACTATAAAACTATAAAACTATTGTTATGTTATTTCCTATCATCAATTGATTTTTGGGATAAGTGGTAGCTCAATGGGGTGTAAGATACCCGAGCCTGATAGGTCGGGTGTTTGAGTCCTAGAACTCGCATTTTATGAGTTTGCAGCGGTTGGTTTTGAAATAAGTGGTAGCTCAATGGGATCTAAGATCCTATAGAAAGGGATTTCAGACTACATAAAATCATGTTTCAGTTCTCAAGTCAACCAGAGATGAATTCAGTTCAAGCCCAAGCAGATAACAGTTTTTTTTTAGTAGTATGCATGGAGGGACATCTCCCATGCCTTCCTCTAGCTTTCCTTAGCCTTTTGATGTTTTAATCTTCTAAAAAAAAATGTTTTTTAGTATGGAAGATCATGTCCCTTCCATACTGTACACTCATAATATCATTAATTAAATTTTGGGTCCTTTCCATAGATGGTCAAACGGATGATTGCCTTGTGGGACCCCCTTATGATCCAAAGTTTTCTCCACCTTAGTTAACTCTCTTGAGATTTGAAGGGAAAATGGGGCTAGGTGAAATTACAATTTCACTTGTTGCATGTAAAGGGTTCTTTTTTTTTAATAATAATTATCTCCAATATTTATAAGCCCTGTTTTTCAAGTTCAAATGTACATATATGTATTATTATTATTATTATCATTATTACTCTACCCAGAAGTTGCTGTGTTTGGCTCTGGGTTTGAGTCCAGCCAAAAAGGCACTGGCCTGAAAATGAAAACCATAGTGATGGACCCAACTCTATTTGAATGTCAAGCTGGTTAAGTGGTTAATACACATGACCCATACTAAGATCCACCCAATTGGACATGGTAGGGATCCTAGAATTGGACCAACTCGGACCCCTACACATTAATTGGAATCAGGCTGGAATCCATGTGGGGTTAAGAGTTGGACCCAAATCCAACTCCGGCATTGCTGATTGTACAGTTCTGACTTCTCCCCCACTTTGGACATTTCCTTGCACTAGAATCTAAAACAGCTCTGATCCATTTTTCTAGTTTATAAAAACTAAGTAGAGGTGATGAATTGTTATAGACAAATCAAATTGTGGTTGCATTGCATTCTAGTCTATTGTGCTTTTGTTATTTTTTTTAGTTCAATGTGCTCAATTGAAATATAATTACATTTTAGTTTGATAGGTAGGTTGCTAATCCTCATCTCTAATTAAGATGGTCTAAAAAATCTCTTGTGTTTTCAATCATGATTACTAGACAATATGGTGCAGAGAGAGAGAGAGAGAGAGAGAGAGAGAGAGAGAGAGAGAGAGAGGAGAGAGAGAGAGAGAGAGAGTTCTTACCACAAAACTGTCACCGGAAAAAAAACAACGTGGAAAGTTCTGGTCTTGGTTGACTATAAACAAGATATTGGTTTTGCAATTTCTTTCCCTTTTGAGAGGTAATTTGCATTAGTTTTTTTTTTTTTTTTTCTATCAAATTCGGCTTTCTATGGTACCTTCTGTCTTAATTAGACCCCAAGACATTTGTAATTAATCACAGATGGAATGAAGAAGATTTTAGTAAACTATCATTATTTTATGATTTAGTCTTCATTTCCAGCTTTTTTCAACTGCTCAGAGGCTTCAAGGCCAGTTTTGTGTTGGGAACAAAATTGTCAAGTTGGTTCATTCATTGATTCCTTTCTCAGTTTTGTACTAGAATGGATGAAAATTCATAAGCTTGAATGGAGTTGTGGTACTTGTTGACAACCATTTACTCTAAAACCTCAACCTGACATAGAACAGTGCAAGAATGTATATCAAGGTTACAACAGTACTGCTTGGGTGTTGTGAGTCATTTAGCTGTTGACTAGGATCAAATGTTCTACTCATACTGCAGACAGCATAGAGACTGGAAACCGCATTAGTTGCAGTTTGATGTTTTGCTTTTTAGGTCCTGGATCCATAGTCAATCTGTTTCATCTATAATGCATGTAATGATTTTTTTTAATCAGTAGAAGGGGCAGAACATGAGGACTTCAGGTCACCCATCCTAGGATTCTTTATAAATCATAGTCTTCTTTGCGATGAGTGAATGAATCTTCGGTGAATGCTAAGGAGACCTTTATGTGCTTGAAGGGGAACCTATTCGAGACATCAAGTGCTCGTTTTAATTTAGTAGAGGATAAGAAAGGTGTCTCCAAGCTTGCTGCGGTGGTGAGAGGGCCTTGGAAGGTGGATGAAAGAGAGCTGAAACCTTGCTGGAACAGGCCAGTGTCAAGTAAGTTTCATTGTATATCTTGTTACTACAAAAGCCAAAAAGAGTTTTTTCAAACTTCCAAATAACCTATTCATGACCTTGCCATTTCACTTACTGGGTTTACAGGAGACACAGAGCAGCATAAAGGTTTCATCACATTCTCATTATCCAATGGTCCCGAATACCATGTCTCACAGGTATGCACAGTTTCGCACAAGTATGATTAGATTTTTGCAATTACTTTGACATTGGTCTTACACAAATGTATATTTGGATAACGACTAAAACAGACCACGTTTTTTGTGAGATACAACAAATTAGTCAAATTGCTAACCGATAATATCGGATGAATAAGAGCCTCACTTTAAATTAATGATTTGATTTGATAATGCATTTTTATTTCAAGAAGGCTAAAGGTCAAAGGTGTCTTGCAACCTCAGAAATAGGGGTTGTATCAATTTTGGATTCAGGTGAGTTGCATAAACTAGGTTAGGCTTGGCAGTATGCCTATGAACTCACTCAAGTGGAAGTGCGTAACAGTGTTCCCACTTCCCACCCCATTTGTTATTGAGGATTAGGTTGAAGGTGTCAAGTCTGAATGACTTGAGCATGAAGACTTGAACTTGGCCAAGTTTTGACTCCTTGATTTTGGGTCATCCTTAATATCATTTTTTCTCTCTACCATGAGGTTATTTTCTTCTGTCTTGTTCATTGTTCTCTTGATTCATTTTTTTTTTTTCAGGTTGCTAATGTGGTGGTAATTGCATGGCATCTAGGTGCCACACTACTAGTCCCTGATATCAGAGGAAGCAATCTGAGTGAGAAGTGGTTAGTGATTAAAATATGGTTTTATTTATTACTAAATATACTTCTGTTCACAGTTGTTATACTTTCATCAATATTCCCCTTACTGTCATTGCTTATTTAACTAAGGAGCATTGATGGTCCTATGATTTAATGGAAGTATCCAATGCTCAAGCATATTTGGACCAATGAAGTGTAAGTTTGGGGGTGCCCTTCGCTGGTCTAAGTAAGTTATTCACTTATGGAAGGATCCATGATGGTGGGCAATGCACAGAAAAATCAAACCATATGATTAGGCAATTTAATACATGGTTTACTTATGGCCATGTTAATGAAGCAAGTTTCATCATCTGACAGAGATGGTTACACACAGCTACATTATCCTTCTCTACAATATTTTCCTCCTACCTGTATTAAGATACAGATGCCAAAAATTTCTACAGGAACTTCCATGAAATCTATGATGTTGATCAGTTTGTAAATAGTCTAGATGGCATAGTCAAGATAGCTAGAGAGCAGCCTACTGAAATAGCAACAAGAAAGCCCGAAGTTGTGAGAGTCCCGGATCGGGTAACAGTGGACTACATTGTGCAACACATTGAACCAGTATTCATAAGAAAGCGTAATTTGAGGCTAGTGACTTTCTTCCCTTCAATAAATATGAAAATGAAGAACCCCGAGAAGAAAGATAAAGATTCAGTTGCATGCTTGGCGATGTTTAGCACTCTCAAACTACAACCAAATGTTCAAGAAGTCATTGATTTGATGGTTGGTAGACTTCGAACCCTGAGTCGTGATTCAGGTGGCCAGTTCATTGCAGTGGACTTGAGGCTTGAGGTTCAGCAAAAGAAAGGTTGCAAAGGCAGGGGCAGTGTGCAAGGAAAAAACTGTTATAGTGCAGAGGAGGTCGGCAAATTTTTGAGGAATATTGGCTTCGACAAGGACACCACCATCTATCTTACTCAGCCCAGATGGCATGAAAATCACAATGCTTTGAGAGACATGTTCCCAAAAACTTATACGAAGGTAAGAAATCTTTTCTTGCTGTACTTTATTATTCCTTTGCTATTCATGTTTTGCTAGAGAAAATAAACATCGACTGCATTATGTTTATGTTTGAGGGAATGTACCCCAAATGGCAGTCAAGTTTTAACTTACTGTTTTCAAATTGCTTGTGATTTGGAATGAGAAGTCAGGAATAGATTGAATATATAAGTTTTTTACAGGAAAGCATAATCCCGGCCCTTGATAAGGACAAGTTTCTATACAATAGAAGTTCTGAACTCATGGAGGCTATGGACTTCTACATCTGCGCTCAAAGTGATGTCTTTGTGCCTGCCATCTCTAGCCTGTTCTACGCGAATGTCGCTGGCAAAAGGATACCTTCTGGCAAGACCCAGATGCTAGTTCCACCCCAAGTGCTAAGCTCTGCCTCAGCTTCTGATTTTGTTTCACCTTATATCTCTAAGAAGACTCACTTGGCCTACTCATGTTTCTGCTAACCATTTCAACAATAAACCAAAGATGTTATTCAAATTGATCAGTTCCTAAACCCAATGGAACTAGGCATAGGTTCTTTTTGCAAGAAGTGTCTTTTTGTGATCAGAAGGGAGGTTGGAGGTCTAAAGACCCAGATCAAACCTTTTGTGTGTGTGTGTGGGTGTGTTTTTTTTTTTTTTTTTAAGTTGCATGTATTTATTGTAGAGAAACAGGACATTTCTTCTTTAGCAATCTGAAATCAGATTGTATGTAGCCTATTTTCATATTGTGTTTCTTTGGAGAGATTGTAGGCTTACAAGTTTCTATTTGGGTTCTGAATCTAAGCTGATGAACAACTTAACAGGACAAATCTTTGTTTCAGTGCAAAACCACATCTTTGATTCAACATGAATTAGTTGAAATCAGCTGCTCAATCTTAAGCATGATCTTAAATTCCCCAATTGATTGGATGCTCTCCCATTGATTCTGTCATCATCATCATCATCAAACTAGAGCAGAGATCGAGTTCAGTAAAATGAGGGAAAGCTGGGTTGTGTCTAGCTCCCTAATTAAGCTTGACTCGAGCTCGGGCGATTGAGATTGGGCCGTGTCAAACTTGTTATTTGTTAAGACACCTACGTGGAAAACAACCATCAAACTAGTAAAATTCCTATCTCATAATATAAAGGATTACTTTACAATAATAATTTTGTTTCTTAGATCTTTTATGGTAAAATTTTGACCCAAAGGACTCCCAAAAACCCATGTAGACGGCCGTTTGCAGGGATGTAAATGGGTTTTCGATTCTCTCATTGCACGGAGGTTTTGATTCATTAAGAATCGGGTTTGAGTCCTTATTTAGGTCTCGATAAGTAAACGAGTCCGGATCTAGAATTTTTTTCTTTTTTTTACGAGTGACCTAAACGGGTACAGGTTCAAGTGTTCTAGTTTCGGTTTCATCTTTTCATTAACGGTTTAGGTCCACCATGGACACGAAGCTAAACCAACCCGTTTACATTCTTAGGCGTTTGTCTTTTATGCATGGAATTAGGCGTTTTTCTTTTACGCATGGAATATGAAAGTGGGATTGACATGTGTAAAATTTACTCTCGTATTTGCTTCGGAGCATCATTTACACTGAGTAATATTAAGATATTCAAATTGCATGTCAAAGTTTTGACTACCTTCAAATCAATATATATTCGAGATATGAAACGAAAATGATTTCGAATTTAATGAGTCAATCGAAAAACTCTCAACAACTCGAATTGAAAATATCAGGCCCATAGGAGTTGCAAAAAATAGAAAATAAGATGATAGGGGTATGAAACCATGATATATTAAACACGTCACTTGTATTGACACTCTTCTAGCATGATGTATACATTTTTAACTAAAATTAACCTCATTTTATGCACAGTTTTCATATGTGCAAATAAACGCAACAAATAAAATCCTATCATTCATAAATATCATGAATGTGCATCATTTCTAATGTAAATGAGCGCAAACAAACTATCTCTAAAAGGAATAAATCCATACAAATTAAAACAAACAAACAAAAAGAAAGCGTGAACAACCCTGAAGACGACAATAGTGCGGGCCTGAGCCTAAAACCGAAACCAATTATGCTAGAAAAAACAGCCCAACACCCCCACAATAGAAAGTAACAATGAATGGGCTGGATAGGTCCAAGTCCAACCCTAGCCCATCCTCATAATTTAAGACTGCATCGATCCTTCTTCCCTTTTGCTTTGTAAAATGTGTATAGGGTTGTAAACGGGTCGGTTCCGGTCCGGGTCCAGGGTGGAACCGGAACCGGAACCGGAACCGTTTTCTAAGAAGGGGAACCGGAACCGGAATCGGAACCGTTAAGAATAATGGGAACCAGAACCGGAACCGGAACCGTTTGTGAGGCGGGTCTGGTTCCGGTTCCGGGTCTAGACTAATACCTGTATTTTTCTTTAAAAAAATTATACTTTTTTCACATTTCAATTGGATCACGTACCTACAAACACTAATGTGACATTTTGTTTATCAATAACAGACACTTTTAACCAAAAACTCAGAAATCACATCCAAACATGCAATGAGATGAAGAAAAGTAGAAAATCCTAATGTAGAAAAGTAAAAAAGTAAAAAGGGTTCTGTTCTCACATAATAAAGTTACCTTATGTTAGTATATATTGGGTCGGGTCCCGGGTCCACGGGTCTGAGCCACTATGGATACGGAACCGGAACCGGAACCGTTTAGGTATCGGTTCAAAAAAAAAGGATCCGGAACCATTTTCTTATCGGGACCAAAATAAGGACCCAGACCCGGATCCTAACGGGTCGGAACCTTCGGGTAATCGGAGAATCGGGTACCCATTTACAACCCTAAATGTGTATATGGCCCTTAACCGGGCTTTATTTGGGCCTCCATTGAGCTCTTCTTCCTTAACAGGCCGGGGCAAACTGGGTTAACTCAACCCGGCCCATTTAGAGCCCTACCTCATCTATTGATGATATAGGACTATAGGAGAGAACCCTCTCTCCTCTGTCTGTCTCTCCTCCTTCCTTCTCCTTTTAGGGTTAGGGTTTCATCTGCTTATCGTGCGCCTCCAGATCCCCCTTTGCTTATCGTGCGCCTCCAAAGCTGCTATCTTTCATCTTCTCCGAGAAAAAAGGTATCTTTTCCTTCATCTCTATTGCTCTTCTTTGATTTTGTTAATCTTTCATTTGATTGGAACAGAAGCCCCCTGAATTCGAAGGTTTTGGGTCGTAAATTTGTTTGTTTCCCCTCCAAATCCTCAAATATGATTCGGATTTTCACATGTTTGGATCCTCGGTTTACTTGGAAATGATAATTCGCGTGTTTGGATGAGCTGATTTACCTGGAATTAGTTGTTGTTTGTGGATTGCCATGACCAATTACAGGTAATAACCACATTTACAGCTGATTGGTTGGAATCCGGATTTGCAAGGATCTCATCTCTTGTTTTCCTTTCTGAAAAACCGATCTTTAGAGCAATGGAACATGGAAATGGGGGGTTAGAGAAATTGGGGCATTTGTGGTTGTGGGAAATAAGGTTGGTAATCTAATTTATGAGGGTGTAGTTGTTTCTTGTTTTTGGTGATAGTTGAAGTGGCTTTTAGAGCAGTTATGAAGAAGAATGCTTGTGGGGACAAGAAATTTTGATGTCTCTTTATCCTTTTTCTTCTTTTGGGTGGAAACAGTGTAACTCATTACTGTGTCATGGTGGGGTTCATGATGATGATTGTAAGGTGAGGAATAAGGATTGGGTGATGCTAGAGTTGGGTTTCATTGAGTGGCAGAAAAAAAGAAAATAAAAAAAGTAATGGGATGTACGAGGAACCAACAACACCTGCAATGGGTCAGTCAGAGTTCCTGCTGTGTTGGAACTTGGAATATCTCTTTGCTTTCTCAAAACTTCTGATGAGAAACTTGGGTTGTGGTACAAATCCCTTGCTTTGGGAGGAAATTGTATTAAATAGCAAGGTAGGTCCATCGTTAAATTTTGTTAACCATATTTCTTGTTAATTTCTTGTCTGATCAATCTTCTTTGTGGAAATGGATGCATCCATGCAGGTACTTAGTTGTCAATTTTGTTTCTTATCCCCTTTTGGTTTGGCTGTGAACTGAAACATTCGGACAGTTTGGCTTTTGGTGCGTCTTTCCTAGGTTCCCTTTCAATAGAAGCAAACTAGTACCTAAATTAATAGGAAGAACTTTTTGGTTAAAATAAATTGCAAAAATTGTAATGTGATCCTTTTTTCAACTGAAATCTGGTTATTTTGGCATGTACAGCTGCATAGATGAAAATGGCTGAATATGTGAAAACGGTCTGAATTCTTGCCCATATTGTTGTAGTGGGCTGAACAGTTTAAGGCTGTTCAGCTGTACCGTACTGAAATTGACTACTGTGCAGGTCCTCTCTCATTTCTCTGTGATCTATTTGTATTTTATAGCATAAAAGAAAGAAACAGGGTCCAACTAGAGATTAACTAATAGCCTAATACCATGTGCTGTATCATTTCCAGGGCCATTTCACATGTCCCCAGACGCTGATATGGTTTGTATTCCAAATCCATTTTTTTTTTTTATAACATTCCAAATCCAAGTTTTGCACAAGAAAGGACTGTGAAATGTATCCTTATTCTCCAAGAGGCTTATTTATTCTGTGTTATCTATTTGTTAAAGAATAATGCATCAATTGTTTGGCAATTACAGGCGGTGTTTCAAGTTTGAACACTTGAGATTTATATCTAGTGGTTCAAAAGCAATCTTGGGTTACCGTTTCGAGGTTTGGGCACCCAGGATTGCATCTGTGTTTTTCAATTAATTCTCACCAAAACTACGGCTCGAGATTTCACACTTTTCTTGCTTTCTACATGTCCTTGTAATTATGATTCTTTTTAATACATTGGTTTAGCTTCAGCAATCGGTCATTTCAATCCTTATGAGCACATGGTACTTTCCTATCCTTTTAATATAGAGATACTTGCTAACTATTGATTGGGCATCATCTTAAAATACAGATGACAGTTACTCAAATCTGAATGTGCATTTAGGTCATTTGGATTTGATTTAAATGAATGTGTCCATTCATAGCTTGCATTTGAATTGTTGTTGCTGGAAAAAAAAAGAAATATAAATATCTTTTTACTACTATGTCAATAGTTGTAACTTAAATTCACATCTTATTGTAGATAAACAATTGGAACCTTTTTTTTTTTTTTTTACATGTTAAAGATAAATTTATTTTAGAAAATAAAAGCAGGGAAGAAGGTGTAAAACCGTAACAAAATTGAAGTATTGTGGATAAGTCGAGTGTGATATCATCTTATTCACCCTCTCAGCTTTTATTTACTTTAACCTTTTATGTATAACGTAATTCGCCAATGATTTTAAATGAGCTGTTGAGTGGGTTATTTTAACATCTGGATTTTTCCTTTGCAGTCTGTCATCTACAGTGCCGAAGGAGAAGGGCGATTGCTACTTCCATTCTAATATTGTTTGAAAGGAGTGAAAAATGAAAATTGCATTGCGGGAACTCTTCTGCTACTGAGGCCTTTGGTTTCTAGGAGGGGTTTGCTATTATCCAGATTAGTTGCATTTTATTTTCTCCAACTTGATTCTTTTAGATTGAGTTTTAGTCATGGAGATACAGACTTCAGGGAAACCTATTGATTCTTTGCTAGAGAAGGTCCTTTGTATGAACATCCTTTCTTCTGATTACTTTAAAGAGCTTTACAGATTGAAGACATATCATGAAGTAATAGATGAGATCTACAATCAAGTTGATCATGTGGAACCATGGATGACTGGAAACTGTAGGGGCCCTTCAACGGCTTTCTGCCTTCTCTACAAATTTTTACAATGAAACTCACTGTCAAGCAAATGCATGGACTACTGAAGCATACTGATTCTCCCTATATTAGAGCTGTGAGTATCTGCATATTCAGTTTTGGTTATGAATCTTTGTTCATGACTTAAATGGGAATCCTGTGCTCTTTAACTTACAGTATTTTTTGTTAAAGCATCCTTGCATGCATTTTTCTTTCACAGTCGTCTGTGGGCTTGTATACTGGAAAAGATAATTGTATTTTTTCACACCACATTACCCGAAAATTGGCAACTTTTTTTTCCCTCCAGTTTCACATTAGTGTTTTTGTATCCAATCAATACTTTAAGGTCCCATCATCATCAAACCCTTATCCCATTTGGCGTTGTGAGTACACGGCTATAAGTTTCCTCTCTCTCTCTCTCTATATATATATATATATCTATCTCTATCTCTATTATATATATGGAGAATTCTACAAATCGCCTCTCTTTAAAAGGGGCGTTTCTACCCCTGTGTAAAACCCAATGAGAGCAAACGGACCAGCTTGGAGTAATTCAACCTTCATTTATTATCCCTTCCTTTTAGGAGATGGTTTTAAAGTGAATGAGAGATATATGAGGAGAAGAGAAACTGCCGTGCTTCAAAATACTTCTCCTTTCACGTTCTTTAATTTGTATAGTGGGTCCAACCAATTGTATTTGTACAGTCTTTTTAAAGTGGGTCCCATATTTCAAAAATAGTTATAAAATCAGTTGGTATATGGTCCTTACAAGTAAGTCCAACTAATTATATTTGTCTATTGTCTTCTTACAATGCGTCCCACAATTTTAAAAATTGTTGTGAATAGGTGACGTATGATCTTTACAAGTGGGTCCAACTTCTTGTATTTGGAAATTTAATGACATGAGTTTCCAATGCTAACAATTTGGCTAAAGTCGTTTTAGAACGGATAAGGAATACAATTGACCACTTTCTTTGGGGAAGAGAAAACGAAGGAAGTTTAAATGCTCATCATTCAATGGTCTTTAAAGGAAGGGAAAAATTGGTGTGATCTTTATGACAACTCTAGCATGAAAACTATTTTTGAATGGTTAAAACGAAGGGGCGTTTTACTTTATAAAATGCCTGGGCGTTGTGTAGTGCTCCTATATATAGGGGGACATATGGTGAGGGACAATACTTAATGGGGCCCACGTAGGGCCCCACTAATCATGGGACTGGGGGGTTGTTGGGATAGAAAGAGACATCTTGGATATATGTTAAGTTTAGGGTCAATCCCATGCCTCTAACCCCTTCATCTGTGGCCCACAAATTTAACGACTTTTTTTTTAAAAAAAATTTGACTCTCGATCCAACATTCCAATCCATTCGGATAGGTGAAAACTCGACAAATCCAGAATAATTCAGGGGTCCCATGTGTGTAGATGGTTCGGATGTATCATAAACTCGGCCTCACTATGTTGTCCCTCATTGTAGTATGGTGGGGGATGGATGCACATGCATATTTCCCATATATATTATATATATATATAGAGGGGGGGGGTTTGGGATGGAAAGAGATGTCTTGGATATATATCAAGTTCAGGGTCAATCTCATGCCTCTAACCCCTTCATCTGTGCCCTCCACAAATTTAACGACTTTTTTTTTTTTAGAAAAAATTTGACCATCGATCCAACAGTCCAATCCATTTGGATAGGTGAAAACTCGACAAATCCAGTATAATTCAGGGGTCCCATGTGTGTAGATGGTTCAGATGTATCATAAACTCGGCCTCACTATGTTGTCCCTCATCGTAGTATGGTGGGGGATGGATGCGCATGAATATTTCCCATATATATATTATATATATATAGAGAGAGGAATATTCACGTGCATCCATCCCTCACCATAGAGTGAGCGACACTTACTTGGCTTTCCTTCTTTGCACATGAACATCCCTCTTCTGCATATGACCATTTATGGCTTCCCTCTTTTGCACACAAATATTGTTCCTCACCCAATGATGAGGGATGGATGCGCATGAACATTCCTTATATATATATATATATATATATAGAGAGAGAGAGAGAGAGAGAGAGAGAGAGAGAGAGAGAGAGAGAGAGAGAGAGAGAGAGAGAGAGAGAGAGAGAGAGAGAGAGAGAGAGAGAGAGAGAGAGAGAGAGAGAGAGAGAGAGAGAGGTCATCTAGTGTGCAACTCACACACTGGATGACTGTGTGCACTTGAATGTGGGGCCCACTTTGATTGATAGTTTCTCTCTGTTAATCTGTTTCTTCCCTCTTTTGGGGCTGGTGCCCACTTTTTTTGGGGCTTTGGTCGTCCTTTCTTGTTGTTGCTTTCCCCCACTTTTTGTGGTGGTTTTTTGGTTTCAGTATAGGTATCGTATACTGTAATTATATCCTTTGCTTTTATTACAGTCACTTTTAAAAAAAATGTGGGGCCCCACCTGGGACAAGGACGTGTTTTTTTTTTTTTGGGTGGGGGTGGGGTGGGGGATCGAAAGACCTCCCTAGGCTCCTTTCTGAAAACAATAGTCCTAACCGATTGTCCCATCATCCTCATCCGGGGCCCACAAGTTTAACAATGTGTAGTCCATTCGGACTGGTGTACAGTCGATCCAACAGTGTACAGTCCATTTAGCTGGGTGCAAACTCGGCGGCACCCATGCAAATAGAAGAAGGGGAAGGGGAAGGGTGGGGGCGGCAAGTGGGTGCTTGTGCACTGGATAGCCAGTATATACACACAAATTTGGTCAGGTGCGGATGTCCTGCAAGACAATTATCCGAACCATCATTTGAAACAACCCACGCCAACACCTCCTATGTCGCCAGATCCTATGGGGTTTTCACCAATCCGAATGGCTACTAGATTGAAATTGAAGTTTTTATTTTATTTTATTTTAAAACTGTTAAACTTGTGGCCCACAAATCGAGGGGTTAGGACTTAGGATGACAGGATTGACTTGAAATTTCTTACATGGCCCACTTGGATATTTCATCTCCCCGATAATTTTTGGCTTGGGGCCCCATGGACTGTCACACGGTCTTGTATGGAAGACATCTGCAATAAATATAGATACATACTTGAAAACGAATGAACAGGAAAAAAAATGACCAATACTTTGAGTTCACAGAAATGATCTATATAAACCATATCTGTTGCGTTTGTAGCATGGGATTTTCATGTAAATATGTAAAACTATTTGACAATATCAATTCATGAGTTTGATTAACCAACCATTCAAAAAAAAAAAAAAAAGAAGTTTGATTAACCATCAGCAGAAATTATTTGATGGTTGTTATGGGCTTTTTATGCCAACTTCCAAATACTATGATTTTTTTTTTGGTATCTCTTTGCTTGTTTTGTTCACTAGTCATCTGATGCACATGAATGACATTCTGAAATGAATTTTCAGATTGGTTTCCTCTACTTGAGATATGCTGCAGATCCAAAGACTTTATGGGGCTGGTTTGAGCCTTATGTCAAAGATGATGAGGTATTTAACTACTTACCTTAGTTGCCTTGTAATGTATATATCTTTTCTAATTTTGGGTGCGAGGGTGGGTGCAAAACAGAGAGAAAACAATCCTGTGAATACACAGGAAAGCATGAACTGTAACTGAGAGTGTTTTTTTTCTTTTCTTTAAAAGATATTATATGGTTTCTCTTATGAACATTTATCTAATTTACTGAACAAAATGTAAGTGTTACATCTTTTTCTTTGAGATGGTAGTAACTAGTAACTTCTATAACTATTAACACCAAATCCCCTCTTCAATTTGAGAACTCTTGTGTTACTAAACCTCCAACTTAGACAAATATATATATAACCGTAAATTACCAAGCAAAATAATTCAAATCACCTTCTCCCTATGGAGCCATCTCCCCATGTCAATACGACATGCATACTGGCATCAATGGTTGATTTCATGTCCCGGCATTCCTAACTTCCTGAACCCTCCTGTGGTCCTTATGGTCAAAATTGGGGAATGATGGGACTACTAGAAAAATATATACTTAAAACCATCTAGTGGTTTTCAGTATTTAGCCTCACTTCCATGCACAAAAGCATAAAAACATTCAATATTGTTTAATGTTTAGATCCATGTCAGACTAGTGTCTTCTGAAGTCTTCTAGCAGTTTTTGGTGTGTCTCAATAATTCTTGGAAATGCTGTCCAATATGATGCACTACTAATTTCTCAGCAGTATGTTCGTTTTTTTTTTTTTTCTTCTTCATGTGTAAGAAAAGGCTTTGGCAAAGAATGCATACTTCGTAATGTGTCCATGTCCAAAGGCATCTTTCGTGCCCCATGTTACTTTTTGTTGTTCAATGTATGTTCTTTTCTTCGTACTGCTTTTGCATCATTGGGAATTAATGGTTGAACTGAAAAGTGAATGAGATATTAACCAGTTAATATGTATTAAGAGTTAACTTGCCTAAGTGTTTTGGCAATACATTTATGCAAACATAACATGTTTGTTACTTCTGTTCAGGAATTCTCTCCAGGGTCAAATGGTCGAATGGCAACAATGGGTGTATACGTGCGTGATCTTCTTCTTGGACAGGTCAGTTTACTTTTATCATACTTCTATATAATGGAAAACTTGACTCCCTGTTTCCTGGGCCTATCTGTCAAATATTCCCCAATGATATCAGTTTGCACGTTTTCTACTTACATTCATATGATAACTGTTCCAAATTGTTATAATTTATTGTATACTAGAGTACACCAGAGTTTTGCTCCTTGGAGTATATTGTTTGTCCTATTTGAAGCTAATTGAATACATGACTCATTCCTTGGTGTAAGATCCCGAGCTTGGTTTGCAATATGGAGGTGTTGCTATGAGAGGAGAACAATTCTCCATCAGCAAAAGTTCAGTGTAAGGTTTGTAATGTTGATCTGACATGAACAATGCATGCTCCGATTCCAAAAGAATATATTGCGGTCTGCACTCTAATGTTCTAGTGAGATCCATTCCCAGCAGTAATATGCAATGTCTGAAGTGTCACTCCTTGCTTATTTTATTACTTAGTGTCAGCTGTACAAAGTTGTTGCATTTTCATGCTTTTGGAACATATAAGCCTTTCACCTTGGTTTTCGAACACTAGAACGAAGTATTGTGGGTAGGATCACTCCCTTTCCCTTTTCAGTAATCAGTTGGAAAGGCTGGTTATAGGAGGAACAAGATGGAAGATGCTAGTGCCAGTTACTGCGATCATAATGAAAATAGTCTTACAATTGATATTAGTCATTTTGTGTGTGCGCATGTGTTTTCGTTTCAACACTCCAGTGTGTTCTACAAGTACCTTATTTTATCTTATTGGCCGTGTGGTATCATAAATGACATTGATGGTATGCTAGAGAATACTGTTAAAACCTGTCTCCACTTTTTAGGAGCACACCATACGTTGTACGGGGTCCACCTGGATGCATGCCTATCGTAGAGTTCAGGAGATAACACCTAAAATGAAGTTTTTGGTGTCTCAAAATATGCCATCTAACCATTCGGGGAAATAAAAAAAAAAATGCCATCTTGTAGTACCCTCTTATCTTCTTGGCTGTGGTATCATTGGTAACTTTGGATAATATGCTAGGGAAATGCTAGAAAAACCCAAGTCTGCTTTAAAAGCATGCCTTTGTACGTGCCCTACCTGGTTGCCTGCAATCAGAGAGGCAGGGTGTTGAGAAGGGTATGATTCAAATTAGGGGTTGGCCAAATGCTATTGTGATCAGATTCTCCTAAACCCTCGAGTTTTGGACCTTAGTGTAATGGTTCTATACTTCTATAAATTTTCTCTGTTTTTTTTTTTTAGAAAAAAATCAATGGTCGATAATAATCGGATCAGCTGTTCTTATAAAATCCCATCGTACAAACTAGAAATGGAGCTTGCTTTTCTTAAAGCAAACTCAGCCCTTTCTTTTTTCTTTGGATTGGTTGGATAGGTGGTATCGTATTGCTACCGCATTTTCACTTATGGATTTTGATGCATTCATATTGTCATGTTAATGCAGATTCATACTAGATACTGGGGTTTGTTCACAAGTTGCCATTTTGTCCAGTGGGGCCTGTTGGTTCCAACATGTCACGGGTGACAATTTTTAAGAAATCAATCTTGCCATGCTAATGGAACTCGTATAGCAGTAACCTCACGATTGATGTTCTCATTGTTGCACTCCTTGAACAGGTCCCTCTTAAGTGACCACATGGTGTGGGCTAATCTCAAGCTACACTTGAGGTGTTGTCATTTATCATCCTCTTTGAGTTCCATTGGTACTGGTTGAAAACTTGAGAAGCATTATTCTCTTTACTATTATTTTATTCCTATTATATATACTAATGTTATTTATTCTTAGTATTTATGGTTAGTCAGCTGGTGTGATTATTAGGTCCTGCACCTCGGTAAGTATGGAGTTGCTGAAGTGCCAATTTGGTACATGAGGCACCCATGCTTTGGTGTTCAAGACCATCAGTTTGATGGGCTCAATCACCAATGAGGAATATCTCGGACCTTTTAAACAGTAAACTTTTGGCTTTCTATCCATTGTTTTTCATTCTCAGTTGGCGAATATGCTCTCTGGAATCCCATTATAACTGTTTAAAGCAGTTATTATGAGTTATGACATTGTCCTGTCAACTGTGCTGTGTAATTTGGGGCCAAGGAAAAACCACTAGAGTTGGCCATGCATACTGGACACGTAACTGTTGAAATGTGGACTTCTAATATTGCTAGGCCGTGATCAATTCTCCTCTTCCATTCAAATGATGCTGACCATTGCTAGATATGAATTTGGAAATTTTTGTGGTTTCAAATGTTTTTTACTGTGTTGATTGGCTTAGACTTTGGTTTAGTGGTGAGGTTTGTTACCCATCATGGGTGTGTCAGTTTGATAGTTCCAACACAGCATGCATTTCCCTACTGTAGAATGTTGGTATTTTGTTGTAAATGCTCCTTTTACTGCTGTATTTTTCTAACGGCCTGCGTTAGAACTGCAATCTTGAGTGTATCTTAGCAGCAGTTGTGGGGACTGTGTTCATGGCTGATATTTCTTCATGTGTTGCAGTACTATTTTGACACCCTTTTCCCGCGTACCCCGGTTCCAATAATGCGCCAAATTGTTGCTAACCTTGAAAGGATGAAGCTCCCAACCAAGCACTCTGGTGTGACTGGGGAATCCAGCCGCCATGGATCAGATGATACAGCTCGCAGGCCTCCTTCTGTAAAAGCTGCCCTGTCTGTCTCTTTTGGTCAGCGAGCTCCACACCGTGCGTCCACTAGAGACTCATCACCAGTCCGGCGGACCCTGCCTCCACCCCTTGATCGTAACAGCATTGAAGATTCACGAAGATCCCCTGCCAACCACCGTAGCCGAAACCGTGATGAATCTGATCGAGACCGTGTAGACCGGGAAAGAGATGGGGATAGAAATCGGGAAAGAGACAGGGACCGGGACCGGGACAGGAGACATGGGTACGACAGACCTGAGGATCGTGACAGCAGGGAATCTCATCGGTCTAGGCATTCAGAGAGAGAAGGCAGCAGGCGAGACTATGAGAGGAGCAGCCGCGAGGGTAGCAAGCACAGAGAATCTGGTTCTCGCCGAAGCAGGAGCAGGAGTAGAAGCAGGAGCAGAAGTCGCAGCCAGAGCCAGAGTCTGCAGGTCCGTGGTGTGGGTCCTGACCATCGTTCAAGCCCCTTCCGAGATGGGGCCAAGGAAAAGACTTCTGCGTCTAGCAATCTGGCCAAGTTAAGAGACCTATATGGTGACGGGACCAGCACGAAGGGGGACAGTGGCAGTGCTGATAGGGCTCCTAGAGATAGTACCGGTGAGGATGTGATCAGACTTGGTGGCTCTACTTGGAGGTAGAAAGAGGAGATGTGTTTTTTCATGGAAAAGTGTTCGTCATTGTAATAGTATTTTAGTATTTGGCGGAATCTGAAACACACTACTCCAGTAGCAGTGGTTGGGGACAATTGAATGAGGTGTATGAGATTGTAAGGTGCTATGAACTTATCTGGGTGAGGGTACTGGGAATGATTAGCGTGCCAGGTTCAGAACCCTTTTAAATGATGGGTCTGAGAGAGCTTGGTTGCTGAAACAGCGGGGTTTTATTGGGGATCATTTCAGAGTCTGAAATTCTCTGTTGGATATGGACATGGGACTTGAAACTTTCTTTGATTAGAATTTACTTGCTCAACTACCATCTACAGGTAGGATTGAGTTCTTAATAATTCGTTGTGTTGTGAACAAGTAGAAAATACAAAAAATATGAGCCCTCCCATGATGTTGCCTGGGCTGCATGGGCTGGGCTAGATACTTTTGTGTGCACCAATTCGTTCTGACTTTTGTCTTGGCTGAGCCTACTCGAGCAAGTTGAATGAGTCTTGCCGAGTTATTCAGCTTGGGGATTTTAGACAGTTTATGGGTTTGTAGATATGGACCACACACTTCACTGGCCTTTAAACAATAAAAAAGAACAGGCATGGGGCAGGTTATGGTGTGGGCATCTGATTCTTAAACGGGTGCAGTGGCAACAAACCCTTTCATATGTGAGGAATTCATATTAAAAATGCCAACCCAGATGTTTCAAATATGGGGACACTGGTGTAGATGGTCCATTAGTAGATAAATTTGCACTGTTGAGGGGATGCGTCTAACCATATTTGTAAATAATTGGTCGGACAGCCAAAATAGATGTGACCAATTATACTAATTTAACATGGTTTTGTAGCATAAATGAAGATATTTTTGAAGTCAAGAAATCTCTCAGAAAGTCTAAAATGTCTAGTAGTGATCGTTTTATTTTTATTTTTTTTGCATGTATATGTAGTCTGAGCTTAGAATGCCGAAAAATAATTATTTCCATAAGGTTTAGTAGTGACTTTGATTGATTGTCAAGAGTAGTACTTTTTTCGTTTATTCGAGAAAAAGAAGAAATTTTTTAAACCTGCTCTTACAATTCATGATCATCAGTGACTGCCAGGAATCCATTTGTGTGGTTTGAAAAAAACCATTACAGTTTAAAATTACCAGTTTTTGCAGTCAGCCATTTAGGTACGCTTGAACACTAAATATTCCTAAAATTTTAGATAATTTTAATTTGTTCTCTAAGTCACTAGTTTTAAACAAAATAAAATAGGTAACCTGTATTTGTGGTTTGAACTTAATTTGCTATAACAAGAATTATTTCCATAAGATTTAGTTGCGATTTGAGATTGATTGCCAGATTTTTTTTTTTTTTTTCGTTCTCTCAAAAAAGACAAAGAAGAAACCTGCTATTACAAGTAACCAATTTGAACCTTAATGACAAATAGGTGGGGTGCATATATAGTTTAAACTTAGAATGCCATAAAAATGATTATTGCCATAAGGCTTAGTGGTGACATGAGATTGATTTCCAGAATAGTGTTTTTTTTTAATCTTCATAACCTTTTATTACGAGTCATGATCATCTGTGACTGTCAGGAATCCATTTGTGTGGTCTAAAAAAAAAAGGGTGAAATAGGTGAATTGTAAGCAGTTTCAACTAATGAAAATGATTATTTCCATAAGGTTAGTGCCGGCTTGAGATCAATTATTACCAACAAGATGTTCTTAAATTTTCACTTTTAAACTTAAAATTATTTTAAAACTTGTTAGTACATGGCATCATCATAATTGAGTTTTAGGAATGTACTTGTGTTGATTGAAAAATATTTCTTGCACTTTCAAAATTGTTAATGTTTGCACCCACGGCCCTTCAGATAAGGCTTGAATTGAGTGCTCCCCCCTACAAATATTTAAGAAAGGCCCGTCTATTTGTATATAATACATAGACATTGAATAGATAGAATCTCATGGTCAAATGAGGGATTATTAAAGGGCCTTACAAATAAAAAAGTAAATTAAAAAGGAAAGTGACGCCCACCTGGAAGTTGAGTGGCATAAGGCATATGTTTGCTTCCATATCTTATATTCGAGACCAATGTAGGTTTCGAACACAAGACCTCTCTACTTCTTGAGGCGAAGAGTCCTCCGCCAATTGAACTACCACTCATTAGTTACCCAACATGATTATTTTCTGGGTGGCGCCCTCTAAACCTACACTAACATACCTTCGTCTCAAGAAGCAGAGAGGTCTTGTGTTCGAAACCTACATTGGCCACCTCCCATAGTTTTACCCGGTGCAGGTGGATAGGAGAGTTTGCATATGCCCCTAGGGATTAGTTCTTGGCTATGTAGAATCAAGTGTCCCTCGGACTTATGGCCAAAGGCTCCTAGTTATAAATAAATAAATAAAAAGAGTCCCGTCAGGTCAATGACCTCAGGAATACTTGTCAAAAAAAAAAAAAAAATGGTGTCAAATGGTGTCAAATATACAAGATGGCAGAGAAACTTCAGATTGTGGTCCAGCTCCAAGGGGCCCACTTTGGCGCACCTTTGAATCAATGTAGCGCCTTTCACACTCATACCCATTTTTATGCTCATCAAAACTCTACTCACCGTTGGTTTACATCTAAAGAAATCCATCGTTAATAAACCATTAAATTTTAAGGGCGTCAAATCAAAGGCTAAGATTACCAGATGAAGCTATTTTTTGCATGATTTTTATCCACAAAGAGATGTTTCCATCCATCCTACCCTCAATATAGAAATGGATCGATGTTTTCCTTCGAGACAACAATATAGATGAACATTTACATCCCTAGATTTGAATTACTATATATATTCCATTCTGCAATGCATTAATCTATCTTGAAAACAGATGATGATGTCCTTTTTTTTTAATACCCCATCCAAAGGGGCCGTGACCCAAGAGAGAGCCCACATACACACGGGAAGGAGGCCGCACAAGCAGGAAGAAAGGCCACATAAGTGAGAAAGGAGCCCGCACAAGCGGAAAGAGGGGACGTACCGGGGTTTGAACATCGGGCAGCCAGGTAAGAACTGACGCTTCTTACCACTTGGATAAGGAGCCGTTCTTGAAAACGGATGATGATATCATTAGTGACTTTGGAATCCATTTATGTGTTTATGTGATCCGAATACCACCCCGGCTGCAGAACACATCCATACTTGGGTTATTAATGGATTCCACATCATCCAAGCACAATATTATACAATGAGAGGAGGGGAAGAGAGGTAACTTAAGAGTTGAAAGCCATGATAATTCTTACATTTTCTTTAAAAAAATTACTCATACATCAACACATCTTTTTAACGACATACATCTTCATACAAGCTCAGACATTGCAACTAGAATACAAATCCATTTATTCTCACTACTATACAGTTCACCATGTCTGGTAAGATGAGCTAATTTCTTTCAAATGTTGAAACCCAAACCCAAATATAAGTGACATGTAGATTCCATCCCCCCCCCCCCCCACCCCCCAAAAAAAAAAAAAAAAAAAAAAAAAAAAAAAAAAAATTCTGTAAAAAGCATGTTAGTAATTTCAAATGTGTGGTAGTCTGGTAAGGTGGATGTATACCTACGTGGGTCTATGAGTAGGACCATCTGTTGACTGCTTTACAAAACCCAATTCTCACCTCTCTAAGTGCCGATACCTGGAAAAGAGGGACAAATGACTTGCAAGTTGCAACACTTCTATTCCAACTTCCAAAGAAATAATTCAAAACCCTTCTAGGACTAGGTTATGATTGGAACAGTCAGCTGTGCTCAAGCCAATCTGAGCTTGGTCACCTCGTGAGGCCTCTAGATGGAAAAGGGTGGCGACAGGCCTTATTATTACCAGGGCTGAGTCTCAACCAAGAAGCAATTTAGTCTAAAAAGAGGTTGAGATAGACTGAGTCACATGGGCTAACTTGCAACCCCTACCAGGAATGAGAAAGGACAGGGTTCGTACCAGTATATTTTGATTCTGGTTCGACTAAGATTCACGGCAACACATTTTTTGGCAGGACTTATTACATCTCTCATTGTAATCAGCAATAAAAGGACTGATTTCCGTTTTAGGAACAGGTATAAGTTTTCCAATAACAGCAAGAGGCCAGCTACAGAAAGAAGGAAAATAAAGAGCACTTAGTCAGTGGCGAGGAATGAAGGAAAAGGTGAAATGCAGTATAACATCCAGGTTACTTGAGAGTTACCTTGCAAAACCAATGGCAATGCAAACAAGCCACATTTTCCAGTTGAGCCTAACAGTTTTGGCAAATGTACCAGCAAACTCAATGATCAAAACCTACAACAAAGCAAACATAATTGCATGCAATAGATGAAAGATATAAAAATCCAAAAGAAACAATCCCAAGTTTTTCTTCTTTTTATTTTCATTACCTGAATCAAAACAGTGAATACAATAATTGCCATAAAGAGGCGGTTTCTAGTGACACCACTGAAGACATTTAATTCATCTGGCTTCCGAGAATTGAAACTCATTGAAGACCTACAGACTAAAATGTTAGTTTATATGGTCTTAATCCAGTATATGATGTAATAAATTGATTAATTTCTTTATTTATCAATACAATCATGCTTTCTTTTCATGAGATGGATGGTGTTTTATTACTTATTTGCACATAACTAATATAATTGACATAATGGTTCATGAGATGAACTGGAGTCCATAAGTATACTAGATGTAATACATATGTATGAATGAGACCCACATACAAGAGACATGTATAGCAAATCTTATGCTTAAATATCTTCACAACCAGTGATGAGATTGGACATATCATTTGACAAGGTTGCAGCATTTTGATCACTATGAGATAGTGTGATTTGTCTCGATCATCAGAATGAAAGATTCTGGATCATCGTGCTGGTACATTGGATGTATTAAAGGACCATGAGAAGCGCCTTATGAATACTGTCTTTGCTTTAAAGTCTGCTCTCATAATTCCCTGGCAATAGGCTCATAATCTTGAGACATTAATGAACTCAAGTTTCTATCTATTCATTTGCTTTGAGTCACCAATGAGTGAGGCCAATTGTAGGTCAACACCTCGGTGGTTTGGGTACGTGGTAGTAGAGCCGTGGGAACATTCAATGGTCAAGATGGAATCTATCCTAATTATCCCCTTGTGCCAATTAATGAATTTATCATTGGCAAGTGCGCACCCATTCCGATTAAGAGTTAATTGGATAGGTACCAATGATCACTATAATTAATTGGGGCTCGAGGATAATAAGATGCGGATCTAATTTGGAGGACAGGTCCAATTGATCCATGGATATAGATGGAGGGGCCTACTTGTTAGGGTCTTCTATGTAATTTATTCCCAAGACTGGAGTTCAATTGCATTTATATAGTGGAGTTATTTGCAATTAACTATGGGGTCGCGTGTCCAAGTTAGAGCCAGCTTTCTATGGAATCCCTAGTGGTCCCCATGCTAGCCTAAGTTATTAGAAAGTTACTAATTCTACTTGAACTCTAAAAGGAAGCAATTAGAAAGTTACTATTTCCATTTGAAGTGAGACTTCTAATAGTGGTAATAGTAAGAAGAGAATGTTACTAATTCTTGTGGAAGTGAGACTTCTATTAATTATTAGTAAGAGGAGGAGTCAGAAGCTATATATAGAGGAGACATAGGGCTGGACGTCCACCCCTAGGATTCACGCCCCGCCCATTGTGCAAGTGTTGCACGCCTCCTATTCTTTCCTTCTTCTAGTTCCCTTCTAGTTTCCTTAAGAGCTTCTAGTAGTTTTCTTTAGGAGATCCCACCCATCTCCTTTAGAGAAGAAATCTGATACGGGATATAGCGTGGAAGGCTAATAGGTGTTGGAGATCTTAGATTGATTTGTGAAAGAGTTCCACATCAAAGAAAGAGAACAAATTCTCCATTAGAGGACAACCGAGCTCCAAAGGTATAATCTACTTCCTTACATGTTGTAGATTTTATTGCTGCTTGTATGGTGCAGTTTCTATCTTCTAGATAGAGTTATTTAGTGATCATGGTGGCGGAGTTTGAGGATTGGATCCTGGATTGAGTTTTGTTGCCTTCTAGATAGTTGATCTCTGCATCAAGTAGGTCAAAAGTTTTTGAAACCTATCCGCGAGGCCCACTTATTTCCAACATAAAAATGTCAAAATCATTCTTCTTTTTTTTTTTTTTACTTATTAAGTGCATTTGGATGTATCCTTGGTTGATATATTGTAGTGGCTATGGTCGGTTATCTGTCTGCTGCATTCTTGGGAGAGGATGAGAATAAAAACATTAGATGATATACTGTTCTGTGGACTAATCCAGCCCACACCCAATGTTGGTAATCAGCATTCTCAATGGTGTGGGTAGAAAAGCAGGCACCAATTCCGTTTATGATTTGTTTCAACATGATAAAAACACCAGAATAGTCAACCACGGAAAAATTCCATATGGTAGTAATTTGGAGTACTTCCAAATGCACACAGCTGACAGATCACTACATACAAGGGAACAAAAGCAGGTCAAGGGCTACAATTTCGTCACTTTTTCTACGAGCCCAAATAAACCAGGAAAAGATTTGAATTGTCAGCACTATGAAAAACCCTCAAATATCCACATCAATGCAAAATATTTAATCCTCCAAAAGAAACTTTAGTTACAGGATGGAGAAAACCAAAGATGCTCAACTTACTTGGCACAAGACAAAAGCATTGAATATTATGGTGTTCTTCTCTTTGTTGGCATGGTCGCTGTTGCTATGCTCCAAATGAAGAATACTCTTACCACCAAAGTTGAGAATAAGGAGTACAGCAACTTGATATAGAGCCTGTGATCTCTCAAGTGAACCAGGTTAATTTAATTACCATATAAGGAGCACAAATGTAAATAAGGAAAAAAAAGTAAGCTACAAGGGTGCACTCCTGTTCATTTGTTCCACAGAGCAAAACCTTATGACAATTGACAACACATACACCAAAAATGTAGCATGCAAGCATGATAGCCCAGAAAGCTAAAATAGTTGATCCAGATGTATATCCTAAAATTCAACATAATTCTACACTTTTAGTCATTTAATTTTGCCTATTGAATTGGTATCCATCTGGAAGCACAGCCAGCTGTTCAAGATTGACATGTGAGTTTTTAGCTATACTACATTGGAACCTTAATTTAGACGGCCTGGATTGGCATCCATATATGCCTCATCTAAGTCACCCAAAGCCTTAACTCTGCCTACACACTGTAGATACAAGAAATTACCTGTATAATTAAGTTTCTCCACATGATGTTTGTAATAAGAGGCTCCCTGAGAAAATTAATTTTAAGTAAGTGACAATTGGACTTGGTTAAACTATCGTGTACTTAGAAACTTAATGCCATCTGACATGAAAGCTTAGATAAGAAAATAGAAATCTATAGTAATGAAAATAGTAGTCACGGTAGAGTAGGGAGCTGCAGACAGTAGCAGTAAACAGTGTCTCCTGTCTGGACAACAAAAGAAATCAGGCATCTTATTAATAGTAGCAAGTTATTATTACAACAATAGCTGACTAGGGCCATGATAAAGGGGTTAGGATGATCAATGAGCCTGAGATTTTGTAGAGAAGAAGGGCCCATCAAGGAATTTCCATCCCTAGGTGGGGCCCTAGGTAGGCCCTAATGAGATGCACGTGGGGTGCTCATCAAGAAGGTGCGCAGGCAATAATATATACATATACATATATGTATGTGAATGCATATACACATATGATTTGTATACACACACACACACACACACACACACACACACACATATATATATATATATATATATAAAACAGTGGTTAGTGCACCTAGCCATGGAACCCACATGGGTTAGAGCTGGGGAGATCGAAATATCATATGCAAAAAATGGACCCACCTAATCATCCTTAACCCTTGATCAACGGCCCACAAATTTTCACCATTAGGTGCACAATCGATCCAACTGTCTAGTTCATTTGGACGGGTGCAAACCTAGAGAATTCAAGAGGGAGGGATTGGGGAGGGGGGGGGGGGGGGGGGGGGGGGGGGGGTGTGGGGAGGTGGTCAGGGATCCTGGGTGTGGTCCATTTAGATGGGCTATTAGGTAGGCCCCATTATGAAATGTAAACAGGTGTGCACAATATAAAGGTGTGCATAGGATTTTACATATAGGGCAAGGCTCTCCTAAGCTAAAGCGTAGGATAAAATTCCGTAAGCTCACGCTTGCGGGGCCCACCCTTGGTCCATCCAAATGGACCAAACACACGACCCCCCTGAATTGCACATGTCCACCAGCGTTCGGTTAGATCCAAATTTACTAGACCGTTGGATTGACTGTGTACCGATCAATGGGCTGTTGACCATTAAACTTTTGGGGCCTAGATGGAGATGATAGAAACCACGGTTGGGGTTGATTTTTTGCAAAAAAGAGGGTCCTAGGGAGTCCTTGAAATCCTTCCCATCCCCATGTGGGTCCCCAGGTGGGCCCCACCACACACTTGAGCTTACCTTATCCTAAGCTCACGCACTGGATCAGTGGGCGCACCTCAACGTGGGGCCCCACCTCGGACTGGGACAAGAGGGGATTGAAAGATCTCCCCTAGCCCTTCATCCCTACAAAAAATCAGCCCATACCTGATCATCATCACCTCCATCTGGGCCCCACAAGTTTAACGGTGCACATTCCATTCAGATGGGTGTACAGTCGATCCAACGGTGTACAGTACATCAGATGGGTGCAAAGGTGGGCCCCATGTGAAATTCAGGGGGGTTGTGTCTGTGGTCCATTTAGATGGACCATCAGGTGGGCCCCACCACCGGTGCGCAAGATGCACATCGGGCGCACTTGATAACTACTATATATATATAAAACCTCTGCCGAGCACTAGCGCTCACGATAAGGTGAGCACCGCATGCCCAAATACCTAATGGAAGCCCACCTGATGATCCATCCGAGTGGACCATAAAATAGGGACACCCACCCCCGTGATAGTCACCAATCCAAAAGTCCAATCCATTCGGATAGGTGAAAACTCAATAGATCTAGTGTACTTAAGGGGCTCCCAAGTGTGTAAATGGTTCAAATGTATCATAAAGTCGGCCCTACTATGTTGTCCCTCACCATATTATGGTAAGGGATGGATGCGCATGAATATTTCTATATATATATATATCATCATCGTCGTTGTCAAAGCCTTGTCCCAACTACGTTGGGGTCAGCTACACGAATTCTGTTTCTCCAGTTCGATCTATCTTGAGCCAAATTCTCAGATAAGTTACACTTCCTCATATCCATTTTTACCACCTCCATCTACGTCCTCTTTGTCCTACCCCTTCCCCTTGGTGGGCCATCAACCTTCATGGCCAAACTTTGCTTTACCGACGCCGTTACCGGCCTACGTTGGACATGCCCAAACCATCTCAAACAAGTTTATCTAATTTTATTTCCTATTGTTGCTACCCCTAAATGCTCTTGAAAGCGCTCATTTCTAATTTTATCATATATATAGTTGTTA
Organism: Litsea cubeba; assembly: GCA_012931725.1. Taxonomy (NCBI): domain Eukaryota; kingdom Viridiplantae; phylum Streptophyta; class Magnoliopsida; order Laurales; family Lauraceae; genus Litsea; species Litsea cubeba. Next base: position 14,538,047 of record CM022945.1, read on the forward strand.
AACTTGTAGACCAACGATGAAGGGGTTAGAGTGACTTCAAATTTGATATCTAGGTTGGCCCCACTTAGGTCCCCCCTCAATGATTTGTGGGGTTCCAAGGTGGGCCCCACTCGGTGGTCTACACCGAAATATGGTAAGGACTGTCCTCACAGGACCATCATTCTATATATCTCCTGTGAGAACACCTCTCACCTCTCACAGTTATGTGAGAGGAAAGAATTCCAATCGTTGGATCTTGCCATGGATACAAAGCTGAAAAGGACATCGTTAGATAGGGCCCACTGATCATGAAACGGGGCGGGGGCGGGGGGGGGGGGGGGGGGGGGGGGGGTGATAGAAGGACCCATTTGGGTAGGCCTAAGATCAAACTTGGGATCAATTTGATGCCCCTAACCCTTGATTTGTAACCCACAATTTAATTCATTTACACTTAAAAATATTTTTCACCCTCGATCCAACGATCCAGTCAATTTTTTGGGATACAAACCTTAGGTCCGGTGACTAATAGAAGAGAAAATAGGGGGGGAAGGGGGGTGGGGTTTCCATGGTTTGGATGAATCATAAGATGGGCCCATTGGAAGTTCACACAGATCCCCTCAATGAGAGATGTTCTCATGTCATCCATGGCAGGCCATGGCTAGGAGGGAAGAGCAAGGCAAATAGCGAGTGTCTCATCTCATCCATGGGAGCGACCGATTGGAAATGGAAGCCAATCTGGCTGCTAAGGAGTAGCTCTGCAAAAGGTAGGGGCAAACTCAAGTAGCGGGTATAGGGGGAACTCACCCTCACAGACCTCAAAAAATCATAAAAGGGGCTACGGGCCAAATGGAAATAAGCCGTTGCCCCCATCAAATGACAAAGTAATGAAGAAAATAACATTATGGCCATCGTCCACCCACGAAATCTTAAGTCCGCCAGTGGCAAGGATGGATCAGCGCAGTTTAGGGACATCGAGCACATGGGACGGGCAAGCGGGAGAGGAGAGCCAATCTATAAGTGAGCTAGGGTTTTCATTTTTCTCAAGTGTAGAGAGAAGAATCAGTTAGGGTTTTCATTTTCAGAGAAAGAGTGCGTTTTCGTTTTCCTCGAGGGTAGAGAAAGTGAGAGAGACGGTGAGCTAGGGGTTTAGCGTGATATACGAGCGAGCTAGGGTTTTCGTTTCCTCAAGAGTAGAGAGAGTGAGAGTAGTCTTGACGCAGCCTCGGATCCGTAAGTGATGATGGGGTGGTGATGGAATGGGTGTAGACAAACCCTACAAGAGAGTTTGCCGAATCCTGGACGGATACCAGTGAGGACCAACTCCGCAAATGGGAATTGGCCGAATTCCTTTTGGAGCTCAGTGACACTCTTCCATTGAAGAGGAAGATGAAACCAAACAAACCAATCTTTATTATTGAATAATCATGAACTACTCTCCTAATGGAGGGATTACATATTTATAGGAAGGGTTGGACATTCCGTTTCGTAGTAGGACTCTATTTGCCTAAACAATAAATGAAACTAAATTTGGTTACAATCCAAATAAAATAAAACTCCTAATTTTAATGACTTCTAGATCAATCACAACTCTCTAAATAAGACTCTTAAGTAATCAAAGCTTCTACCTAAATGAACGACCTATTGGGCTTGTGGACTGGGCCCAATTAGTTGGCAGACCATAGGTCTGGCCTGTATCAAGTCTCGTTTCCCCCCCTTAAGAACCCCTTCCGTGGACCATTAAATTGTAGTGAAGATAGAATGACTGTTGGAAGCTTGTTCCCTTACAATACAAGAAGTCTGTACCATAGCCTTTCTCATGTGAGTGTAAGGACAACCTCCGCCAAGAACCGGTGCTCACGTTTGTTGAAATTAATGGACTACATCTTGAAAGAAGGATTTTGACACAAATCTCTCAGTTGATTGCATTAAGAATAGCCAATGGCTATTTATAAGATTACAACCTAAGATACTGACTAGGACACACAATCAGCAATACTTATCCCATCACTAGTCTATCCTGAAGTAAATCCAATGATTGCAGATAAACCCAATGACCCAAGTTACAAATAAACTCAACTATTTTTCAATATCCTCAACACTCCCCCTCAAGCTGATACAAAGATACTATGTAACAGCTTGGACTAAATATAAGAAACCATATACCAACCCAAAAGCTTAAGCTCATAGGTGGAAGGCCCATACAGGTATATTAAGACATGTCAAGCCTATTACTTAGGCAGGCGATGTGGGACTTCCCAACACTCCCCCTCACGTGCAGGCCCAACAGATTTCATGGACAGGCCTGTCACGTGGGCTACACAAGAACAACGGGATCGGAACCTGCTCTGATACCATATAAGAAACCATATACCAACCCAAAAGCTTAAGCTCATAGGTGGAAGGCCCATACAGGTATATTAAGACATGTCAAGCCTATTACTTAGGCAAGCGATGTGGGACTTCCCAACACTAAACACCATATTCTGCTTCCTTTTGCAACTGATTTGATGAAGAATATTTTCAGCTTGAATCTTTAGCACTTCTGTATGTGCCCGACAAATGAAACACTCAGCAACACTGCTGATTAAACTTGACCCATGGTTGCTACACGGCATATCCTATGAGCTTGAATGCTAGGGTGAACACTCACCCAAAAATGATTACTTTCTTCTCCCCCTGACTTGAATAATATCATCAACTTGACTTTTCTGAAAATAAATAACCTGATACTGCAGATTCAAAGTCCTGAATAATCTTTCTTTTTTTATTTTATCGGTAACAGTAAAGTTTCATTTCAGAGAAAGAAGGTACAACTCAGAAAAGTGAAACAAAAAGACCTATCAAAGGTGCACCAGTACAAGACAAATATACGACCCACGAACCACAATTACATTACGGGAGCACTAAGAATACAAGACCGATCTACCCCTTGCTTTGCTAGACAATCCGCCATTTCATTTGCCGATCTACTAACGTGCTGAAACAAAACTTGTAAGCTTGAAACTAGAAGATTGATTTCATTGAAAAGGAATTTCATTTTCCAAGGTCCTTTCATAGATTTCACCTAGGAAATGGCATTAGCTGAGTCACTCTCCACAATTAGATTTTGTTGATATGAGGAATGATAAATGCGAAGAGCTTCCAATATGGCCAGAACTTCTGCTTCATTAGAGTTTTTGATCCCAACATGCTTGGAAAACATATAAAGAACCTCCCCTTTGTGATTTCATAGGACACCCCCAATACCAGCCAAACTTGGTTTTCCTTTAGCTGCTCCGTCTACATTGAACTTTAGAACTCCAAATGGAGGAAGGCACCAGCAAACTTCAAGCTGAAATATGTAGACTTTGCCATCTTGATCACATGTGGCTAATATTGTTGCTGACAGAGTGCCCACTCTTTTCTTTTTCATTTTTTTTATCTCATCAAATTAGACTTCATCAAATCAGTTGATCCATCCACAAGTGCTGAAGACAAACTTCATCAAATCTTCAGCAAACTTGGCTTGACAATATGTAGACTTTGCCATCTTGATCACATGTGGCTAATATTGTTGCTGACAGAGTGCCCTCTCTTTTCTTTTTCATTTTTTTTATCTCTCCTTTTTTTGATAGATTCTTCAAATCAGCCTCAGTCATGAATGTCACGAATATGAATAGACAATGGATATTTGTGGAAAACTTGGATCCCTTCAATGGTCGATTCTTTCTCCCTTTTATAATGTCATTCAGCCTTAATCAAGGCAATTCAAACCTAATACAATCTATATATATGGAAAGTAAAGCTGTTACAATCTATGTACATGGAAAGAGAATAAGTTTACAGTGATTTGAGTCTATCCTAAATTATCCCACGTGATGGGTTGGTTTGTACATTGAATGGGCCTGGTGGGTTTTGTGTCAACTGGTGTTAACACCCCCCCCCCCCGTCAAATTGATGATGGTCAAACAGCAGCAATTTGCGAATCAAGAACTCATGGCGTGGCCTAGACCGTCCTTTGGTGAAGATGTCTGCAAGTTGGAGTTCACTGGAAACATGTGGAAGACTAATGACCTTGCGATTATATTCATCTCAAATAAAATGACAATCCACCTCGATATGTTTTGTAAGTTCATGAAAAACTGGATTCTCAGTGATACGGATGAAACCAGTATTGTCCGCATGAAGTGGGGTAGATGAGATCTAAGGAAAACCAAGATCTGCAAGTAAGCCACGAAGCCAAAGGATCTCGGAACAGGCAGAGAACATGGCACGATATTCGGATTCAGTGGAATATCTGGAGACCCTTTCTTGCTTTTTGCATTTCCAAGAAATGAGCGATTTACTTTAATACATACACCAGCCTGTGGTGGATCGGCGAGTATCCGGGCATCCGGCCCAGTCGGCATCAGAATAAGCATTTGGTGTAAGTGGTGTGCCAACTGGAAAAACCAAGCCTCGTGTCGGAGAACCAAGAATGGACCGAATGATCCTTTTGACAGCAACCGGATGGTGATGCCGCGGTGCTGTTATGAATTGACTAACAACAATCACAGCATATGAGATGTCGGGCCAAGTGATGGTTAAGTAGACCAGACTCCCAACTAAGCGTCTGTAGGAGGTGGGGTCGGAGAGGAGGTCCCCATCATCTTTCCGGAGTTTCACATTGACTTCTAATGGAGTGTCCACATGTGTTGCATCCTTTTGGCCAGCAAGATCAATGACATCCGTAGCATCCTTATGTTGATGTAAAAACAATCCCATCCTAGACTATTGTACCTCAAGACCCAAGAAATATGTTAATGGACCCAGGTTTTTCATATAGAATGCAGCTTGAAGTGAGGATTGAAGACTATGGATCATGTTACTGTGAGTGCCTGTGATGATGATATCATCCACATATACGAGAAGTATGGTGGTAGCTTGAGCAGTGTTATTCAAGAACAATGAAAGATCATAGGGACTTTGAGCAAATCCAAGATGAAGCAGAGTAGAACGAAATTTCTCAAACCAAGCCCTGGGTGCTTGCTTGAGTCCATACAGCGAGCGACGGAGCCGCGCCACCACGTTTTTAGAAGTAGAATCATATCCTTGAGGAAGACGCATGTACACTTCCTCTTTAAGATCTCCGTGGAGGAAGGCATTCTTCACATTCATCTGATAAAGAGGCCATGAGTGTGATGCTGCAATAGCAAGAATAGTACGCACCATTGTCATCCCGGCAACTTGAGCAAATGTCTCATCATAGTCAATACCATACTCCCGACGGTTGCCAAATGCCACCAACTGGGCCTCATAACGTGCCAGAGTACCATCAGAATGCAGCTTGATAGAGTCAACCCACTTACATCCAACGGGTTTGATTGACGGAGGACATTGAACAACATCCCATGTGTAATTCACTTTGAGTGTGTCAAGTTCTTCCTGCACGACCTGCGGCCAAAACTCATGTTGCACTGCTTGGGAAAAATGATTAGGAATATGAACAGAAGACAAGACTGATTGGGAGATGTCTGGAGCAAGAGCTAGGTCAAGTGCCAAGGAAGCTGACAAATCAGGAGGCTCAGGTGCGATCGTATTTTCCCGCCGACGCCTTTCATACACAAGTAAATGCTTGAGAGTTTCCGTAGAAGGAACATGATTATCACAAAAGTCAGGAACAAGTGAAAGCACAGTAGGTTTATCATGATCTAGATGATGTTGGAAAAAATACTAATTTTCAAAAAACACGACATTACGAGAGGTCTGGATACGTTGCACCTTAGGATATAACTAAAAAATCCTTTCTGGTCAATCGCATAGCCTAGAAAAGCGCACTTAGAGGATTGAGCAGATAGTTTTGTTCATTCAACTGGGGGAAGAAGAATAAAACATACACACCCAAAAGTATGAAGATGAGAATAAGTAAGATGCTTATGAAATAAAAAAAAAATAAGGTGTTTCATTCTTTATAAGAGGGGAGGGTAGTCTATTTATAACATGAACTGCTGTGGACAGAGCTTCGGGCCAAAATTTTGGTGGAACAGATGTTCTAAGATAAGTGACCGAACAATGTCCAAAAGGTGTCTATTTTTTCTCTCAGACACACCATTTTGTTGGGGTGTATAAGGACATGATTTTTGAGAAATTATCCCTTCGTTTTGCAAAAAATTCTGAAACTCATTAGAAACATAGTCACCACCAAAATCTGTGCTAAGTGTTTTAATGGATGTGGAGAAGTAATTTTCCACAGAAGCTAAGAAAATTTTAAAAGTAAAAAACACCTCAGATTTTGAATGCAAGAAATAAATCCATGTAAAGCAACTATAATCATCAATAAATGTAACAAAATACTTAAAATGAGAATGGGATATAACAGGTGCTATACCCCATACATCACTAGGAACAAGACCAAAGCATTTCAATGATAATGAGGTACTGGTGGGAAAAGGAAGAGTCTTACTCTTGCTCATTTTACAGCTAGAACAATCAAAAGAAACATCTTTAAGAGAACTTTTATTATCATGAAGCAAACCATATTGAAACAAAGACAACAAAGTACGAGAATGAGGATGGCCTAATCTATTGTGCCATAATTGGCTATTATTTGAACCAGAGGCAACCAAATTCCTATCTTGTGTAGAGAGTTGTAGCTGAAAAAGACGGCCACACTTAGGTCCCTTCACTATCACCTTCCCCGATGCTTGATCCTGTATAACACGACTAGAACGTGAAAAAGAGACGGAACAATGGTTATCAACGAGTTGTCCAATAGATAATAAATTTGTAGATAACCAAGGAGAAAGAAAAACATGACTCAACGGTAAGAGATGTGAGATCTCATCGATGGTAGTATACCCATCTGCTGTGTTGATTCGGAGATTTCCATCATAAGGCTTTAATTGAGATAAATTATCAGAAGAGAGGTTCATATGATTAGAAACCCTGAATCCATATACCAGGTAGAGTTTGAATGTTTGGGTTTATCTGAGAGACCAAGAGTAGAAAAGGCATTTACTATCATCTGTTGAACCATTTCAGGGGTAAGAGAGGATGAAGGAGGAGGCTAAGCAGGCATCACTGTAGTGCAACAGTACTCAATGCAGAAGAAGACGCATCCAGGGTTGCCAGATTAGCCTTCTGAGAGGAAACCTGAGCACGGCGCCGACATTCCGGAAGAACATGGCCTTTGCGTTTGCAGTAAGAGCAGAACTTTTTATTGCATTGAGTGGCGACATGTCCATATTTCTGATAACAATAACACTGTACTTTGGTCATGTCTCTATTTTGTTGTTTGGGACGAGCAAGATAGGCAGCAGTCAGTGGTCATGTAAAAATTACTTATTGAAGAGTAGCCTGTATTGTAAGACGTTGTTCCTCACGAAGAAGCTCTCCTAAGCAAGAATCAATAGATGGGGTAAGCACCCTGCTCATCAGATTTGAACGTACTTGTTCAAACTCAGATCTCAGTTCCATCAAGAATTGATCCCTTTGACTAGTGGAATGAATGCTTTGAACCACCGCAATCGAGGCATCAAGTAGACTGGAGTAAATGATCTCAGTATAGTCCATCCATACGCGAATAAAATGAGTAATATTCTTGAATGGATATTGTCCCTTGATTAAACTGAGATAGCGCATGTTCTAAGTGGAATCGTCTGGTGGAGTTATCCTGTTGATAAACCTATCTGAGATAGTCCCACATTCCTTTTGCTGTTTTATAGGGCCGGAGATTCAGAATGTATTGTGGATCCACTGACCCCAGAAGCCAAGTCATGATCTGGGCATCCTTGGTTTCCCATTTGGATACTGCCTTTACATCCTCTAAAGGTTTAGGATCAGTCCCATCAACATGTCCCCGGTATATTTGAAATTGGAAAGCCCATGATGAATAATTTGTCCCATTGAATTTAATCAAGGAAGTTTCACTTTTGTCCATGATGAACACTCTTAGTATCTGTCTCAAGTCAGTATTGTAACTCAGAATTACTAGATCAGCAGGCCTCTTTTGATAGAGAGGAGGGTGCTGAGTGAAATTCTTAGAAATTGAAAGCAGATTGTAAAAACACAAATCTGGTTCTCAACAAAAATATGGAAAACAACCCTATAATTCCCAGAAGTATCAGACAACCCTGAGGAAGTGATTTCTGGAGGTGCCTGAAGGATCTATGGTGGGCCAGAGAAGATCAGATGCCAGAATTGGCCCAGGCGACCTGAAATTCTGCACAAGATCTAGTCCGGTGGCCCACAGATTGATCAATGATGGGATCAGATCACATTGGAAGGAGAAGCTTTTTTCGTGTCCACTAAACCAAATCTCACCCAAATCGGATGAGAATCCAAGAAATTGGACGGTGGAGATGAAAACTGGTGCAAGATTTCAGAAAAAAAGTAAAAATGGACAAAAATCCTACCTCGAGGCAGCCAAAAATTCTGAAAAAATCTCCAGAATGTCTAAAATAATCAGTCAACCATCACAGATAGAGTTGGTGAAGGTGTCTTGATCATCGCAGGTGGGCCACTGATTTGTTGGAATGAATACGCCTGACCGCGGTTGTTTTCCTTCCTCCGGGTTGGCTGAGAATTTCTAGAAATAGAGATCAGCTGCTGTGGTGATCTCTATTGAGTGGCTGAGATGCAGATGAAGTAGCATGAAGAAGCAGAAGAAGAAGATGCAACAGCAAACCATGTCGCAGGCTCTGATACCATGTCACCAACGTGAATAGACAATGGATATTTGTGCAATGGTCAGTCCTTTCTCCCTTTTATAATATCATTCAGTCTTAATCAAGGCAATTCAAACCTAATACAACCTATGTATATGGAAAGTAAAGCTGTTACAATATATGTATATGGAAAGAGAATAAGTTTACAGTGATTTGAGTCTATCCTGTATTATCCCACGTGATGGGTTGGTTTGTACATTGAATGGGCCTAGTGGGCTTTGTGTCAACTGATGTTAGCAATGAATACTACTATGCTTCACCCAGCCAGAGTTACCACACGTTAGCTATGGCCCCTCAATAGTCCACTCATTAAGACGGTGCTTTAGTGTACCATAGTCATGTCTTGATAAAGATGCCAAAGTAAAGACAAGAACGAGCCTAAATCCTTGCAGACTGCAAGTGAACTTCTAAACTAGGAATACTTTCTATTACCATAGATCTGGCCACTCAGCAAGATCTTCAACTGGTCTTCTTCTCTATTGGTGGAGTGCACATGACAAACAGGATGGGGTTTCTGGGATAGGTTTGGGCAGATAGGATCTGTAGATTCCTTCTGCAATTGACGATCAGCAGACATCTTCTTCTTTTTATATCTTGCAGCAAGAAGACCGAGAGCCTCCCCTCTCGCTCTTATCTGCAACCAGTCCCGACCCTCTTCTCCTTAGAGATTATCATGCTCGTGCAAGTTAGATTTACCATTGTCGCTCTCGATCTGCCCCCGATCTGTAAAACCAATCTGATGTGGCCCATCGATATGATCTGCAAGAGTCGGCAGAGCCTGTACTTGTATGGATTTCAAACCCACCAGATTGAACACCAACTCTCCCTCTACTTCGCCAGGAGCGAGAAGACCGTCTCTTTCTTCTATTTTTTAGCTTCCTTTCAGATCCATTTCTCTTTGTCCTCTGGCAGCGGCGACGGTAGGTGGCAAACCCGGGATTGGTGACTATCACAAGGGGTCCCTGTCTTATGGTCAATCAGGATGGGCCCCGGTAGTTATTTAGGCACATGGTGCTCACCATATCGTGAGTACCGGTGCTCGGTGGAGGTTTCATGCATGCATGCATGCATACATACATACTACATGTGAATGTAATTGTCCTTCCCATACAAAAAAATGTAATCGTCCTAGATCCGGATCCGATGTCATAGAACCTATATGCATGGGTCAGGATCTGGATCAGAATTTCTCCCGGATCCAAAAGTAGGTTCCAGTGCAAGTCAGTGAGTCAAAGTACAATACATATCAGACAATAAACTATGCTGAATCTCGAACCAACAAAGCCAAAATAACATTGGTATGTCAAATAAATCAACAATGTTGAACACAAATTGTAGCATAATCAGAAGGAATAAAAGAGTTTTACTATGTTACTGTGTCTTCATTTATATCAATCATTCTAACCTTCTACCAACCGGATCTCTGTCCATAAGGTGATCTGTTGGTGGTTCTGTGGCTAATGCAAGTGCCCCAAGAGTATCCATGATGAGATTAACCCAAAGAAGCTGTACACATAATGTGAAAAATGAGATCAACATAAATGAGATTCCCCATAGAAAGGATTTAAAAAGGACATTTAGACCTGCACTGCGTTTAAAGGAACATCCCCTGTCGAAACCGCAGACACAACATTTATCAGAAGAGCTGCAACATTAACTGTGAGTTGGAACTGGATAAATTTCTGAATATTTGCAAACACAGAACGACCCCAACGAACAACCTAGAGAAGATAACCAAAATTAATCCTAATCCATATTAAAGGGAAAAAATAAACAAATTTCATCGTTAGATTGAAAGAAAAATTTTCTGTTTGAGCAGCAAATGATTCAGATGTGGCCATGGCTGTAAATAATGGCTTGAATGGTACCGGCTCAACCAATATAACATGTTGCATTATCTGTTATGGAGGAGTCAAATGTTTTTCATTTTGAGGTGATTATTTGTTAATCGAGTCAGCATCCAATTTGATGAAATTTATGTCAGTGTTCAATCATCCAGCTTTGCTTACAAAGAGGATTTGAGGCTTTAAAGAGATTTTCTGTGGCAGCCTGGGAGGGCATGGAGAGAAGGAAAAGCTTCCACCTTGTGAATGGAAGTTTACGAATAAGGCACCGTTGACAAATAAGGTAACATTAGGGATGGTTATGTCAACCTGAATAATCATTGGATTAGAATATATCAACCAGAATGTGGTCTCCCAAGAGGTGATTGACAGACTACAAGAAGTAGAGACATCCTTATTCATATTAATTTTTATGGATAAACAGAACACCATTTCTGGTGATTCAAAGATTTTTGGCATTAATCTCGGACTAAATGAAGATGACATCTGGTGTCATGTCTTGGTTGAATTTGTTAGCAAAAGGCAGGATGAGCAGGAAAATGCGTTGTAAGAAACCATATACCAACCCAAAAGCTTAAGCTCATAGATGGAAGGCCCAAACAGGTATATATGAAGCCTTGCCAAGGGCATTACTTAGGCGATGTGGGATGTGGGGCTTTACTTTACCAACACTCCCCCTCACGTGCAGGCCCAACAGATTTCATGGACGGGACTGCCACGTGGGCTACACAAGAATGATGGGATCGGAACCCGCTCTGATACCATGTAATAAACCATGTACCAACCCAAAAGCTTAAGCTCATAGGTGGAAGGCCCAAACAGGTATATATGAAGCCTTGCCAAGGGCATTACTTAGGCGATGTGGGATGTGGGGCTTTACCTTACCAACATGCGTATCAGTTCAAATTCAAGGGCAACTATTCTCCATAGGACAAAGAAAGCTACTGAAGGTTTCCAGGAAAACATAATATTGGATTCACCAGAAACCGATATACCAAATCAAGTGAACAAGAGATTAAAAAAAAACGGGGCTGGTTATATAATAAGAAGATGAAGCAGTCCAATTGCAAAATGAAGATGAGCAAGGGGAAGAATTGCAATATAGGAGCTAGCTGATCCAGTAGTTTCTATATATCCTTACAAAAACCCAACTGATGAGATGGTTCGAGATCATTCTTTACTTTGAGAACATTCTCCTGTTGTTCACGACAGCCCAATGAATAAGAAGATCCACCCATTAAAGTTTTTAACAGACTGTCTTTAATGCAGGAACAGATGGCCTGATTTTAGATGGTTATGTGACCGATCAGACCCCCATATTTTTGTGGTCAGTGACCGATTCATCCTTCAGTGTTCTTAATCCTACCTCAATCATTGTCCTATCAAAAGAAAAGGGCTAAGACATTAATTGGATGGATGGTCAAGATGGACTAAAAAAAAGCCATATATATATTGAATGGTAAATTATTTACAACAAAGGTGCTGAAATTAAAAGATATCTAAATCAGATTATTATATATGTGCCCATTTAAATCAATTAATACCTAATCTAAGCCCAAAAAGATTCGGTGTGCCTGGAAATATTGATTACAGATTCACAGATTTGAATCCAGCTGAACAAGGCTAAAATCAGGCCCAGCCCAGCTGGAACAGGTCTTGCCCAGGCCTGGCGACCACTTTGCATAGGTGGCTGGTGCCACCAGCTAGTCATATGGGGCCAACAACTTCTAAACATCAAAGACGTCCAAGACACCCTCGAAATTTTGTACACAAAGATTTCTCTCTATTTTTTTTTTAATTGCTTTTGAAACTATTACTTTCTATTTAAGCATTACTAGTATTCTTCATGATAAAACTTTTATTTGATGGATTAAGATCAATGGATATGATTAGAGTTCGGATTTTATAAAGTTCTGAAAACCAAGTATATGAATGTAGAAAGGGACATTCAGCAACTTCTTAGATATTTACATATTACTTTCAATAAAGTTGCAAGTTATTGCATCTTTTGGGTTTCTTCTCCTTGTTTGAGTGAACTTCCAACAGATTGAGGGCAATTAATCGGATTGATCGCCATTTGTGGTAAGAAAATACATTTTTCTTATTGTATTTGCATGGTTGATTGAGATTTGGGGTTTTTTCGGTTCACAATTGATCAGGAAACTGTTTCCTTGGCCACATTAATTTCTTAGATGGGCGGTGGATGATATCAGATAACACAATGATGGACAAATTGAAAATTTTAACCCACCCAATGATTAGAATGAAATTTTCAGTTAAACTAAAGACCAAATGTTGTTCTAAATCAAATTTGCACCGTCAAAAGAAGCTGCACCTCTATTATACTTTACATGAAAAAACGACTACATGATTTATCCAAACAGTTGAAGAAGCAAGCTAATCTACCAACAACAAATAGCATAAGGTGGATCTTTGACCTAGAGAACCACAACCGAAAATCCAGGTCAAGTTCTTCCAAGCAGGGGAGGAACGTGCAGTTCATAGGATCAGAGGATCCAGAAAGGGGCTCGAATTCCACCTAAGAGGTCCCACTATTGGTTGAACACAAGCATACAGGAGCTTTGTATCTTGCGCAATGGATCCCAGTGTTATTTAAGATAGGATTATTAAAAGCCTGTAGGTGTCCTGTGTACCCTTCCATGCATTTCCATTGATCTTATTTCAAGTGGAAAGAGGTGGCTATCTCTCCCCACTGTTTGAGGCTATTGTTATCGGATCTTCATTGCCAGGATATCTTGTCTCCGTCTTCTTGGCTGGTTTCATTGTAGCTGCATTTCTTTGGTTTCTTCAGGCTGTCCCTCTTTGGGTGTTCTTTGTCCAATTTTTTGGGGTTTTCTCTTGTCATTATGGCTAAGCAATCGATTAATAAAACTTCCCATTCAAAAAAGAAAAAGTCCGTAGGTGCCACAGCTGTGTTAGAAAAGATCTTGTTCTCTCCCTTAGTTGACCAAATCATTGATTTTAGTATTAGGAACAAGGATGAAAATAGCTGTAGCGGCGGGCCTAGCGGGCGCTACGTAGCGGCGTAGGCAAAAAAAAAATGAAAAAATTGTAGAAAATCTAGAATATTGGAAAATGAGAGAAAATATATATATTTTTTGCAAAAGTAACTAAGATAAGAGGGCGTAGCGGTCCCCTCATTGTATGAGGTCCTGTGTCGTTGTATAAATATAAAATAATAGTAATGATCATTTTTTTCATGTGTTCATGTTGCTTAGTTATGCTAACTTAGAAACTAATGAAAGGCTCATAAAAGAAAAAACCATGTCATGAAGTCAAGACTTAAGACTTAAGAGTACCTAGAGAAAAAAATACATCTACCATACATCTACCAAAGGGGTTGTCTAATAGGATGTAATTAGAGAAGAATCTATGAGAAGAACTCTTTGTATCGACTGTAATTCGGCGAGATCATGTGCTTTTTGGTGTTCTTTTAAACATAAAAGGGTTGAAGAGTTGTGTAGAAATGTTATTTGGAGGGAGGACGAAAAGAAATAAGTCTTATTATGCATTTTAAAAAAATTTGGAAGGTAAGAATTTTTCTCACCCCATAGCGGCCGCTATGGGTGCGACAGCCTATATTTTCATCCATGATTAGGAATTTAATTCAATTCAATAGTCTTTTTTACAAGGCGTGCAGTCAAGAGTCTCTTTACAAGGAATGAAGCCGAATAACTTATTAATTTGAGAGTTTATTTAGAAGCTTTAAGGGATGTAAGGTTATTTTAGGAGAGTTAATTTGATAGTTTTTTACAAGGCATGCAAATAGACTTTTTTCTAATTAGAAAACATGGCCGATTGGCTTGTAAAGATTGTAAGGTTATTCAAGAAGAGAGTTTGACCACACAACAAAGGCTAGTAGTTTTAGATATTTGCATTAGAAGCAGAAAGAGAGGGGTAGTAAATAAAATGTGCCCTAAAATAAGGTGAAGGGATTTGAAAGGAGAAAGCAACAATATTTAAGGATAAAGTGATTGAGGGAGAATGAAATTTCGAGGAAGAAACTACAGTGATGTGGAATCAAATGGTAAATTGTATTAGAAAGGTTGCTAAAGAGGTGTTTAGAGAGTCGAAAGGGAAAAGACACTATAATAAAGAAACCTGGTGGTGTAGTGTAAAGGTTTAGGAAGTTGTTTGAGAGAAAAGACATTGTTACAAAGTTTGATAAGGACTAAAAATATGGAAAACAATGAGATGTATAAGAAGACAAAGAAAGAAGCTAAGAAAGTCGTAAGTGATACAAAGCTCAATGCATATGATGATCTATACAGAAGGTTGGGATCATGAAAATGAGAGGAGGATATTTTTAAACTTAAAAAAAAAAAAAAGGGAAAGGAACAGTAGAGACTTAGATCATATCAAATGTATTAAAAGCAATGACCAAAAGGTTCAAGTGAAACTGTGAAAGACAACGATATTACAAAAAGGTGGAGGGAATATTTTTGTAAACTTTTAAATGAAGACTATGTAGGATACATAACAACAAGAGAGGATACTTTGTTAACAGAACATACTTTTTTTCCGTAGAATTAGGGCGGTGGGAGTGATGAAAGCATTGAAATTTGAAACGAAAGAAGCCAAGAAAGACTATAGGTCTAGATGAAAGTTGAGGGGATTTATGCTTATAGAAGTTGAGGGGATTTCGTTAACTAGGCTCTTTAATAAGATATTAATGACAAAGAAGATGCCGGATGAATGGAGAAGTGTTGTAGTACCTATATATAAGAATAAGGGAGATGTACAAAATTGTACCAACTATAGTGGGATTAGACTTATGAGTCATACCATGAAGCTATGGGAGAGAGTAATGGAGCAAAGACTTTGAAAGAAGAACAAGATATCTGAAATCAATTTGGTTTTATGCCAAGGAGGTCAACTATAGAAGCTATCTTCTCATTTACGCAATTAATGAAAAAATATCGAGCAAAGAGAAAAAATCTACATATGGTCTTCATCGATCTAGAAAAAGTGTATGATATGGTACCTAGAGATTTAATTTGGTGGGTTTTAAATAAAAAGAAATTTCTAAGAGGTTATATTGAATGTATTAAAGACATGTATGAAGGAGCGGAAATGAGTGCAAGAACTACATGTGGAGAGACAAGTGAGTTCCCAGTGACTAAAGGTTTGCATCAGGGGTTGGCCCTAAGCCCTCACCTCTTTGCATTGATTATGGATGAGCTAACGGCTCATATTCAAGAGGAGGTACCTTGGTGCATGTTGTTTGTAGATGATATAGTGTTAGTGAATGAATCAAGATATGGTGTGAATGCAAGACTAGAGAGATGACCGGAGGCTTTAGAATCCAAAGGCTTTAAACTAAATCGTACAAAGACAAAATATATGGAGTGCAATTTCAGTGGGCATGTACAAAGAGTTGAAACAACAGGAAGAATTGAAACCCATAAGATACCACAAAGAGATTCATTTTGTTATCTTGATTCTATAATTAGTAAGGATGGGAAGATTGATGAAGATGTCGAACATAGGATAAAAAAGTGGAGACTTGCTTGTAGAGTGCTTTGTGACCGACAAATGCCAACAAGATTAAAGGAAAAATTTTACAAGACAGTGATTAGACCAGTTATGACTTATGGAGCATAATGTTGGCCAATTAAGAAGCAAAATATGCAGAAAATGTATGTAGCAGAGATGTGGTCAAAATATGAAGGATAAGAATTAAAAAATGAGCGATTTCGAGAGCATTTAGGGATAGCATCAATAGGGGATAAAATAAGGAAAACTCATTTGAGATAATTTGGGCGTGTCCAATACAGGCCGACAACAATGCCGGTAAGAAAAAGTTTGGCTATGCAAGTTGATGACCCACTAAGGAGAAGGAATAGGCCTAAGAGGATTTGGATGGAAGTTGTAAAAATAGATCTGAAGAAGTGCAACTTATCTGAGGATTTGGCTCAGGCTAGATCGGAATGGAGAAACAAAATTCATGTAGCCGACCCCAACATACTTGGGACAAGGCTTTGATGATGATGATTTAGAAACTTTAAGGGATGATATATTATGGCCATATACCATGTTATCTGGGAAAAGTTCTTCCTAGAACCACCACATATGTATACTTTGACAGAATGATAGTTTGTGTGGAGAACTAAGCTTTTGTGTGGAGAACTAAGCTTCTCTAGGAAACTTCTGCCTAGAACTTGTGCCAAACACTGCATATGTATACTTTGACAGACTGACAGTTTGTGTGGAAAACTAAGCTCCTCTCTACGGTTTTGCTGCATATCACCTCCCAAATCAGTGATGACTCCAATGGCTACTCTAGGAGACTACTCCCAGGGAGATCTACAGTAGGTTGAAGATCAAAGTGCAACTCCAAGGCTTCTCATTCTGTATCATGTTATCAATAAAAAACGGTATACCGTGCTAAGGCAATCACTCAAGGGCGCTACGGCATAAAATCAAACATTAGATTATGATATTAAGGTGTATTAAAGTTTTTGAAATCGTTACAACAAAGTAAAACTAAAGGTCTCAGCCAGAACCGTTACCTGAGTACCAGCTTTCTAAAATCATGGGCGTAGCCTACTTTAACTTATTCTAAGCTATTTATATGCTTTGATTCATGATGGGACCATGCCCTCAAAAGTCAAACCCCATCATCACATGATCCTGGTGTCCAATTTAACAAAGTTAAAAAAGAATGTTAGGATTATTCCAAGGCAGGAGTTATGGTATATGTAATATCCTGATAGGAGTTAGAATTTTAGTTGAATTAATTTTATTTGACAAAATCCTTTGTTGATTTTTTCTAATTATGTTATTAAGATAGGCCCCTTATTTCTTATGTATAATGGGACCCAACTTCTTTTTCAAAGAAGAAGTCGGCACTTACCTGGTAGGAGACTTCTGTAGGATTTGAGGACTACAATCCCTGGAGGGATTCTTGTATGACAGAGTCCCTAGGTATCTCAGAACACCAGTGACTATTTATAAACCCCCCTTCCCTCTTATTCGTCTCATACCAATCAGTAACAAGTCCTTCTCTAGGAAACCCAAATCCTGGGCTAGAGAAAAGAATAATTAGAGAGAATTTGAATAAGGAGAAGACCAGCATATTAGAAGCTCTTGTGGATGACTTATTGTAATATCCTGAGTACTTGGGCCTAGGATTGGTCTGGCCCAGGTAGTATTTTAGTTATAGCTTGGCCCAAGTTATAATGGTAGTAGAGTCCATACTTTTTGTAACTGGTAAGTCTTCCCACGTGAATGGATTTGGAAGGAGTAGAGTTGTATGACAACTCTAAATAAGACCGTTTGAAAGGAATAAGGAATTTCCATCTTTCCTATATATATAGAGAACCAACGACCCTTTTATCTTCATTGGAGAAAACCTCTGAGAGCAAACCATTGTGGATTTCAATATAGGAGAAGGGGAGGAAGGCTGCTGATGTCAAGTTCGCATTCAAAGACGACGATCGTGTATAAAAGGTGAGTGAATCTTCTTAATTACTCTTTAATGATGTCCCAGACGATTGATAATTGTGAATTAAACCTATTAATTAGGGTGAATTCTGTTTTTGTCAATGGAAGCATGTTATATGGCCATTGGAATGATATGAATGGTAGTAGAATGCAAATCTAGGGAAATCCATCAAACAGGAAATTGTTTGATGGAATTCAGAAGCATGTCGTCAGTAGCACAGATTGTAGTTTAAGGATAGTGGGACCCATCAGTGGACCTGATCTGAGATCAGAACCATACATCTCTTAGAGGAACTCTGGGCGACCCATGTGGAGTTGGATATCTGCAATTTGAACCAGTGGGACCCACTGATCAATGTATTCAAAGAGTTCCAGGCGTGAAAATTACAGAAACAGAAACTGATGTACTGATTGTTTGTGGTTGTGGGACCCACTACATGGTCTGATCTAAGATCAAGACCTCACATCCTAAAGGGGGCATGTGGTCGACTCTAGTGAAGGTGGACATCTTGCACAATGGGCCCCATCCATGATTTATCTCTTGGCCATCAAAATTTCAGGCGTTAATTGGTAGTATTGGTCGTTTGTAGTTATGGGACCCATCTATTGATTTGATCAATGATCAAGACCACACATCTTCTAGTGAACCCTTGGGCGACCAGGGTGGAGTTGGACATCTTGGGTTTGAGAATAGTGGGGCCACTGTCCAATAGTTTTAATTAAAGCTAGGCGTGACTTTGTACAGAGATAATCAGAATTTAGTTCTGATTTATGGGCCACAGCATGTGATCTGATGATAGATCAGATTCAATAGACTGAGGATTTATTATGGGGCGACAGTGACCTAGAGGTCTGAAATTGGTGTAACCGAGTGGGACCCACTGGATTTGATCAAGAGGTTCAGGTATGAATTATTCTTGTATGTGTTCTGTACAGATAGATAAATTTGAGAATGGAAGTCTATTTATGAAAATAGACTTGGCATATGTGTAGAAATAATAATTTAATTCCTTACTTAAGTGAAATTAAGTTTTGTGATCAATGTTTAGTTAATTATGATTAACTAAATAGACTGTAATTGACTATTATGGGTAAGGTTGTATTACATATAGTGTGGGCCCACCATATCACTCTATACCAATTTTGATAAGAAGTGGGGCAACAATCCGTGAAGTGTGTATGGGTCGGGTCCACACTACTATTGTGTAAATCATTAATAATGAATTTAAATTACTATATGATTATGAGATATGATGCATTGGGTTTCATATTTGGAATGTTGGACTTGTGTCCGGATGATAGATGGCTTCGGGCCATGGTGGCCGTTATAGCGGCTGGTCCTTAATGGACGTGAGGGGCCATTATGATGGTTGGTCCTTAGTGGACGTGTCTGATGAGACAGGGTCTTTGTAACCGGTATACATGTATACGATAAGGCCTTTGAGGCGTGGTGATGTGCATGGGCACGGATTTGTATGTGAAAGAATCTTAATAATATTTGATTATTGATTTAGACCTGCTGAATTATGTGATGTTATATTTTATGTGATTTGTGTAATTAGGAATATTCATTCACCAGTAGTAATGATGTTGTGTTACCCCCTTCAGGTAATCATGCTGCGGGTGGGACAGAGCGGAACGATGTTCAGCACGTAGATTTCAACATGCGTGGCTGACAAAAGAGAACGAGAGAAAGATAATTTAGTAGATAAGGGGATTAGCCCTTGCTTAGGAAAGTTATTTAATGTTTTAGTACATTATTGATGCAGACAGAACATATTAAAGTATGAGTATTTATAACTCATTGATTAATTGAAATAATTATTTGATTTAAATGCCAACTGCTTATGAGAACTATTTGATGAATGTATGATAAATATTGCCAAGTTATCACGATCCAGAGATCTGACAGGGCCCCAGAATCTGGGTCGTGACACTTATCCCTTTCCCCAAGTCAACAGGGCCAACAGAGTATATACCAGGTGAGTAGAATTCTGCATCTACCTGTATTGGATGTTATGTTTCGGTGTCAAATTGGCAGAAGGCTAAGAAGGCTGCATCGGTGTATTGATGCCATATTCTTTGTTGTAGGATTTTTCCCAACTCTAATCTAAGTAATACATGTTGATGGATTGAGTTTTCACTCAAATTAGTTACTGCTACAGTACCTGAATTGCACTGTGGACACTCTAGTTGATAGATTTGATAATATAAAACCCACCTTCAGATGCTGTAAATTGATGAATTGATTCTCTATAGTTAGTTTGCCTCTTTAATAATGTTTTCAATATCAAAGAGTGGGAAGTCAGCAATCAGTTTCAGCATGTTAAAAACCAGTTTGGAACGACAGAGGCTGTGGGATCCCATGGCCCGCCTAATCAAATATATAAACCATGGATCGGGTAAGAGACCCTTGGGCAACTCTCGTAGACCTATCCATCTTTGTGAGGGACCCAGTTAGGCCCATCAATCTTGGACCAGAAATTCCTCCACGTTATGGAAATCACTGTCGACATCTCAGATTGTAAACTTGATGACCAAAAGCCAAATTCCTGATTTAAGAGTCTGGGGAATTGGTTCTCTAGGATAACAGAGGTTCCTAAATTCTGTTTTAATGGTGACTAGATCCCAATCCAGCAGTAAAATCCAAGGATTTTTCCAGTTCCATCAGGCCAAAAACACAGATGCGTCGCTAGGGTTGTGGGACCACAGGGCCCACCTGATCGAGGATCAGGACCCCACATCAGGTAGAGGACTCGAGGGCGATCAGGAAAGCTGGGTCCAGTGGAGGATTGAGCCCCATGGGGCCCACCATCCAGTTGCTCCAAATCTGGGAAGCGTGAGACAATTCTGGGATGAGTCAAGCTTTTTGTTTTAACTCTGGAAACTGTTCAGTATTTGCAAATAAACCCTACTGCTTTATATAAATCATATTGGAACCCTATGGGCGCGTTTATCTAACGGTGCTTTATGTGGAAAAAGGAAATTATCACATCAGCAAAGTCTATGGTTTTTAAATACCTTGGAAAAGGTTTTCCGCAGAAGTTAGAAATTCATGTTTGGTGCAAAAAAAAAAAAAATTTCCTCGATGAATCTTTATTGAAAACTAGTATTTAAAGAGGGGAGTGAGAAAATGAAATAATAAGGAGGGGAGAAGTTTTATGCGGAAATGGACTTCCAATCCCACCCCCCCCCCCCCCCCCCCCCCATAGGAACTCTATTTCCACGCTGTTCAAGGAAAATGCTGATGTGGCAAAAAAGTATTTCCGTAGAAAGTTGCCACACCAAACGCATGAAAAAACAGTTTTCCGTAGAAAAAACAGTACCTTTTCTGCGGAAATGGGTTACACAAACGTGCCCTAAAAGCTTTATTTACAAGTTCCCTTACGAGATTATGGACTATGTATGTTAGAATTTCTTTGATAGGTGACTCCGACATAATAGTTCTAATTGCTGAACTTCAGTTTAATTTATATTATGCAATGGGGAACATGAATATTTAAATGTTTGTATTAAATTCTGGTATTATTATGATATTTTCTGATTACTGTTGTAAGTATATAGTATGATGCAATTAATTCAGCACTATATAAAACTTTGATGCGTCTTATCCTAGCAAGATAATTTGAAACTATTTTCATAATGACGGGTAACCAGAGGGTAAGGGAATGGGGCTTATGAAACCCAGAGAATTCTATAAGGACAGTTTCAAATTATCTTGTTAGCGGCGCTGGAATTTATTACTGGAATTGTAATTGAAATAGTATGGGCCTACCCATTGGACACCCCTAGATCACTAACACAAGAGGCTAAGAGTTGGGGACTACGTGGCTTTAGTCCATCTGAGTAACTTCTCTAACCTTCAGGTCAGTTGCATGAATTATAGGTCAGCCATTCGACTGACTATAGTACTTCACCCCATTATGATGCCAGAGGCACCCTTGAGGTGTTTGCTTTTGAAAGCCAGTGCACACGGTGGTTAGGAGGTGGTCCCAAGGATAGAATTAGAAACCTTAACCAAATTTAACAAACATGTTTCCTTATTATGTCACAACTGACCCAAATACTTCTCTTATTATGATTTTTGCACACATACTTGTATTTGTGGAATTTTTTTCACTCAGTGTTACTGATTCGTGTATTTCGCCCCAATCCCAGATAAGAACGTAGAAAGGCTGGAGGATCCTGACAATGAAAATTTTGGATTTGACATTTACGTCTGAGCAACTCGGGACTCATAGATCAAGTAGAAATTAGATAAATGCGAAGTGGATTCAATTAAATTGCAAAGACTGATTTTCTTTTGGAATTGTATAATTTATTTCTTTTATTTCGGATATTTTCATTGCCAAGGTGATTTGGATAATCTTTTTAAAATAAGATTGAGATTTTAGGTAAAAGCATGGTTTTTTATGCTTCAAATGATTTGACTTAATGGAGTTGTGCTACTTGTTGATTACGATACGGGATCCGACAGGGCCCCGGATTCCGGGTCATTATATTATATCTCCCATCCAAAATGGGGCCACATGTACAACCTGCCAATCATTTTTTTTTTTTTCTATTAGACAAACGAATATTGTATATTTCCACTGTGCCCATATTCATAAGACTGACCTTTACAACAGAAGCAAAATTATCATCCAAGATAATGATGTCTGCACTTTCTTTTGCAACCTCTGTTCCTTGAATACCCATTGCAAGACCAATATCAGCCTAAAATCCAAAATTACAGAATTAGAAATGATGTTATGTATGTGTGTGATAGAAATTATCAAGTGCACACCTTTTCCGTGGGTTTTATGGCACATACCTCATTGTGGGGCCCACCCACCCCACCTAATCACCAATTTGTTTGACAACCCCCCCCCCCCCCCCCCCCCCCCCCCCACACACACACACACACACACACAAAAATTCACCTGCGATAGTCATCGATCCCAATTTTGGACCACTATATTGTTTGTCCATATAAAATCATTAAAATTGAGGGCCACATCTGAAAGGGTTAGGTTGATCCGAAGGGCCTGAAATTTTATACAGAGGTAACGCCACCTAGATCTTTTAACCCCCCCCCCCCCCCCTCTGCCAAAAAAAAAAAAAAAAACCCACCCACCAGAGTCCCATTGATTGGTGGTGCCCCCAGGTGCAAGCTTCATCCACGGACGCTACGTGCACACCCACTTGTGAGACCCACCTAGGGCCACAACAATAAAGGGGAAGGTTGGGGAAGGTTGGGGATTGAAAGTGATGGACAGACCTGTGTGCAAAATTTCAAGTCAACCAAATAATTCTAACCCCTTGATCCACGGCCCTCAAGTTTAACGGTTCTACTAGCCATGTTTTTTTTTTTTTTTTTTTTTTTTTTTTTTTACGTTTTTTCTTCTTTTCTTTGCTGGTGGTGGTTGGGGGGTAAGGGGAAAGGGGGTGTTGTTTGGGTTTAGTGGTGTGAGGGGATTGATGCCAGCCGCTTGTGCCATATTCACTTGGATGCATTCTAATCATGGGAGGATAGCAAGCGTGAAGGGTTGGATTGCTTTAAGGCCCTTGTGTCATACTCACTTGGATGCATTATAATCATAAGAGGATAGTGTGATGGAAAGGTCTCACGATGGATATGATTTTGGGCAAAAAATCATCTCAATCAAATAATCACAACCTTTGATTTAGGGGCCTTAAAGTTTAACAATTTCTTAAGTTGCATCTCTCATAAAATTTGATCCACTGGTGAGTATAATTCAGATTAGTGCCAATTTACGGTGAGTGCCAATTCACGAGGGTTTAGTGAGTGTGATAGGGTTGGATTTATCATGGGGTGCCCATGTGGTAGTAAAAAGGTTACCTCTCACGCAGCCCATGAGACGTACTTCTTAGGGTAATATTCGGCTAAGAGGTACTTCTCATGGATTGCGTGAGGTAATCTTTTTGCTACTACATGGAACCCCCTTTGACAAATCCAACCCTATCATACTCATTGCCCCCATGAATTAGCACACCCCTTAGTTTGACACTAAAAGGAACTATATTTGCCATTGGATTAAATTTCATAAATCAATGGCTGTCATGATCTGACTGAGATGATCTTTGCTAAAAACCATATCCACAATGAGAACTTTCCATCAGACTTAACTTCCCATAGTTAGCATCCATCAAAGTGGGTGCTACAAGGGGCTTAAACTTTTTTACCTCTCACGCAATCTGTGAGTTACCTCTTAGCAGAACATGACTCTATAAGCCTACTACAGATGATGATGATGATGACGATGATGATGGTGATGATGCGATGATGATGATGAAGATCAATGAAACCTCATGCAATGCAGGAGCATCATTAGTGCCGTCTCCAGTCACAGCAACAACATGATGTAGTTTGCGCAATGTTTGTACAAGTAGGAGTTTATCATTTGGAGAAGACCTTCCCATCACCTGCAGAACAAACTTTATACAGTCAACATTCCACTGATATATTGTATTACTTAAGCATGTAACCTATGATATCACCAAAACTGAGGGAGAATGCATGGTTACATATCGAGCAACATGAGCATGCTTGTTGATATTTCCCTTGACTGAGCCATCATTTTACATTGGTAGCATTTACACACTTTGGTTCCCATTGGAAACAGTTTCTGGAACCACCTATGATTCTTTTCTATGCTAGAACATGGAAATGCAGATCCTAGTACAGAGATAAATAAGAATTTCATTTAATTTATGCATTCATGTGAAGTTATGGGCGCCATTATAAAATATTCATTATTAGCAAGTTAATGAAAGCTGCTACCCTCACCACAAACACTTGGACAATGTATTCTCTCTCACAAACTCTCTTATTTCTTCCTCTTTTTGTCTTCTTGACAAGCCTAGCCCTATATCTAGTTAGAAGGCTCCCATTAATTCAGCTTGGTATCGAAGCATAACAAGACCCTGATCGCAGCTGTATAAAAAAATCCCTCTAAAGGTGATTTCAAACAGCTCCATAGCTGACACAATAAGGGTTCTTCTAGTTGGAAGGATTGTTGTTTCTCTAGAATCTCATCTTTTCTTCCTCTTTCATCTTCTTCACAAGCCTCACCCTAGATAAACCACAAGGGTTCTTCTTCTTTGTCTTCTATCCCCAATTTAACCCGATTCTATTTTTCCTTCTCTAAAATCTCTCCCACAGAACATAAGACTGAATCTCCATTTTTTTTAGGGTACTTAACGGTTGTTTTTTATGTATATAAATGTAAAGGTAAGATATACAGGTACATATTATATGGTTTCTATATTTTGTATGCTCTGGGAAATTATGTTCAATAAAGGTAACAGTGAGACACTCAAAACCATTAAGTAACAGCAGTGGTCTTAAACCATGTTTATAATATATATTTGATAGAGGTATTGTCAAGTCCGACCAGCCAATACATCCCAAAAGCCACATTAGGTCGCGAGTTCAAACCCCGGGGAGGCATTGTTTCCCAGGTTGGGTGGGCAGGAACGTATCACAAGGGTAGGCACATATGGGTTACGAATTCGAGTGGTGTACCCTGTTCTCCGCGTGGGTTTGGGGGCATGGGCAGGCACATATCGCATGGGTAGAGGCATGTGTTGGTTGCAAATTCAAACAGCATTTCATTCAAGGGAGTATTGGCCTTCCGCTTCCTAACAGCTTAATCTTTCGGGATGTGTTGTCTGGTCTTTTCATGCTGCCAACTCACCTGTGAAAGTTCATCTTAAAATATGCAGTGGGTGTAGAATAATGCAAAGATGTATATAACATTGTACAATGACTAGTATACATTATTTTTGCAACCATTAACATGGCAATTTGTTCCTAAAACTTCACAAAGGTTCTAGAAGAAATGGGTTTTTCATACATATATTTTGTCAGCATGCTCTTCCCTCTCTGCTTCAGACATGCAACGGAAAGCACTTCCTTCAATGAGACGTGGCTCTGTGGCTTCAGATTCTGAGTTAAGTATTCCACACTCCAACGCAATTGCTTTTGCTGTCTGTAGATTATCTCCTGTCACCATACGTACCTAATGGTTTCCCAAAGAGATCAGTTTGACTTGACGAGAACAAATGTGAACGTAAAATTCATCAATGCAGATTGTGATCTGCATCATATAAAAGAAATGTTGCACCCAAAAAGATGATGTAAAATATTAATACAGCTACAGATTGTAAACCTTAACCTGCACATTTTCAACACCCTATTCCCACACATGGATAAATCAGAATTCATTCTACTTACCTCTACAATTCAGATTCTGAGCAAGAGGTCAAAGATACAGCCTTTAGTAGGGCCCGATCATATTAATAAATGATAGGTTTCAATCCATGTTTGGTCTGTACGTCCAAGCACTCAGACAGTATCAAGCCCAAGCTTCAATGAGAAAACTCAACTAAATAATATTCTACTCTGGAAAATAAAAATAAAAATAATCCAAACATTACAACTGTACATAGACTCCATCGACACTTTCCTAAAATTAAGAATTCCTAGAGACTCTGAGACTCTTAAGCTACTTTCCCTTATACTGGCGAGTTGTGACTCTAAAAAAATCCATAAGACGTAGTCCTAATGGAAATAGAAAACTTCAAGCTTTAACTACGCCGCACCCAACAACACACAAAACTCTCTCTTTCCTCTTCCTCCTGGTAGAGAATGTTAGAATCGTAGGGTTTAATTAGGATTAGTTAGGATCCTTCTCCTTGGAGGTAAGGCTTAGTTTGAATTTGGAATTTCTTCTGTGTTTCCTTTCTATAAATTGGGAACTTTCCTCCGAGCAAAAAAAAAAGGGGAACTTTCCCTTAATAAACCTACAGTGATTTTATGCAATGTATTCATATAAGGAGCCAAACCCAGAAATTGCCCAAATATATTATTTAACAATGATAACCTGATTTTATAAATTTTTGTGTTTAAATAAATGATAACATGATTGTATGCAACCATGCATATGTTCTGTGGATCCAATCGCGTTCATTCAGTAAGTCATCAAGTTATTCCATGCATTTTAAGACCGAATTCAGGTAGAAATAGGAGGCTGATGCAATATCATCAATGTTGTCTGCAACACTTAAGCATATTGGAGCACATTACAAAGCCCAGTTTTAGAAGGACCTGGACTCCACCATACCACCGGAATTGTCGGCAGAAATCCAGGAGAGATGTGCCTTATTGCCAATGCCTTCGGCTGCAACCCAGAGATTTCACCAATATCACTGATCCTGTTGGCGGTTATCTGGTAATTAGCAACTAATTCGTGAATTTCAATTCCTATTCAGTTGCAAACCCTTAGACTGACCATAAGCATTATTTAAGGCACTGCTTTGTCCCTCTCTCAGCCATTGCAATTACCCACAACCTAAGACCCTAATTATCCCTGAGCACATCACTTTCTCTCATCCTCATCATTCAATTTCAAGCAATTAGAAGAGGGAAGGCCAGAGTTTCTAGCAATGGTTGAAGGCTGGAATTCGCCATCAAATATCAATTCATCAAGGTTGCATTCATCTCATTGTGATGGTTGTAATCCCTGTATGTTGGGCGTCTAAACCGTGTTTGTAATCCATGATGTTTTCCTCTATTTTTCCAATGACCCAACATGCTAGATTTTGCACGGTTGAACCAATGTGTTTCTTTCCTTAGATTTGTTGTTCTACATGTCATAATTGTTAGAACTTGTGCTCTAGGATCAGATCTATGCTTTCCTTGTGTCTTTATGTCATGAAATCATGTTTGACAACTCGCATAATGCACCTTTGAGTGGCTGGATCTGATCTTTCTATCAAGTTCCATGTTTGTTCTCCATTTTATTCATGTCCTATAATTGTGTCTTCTAGTGTCTTGTTGTATCAGATCTCATGCTAATCTTTTGCACATAACTAGCACTCATTAGGATCTTTCAATCCCCTGAGCCAAGAGTCATCTCACTCATCTCAAGGAATCATTTCCATATATCATGGGGGGTAGTGTGTGTGAAAAGACTAGATTGACTCAACATGGGCCCCAGAACAAAAAAAAAAGGGAAAAAAGGGGGCGGAAAAAGGGGAGTTTTTAAAGTGGGGCGTTTTTCACAAAACAAAAAAGCTCATTTTTTAGCCAATGAAAGTGTAACACATGTCATCAATGATACACATATATATCATATTCTCTCTCCTATACATTCTCCTACAAAGGTGGATCTTTTATAAATTCTCTTAAAATACTAACAAATCATTGGCTATTAGATAGGGGCAAAAACTCCCCTTTTGAGATAGGGGAGTTTTTGAGAATCTCTCTCTCTCTCTCTCTATATATATATATAAATATATGGGCTATTAGAGGTTTACATGTGGAACCTACTTGATTTTTAGTAATGCTTACTTAGAGAAATTTATGCTTAAGTCCTTAATTATCAAATGAGGGAAATCATAATGTAGAGAGTTAACCCAATTGCAAAAATTGGTACCAAAAATTAAGGAAGCCCTAAAAATTGGATAATTTATGATGCAATCACAGGTTCCAAACAGATTCCAACAGCACGTAAATTTGTATCTATTCCACTACTGTCACACGATGGTTTGTAGTGAGTAGTGGCTACTCTTTGATAAGTCCACAAAATTGTATCTTTAATTAATCATTTCATGTGTGTTTGTGGACTTAATTAGGGTAATTTGCATTGAATTTCAAAGAATTTCATAATTTCATGCATTTGGACATATAAGTTGGAATTTAAGTCAAAATCATCATCACTGTATGAATTTTATGAAATCATTGGTTTACATCACCTTTAGTATCACACCAATTAGCTTTTTTAGAATATGCATAAAATCTTTTTGCATCAAGTAGTCCATGAAAATCAGTCAATCTGGTGCATTCATGTGTATGTTTTCATGTGATTAGGGTCCCATGCGTGGTACTTGTAAATTTCTTACAATTAATCATAGCTAAATTCACTTCTCTAGTGTTTGCAGGAAATATTCATAAATTCGGGGCCCGCTTGGAAAGAAATAAAAGAGAGGAGGAAAGAAATAATTCAAGAAATCACACAATTCTGTGGGGTCCACCTTGAGCGTGAACCCCAAGGTGGGACACCCCACATGCCCTCTCTTTTCTTTGGAAAGATCATGGAATCATTGAAGATTGGAAAGAGCAAATCTTGGAAAGCTCAAAGTTGGAAATTCAAGTCCAAGAAGGGCAAAATCAGATTTAGAAAGTCTTCTTATTCACTAAGTTTGAAAATTCAAATTCAAGAAAGAGTTGTAAGAATGGAAAGTTTGCAAGGAGAGATGGAAAGTCAAATGTGCAAGTTAGGAATCCGAGCAAAGAAGGAAAGGAGATCAAGAAGCAAAAATGGAAGGTCAAAGTATTGCACAATTATTCCCACTTTTCTCAGGGGCAGCAACTTGTAACACCCATAACTTTCAAACCGAGTGTCGGATCGGCGCAATCTACCCACCGTTGGAGAGCGCTCTTTTCGAGTAGACATCCATAGAGCCCAAGATTGCATCAATCGAAGCTATATTGAGGGAGATATAACCTTGAGAAGTTGACTGCTGTAATTTTAGGCGGGAATTGCAAGAAATTTCAAAAGTTTGCAACATTGGGGATTTTTGTGGAGTCTTACATGGAAAGAATTGCTCACCAAGAAACCAAGTTTAGAAAGGAATCTACTTCAATTCAAATTGTTGCTAAACTTGGAAGATAAGCTAGGAATCTATGCAAAACAAAGCCCTAGAAGGAAACACGTCTTAGCAAACCAAGGGAGCCAAAAACTATATAAAGGACCAAGACCCCCTTGGACGTCCATGACTCTTCTCCTCTTAGAGTAGGATGTCCCACTCCCCTTTTTCTCCTCTCTTCCCTCTCTTCATCTTCTTCCCCTCTTTTCTTCTTCCATTATTTTTACTTTCGGATAGCTATGGGCCTTGTCCAAGCAATTAATTGAAGGAGAAGACTGTAAAGAATGATGTTCTTAATGACAAATCAATTCAAGATTTCAAGTTCCTTGCAATGGCTGGCTAATTTTATAGATTAGAGCTATGGATGAAGATAAGTAATCGCGTTTTATTTGTTTAGTAGCTCTTGCTTGATTCCATATGTTATGCGCTTAATTGATTAATAGACTTGTCTTCGTGCCCTAGGCGAACTTCTATGCTTAATTTCTGAAAATAAAAATTAATTTTTGACTATCCATGCTTAGGTTTGATAGGTCATGCTTAGGACTTAGATCTTTTGATGGTTTATGCTTACTTTTGATGGGTGGTGCTTAGGTTGTTTTTATTCTTTTATGAAGTGAAGGAAGTCTTGAGTTTTGAATTTTATAAATAAAAAGGGATTTTAAAGTTAGATTATCCAAATAAAAAACATTGATTTGTCTTTGATTTGAAGTAGAAATCGGAACAAGTTAGGGTTACTTTGCAAATAAATGGTGGATGCTTATTGGATTCCTATTGCTCTAATCGTTTTTATTAATTGTTATCTTTCATCTTAATTAGTTATTTGCTTTTACTTTTAAATTCATTCAAAAATTCAGCTTCTTCGTTAATTAGTTAGTTTCCTTAATCTAAGTTTCTTTAATTAGCTCCATGTGGGTTCGACCCATACTTGCCACTGTCTCATATAGACACCCATGCACTTGCGGTATTTAGCATCTTAAAGATCACATCAGGCTTCATGAACAAGAGCTTCACAGTTCAGGTCCAATGAGAACAGACGTCCTCTTGCACAACTCCGATAAACACAAGAGAAGATGTAAAGGACAACCAGATAGTTATAAAGGAAAAGATCCTTTATTGTTTTTACTTAGTTATTTATTTATTTATTGCTAAATAATCCTTTACTGTTATTCAACTTGAATACTGTCAACTATGCAAAAGCATTCACAGTTGACTACATATGACATATAAAGTATGACTAAGTTCCAATTATAAAATCTGTTGAATCCTAATACACCCATATTTCCTAAATAAGATTAAAAACACCACATATTGTAAAATTAAGGAAAGAAAGAAACTCAAAAGAGAAAAAAGTTAGCTGTATGAATATGTCTGGTTTGATCCAATCGACCCTCTGACCTGTAGAATTCAACATTTTCTATAATTATGCCACTAAATCCCCCAAGTGCTTCCACTAATCTCTCGATATCACCTAATGACACCTTAATGGAAAGAAATCATCAACTGATTTGGAGGAGATCAATGAAATTAAAGCAATTTCCAAAGTTCAGGGTCGTCCTTCTGGGTGAGAACGAACATGGGGCTAACATGGCCCATCTGATCAAAGGGTGGGCCACACCCTCTAGTCGTACACTCCTGGATGAACCGGGTGTGTGGGTTCAGTTGGGTCTTGGGGCCCACAAGGCCCAGTAAACCCAGCCCAAATAGGCTGATGCCCTGCCCCTTCTTTCTCAACCTACTGCACTACTGTGCATTGGGACTGAATGCATTATTTTCAGAATACACCCTGACTGCATTGAGATATCAAAACAGCTGCTATCTTCATCAAATCCCAATTAAATTGGACTGTTTTTGGGCTCTTTAACTCGATGAAGCTTCCTAAACATGGGTACGGACACCATGTGCCTAATCTTAACCCTCTATGTATGCTAACACTGCTCAAATCGATTATATGATTTTCGATCTCAACCGGCCATCCACATCATCTTCCCCCGCTTGTGAAGAACGTGACCTTGAGTTGTCACTTTCATCTCCGTGTCTCTTGCGTTGATTCTCTTTTGTACTTAGATCTTCTATTTAATGATGCATCTTCTAGTTTTTCTGGACCTGGACTGTGGCCTGTTACAACTTGGAAAGCTTCACATGCTGCTCTGCTGTGATCACCCAGAAGCAACAATTGGATTTGCCGCTAAACTTCACATTGCATTCACTCAAAAGGAAAGGATCAATGTAATCGATCCCGTTGAAAGGTGTTCTTCGATCAATAACACTTTGCCATTTTGTGTCTCGATGATATGCTCATTATAGGTCAACGGTGGTTTGCAAACCGTCAAGTCAATGCTGTCTTGACCCCCATTATCCACTGCATATAGATTTGGTTCCGCCCCTAACTTGGTCTAAAAGAGCACCTTACTTGGCTACATTTCACTGATTATAGTATTCTTCTAATACTCTTCAAGCAGAAAAGTTCATCAAAAATACAGGAGGGGTTCTATGAATAGAATAATAATAATAATAAATAAATAAATAAATAAACAAACAAACAAATACAGAGGAGGGGTTTCCAGGTCCTCATATCATATCCTGAGACTCGTTTTCCTTATTTTTATTGTGTTTCTTTGTTTTTGAAAAAAAAAATGTTAGCATCCAAAAATGAATCAGCTTTTGGAATTTGGACAAAATTATAGATGAAAAATCTTCAAAATGATTTCCACCACCAAATATATCTGCAGAATTTCCCAAACAAACGAAGTAAACATGATACTAGGGTATGGAAGTTGTAAAAGACCTACCTTAATATTAGCATTTTTGCATTGGCGTACTGCATCGATGACACCTGGGCGGCAAGGATCCTGCATCAAAAAGGATTAAAATCTAAAACACATACATAGACATGATCCTGCATTTTAAAAAAGTATTAAAACACACACACGAGCAACCTATCCGAGGATTTGGCTCAAGATACAATAGAATGAAGAAACAGAATTCATGTAGCCGACCCCAACATAGTTGGGACAGGGCTTTGATGATGTGGTGATAATGATGATGATGATGATTAAAAAAACACAAGAAGATGCACATGCATGCAAGCACGCATGCACACCATGTCCATTGATCCATTCAATGGCTTGTAAGATGCATAATGTTCAGTTGTAAAACCTACACACACATAAACAATGTTCATTCAATGGCCTCGGACATGAAGTGAACAATTAGAATTGTGAATCATAATGACTTTCAAACCATAAAGAACCTAAGGGGGCATGTATTGGTGCATACGGTGCCAATACACTGCTTTGCCTTATTTCCCTTTTCTGAGAAACAAAGTATCTGATAAGAAAAGGATAAAAAAGTCAAAATGCACCAATAATAAAGAAAGAGGTCAAATGCATGCCCAATTGATGGCTTGCCTAGGTAAAGTTAAACGAAAAGCCTACTTTTGTTGTAACAATCCATTTCTAGGCCACAAATCAGATGGTTAGGTTTGTCCATACAGGAGCTTACAAACAATGAGGAACAAAGGGTGAAGCAGCCTGTAACTATCTCACCTAGTCCACATTGGACTGATACAATCCAAAGATCATTCCTCAATCCACCGCAGAATAGAACTTAAAGGATAATCAAGTCAACCAGCACACAATCCGAAAGATCATTCCTCAATCACCACAGCATAGAACTAAAAGGATAATCAAGTCAAACAACACATCAAAATAGAGAAAATTGGTGTAGGATCTAATGCGCCACAGTTAACAAGGTTCACACAACTATGGGGTTTTCTCAATAAGCATATATAAGCTCCAAACGCATGGATATCACAGCCCTTTCACTGCTATATATTTACTTAAGTCTTTAAACAAGTGTAGCCCAGACTCAATCTAGTTCATCCGTAATACTCTATGATGTTTTAATCTCAACCACAGATCATCATCATCATCATCATCATCAAAGCTTTGTCCCAACCATGTTGGGGAATCTCAACCACAGATACTTTCAAAAAAAAAAAAAAAAACGATGGTTACTAAATA
This sequence comes from Litsea cubeba, assembly GCA_012931725.1. Taxonomy (NCBI): domain Eukaryota; kingdom Viridiplantae; phylum Streptophyta; class Magnoliopsida; order Laurales; family Lauraceae; genus Litsea; species Litsea cubeba. The sequence continues at coordinate 14,571,698 of CM022945.1, forward strand.
TCCTTGAAACTTCGATCTCAACTTTCCCAATCAGAAAGCAGACCATAACATCTCAAACATTGCCATAACATGATTGCCCAAACAAGGGCTCATTAAGAAGGCAATTGAATAACCCATACATAGCCAATTCATGTCATTTGGATCATGGTTTAAAAAAACGGCCATTACAATTTCATAACAGCCATTACGAAACGGTAACAGCCTATGCCCTTGCATTATTTGCAATATAACGATCATAACAGATCCGTTATTAAAAAAAGTGAAAAATTGGTCCATAACGGTCTAACGGTCAATATTTTGAATATAATGGTCATAACGTTTTTAACTCCCGACATTTTGAAAATAATTGTCAAAATATTGACTAACAATTTTATTTTATTTTTTAACCTTTCTTTCCCTTTCTTTCTTCCCCAAACCATCTATGGAGCATCTGAGACTGTGCTGGAGCTTCCCAAGCCTCTTTTACACCAAAACTCAAGCGATTTGCAAGATTTTGGTGAATTCTGATATAAAGACTTCTTCCCTCCTCAACCACAATACCCCTATGTCCAAACTCCCTACTTTAATTAATTAATTCATATTGATGTAGTAGTAGATGTAGTAGTAAATGTTCACTCTCGACTTGGTGATTTGAGTAACTGAGTATTGCACTACTACTACTACTAGTTTCTTGATTTTAAGTGTTTAACGCTAATGGTTTGTTCAAAATTATAGTTGCAATGCATGTGGTAAATTTGTGATATTTCAGCTTATTTTAGTATATACATGTAAATCTATTTAATTCAACACAGACTTTACAAGTTTTAGATAAGATAGCGATACGGGATGTTATAACTTAGGGGGACCGATAGTTTTCTTAAAAGTGTTAAATAATGGGGGGAAAACATTGTTTTCTAGCATTTTATAATATTCTAGATTTTTTCAATATTTTTTCGGATTTTGTTTATGTAAAAAAAATCGCACCGCAATTATTGACTGCGATGACCATGAAGCGCGATTCAGGGTCGGACCGCGATGGCGACCACAACCGTGATTTTCAACCATGATTGAGATGTTTTTGAACTCATAAATATGGCCACTACTAATAAACATGAAAGGAAAATAAATAAACTTTCATAGAGACATTTCCCCAAAACCAATGGAACAGTCATGGAGCATTGGCCCTTTATGTTGAGAGTTAGATAGCAGGACTTTATTGTATATCAATCAGGTCATGGTGTCTTTATGTAATTAGGAAAAATTTCAGGGATTTCTGTAATTTCTAAAAATTAAGTTCTTAATAAATATGATGGTCGCCACACCCTAGGAATATGGCCAATAGATTCTTTCCCTCCAATTCCTCTTCCTTCTCCCTTTTCTTGGATTTTTCAAACTTGGATAGGAAAAACCTTAGATCCATTAACTTTAAACCATTCAACTTGGTGTCAGAGCATTCTGTGTGGTAGAAGACTTATCATTGATGAGATCAAGTGGTGCTGAGTGAAAGAAAGTCGAAAGATTCAAGGTTTTCTAAAACTGCCGAAACTTAGCAGGACTTCAACTGTGCAGGAATAAATTCAATAAGCTTGAAAAAGGTAAGAATCATTCTTCTGAACTTTAATTCCTTGATTACTGAAGAGACTCGAGTCTTCTGTATCTACTCTGGGACATCAATTAGAATAACAAACACTCCAGAAAGGGTTCCAGGGACTGTCAACCTTTGACCATGAAGGTTTGAGTTCGGCAAACTCCAGAAAGTACTAAGTGTTCAGTTGTTTTCAGTTTCACCAAAAGTGTTTATCCACATGCTTGGTACATATTCCAAAGCAACAAGAAGACAAACTAGATCCAACGGCGCTAAAATGCATGTTTGTAGGGTATCCAAGCTCCCAAAAAGGATACAAGTCATCTTCTTGAAAAATGGTAGAGAGTATATGTTATAATGGACAACATTCTAGGACGCTGTCCATTACTACTCATGTGTATCCGAGGCACGGCCCCATCCTAAGTGGAAGGAGGCTGTGATTGAAGAAATATAGACGCAAAAATGGCACTTGACAACTCTACCAAAAGGAGAATGAACTTGATGCAAGTGGGTGTTCACAATGAAGCATAATCCCGATGGCTCAACTCAAAGGTACAAAGCAAGACTTGTTGCTAAAGGGTTCACCCAATCATGAAATTGACTACTTCGATACCTTTTCTCCAGTTGCTATGTTAAACTCCATTAGAGTGATACTTGTTAACATAGGCCCATATAAGCTTGGCCCATTCATGACCCATCTGCAAAGCCCATCATATTATAGACTTGTACAGCAATACATAATAAAATAGGGATTTGATAGATTGATACTATATAGACTTGTACAGCAATACATACTAAAATAGGAAGATTTGATTGACTGCAATTGTAGCCCAAGATTGGGCATTTCTGATCTATATAATACAATGATGAATCCTCAAGGAGATCATCGAATCCATTTCCATTCTGTCTTGTTTATGAGTTATAACTCTTTTGGCTTATTCGTGACATGGTATCAGAGCCATATTGGTGCAATAGAGAGATTAAGAGCCATCTCAATCTTTCTTGTTTAAGTTCTCAAAGAGAGTTCCCTTGTCGACTGGTTTGAACAAGAACTATACGACGGCAGTGTGTAGAGATCAACAGTGGGCCACCATCTACAGATCAGATCTGATCAGAAGGACACTACAGTCCTGGTCGCCTGGTATTCTAGGATTTTTTGGTGATTTTTTCAGTATTTTTTGAAGTTCAGAGGTAGGCTTTTTTTTTATCACTGTTTGGGTTTACCAGTTTCTGCAATATAATTTCATCACAGCCGTCCATCTTTAAGCACAAGTATCTGATTGCTGCAAACCTTGATGCGTTGATTCGATATTTTTGTGAAGCATCTATCTGATCACCCTGATCTGATAGATTGGATCACCAGTGGGCCCCACCTACTGCTTTCTGCTGAATTTCTTAGTCGCCTGGACCAGTTTTTGTACATATTTATACAGATCTAAGATATGTTGCGATTGGTTGATTCAGAATAGCTTCTAGGCTGTTCCTTATTTCTCTATTGCTGTTTAATTTGAGCTTTCTGCAATTAACCTGGGTTGTTCCTTGTTGCTGTCTGGTTGCTGCTCACTGTTTCTGCTTTTTACTGTCATCTGTCTATTACTAGTGTCATCTGTGGGTTGAAAATGGACAAGAATGAAATGCAATTGATAAAATTCAATGGAAAAAACTATTCTGCTTGGGCCTATCAACTTGAGTTATATCTGAAAGGAAAAAAATTAAGGGGCCACATTTCTGGTACTCTGAAAAAGCCAACGGAAAAAGAAAAATTGGAAGATTGGGAAACCAAAGAAGCACAAATTATGAGTTGGATGTTGGGTGCAGTGGAACCTCAATTTTTCCTACATCTTAAGCCCTATAAAACTGCTCAAGATATGTGGGGATATCTGAAACGCATCTATCACCAAGAAAAATTCAGCCCGTCAGTTCCAATTAGAACATGAAATTGCTTAATACTCTCAAGGACAGATGGTTGTCCAGGAGTATTACTCCGGTTGGACTGAATACACGGATATTGCATATGCTACTATCACAAGAGAAACTTTATCTAGTGTTAAGGAAGTTCATAAAATTACTCAGAGAGATCAATTCTTAATGAAACTTTGGCCGGAATTTGAAAACGTCCGCTCAAATCTTATGAGTCGACATCCATCTTCCTCGTTGGAGATATGTCTCAATGAAGTGCTCCGCAAAGAACAACGGCTATTCACTCAGCATCAACTATCCCAACAATCATCTACTGGTCCAACTGAAGTTGCTTATGTGGCAAAAGGGAAACCCACCCGACGCGACACCTCAACCCAAGATTTGAGCAAGATTCAATGCTTCACTTTTAAGGACTATTGCCATTATTCTTCTCAGTGCAGAAGAAAAGTTTGTAACTACTGCAAAGCTAGTGGGCATACCATTTCTGAATGCAGGAAATGACCAAAAAATCGAAACTCGCGTGCTTATTCTGCCATTGCTTCTTCAGATTCTCCCTCTGTGGCATCTGCTTCTCCGTCTTCATCCATGTCTTCACAGCCAATCACACCCAGCCCTCCTATCAATCCTGAAATGATTCTCCAAGCATTCTCCACCTTGGGCATCTCAAGTAAAACCTTTCCATCTCCTTCTAGGTGGTATTTTGATTCTGAAGCATCTAATCATATGGCTTCTACTTCCAGCCTCATGTCTAATATTCAACCATATGATGGAAAGCTCCAAGTTCAAATTGCCAATGGGGGACACTTACCTATCACTGCCATAGGAGACATTTCACACAAATTGCCTTTGAATCATGTTTTTCTTTCACCTGGCCTATCTACAAATTCGTTATCTGTTGGTCAACTTGTAGATACATTGTAATGTGTCATTTTCTTCTGGTCGTGTTGTACAAGATTAGGGGACGGGACAGGTGATCGCGAAGGGGCCTAAGTGTGGCCGGTTGTTTCCGCTTAGTCTGCCTATACAACCTAGGGATGAATCTACTTCAGCTTTTTCATGTGTTCTTCAAAATAATGTGCATGTGGCACAAAAAATTAGGACATTCAAACATATTGTTATTTTTGAAAAATTCTGGTTTGATTAATAAAATGCAGTTTTCTAATTCTGATGTCAATATTGATTGTTCTGCTTGCAAATTAGGAAAAAGTAAATCTCTTCCATTTTCTATGCATACCTCTATATCAGAAAAATATTTTGATTTGATTCATAGTGATGTTTGGGGTATAACACCAGCTATTTCTCATTCTCACTATAAATATTTTGTCACATTCATAGATTATCATAGTAGATTCACTTGAGTTTATTTTTTACGGGCTAAATCGGAGGTGTTTGAGGTTTTTAAAACATTTTTGCCCATGTTGAAACACAATTCTCCATTTGCATAAAGATTCTTCGATCTGATTCAGGTGGTGAAGATTTCAAGAATTTCTCCAACTTAAGGGGATTATCTCGCAACGAACCTATCCTCATACTCTACAGCAAAATGGCATTGCTGAACGGAAGAATCGTCATTTACTTGATATGGTTCATTGCCTGCTACTTGAATCCTCCATTCCCCCTAGATTCTGGCCAGAAGCTCTCTACTTCCACTCATCTAATTAATCAGCTTTTGTCTTTCAAACTTCAAAATCAGTCCCCATATTTTTGTCTCTTTAACTCTCTTCTTACATATACACATCTTCGTCCTTTCGGATGTGTTTGTTTTGTTCATCTTCCTTCTTCTGAGAGGATGAAATTGTCTGCGCAAGCTACCAGATGTACCTTTCTTGGTTACGCAACTCATCAAAAAGGATTCGTTTGTTATGATCCATCTGTCAAAAGAATTCATGTTTCTCGAAATGTTGCGTTTTTCGAAAAAAAATTTCTCAAACTACTGATTCCTCCACTTTTATCACAATGACTACATTACCACCTTTTTTATCCGATACTTCTTCATCTTCAGTTGAAAGGTTCAAACCTGGAATTGTATATCGGTGACGAACGGAACCACTCATTGCTACGATACAACCCTCTTCAAGAGACACCTAATCCGACACCTGATCCAACTCCCTAAGCCACTACACCCGAACTAGCTATTATGCCCACTCCTCGACGCACCACGCGTGCCTCTTAGCCTCCTGATAGATATGGGTACTCTCATTCATCTTTTCTTGCCACTCTAGCGTCTGTTAACATTCTCACTTCCTATTCTCATGCTGTGAGACATGAATGTTGGCGGAAAGCTATGTCTGAGGAATTAGAAGCTCTACAGACTAATCATACATAGGATGTGGTTACCTGCCCACCTACAGTTCGACCTATTGGGTGTAAATGGGTTTATTCGGTCAAACTGAAATCTGATGGTTCGCTAGACCGATACAAGGCTCGTCTGGTCGCTCTTGGTAATCGTCAAGAATATGGCATCGACTATGACGAAACATTTGCTCCGGTTGCAAAGACGACTACTGTCCGGATGATTATTGCCATTGCATCATCTCAAGCTTTGCCCATTCTTCAGTTAGATGTAAAGAATGCCTTTCTTCATGGTGATCTTAAAGAAGAGGTTTATATGCGCCTTCCTAATGGGTATTCCCCTTCCAGTAGTTCAGATGTGGCTAAACTCAGGCGTTCTCTCTATGGCCTTAAACAAGCTCCTCGCGCTTCGTTTGAAAATTTTCGGAACGCCTTACTTATGTTAAACTTCCAGCAAAGTCCATATAATCCATAGTTGTTTTTACATAAGTCTCCAAGCGGTATCACTATTCTTCTGGTTTATGTTGATGACATTATTATTACTAGAACTGATTCAGCAATGATATCTAAGCTTCAATCCTCGTTGCATCAATCATTCCATATGAAAGACTTGGGTCCCTAAACCTACTTCTTAGGTCTTGAAGTTCATCAAATAGGAAAAGGAATCATCTTGCACCAACACAAATTTGCCCTAGACTTCATTGAACTAGCAGGACTCCAGTAATCAACTCCAGTTGATGCTCCTCTTGAAGTGAATTTGAAGCTCTCAAAGGATAGTGGGGATCTTTTTCCCGATGCCACACTCTATCGGCAATTGGTTGGTAGCTTGATCTACTTAACTCATACCCGTCCCGACATTTCCTTTGCTGTTAACCTGGTCATCCAGTATATGACTCAACCAAGGCATCTTCATTTGACGGCTGTTCGACGAATTATTCGCTGCCTTCTTGGTACGACTACTTCTGGTCTATTTTTCCCAGCATGCTCCTCACTAAATCTCATTGCTTTCTCCGATGCTGATTGGGCGGGTTGTACTGATACCTGTCGGTCCACAACTGGGTGGTGTATGTATATTGGCGAAGCGTTGATATCCTGAAAATGTAAGAAACAAGATAAAGTTTCAAGATCTTCCACAGAAGCCGAATATCGAGCCATGTTTGCTGCCTGTTCTGAAATTCTTTAGCTTCGTGGGCTACTCTCCGATTTCGGTTTTCCACAAAGCTCACCTATACCTCTCCATGCTGACAACACTAATGTTATTCGTATTACAGAAAATCCAGTTTTTCATGAACGGACCAAGCACATCGAAGTTGATTGTCATTTCATTCGTGATGAATATCTACACGACGTCATTTCCCTACCGTTCATTTCCTCTGGCCTCCAGATTGCGGACATCTTCACGAAGGGTCTCCCTCACCCACGTCATCAATTCGCCCACGTCATCAATTCATATCCAGCAAATTGATGCTTACTAATTCCACCGCATCAATTTAAGGGGGGTGTTAACATAGGCCCATATAAGTTTGGCCCATTCATGACCCATCTGCAAGGCCCATCATATTATAGACTTGTACAACAATACATACTAAACTAGGGATTTGAGAGATTGATACTATATAGACTTGTACAGCAATACATACTAAAATAGGAAGATTTGATTGACTGCAATTGTAGCCCAAGATTGGGTATTTCTGATCTATATAATACAATGATGAATCCTCAAGGAGATCATCGAATCCATTTCCAGTCTGTCTTGTTTATGAGTTATAACTCTTCTGGCTTATTCGTGACAATATTTTCATGAGCAACCAGTTTCTCTAGGCCCTTGTATCAGATAGATGTGAAGAATGCTTTCACGTTTGGTAATTTTACTAGTAAAGTCAAGTCAAGTTAAGTCATTTTAAGCATCAAATCAAAAGCACTTTTTACCATAACTCCCTCCATCTTTTCCAAAAAAAAAGTCAAAAAGCAACTGCCTTTATTAACTAAAAGACAAAAAAACTTCATTTCCCCATACAAAAAGTCAAAAATATTCCATCCCAAACAACTAAAAATAAAATACCATCATAACTCACTACATATTTTATTCATTCTTTTTATTTCACTTCACTCCACTTGATTTTAAAAGTAAATTGCCAAACGTACCCGGCCGTTCTACAAAAAGAAGTAATGTGCAGGACAAACGTATGGTCCTTATGGATCGACCCACCAATGGGGTCAGCCAGTCTGTCTTTTATATTTTTTAGATATTTTAAATATGTTTTAAGTTTTTTAGTAGGATGTTTTAATCTTGGCCATCAGTATGTTTGGATGGTCCAGATTGGTCCTAGGGTTATTCTTTTCCTATTTAATGATGTAAAGCTTCTTTGGCTAATTAGTGATGGCTAATGATGAATGAAATGAAGTTTCTTCGAGTTCTCTTCCTCGAGATCTCTAATGCCTCCTGCTTTGGAGTTTGGTGAGAGCCCAAGTTACTAACGCCTCGGGATCAGGGTTTGGTGAGAGCCCAATTTTTGCCCTCTCTCCATCCACTTTCATTGCCCACCCCGCATCTTCCCTCCGCTGTCCACATCAAGTATATACGGATCCCCCATCATGCTTCATAATAAAAGGACAAGACGACAAAGTTTGTCGGCTTGGGAAGTCTTTGTATTGGCTAAAACAGTCACCTCGGACATGGTTTGATAGATTTAGCAAAGCAGTAATCAGATATAAATTTAGGAGATGTTGCATTGATCATACTGTGTTCGTCAAAAGGAAAAAAACATTAGTAATACTTGTGTATTTTGTTGATATTGTAGTCACTGGCAATGATGATGATGACAGTAAGAACCTAAAAGCCTATCTCAAAACTGAATTCAAAATCACGTATCTTGGAGCACAAAAATACTTTCTTGAAATTGAGGTGGCTAGATCCAAGAATGGTATTGTCATCCCGCAACGGAAGCCTACTTTTGGTCCAATTGACACTCCAATTGAGAAAAATCATGGTCTACACTTCCACGGTGGAGAAATACTCCATGACAAAATCATACTATAGGCTAGTAGGAAAGCTAAATCTACCTAACCATCAGCAGGCCAGACATATCCTATGTTGCTAACTTAGCTGGCCAGTTCATACATGCACCTAGGATCGATCACTTGGCTACGGTTCACAAAATTCTTAAATTCTTAATAGAGCCATCAGAAGAAGGTATCTTATATAAATCAAATGGGCATATGAGAACAAAAGCATATACTAATGTTGATTGGGCTGGAACAAAGCTAGACAAAAGATCTGCTATGGATTATTGGATGATGGTTGGTGAAAATCTTGTTGCTTGGAAAAGTAAGAAACAAGTAGTGGCTTTAAAAATCAAGCTGTGAGTTGTTATGGCTGGGGATATTGTTAAAAGAAATGAATTTCAAGTTAGGTGGGCCTATGGTTCTGCATTGTGATAGTTTTTCAGCAATTAAACTAGCCAAGAATCCAATATATCATGAGAAAACAAAGCATATAGGAATTGAAAGTCGATTCATCATAGAAAAGTTCATCACAGTTGATAATATTGCAGATTTTCTTACAAAAGCAATTAGTAAGAAACAGTAAGATGATGCTTTGTCCAAGCTGGGGGCTCACCCGGTGCACAAAGTGCTCCCCGGCTAAGCGGGGGTAGGGGGAGGGTGGGCGCATGTGTACGCAGCCTTACCCTTGCATTTTTGCAAAGAGGCTGTTTCCACGCCTCGAACCCGTGACCTCGAGGTCACCAAAGGAGCAACTCTACCGTTGCGCCAAGGCTCGCCCTCTCTTGTCCAAGCTGGGCATGGTGAATATTTATACATCATCTTGAGGGGGAGTGTTAAGAGTTAAGAGAGTGGGACTTTACTGTAATTCAATCAGCTCAGGGGGTCTTCATATAATTAGTAGGAAACATGGGATTTCTTGTAATTTTTCAAAATTAAGTTCTTAACAGATAGAGATGGTCGCCCCACCCTAGGGATACAACCCACTCTTTCCGCCGGATTCTTATTACTTCTCCCTTTCTTCTTTTCTATTCTTTTCTAGGTTTTCTCAGACTTACATAGGAAAAACTCTAGATCCACTCACATTAAATAATTCAACCCCTCATAAGTCTAGAAAGTAGCCTTTTTTCTCTTTTTCTTTTTCTTTTTTATTTTTTAATTTTTGCCTGAAATAAACTACCAAGTCTTCGTTCCTTGTGTTCCGAATCAAATGGTGGCATGAACGGTGCAAAAGGAGTCGCATCTCTCTAAATTACTATTCAAACCATCATGCAAGATTGATATTTTTGTGTACCTTTAGACCAGCAATGGCCAGTAAAACAAGGTCATCCTCAGGTAACTTCCATTGTTCTAGTTGCTCTTCATCATTTGGAACAGGACCTATATCATATGATCTGTAGGCAAAGGAAATACAGCGCAAACTACGTTCTGCCATATCTTCAATAACTCTCATGAATTCATTTTTCTGCAATCAGTCATTAAATGAAAAATGCAAATATGGTAATTAATTTTAGATGAAATGCAGATGAAGAAATGAAGGGTTTTAACCTTGTCATTCATCGGTTGCACCACACCATGCGAATCAAGCCATTTTGTACATAATGCTAGGACTACTTCGGCAGCTCCTTTCCAATGTATACGAACTGCAGAATCACCCTACAGTTATCACCACAAAAATGGTAATGTTACAGATGGAATGCAAAAATAATCTTAAGATATTAGCAAAATTCCAGGTAGCAAGTTCAAAGTAAGTATGTGATGAGTACACAAAATTTCATTTTTAATTCATTATTTCACATGAATTTGTGGACTTGATTAAAACAAAATGCATTGAATTAATTGTTTTCACAAAATCATGCACTTGTGCTTTAATGTTTGAATTTAAGTCGAAATCAGTAAAAATTTCATAAAAATGCATGTCTTGGTGAAATTATCAATTTCTGCATTATCGGGCCCCATGCATAGCGTTATCCTTTCTGATAAAAATTATTATTTTGGTTTCATAGGAAAATTCAGAAATTGGGGCCCGCGAGAAGAAAGAAATTAAGAGAGAAATCAAAGAGGATCAAAATTGAAGAAGACCCACCATGGGGGACCCACCCACCTTGGGTGCAAATCCCAAGGTAGGGGCCAGCCAAGGTGGGACCCAATTGAGTTGCAAAAATTCAGAATTTCAGTCCAAGTTTTGAGAAGATTCCTTACAAGATTCAAATTCAAATTCAAAGGCAAGAAAGAAAGAATTCCAAAGAAGGAAGAGATAAAGATGGGAAGGAAAAAAAAAAAGAAATAAAATCCAAAAGGTGGAGGAAGTCCATGCTTGGAACGTCCAAGTGTTGCACGCCCAACAAGGGGTCCCACCCCATTCCAAGTTTTGCAAAAATTCAAATCTCAGATTTGAATCATTTCTCCTAGGATCAAGTGGGCCCAAGTGAAGAGAGTTGAACAAGGAAGGAGAGAACCAAAGGTAGCAGACTCTTGGTGTCATCCAATTCAAATTGAAAAACCAATATAAAAGAGTCCAAGTTCATTGTATCCAAGTTTTCCAAAGATCTATCCAACCAGGACTCCAAACTTCCCAAGATTTGAAAAGTTTCAAACCAAGAGGACAACCAAGAGACGTGGGCGTCCAACTCATGTTTCCCATAGCATCACACGTCCATTCATCCTCTCCCAAGTTTTGCAACAATTTGAACCTTTAAGATTTAAAAAGCTTCAAGCCAAAAAGGGGTCCGCAAAATTTGCAACAAAGCCAATTCTTTACAATTGAAGATTATTTCCATATGTGGGGCCCAAGAAAAATGTTTCCAAGCTCTCAATGAAGATTAAATTAGAAGTCTTGCTTGCCAACGAGATTAATGAGGAAAGATTCCAAGATTTTCAAAAACCTATCCAAATTGGGATTGTAAGCCAAGAAAAAGATCTTTTGAAAAAGGAATAAAATAAGCCAAACTGGGGGACGTCCCATAGGGGGTCCCATGGGTACCACATTGCACCAGATGTGTTCAGTTACTTTTGCCATTGGGGAAGATTATACAAATATGCATGTTCAGTTACTTTTTCTAATGGGGAAGATTGTAAAGATACAATCTGGTGCAATGTGGTACCATGGGTAATTGTGATATCTTGTTCGGTCGCCCGTGGATGTATGACAAGAATGGAACTAATGGCATGCACGACAATACCTACACATTCATGCATGGTAACAAGCAAGTCACACTCCATCCTATGAAGCCGGCACCACCAAAGGGGTCAAGTTTTTGTCTCACCAAGGAAGCGCTTCAAGTGCACACTATCTACAAAAGCAACATCAAGAAGACGGGCAAAGTTCGAGCTCGAACTCTTTTCCAACCTAGGGAGAATGATGCAGCAGCAACACCACGTCATTGCAACAAGACTCGTGGGCCACATGTATGACCCATGAAATTCTAATTTTAATTGTTATTAGTTTTATTTTTAGCAAAGAGTATAATTAGGATTAGTTTCTAATTTATTATTGAGTTTCCTAGTTTGATTAGGATTGTTTCTAGGGCTAAGTATTTTATTATAAATAGAGTATTGTAGAGATCAATGATCTCAGATTAGAGATTTGGAGTTAATCAATTTTCCCTTTTGTGGGTTATCGTTGGAGAGTTGTCTTCATCGTGTGATTGTTCCCGTGGGAACCCTAATTGTGCCCCAACACTTGCGATCGTACCTACGATTGCATCAATTCGTTGTGAATCAAGCCCACGACCAATGAAGGGATCCAGCCCAATTCATAATATATCACGTGGATTGCTTGGGTCTATGATACGGTTGTACATAGTTGTGTATATTCTATTTTAGTCATTGTTTCCATAACTTAGAATTGTAATTGATATACTTGCCTAGATTAGAGCCTTGATTAAGGCATGTAATAGTTATATATTGAGGAGGGATCTCCAAAGAAATACACACTGAATAATAATACAATCTGAGTATTATACTCTTTCAAGGTCAGTGATCGTAAGTTTGTCATGGTATCAGAGCAAGGCTCAAGGCAATCTGATCTTAGACATCTTCCAAAGCATTAAGGCAATAGGGATAGAGAGAAATAAGTCTCTCTAGTGCAGAAAATAGATCTAGGATCTATTTCAAGAAATTTCCAGCGACATCTCTTCTGCGTCAGCGACATCCTCTTGGTGGCCCACCCGTGATCATCAGATCAACTTCCAAAATCCATCCCACATTGGTCGCCTGATATTTCTAAGACTATTGGTGATTTTTCCAGATTTTTTCAGAGACTCCGGGTTGGTGTTTCACTCATTCTCAAGATTTTCCAGAAATTTACATTGTTTTCATCAAGACCGTCCAGAATCTTGAATATTTAGTAGAATCAGATCAAACTTGTTTCTATAGAAGCCAGAATAGAGGGCTTCCTCATATCTATCCTCTGATCTTTGGCCAAAAACATAAGTGGGGCCCACATAGTGGATCTTCAGCCACTGATAGGGTCGTCTGGGGCTATTTTTTGCACAATTAATGTGCTGTGTTGATTTTTTTTTCTCCCTTCTTGGTTGGGTTGTGATTTCTACACACAAGAAAGGCATCCTACATTCTTTCGCTTGTCTGTTGCTAGTTTTTATCGTTGTTCAATGGATTTTTTACCAATATCAATTTGAGATGAAAATATATGAAGTTACCTTGATCGGATTCATGGGAGAAAATTACCCCGCTTGGTCTTTTCAGTTCCAAATATACCTTGAAGCTAAGGAATTGTGGGGCTATATTTCTGGATCTGACCCTAAACCCACTGAAGATGAGAAGAAGATATCCTCCTGGCATACTAAAGATAAAAAAATAAAATCATGGATTCTCGGATCCGTCAAGCCACATCTAATAATCTCAAACCTTACCCAACTTCTAAAGAAATGTGGAGGTATCTAAAGAAAGTGTACCATCAAGATAACTCAACACATCAATTTCATCTTGAGTGTGCGATTGCTAAATATGCACAAGGGACCTTGTCAATCCAAGACTACTATTCAAGATTCCGTACGCTATGGTCGGAATACGATAGTATTAAGAATGCGGATGTGACTGATGATGTTTTAACCGTAATTCACGATCTTCAGGCCTCTACTCAAAGAGATCAATTTTTTATGAAACTGCGAAATAAATATGAAAATGTTCGATCTGCCCTAATGAATCAGACACAATTACCTTCCTTGGATGTCAACGCAAAGAAAAGCGCATTGCGACCTCGGCTCATATGGCTCAACAAAAGACTGAGACCTATTCAGTCACATTCTCAGCCAATAAAACTTCTCAGCCTTCGCCTCGAGAATTGAGCAAAACGCAATGTTACAGTTGTCAAAAATTTGGGCACATTGCAACTCAATGCAAACAAAATGTCTGCAGTTACTGTAAAAAGCCGGGACATTTCATCTCTGAATGTCGCCGCCACCCACAACGTCCATCACCACAGTATCAGACTCCACAATCTCGGCCTCCGCATGCTTATGTAGCTCCTTCAATTATGCCTGCTTCTACATCTGCACCCTCACAGCCTGGGTCCTCATCCTCTCACTCCTGAATTGGTTCAACAAATGATTATCAATGCCCTCCTTGCTTTTGGTCTCTCAGGTACCTCATCTCCATCTTCTATTTTGGTTTCTTGATTCCAAGGCGTCTAATCATATGACGTATTCCCGTACCCACTTTCCAATGTGACACGATACAATGGCAATCTTCAAATACAAAATGCTAACGAAGGCAATGTTCCCATTACTGCTCTCGGAGATATCATCGGTCCCATCCCATTGAAAAATGTTTACCTTTGTCCCAATTTAACTTCAAACCTATTGTCAAGTCAGGCAACTTGTTGAAAATAATTGTAACATGTCTTTTTCTTCTTTTGGTTGTGTTGTGCAGGACCAGATGTCTGGGAAGGTGATCGCGAGGGGGCCTAAGTGTGGACGCTTGTTTCCGCTGGATTTTTCTAAATTTTCTAGGAATAAATTTGACAATGATGTGTTTTGTTTTGCTATTAGAGATAACTGCCAATTGTGGCATAATAGACTTGGACACCCTAATTCTAAAGCTTTGTCCCTTATGTTAAATTCTGGTTTACTAAATAAATCTATTGGCTTATCTTCTTGTGTGCCTTTTGATTGTGCTACTTGTAAAATGGGAAAGAGCAAAACTCTTACATTTCCTATTTCCACCTCACACAACACTCAGTGTTTTCATTTAGTTCATAGCGATGTATGGGGAATTGCTCTAGCTCTTTCCGACGCTCACAATAAATACTTTGTGATTTTTATTGTTGATTTCAGTCGGTTCACATGGGTTTACTTTCTGAATTCCAAATCTGATGTTTTCAATGTTTTTTTGGCTGATGTTGAGAATCAATTTTCCACCTGCATTAAAATCTTGCGATCTGATTAGGCGGGGAATATGTGTCCTCTAATTTTCAACAATTTTTGCGAAACAAAGGCATTATTTCTCAAAGAACTTGTCCTAATACTCATGGATCAAAATAGCGGCCGCTTCACCGCTACGCTAAATGGCATTTAGCGTCGTTCACATACGTAGCGGCCGCTACGGAGCTGCTACACCCGCTACGGGGCCGCTACGGAGTGTGAAAATTTCCCAGTTTTCAAAAAATTTCAAAATGTATAATAATGCTTATTTCTTTTCTTTTTCTCTCCAAATAACATTTTTCGGCAACTCTTCTACCCTTTTATGTTTAAAAGAACACCAAAAAGCACATGATCTCGCCGAATTACAGTGGATATGGAGAGTTCTTCTCAAGGTTTCTTCACTAGGTACATCCTATTAGACACCCCCTTTGGTAGAGGTATTATTTTCTCTAGTCACTCTTAAGTCTTAAGTCTTGACTTCATGACAGTTTTTTTTTTAGAGCCTTTCAATAGTTTCTAAGTTCGCATAACTAAGCAACATGAATACATGTGAAAAAAAAATGATCATTATAACAACATGAATACATGTGAAAAAAAATGATCATTACTATTATTTTCTATTTATACAGCGATACAGGACCTCATACAATAAGGGGACCGTTACGCCCCCTTACCTTAGTTACATTTTCTCTCATTTTCAATATTCTAGATTTTCTGCAAAAAAATTTCAAATTTTTTTGACGATTTTTTCAAATAGCACCGCTACACTACGTAGCGTTTTGGCGGAGGGCCGCTACGCCCGCCGTGTCACGAATAAGCAAGAAGAGTAATAACAAAGATTGAATGGAATTCGATGATCTCCTTGAGGATTCACCATTTGTATTTATAGATCAGAAATGCCCAATCTTGGGCTACAATTACAATCAATTAAATATCCTATTTTAGTATGTATTGCTGTACAAGTCTATCTAGTATCAATTTATCAAACTTAATATGTATTGCTGTACAAGACTTATAATACGATGGGTTTTATAGATGGGCCAAGGATGGATCAATATTATAATGGGCCTGTGTTAACACCCCCCCTCAAATTGATGCGGTGGAATCAGTAAGCATCAATTTGTTGGATAAGAATTGATGACGTGGGCGAGGAAGTCCCTTCGTGAATATATCTGCAATTTGGAGTCCAGAGGAAATGAACGGTAGGGAAATGACGTCCCGTAGATATTCATCACGAATGAAATGACAATCAACTTCAATGTGCTTGGTCCGTTCATGAAAAACTGGATTTTCTGTAATACGAATAGCACTAGTGTTGTCAGCATAGAGAGTGATAGGGGAGCTTTGTGGAAAGCCGAGATCGGAGAGAAGTCCACGAAGCCAAAGTATTTCAGAACAGGCAGCAGACATGGCGCGATATTCAACTTTTGTGGAAGATCTTGAAACCTTATCTTGTTTCTTACATTTCCAAGATATCAACGCATCGCCAAGATACATACACCACCCAGTTGTGGACCAGCGGGTGTCAGTACAACCCGCCCAATCAGCATCAGAGAAAGCAATGAGACTTAGTGGAGAGCCGACAGGGAAAAATAGACCACGAGTAGGCGCACCAAGAAGGTAACGAATAATACATCGGACAGCCGTCAAATGAAGATGCCTTGGTTGAGTCATATACTGGCTGACCAGGTTAACAGCAAAGGAAATGTCGGGGCGAGTATGAGTTAAGTAGATCAAGTTACCAACCAATTGCCGATAGAGCGTGGCATCAGGAAGAAGATCGCCACTATCCTTTGAAAGCTTTAAATTCACTTCAAGAGGGGTATCAACGGGAGTTGATTGCTGGAGGCCTGCTAGTTCAATTAGGTCTAGAGCATATTTGTGTTGATGCAAGATGATCCCTTTTTCTGTGTGATGAACTTCAAGACCTAAGAAGTAGGTTAAGGGACCCAAGTCTTTCATATGGAATGATTGAAGCAACGATGATTGCAGCTTAGAGATCATTGCGGAATCAGTTCCAATAATAATGATATCATCAACATAAACAAGAAGAATAATTATTCCTCTTGGAGACTTATGTAAAAACAGCGATGGATCATACGGGCTTTGCTGGAAGTCTAACATAAGCAAGGCGTCCCGAAATTTTTCAAACCAAGCGCGGGGTGCCTGTTTAAGGCCATAGAGAGAACGCATGAGTTTAGCCACATCTGAACTACTGGAAGGGGAATACCCATTAGGAAGGCGCATATAAACCTCTTCTTTAAGATCACCATGAAGAAAGGCATTCTTTACATCTAACTGAAGAATGGGCCAAGCTTGAGATGCTACAATGGCAATAATCATCCGGACAGTAGTCATTTTTGCAACAGAAGCAAATGTTTCATCATAGTTGATGCCATATTCTTGGCAATTTCCAAGAGCAACCAGACGAGCCTTGTATCGGTCCAGCGAGCCATCGGATTTCAGTTTGACCGAATAAACCCATTTACACCCAATAGGCCGAACTATAGGTGGGTAGGTAACCACATCCCATGTGTGATTAGTCTGTAGGGCTTCTAATTCCTCGGACATAGCTTTCCGCCAACATTCATGTTTCACAGCTTGAGAATAGGAAGTGGGAATGTTAACAGACGATAGAGTGGCAAGAAAGGATGAATGAGAATACCCATATCTATCAGGAGGCCGAGAGACACGCGTGGTGCGTCGAAGAGTGGGCATCATAGCTAGTTTGGGTGTAATGGATAGAGGAGTTGGATCAGGTGCCGGATCAGGTGGCTCTTGAAGGGGTTGTATCGTAGCAGTGAGTGGTTCCGTTCGTCGCCGATATACAATTCCAGGTTTGAACCGTTCAACAACAGCTAGAGAAGTATCAGATGAAAAAGGTGGTAATATATTCATGGGAATAGTAGTGGATGAAGCAGTGGGTTGAGAAAAAAATATAAATTTTCGAAAAACACGACATTTCGAGAAACACGAATTCTTTTGACAGATGGATCATAGCAAACAAAGCCTTTTTGATGAGTTGCGTAACCAAGAAAAACACATCTGGTAGCTTGCGCCGACAATTTCGTCCTTTCAGAAGGATGAAGATGAACAAAACAAACACATCCGAACGTACGAAGATGAGTATATGTAGGATGAGAGTAAAAAAGATGAAAATATGGGGACTGATTTTGAAGTTTGGAAGACGGAAGCCGATTAATAAGGTGAGCGGAAGTAGAGAGAGCTTCCGGCCAGAAATGAGGGGGAACAGAGGATTCAAGTAACAAACAACGAACCATGTCAAGTAAATGGCGATTCTTCCGTTCAGCAATGCCATTTTGCTGTGGAGTATGAGGACAGGTTCGTTGTGAGATAATCCCTTTATTTTGAAGAAATTCTTGAAATCTGTTTGACACATATTCACCACCGGAATCGGATCGGATTATCTTTATGCAGGTGGAGAATTGTGTTTCAACATAGGCAAGAATTTTTTTAAAAACCTCAAACACCTCCGATTTAGCCCTTAAAAATAAACCCAAGTGAATCTGCTATGATCATCGATGAATGTGACAAAATATTTATAGTGAAAATGAGAAATAACTGGTGTTATACCCCAAATGTCACTATGAATCAAATCAAAGCATTTTTCTGATATAGAGGTATGCACAGAAAATGGAAGCGCTTTATTTTTTCATAATTTGCAAAAAGAACAATCAATATTGACATCAGAAGTAGAAAACTGCATTTTATTAATCAAACTAGAAATTTTCAAAGATAACAATATGTTCGAATTAGGATGTCCTAATTTTTTGTGCCACAAATGCACATTATTTTGAAGAACACATGAAAAAGCTGAAGTAGATTCATCCCTAGGTTGTATAGGCAGACTAAACGAAAATAACCGGCCACACTTAGGCCCCTTCGCGATCACCTGTCCCGTCCCCTGATCCTGTACAACACAACCAGAAGAAGAGAATGACACATTACAATGATTATCTACGAGTTGTCCAACAGATAACAAATTTGAAGAGAGGCCAGGTGAAAGAAAAACATGATTCAAAGGCAATTTGTGTGGAATATCTCCTATGGCAGTGATAGGTAAATGACCCCCATTGGCGGTTTGAACTTGGAGTTTCCCATCATATGATTGAATATTAGACATGAGTCTGGAAGAGGAAGTCATATGATTTGATGCTCCAGAATCAAAATACCACATGGAAGGAGATGGAAAGGTTTTACCTGAGAGAACCAAAGTGGACAATGCTTGGAGAATCATTTGTTGAATCATTTCAGG
The DNA here is from genome assembly GCA_012931725.1 of Litsea cubeba. Lineage (NCBI taxonomy): Eukaryota > Viridiplantae > Streptophyta > Magnoliopsida > Laurales > Lauraceae > Litsea > Litsea cubeba. The sequence goes on from CM022945.1 coordinate 14,591,136, forward strand.
GTTGATATGAGGGCTAGGTGCACATTGCTATGAAGACATAGATGAAGACGGAGAAGCAGGTGCCACAGAGTGAGAATCTGAAGAAGCAATAGCAGAATAAGCACGCGAATTTCGATTTTCTGGTCATTTCCTGCATTCAGAAATGATATGCCCGCTAGCTTAGCAGTAGTTACAAACTTTTCTCTTGCACTGAGAAGAATTATGTCCATACTCCTTACAAGTGAAGCATTGAATTTTGCTCAAATCTTGGGTCGAAGTGTCGCGTCTAGGGGGTGTCCCTTTTGCCATATATGCAACTTCAGCGGGACCAGTGGATAATTGTTGGGATAGTTGATGATGAGTGACTATCCGTTGCTCTTCGCGGAGCACTTCATTGAGACATGTATCCAAAAAGGGAGATGGATGTCGACTCATAAGATTGGATCGAACGTTTTCCAAGTCAGGGCAAGTTTCATTAAGAACTGATCTCGTTGAGTAATTTTATGAACTTCCTGAACCCCAGATAGAGTATTTCCAGTGATAGTGGCATATGCAATATCCGTGTATTCAGTCCAAAGGGCAAAGAATCCGGAATAATACTCCTGGACAGTCATATGTCCTTGAGAATATTGAGCAATTTCATGTTCTAATTGGAACCGACGGGCTGAATTCTCATGGTGATATATGCATTTCAGATATCCCCACATATCTTGAGCAATTCTATAGGGCTTAAGATGTAAAAAAAAAAAAATTGGGGTTCCACTGCGCCCAACATCGAGCTCATAATTTGTGCTTCTTTGGTTTCCTAATCTTCCAATTTTTCATTTGCCGTTGGCTTTTGCGTAGAACCAGAAATGTGGCCCCATAATTTTTTGCCTTTCAGATATAACTCAAATTGATAGGCCCAAGCAGAATAGTTTTTCCCATTGAATTTAATCAATTGCATTTCATTCTTGTCCATTTTCAATCCACAGAGGACAATAGTAACAGACAGATGGAGCAAGAACCAAACAGTAAAAAAAACAGTTCAGATGAATAGCAAAAAGTGTTGATTAAAGGAGGCAGCAACACCAGAGAACCAAGAACAGCCCAGAAATCAACAGATCTCAGATCTGTAAAAAAATTTCACACAAAATTGGTCCAGACGACCAAGATTTTCTGCATAAAACAATAGGTGGGGCCCACTGACGATTCAATCTACCAGATCAGGATGATCAGATAGATACTCCACAAATTTCGAACCAACACAGCAGAGAGAGCAGCAATCAGAAGCTTATGCTCAAAGATGGACGGATTTGATGAAATGATATTGCAGAAACTGGTAAACCCAAACATTAATAAAAAAGTCTAACTCTGATTCTTCAAAATTGTTGAAAAAATAGCCAAAAAATCCCAGAATAACGGCGACCAGGACAGTAGTGACTTTCTGATCAGATCTGATGTGATGATAATGGCCCTTTGTTGATCTTCACAGCATGCCGTCGTGTAAGACTTGTTCAAAACGTTCGACAGAGGAGAAATTCTCCTTGAATACTTTAAACAAGAGAGATTAGATGGATATTAATCTCTCTATTGCACCCTGGCTTTGATACCATGTCACGAATAAGCAAGAAGAGTAATAACAAAGATTGAATGGAATTCGATGATCTCCTTGAGGATTCACCATTTGTATTTAAAGATCAGAAATGCCCAATCTTGGGCTACAATTACAATCAATTAAATATCCTATTTTAGTATGTATTGCTGTACAAGTCTATCTAGTATCAATCTATCAAACTTAGTATGTATTACTGTACAAGACTTATAATACGATGGGCTTTGTAAATGGGCCAAGGATGGATGAATATTATAATGGGCCTGTGTTAACACGCCGCTACCGCTATTTTCATCCTTGCTTATACTCCATAGCAGAATGGAGTCGTTGAAAGGAAAAATATAAAAAATAGACATCTCCTTGATGTCACTCATTCCCTTCTTCTTGAATCATCGGTTCCTACCCATTTTTGGGTTGAGGCACTGGCTACTACAGCTCATCTTATAAATCGCATGCCCTCAACCTCTCTTGAAAATCAGAGCCCATATTACCAATTGTACAAAACATCTCCATCCTATGATGATCTTCATGTTTTTGGCCCAGTTTGCTTTATGCATTTGCCTCCGGCTGAAAGAACCAAACTAACTGCTCAATCAGCTAAGTGTGTTTTTTTTAGGTTATGCACCATTCCAGAAAGGTTTCCTTTGCTATGATCCTCACATTCGTCGCATACGTACCTCTAGGAATGTCGGTTTTTTTTAAACACAGTAATTATTTCAAAAACACCTTGATCCTCCTGACTCCTCCTCCTTGGTGTCTTTACCTGGTTTTTCTGACAACGCGTCAGTTGTTCGATTTAATCCTAACTTTGTGTATCACAGACGGAATACAGAAGCGCCTATCGGGAATCCCCCTCCTGATCTTCCTCAGCATCTGGTCCACCTTTGGCAATTGGTCCCTCTGGACGTCCTTCATTGCGTCGCTCCACTCGCATTTCGGTACCACCAGACCGCTATGGGTTCTCACATACTTCCTTAATGGCCACTTTGTCTTCCTCTTGCATCCCACAATCCTATTCTCAGGCTATGCAGCACCAATGTTGGAACAAGGCTATGCAAGATGAACTGGATGCTTTATAGCAAAATCATACGTGGGATATTGTCTCATCTCCTGTGGGTGTCAAACCTATTGGCTGTAAGTAGATTTTTTCTCTTAAGTTAAAATCAGATGGCACATTAGATCGATATAAGGCGCGCCTTGTCGCTCTTGGAAATCGGCAGGAATATGGCATCGATTATGATGAAACTTTTGCTCCCGTCGCCAAAATGACCACCGTACGCATAATTCTTGTTGTTGTTGCATCTCAGTCTTTGTCACGACCCAAATTCTGGGGCCCTGTCAGATCTCTGGATCGTGATAACTTCGTAATATTTACCATATATTCATCAAATAATTCACATAAGCATTTGGCATTTAAATCATGTAATAATTTCATTTAATCAAAGAGTTATAAATACTTAAACTCTAACATGTTCTGACTGCATCAATAATGTACTAAAACATTAAATAATTTTCTTAAGCAAGGCTAATCCCTTTATCTACTAAATTGTCTTTTCTCGTGCTCTCTTTTCAGCCACGCATATTGAAATTTACGTGCTGATCATCGTTCTGCTCTATCCCGCCCGCAGCGTGATTACCTGAAGGGGGTAACACAACATCAGTACAACTAGTGAATGAATATTCCTAATTACACAAATCACATAAAATATCACATAATTCATCAGGTCTGAATCAATAATCAAATTCTTTCACATACAAATCCGTGCCCATGCACATTACCACGCCTCAAAGGCCTTATCGTATACATGTATACCGGTCACCATGACCCTGTCTCATCAGACACGTCCACTAAGGACCAGCCATTATAATGGCCCATCACGTCCATTAAGGACCCACCGCTATAACGGCCTCCATGGCCCGAAGCCATTTATCATCCGAACATAAGTCCAACATCCCAAATCTGGGACCCAGTGTACAATATTTCACAAACACACTCATCAATTAGAACTCAACATTAATTAATAATGTGTATAATCCGCAGTGTGGACCCAGCCCCCTGCACAATTTGTTTCTTAATGTCCCCCTTCTAGTCATCACTAGTATTAATAAATGTAGGGGTGGCCCACTCTTTATCATAATTATTACACAGTATCACATTAATGTTCATTTATAAGATCACAGTTAATTAACAACTAATCATATAGTTAATCACAGTTAACTATACAAAGCTCTATAATCATACTCAGATAATTAGATACTTATATACTCTATCCGTCCACTTCCATATACACAGAATGGCCAAACAGAATGGTTCACGCCTGAGAGCCATTGGTAAGAAAATCAAGTGGGTCCCACTAGACAATTCCATGATCAGACAACTAGGCCATGGTCGCCCAAGGCTGATATACCACTCCAATGATTCTGATTCATCATTGGATCAATCTCTGGGGTCCACAGACTTAAAACGGAATGCACAGCATGTTCACGCCTGCAACTATATTGAGTTCACTGTACAGTGGTTCCCACTGGTCCAAAACCCAGATGTTCAACTACACCATGGTCGACCAGGGGTCCTTGATCAGATGTGTGATCTTGATCATTGATCTGATCAATAGATGGGTCCCACAACTCCAAACGATAAGTACAGTGATTTATGGGATTTTCACGCCTGGAATTCTTTGAGTACATTGATCTGTGGGTCCCGCTGATTCAATTATCAGATGTCCAACTACATCTTGGTCGACCATGAGTCTACTATAAGATGTGTCGATCGGATTTATCATCCAGTGGGACATGGGGTCCCACAAGCCTCAATCATCAATTTCTACTACTGACGTCAGTATCTATTTCAGCATAATTGCAAGCCTATTCAATTGAAATTCATACAAACAAATCCATTCCCACAATTACTTGACTACAAAACAAATTTCAAATCTATTCCATAATTACATACAATCACTGTGTACCTATCAATACAGGGTAATTGAATCATACTCTAATATTAATCATCTTAATCGATCATCCAAATAATTAGGAAGATCCACTCACCTCTGATACACGATTGTCGTCTTTGACATCAGCCGCTTTCTCCTCCTTCTCCTAATTTGCAATCCACAAGGCTCTCAGACTCTTCTCCAATTAATAGAATATATCATAAAAGGGGTCGTTGGTTCTCATATATAAAGGGAAAGATGGGAATTCTAATTACTTTCAAACTTTCTATTTAGAGTTGTTTTACAACTCTCTTCTTTCCCAATCTCTCTCACGTGGAATAACTTGCTAAGTTACAAAAACATGGATTCTATTTCCATTATAACTTAGGCTCTACCATCTTTATAACTTGGGCCAAACTATAACTAAAATACTACCTCGGCCAAACCAATCCTAGGCCCAAGTACTCCAGATATTACAGTCTTGGCCTCTATATCAAATGGATGTCAAAAATGCGTTTCTTCATGGTGATCTCAAAGAAGACGTTTATATGCGTCTGCCTCAGGGGTACTCATCCGGGGAAGGTATGGTTGCCAAACTCCTTCACTCCCTCTATGGTCTGAAGCAAGCTCCTCGCGCATGGTTTGAGAAATTTCAAGATGCTCTTTTCCGCTTGGATTTTCATCCGAGCCAGTATGATCCTTTTATGTTTTTACATCATGCTCCGTCCAAGATTATTGCGCTACTTGTCTGCGTTGATAACATAGTCATTACTGGTCCAAATGCATAAATGATTCAGGAACTCCAAGCTTCTCTTAATGAGACATTTCACATGAAGGATCTCAGCTCTTTAAACTATTTCCTTAGTCTTACAGTTCATCAATCGACTAAAGGTATAGTTCTTAATCAGCACAAATACACTGTTGATCTCATTGACTTGACTGAACTTACTGCTTCACCTCCAGTAGATACGCCGGTTGAATTGAATGTCAAACTCAGTCAAGAGGATGGTAACCTTCTTCCAGATACCACCGCATATCGCCAGTTAGTTGGTAGCTTGATCTACCTCACGATCACTCGTCCTGATATCTCATATGCAGTCAACCTAATGAGTCAATCCATGACTGCTCCCCGTCACCTTCATTTGGCTGCTGTTCTCCGCATCATTCGGTACCATATTCGCACACCGACTCACATGATGTTTTTTCCATCAGACAATCCTCCATCTCTCATAGCTTATTCAGATGCTGATTGGGCTGGTTGTCTGGATACTCGCAGATCAACAAGAGGATCGTACATGTTTTCGGGTGATAGTCTAATTTCCTGGAAATGCAAGAAACATGAAAAAGTTTCAAAATCATCTACCAAGGCTGAGTACCAAGCCATGTCTGCTGCATGCTCTGAAGTTCTTTGGCTTCGAGGTCTGCTCTCTGACATTGGATTTCCAGCAAAAGGTGCCACCCCCCTCTATGCAAATAATACAAGTGCAATTCGGATTACTGAAAATCCAATTTTTCATGAACGCACTAAACACATCGAGGTTGATTGTCACTTCATACGTGATGAGTTTAAGCGTGATGTCATTAGCCTTCCGCATGTCTCCACTGAGCTTCAAATTGCTGATATTCTTACTAAAGGTCTTCCACAACCACGCCATCAATTCTTGGTTGGCAAATTGATGCTCGTTGATGACACGAAGATGGAAGAGAATGATAATTGTGGAAAACTTTGGATCCCTCTCATGGACGATCCTTTCTCTCTTTTATAATCATCTTTAGCCTTAATCAAGGCAAATCAAACTTATTACAATCTATCTTTTATGGAAAATAAGCTGTACATTTGATTTGATTATATCCTAACTAATCCCACGTAATGGGTGGATATGTTACAATGAATGGGCCTGGGCTTGGTGGGCTTTGTGTTACTTGTGTTAACACCCCCCCTCAAATTGATGATGGTCAAACAACAGCAATTTGCGAATCAAGAACTCATGGCGTGGTCGAGGCAGTCCTTTTGTGAAAATATCCGTAAGTTGGAGTTCACTCGAAACATGGGGAAGACTAATGACCTTGCGATCATATTCATCTCGAATAAAATGACAATCCACCTCAATATGTTTTGTTCGTTCATGGAAGATTGGATTCTCAGTGATACGGATGGAACTAGTATTGTCCGCATGAAGTGGGGTAGCTGAGGTCTGGGGAAACCCAAGATCTGTAAGTAAGCCTCGAAGCCAAAGGATCTCGGAACAAGCAGAGGACATGGCACGATATTCGGATTCTGTGGAAGATCTGGAGACCCGTTCTTACTTTTTGCATTTCCAAGGAATGAGCGATTCACCCAAATACATACACCAGCCTGTAGTAGATCGGCGAGTATCCGGGCATCCGGCCCAGTCGGCATCAGAATAAGGAGTTAGGGTGACTAGTGTACAAACTGGAAAAACCAAACCTCGTGTCGTAGAACCGAGCATGTACCAAATAATCCGTTTAACAGCAACCAGATGGTGATGCCGCGGTGCTTGCATGAATTGACTAACAACATTCACAGCATATGAGATGTCGGGCCGAGTGATGGTCAAGTAGACTAGACTCCCGACTAATCGTCTGTAGAAGGTGGGGTCGGAGAGGAGGTCCCCATCATCTTTCCGGAGTTTCACATTGACTTCTAATGGAGTGTCCACAGGGGTTGCATCCTTTTGGCCAGCAAGATCAATAAGATCAGTAGCATACTTATGCTGATGTAAAAACAGTCCCTTCCTAGACTGTTGTACCTCAAGACCCAAGAAATATGTTAAAGGACCCAGGTCTTTCATATGGAATGCAGTTTAAAGTGAGGATTGAAGACTATGGATCATGTTACTGTGAGTGCCTGTGATGATGATATCATCCACATATACTAGAAGGATGGTGGTAGCTTGAGCAGTGTTATTCAGGAACAATGAAGGATCATAAGGACTTTGAGCAAATCCAAGATGCAGCAGAGTAGACCGAAATTTCTCAAACCAAGCTCTGGGTGCTTGTTTGAGTCCATACAACGAGCGACAGAGCCGTGCCACCTCGTTTTTAGAAGTAGTATCATATCCTTGCGGAAGACGCATGTAGACTTCCTCTTTAAGATCTCCGTGGAGGAAGGCATTCTTCACATCCATCTGATAAAGAGGCCATGAGCGTGATGCTGCAATAGCAAGAATAGTACGCACCATTGTCATCTTGGCCACCGGAGCAAATGTCTCATCATAGTCAATACCATACTCCTGACGGTTGCCAAGTGCCACTAACCGAGCCTTATAACGTGCCAAAGTACCATCAGAATGTAGCTTGATAGAGTAAACTCATTTACAGCCAATAGGTTTGATGGACGGAGGACAGGGAACCACATCCCATGTGTGATTCACTTTGAGTGCATCAAGTACTTCCTACATGGCCTGCCGCCAACACTCATGTTGCACTTCTTGAGAAAAATGATTAGGAATGTGAACAGAAGACAAAGTAGCAAGTAAGGATGTATGGGTAAAACCAAACCGATCAGGGGGGCGGGAAGTCCTAGAGGAGCGACGAACATGAACTGACTGGGAGATGTTTCGAGCAGAAGCTGGGTCAAGTGCCGAGGAAGCTGACAAATCAGGAGGCTCAGGTGCAATCGTATTTCCCCGCCGACGTCTTTCATACACAAGTAAAGGCTTAATAGAATCCGAAGAAGGAACAGGGTTATCACAAAAGGCAGGAACAAGGGAAAACACAGTAGGATTATCATGATCGAAATGATGTTGGAAAAAATACTGATTTTCAAAAAACACAACATTACGAGAGGTCCTGATACGTTTCACCTTAGGATCATAACAGAAAAATTCCTTTTGGTCAATCGCATAGCCTAGAAAAGCACACTTAGACGATTGAGCAGAGAGTTTTGTTCGTTCAACTGAGGGAAGAAGAACAAAACATACGCACCCAAAAGTATGGAGATGAGAATAAGTAGGATGCTTGTGAAATAAACGAAAATAAGGTGTTTCATTCGCTATACGAGGGGATGGTAGTCTATTAATAACATGAACTGCTGTAGACAAAGCTTCAAGCCAAAATTTTGGTGGAACAAAGGATTCTAAGAGAAGTGACCGAACAATGTCCAAAAGGTGTCGGTTTTTTCTCTCAGACACACCATTTTGTTGTGGTGTATAAGGACATGATTTTTGAGAAATGATCCCTTTGTGTTCCAAAAAATTCTGAAACTCATGAGAAACATATTCACCACCGGAATCGGTGCGAAGTGTTTTAATGGATGTGGAGAAGTGATTTTCCACATAAGCTAAGAAAATTTTAAAAGTAACAAACACCTCAGATTTCGAATGTAAGAAATAAATCCATGTAAAGCGACTGTAATCATCAATAAATGTAACAAAATACTTAAAATGAGAATGGGATATGACAGGTGCTATACCCCATACATCACTATGAACAAGATCAAAACATTTCAATGATAATGAGGTACTGAGAGGAAAAGGAAGAGTCTTACTCTTGCTCATTTTACAACTAGAACAATCAAAAGAAGCATCTTTAAGAGATATTTTATTATCATGAAGCAAACCAAATTGAAACAAAGACAACAAAGTACGAGAATTAGGATGGCCTAATTATCATGAAGCAAACCAAATTGAAACAAAGACAACAAAGTACGAGAATTAGGATGGCCTAATCTATTGTGCCATAATCGGCTCGTGTAAACTAGAAGCAGAAAACAAAACAGATGCAACCAAATTCCTATCTTGTGTAGAAAGTTGTAGCGGAAAAAGACGGGCACACTTAGGTCCCTTCGCTATCACCTCCCCCGATGCTTGATCCTGTATCACACAACCAGAACGCGAAAACGAGACAGAACAATGGTTATCAACTAGTTGTCCAACAGATAATAAATTTGTAGATAACTGAGGAGAAAGAAAGACATGACTCAAAGGTAAGGGATGTGAGATCTCGCCGACGGCAGTAATGGGTATACTGCCACCATCTGCGGTATTGATTCGGAGATTTCCATCATACGGCTTTACTTGAGATAAAGTATCAGAAGAGTGAGTCATATGATTAGAAGCCCCCGAATCCATATACCAAGTAGAGTTTGATTGTTTGGGTTTACCTGAGAGACCAAGAGCAGAAAAAGCATTTACTATCATCTGTTGAACCATTTCAGGAGTAAGAGTTGATGATGAAGGAGGCGGTGCAGGCATGACTGTAGTGGCAGCAGGACTAAATGCAGAAGAGGACGCATCCAGGGTTGCTAAATTAGCCTTCTGTGAGGAAAACTGAGTACGGTGCCTACATTTCGGAAGAACATGGCCTTTGCGTTTGCAGTAAGAGCAGAATTTCTGATCGCATTGAGTGGCGACATGGCCATACTTCTGACAAGAATAACACTGTACTTTGGTCATGTCCCTGTTTTGCTGTTTGGGACGAGCAAGATAGGCAGCAGTCAGTGGTCCTGGAGATATGGCTTTTTGAAGAGCAGCTTGGGTTGTAAGACGTTCCTCTCGAAGAAGCTCTCCTAAGCACGAATCAATAGATGGAGGAGGCACCCTGCTCATCGGATTTGAACGAACTTGTTCAAATTCAGACCTCAGTTTCATCAAGAATTGATCTCGTTGACTAGTGGAATGAATGCGTTGAACCACCGCAATCGAGGCATCAGGGAGACTTGAGTAAATAATCTCAGTATAGTCTGTCCATAAGCGAATAAAATGAGAAAAATATTCTTGAATGGACAGTGTCCCTTGATTAAACTGAGATAGCTCATGTTCTAAATGGAAACGTCGAGCGGAGTTATCCTGTTGATACACCTGTCGGAGATAGTCCCACATTCCCTTTGCTATTTTATAGGGCCGGAGATTCAGAATGTATTGTGGATCCACCGACCCCAGAAGCCAAGTCATGATTTGGGCATCCTTTGTTTCCCATTTAGCTACTGCTTTTACATCCTCTAAAGGATTAGGATTAGTCCCATCAACATGGCCCCATAACTCTTTGCCCTTAAGGTATATGTGAAATTGGAATGCCCATGATGAATAATTTGTCCCATTGAATTTTATCAAGTAATTTTCACTTTTGTGGGTGTCCATGATTATAACTCAAAATAACTATAGCAGCAGCTGATCAAGTAATTCCAGACAAGAAGAAGAGAAGTCCTGATTGCAAATTACCCCAGCAGAAATTCCAAATTATCCCAGCAGTAAGTCCCAATACGATCAGCAGAAACCAAAAAATTGCAGAATAGAGTGCAATAAAGTGCAGGAATGGCAGAAACAGAAATAGCAGGAACCCGAAAGAGGCAGAAACCAGAAAGCTAGTAGAAACAGTGCAGAAATATGACTGTGTCACCAAAAAAAGGTCCAGACGACCTGTATTTTGGCTTCTAAATCCCTGCGTGGGGCCCACTGCTCGATCTGATTGAGAATCAGATCAACAAGATTCAGGCAGAATCAAAATGTCTTTCCAGCCAGACAAGATGCATCAAAATCCATCCATAATCCAAGATTTAGTACGGCTGTGATCAAAATTATCTTTGAAAAGTGGAAAATCACAAGTGGAGTCAGATGTCCTACCTCTGATCTCTGAAAAATATTGAAAAAATCTCCAAAATTACCAGGAGAGGAAGTGGACCACTGCTGTAAGGATTTTGGAACACGTCATGATGATCGCAGGTAGGCCACTGCTGATCATACCGTCACAGTGTCTGTTTCCTCCGTCTGTGTGAATAAATACATGCAGATTCCTGATCTGGTTGATTGCAAGATTACAGATCTTTGATCTGTTAGTTTTGCCCAAGAAAAGATTCAGAACAGCAGGTCTTAAAGAATTTCACAGTATTAGCTCTGATACCATGACACGAAGATGGAAGAGAATGATAATTGTGGAAAACTTTGGATCCCTCTCATGGACGATCCTTTCTCTCTTTTATTATCATCTTTAGCCTTAATCAAGGCAAATTAAACTTATTACAATCTATCTTTTATGGAAAATAAGCTATACATTTGATTTGAGTATATCCTAACTAATCCCACGTAATGGGTGGATATGTTACAATGAATGGGCCTGGGCTTGGTGGGCTTTGTGTTACTTGTGTTAACAGTTGATTCTCCCGTGTCAATTTGAGAGAGGGGGGGGGGGGGGGGGGGGGGGGGGGGTTAATCAGGCCCACAAACCATGAAGGGATCCAGCCCAAGTCATAATATATCACGTGGATTGCTTGGGTCAACGATACAATTGTACACAGTTGTGTATATTCTATTTTAGTCATTGTTTCCGTAACTTAGAACTGTAATTGATATAAAGGCATATAATAGTTATATATTGAGGAGGGATCTTCAAAGGAATACACACTGAATAATAATACAATCTGAGTATTATACTCTTTCAAGGTCTGTGATCGTAAGTTTGTCAGTCCTGAGCAATGAATACTATTCAGAGAATAATCATGATGCATAGATTCAATGAATAACAAAATCTCCTTCTGCATATATGACATAATCAACAAATTTACTAAATAATAATCAGATGGTCACTTAAACAGCATAGTCTACTTCTCAAAGAAACAGGACTAGATACACAATTCCTACCTACTGATTGCTGAGAAACTCTTCACATATGTTACACAAAAGAAAGAGAAAATGAAATGTGAAAACTATTTAAAACAAATCATAGAATAGGAAGTGATATCAATACCTCTAATATGGCAACACCTCCACGCTTTTTCTCAGAGTTGAAAGGAAAGACATGAAGAATTTTAGTCTTCGATCTCTCTTCAGCAAACCTCATTCCCAACTACAAAATTATACCAATAACCCAGATCAACATAAGATGGTTAAAAATAAGGAAAACATCAACAAAGATGACATTATTATACCTGTAACCCCCAAGAAAGGATAGCCTTTTCAGTTGGTGAGCCCCTAACCTCCTCAGTTCCACCATCCTATCAAAAAAAAATAAAGAGATATTATCCTCTTCGCTCCTATCAAAATTTAAAGAGGTGTTATTTTCATCCCAGAGAACTTATTCAATAATACTGAGCATATTTCACTATGGGCCCACTTCTCGTCAACGTAAAACCTTGAATCGAACACTTCCCCTGTGAAATGATGCTGATCTGAATTAATAGAATATCATATGTTGGACATTGATGAACTATTTCAGTACAGCTGTGAAGGAAGGAGGGTATGAACCAACACCCTGCCTCTTTTTTTTATTATTATTGGTAGCTCTTAAATTTTATTAGAAAAAAGAAAGGAAGATTTTATTAGAAGAAAGAAAGGAACCACGCCTTACAAAGAATAGAAACCAAAGAAGGTGAAAAGGCAAAGGTATAAGAGCATTATACCCTGCACGCCAACATCAAAAATCAAAAAGACAAAACAAAGTGCATAGTAAGAGAGACACTAGAATCCTCACAAAGCGCCCCTTTCTTAGCCAAGATATCAGCCACATCATTTGCTGACCAAAAACATCCAGCATTCCACTTCAACACGAGAGACTTGATTTCAATGAGATAATAAGGGAACTTTCACAGACACCCAACCATACTCAAAGCCAATGAAATTGCATTGCTCAAATCACTTGTCACAATCAAAAGCTCTTGAAAAGAATGCTCGCATAAATCCTCAAAGCTTCTAAGATAGAAAGATCATAGCCTCATTTGGATCTTTCACTCCAACGGAGTTAAAGATGTGAGCAACATTCCAGACTCCTAGTTGGAAAGAACTCCACCAAATCGACCTCAACCAGTTTAGCTCTAGCCAACCCATTAACATTGAATTTCAACAAACTAATAGGAGACGACCACTTTTCAGCCTCCTACCTTAGTAGGACCACAATCCAAACATGCCCCAGATGCAGACAAAGGATGAAAATAGCTACGCCCGCCGCCAAAACGCTATGTAGCGGCGTAGCAGTGCGTTTTGAAAAAATCGTCAAAAAATTCTGAAAAAAAATTCTAGAAAATCCAGAATATTGGAAAATGATTAAAAAAGTGTTTTTTTTTTTTTTTTTGTGTGCAAAAGAAAACTAAGATAAGGGGGCACGCCTTCCCCACAGTGTATGAGGTCCTGTATCGCTGTATGAATAAAAAAGAATAGTAATGATCATTTTTTCACATGTATTCATGTTGCTTAGTTATGCTATAAAAAAATTTCCATTAAAAATTAAATTTGATTAGAACCTCAGCCTAATTCTTAGTGTCAAAGTTTGCTATGGCCCTATTTCACTCTATTTTCAATTAGAGTGAAATTTGATTGGGTTGTATTTCTAATTAGAGCGAAATTTGGCTAAGGCTCGAATTTCAATTAAGTAATATTTGGTTAAGACATGCCCTTTTTATTTAATACTTGGGCATCAATGTGGAGCCTAACAATGGTTAAGAAGACAACAACTTTTGAGGGCCCATTTAAGTTTTATTTAAACCTTTTATAGGGTGGGTCACTGTGGGGCCCATAAGCTACCTTATGAAAGAGATGAAAGGGCCATATGCTGCCCTATTTTCGTGTGAATGGAAGGATCGAGAGACAGCGGGAGAAGAGGAAAGGAAAAGGAAGGAAAAGAAAAAAAGGGAAAGGAAAATAAGAAGAAGAAGAAGGAAGAGGAGGAGCACCCTGCCGCCGCCTACTCCTGCCGCTGCCTCCACTGCCTCCTCCTATTGCTGCTGCTGCTTTCTACTGCATCCAGGTATGTTGTCTGGAACTGCTCTCTTTCCTTTCCTTTCTTCCTCTTTTCCTCCTTTTTTTTCCTTTCCTTTCTTCTTCTTTTTCCACCAGTCAAACAAACGATTGGAGGGAGGAGGGTATGGTTTTGTTTTTTTTCTTACTGTTCATAGTTTGTAGCGGCCGATACGCAATGTATCGGTGTGTATCGGTCGCTACGGGTAAATAGTGGCCGACACGTACCGATACGGTTGTGAGTGGCGCTATTTCATGTTTAGCGCAGTGGCCATGATTTATCGACCGCTACATAGCATTTTCATCCATGATGCACACTCAAGTGGTCCAATCAATAAGGATCAGGTGATAGATCAGGTCTTCAAATATCTAGAACAGTTTGATCGATGTAAAAGGGTCTTGATTCATTATAATAAAAGGTTTGATCGAGTACAAAGGGCTAAATCTGAAATTGGACTCTTTTCTTACTAGGTTTCTGACATGGGAGCCCACAGTCCCAAATGCGACAACCAATTTTGTAAGAAACAAGTAGTTTATAATTTAGACTCTTTTCTGACTAGGTTTCTTAATAATAGAAGCAAGATAAGGGCTCCTTAATGTGGAAGGATTTTAAATAAGAATGATACACAAATGGCATGCTTCAAATAGGAAAGCAAGTGGAGTCATATCCCTAGAAAGAAGGGATGTCCAAGTTTTTTTTTTTTGAAAGGTAAATTTCATTAATAAAAACAATCAGTACAAAAGCGATATACTGAAAAGCTTACAGAGAACACCCAGAAAGGAGACAACCAAATAGGACAAACATAACCAATAGCTGAAAGGAATAGGATCTAATAAGAAAGGGCTATTTCCTTCCAGTTTACCAACACTTGGTCCAGCAGAACTGTAACGCCCCACCCTACACACATGCATGATATTGTCCGTTTTGGCCCACTGGCCTCACGGTTTTGTTTCTGATGGGCCTCAACCCATCAAAAGGCCTCATGCAAGGTAAGGGTGTAAGCTCTACATATAATCCCAATCACTTTCCTCTCTATAGTCGATGTGGGACTCCGGAGCGTCACATTCCGCCCCTCTTAAGGCTCTTAAGGCTGCACGTCCCTATGCAGTAGCCTGCCAGCCCTCTTGGCCCGCCCACATGGAAACCCGCCCAATTGCACCAGACCACGGCAGGGGACCGACACTCGAACTAGTCGAGAGTCGGCTCTGATACCATTTGTAACGCCCCACCCTACACACATGCATGATATTGTCCGCTTTGGGCTGCGATTTGCTCTTGGTTGGCCCGGGTTCTTACACTGAGTGGTTGGTGTATTGGTTATAGCTTTGGTGGGTATGAAACAGGTCATGGGTTCAAGTCCTAACAATTGCATTTTTATTTGTAACGCCCCACCCTACACGCATGCATGATATTATCCGCTTTGGGCTGCGATTTGCTCTTGGCTGGCCCGGGTTCTTACCCTCCCCACCACTTAGAGGAGAGCCGCCCTCGGCTCTAATACCATTTGTAACGCTCCACCCTACACACATGCATGATATTGTCCGCTTTGGCCCACTGGCCTCACGGTTTTGTTTCTGATGGGCCTCAACCCATCAAAAGGCCTCATGCAAGGTAAGGGTGTAAGCTCTACATATAATCCCAATCACTTTCCTCTCTATAGTCGATGTGGGACTCCGGGGCGTCACATTCCGCCCCTCTTAAGGCTCTTAAGGCTGCACGTCCTTGTGCAGTAGCCTGCCAGCCCCTGTAGCCTGCCAGCCCTCTTGGCCCGCCCACATGGAAACCCGCCCAATTGCACCAGACCACGGCAGGGGACCGACACTCGAACTAGTCGAGAGTCAGCTCTGATACCATTTGTAACGCCCCACCCTACACACATGCATGATATTGTCCGCTTTGGGCTGCAATTTGCTCTTGGCTGGCCCGGGTTCTTACACTGAGTGGTTGGTGTATTGGTTATAGCTTTGGTGGGTATGAAACAGGTCATGGGTTCAAGTCCCAACAATTGCATTTTTATTTGTAACGCCCCACCCTACACGCATGCATGAGATTGTCCGCTTTGGGCTGCGATTTGCTCTTGGCTGGCCCGGGTTCTTACACCATTTGTAATGCCCCACCCTACACGAATGCATGATATTGTCCGCTTTGGGCTACGATTTGCTCTTGGCTGGCCCGGGTTCTTACAAGAACCCCTTGGAAATTTGGGATAATAGACACCCAAAGAGCTACAAAATGTTTTATCTTTTCAGTAATTGGATTCGCACATGAAGCAATCCCTTTAAAACACCTTGCATTTCTCTCTTTCCAGATAATCCAAATAACGGCCAAGAATGATAGCTTCCACGTTTCTTTTCCCATAGGCACCAGAATGCTTTATCTTTTCGGTAATTGAATTCGCACATGAAGCAATCCCTTTGAAACACCTTGCATTTCTCTCTTTCCAGATCATCCAAATAACAGCCAAGAATGAAAGCTTCCACATTTCTTTTCCCCTAGGTGCCAGAGACGGACCACTCCAAGCTTCAAAAAGATCCAAAAGAGAGTTAGGGAGGACCCGCCTACAACCAAACCAACCCAACACCACAGTCCATATCCTATAGGCAAAGTTGCAACTAAGAAGAAGATGATCCACAGACTCCTCGTCCTTAAGGCACAAAGGGCAACCCTTCACCACAACCATACCTCTTCTCCTTAAATTATCCGTAGTTAGGATTATGTTTCAAAGAGCTAACCAACCAAACACCAAAATTCTAGGAGGAGCTTTAAATTTCCATAGCCTTCCAAAAGCAGGAATTGTCCCTAGTCCCTACCCTCTCTGACAAAGCTGTAAAGAAAGAAGTGACTGAAAACCTGCTGTCACGAGACATAGTCCAGACTCTTTCATCTTGTCCCCTAGGGATATAAACCGAGCTTAGAAGATTAAGAAGAAGTAGCATCTAACTCACCTCATTCTCCTTCAGGTTTCTTCTAAAGATAGGGATGCAAATTAAATGGCTTCCAAACCCAATCCTTTCCAGGTAACTTGAAATCATAGCTTCCCTATCCATAGTAGCACAATTCACCAAATCTGGTAGGCTGCCAACGGTCGCTCTCCAACCCAACTATCAAGCCAAAACCTAACCTTCTCCCCCGAGCCACACGATACTTCAGATTTCTTATAAAGTCTTCTTGAACTAAAGTAATCTCTTTCCAGATGTTAGAACTTTTGTAGGAAGCATAGCGGAAATCCCAGCCATCCCTTGAGATTTCTGAAGGGATGTCCAAGTTGTAAAGGGTTTTCAACTAGATTTCTTTCTTTAAGTTCGAGTGTGTTCTTTCCTTTATTTGTGGATATTAGGACGCTTAATAGAATATAATTAATATATATTTATAGATTACATCAATGTGCAGATTTATTGTAGGAGTTTAAGTTGTTTTTAACATTATTTAGGCCCTATAAAAGGGATGTGCAGCTCTTAACTTTCTATCATTCAGTTCATTTCAATAAAAAGTTGCTCAACGAGCTCCCAATAGATCAAAGGCGAAATATGAATTGGATCACAATCGATAGGTAGATCTACTGTTTATTGGCACGGTCCTGATTTGACACAATCGAACTGTCGTCGTCGTCATCATCATCAAAGCCTTGTCCCAACTATGCTGGGGTCGGCTACACGAATTATGTTTCTTCAATCCAATCTATCTTGACACAATCGGACTGTCTAGGGCCCAATTAAACCAAAACCAAAGAATAATTAAAACTTCCAGCAAATAATAGGGATTGCAGTAAATTATAGAAATTTCATAATATAATGCATGGAACTCATTGATCTTAGAAAAGTCATCTGTATCCCTATAGCACTGCACAACCAAGAGAAAGAAAAACAATAGCAAGAAAATGTTGTTTTATTCAAAACTCAAAACAGTCGAACATAGAACCCATATGGTCGGCCACTGTTGTGCTTATACAGAACTCTAAATCACCACAAAACCCTTAGAAATCCTACCAAACTAGCTTCCTAATCTAATTATAAGTCTTTGACTACAACTTCTAGATTAAAAAAACAAATTAAATATCAAAAAAAAAAAAAAAGAGTTTTTTTTCCCAAAATATGGCCATCTTTGGAGGCATCTGACAAGAATCCCTATGGGCCCCACATGGCCCACCCTTTGATCAACTGCCATCCATGATCAGTTAGGGCACTCATGGACAGCCCTAGTGGTGTAGTCCTTCCATGGAGGGATGTTGGCTTAGCCCTCCAAACTGCGACAACAAGGGTGGTGCAGCCCGGATCCGCGATCGAGCAATTGATCAATCTCCCGAATGATTGATCGAATCCAAGAATGGATTCAACCACTAGGGCACCCTCACAAAAGAAAACACCATGACCATAAGAGATAAATCTCAAAGAAAACTTTTAATTGATTGAAAATAAGCATTGCATTACAAAGAGGCCTAACATCCTTATATAGAGGAAAGAGGCCTAACATGCTTATATAGAGGAGTTGGCTTAATCCCTAAGCAACAATGTTTCCTAATATCTGAATAAGCTAAACTAAATAGGAAACTAACTAATATTAATTCTAATAAAATCAAACTCCTAAATAATATTCCTAAATAAATGGAAGTCTCATTGGACCTATAGATTGGACCCAATGGATTGGCCGACCTATTATCTGGCCTGCATCCAAGGGGTTGCTCAGTTGGTTGGCAACCCCACATGTCATCCATCTGCCATTGATCCTTAGGTATGCCACTTTTCCCACATGTGAGGGCTTCTCTTCCCATTAGCGTGGGCTTACTTGGGTCCCAGCCCCTGGGTTGGGGAACCAAAAAAGAAAAAAGGAAAAGAAAAAGAACAAAACATCCAAACTTCAGCCCAAAGTAGGGTTAAACCTCCAAAAAGAACTTATTTAAGGTAATTTTTGAAGAAATTGCAAAACAACCCGCCTCTTCTATCTATCTCCAAACAGCCCCCTGAAGTCAGGTTTTATGCACAAATATGGATTGTTCATTTGTTTGTGCCATGAGTTTTGGTCAATTGTGGATTGAACCCTTGCAGGCCTTCTTGCGGTGGTCGATCCACTCCATGTAGGCCTCAGCCACTTCAAATTCCGCACCGTTTATTCTCCTAGTGATCACGTAGTAGTTTTCTGTTGATTCAGGATTTTTTCGTTTGGGTTCACGAATGATCAAATTTGGCTTCTGGTTGTGATTTAAAGTAGGGCTTGAGAGTTTCAGTCTTATTTAAGCTTGTAAAAGGGACATCTAGTTTCAGACTCTGATTCTTCAGTTTATTTCAATAAAGTGTTGTTGGATTATTTTTATTTTTTATTTCTTCTTCTTCACTTTGCTTCGAGTGTTATCCCAAAGATTGAAGGCCATCTAAGAAGCACGGACACGGGACACGGACACGACACGACACGACACGACACGGACACGCCGACACGGCATTTCTCAAAAAAGTAGGACACGGACACATTGGGACACGTTAATAATTATTAGGTTTTTTGACATAATGCCCCTTATACTATTTTGAGTTTTTCAATTTAGACCCTAAACTATTAGATTTATCAATTTACCCCTTATATTAATCGATTTTGCTTTAAGTTGGCCCCTCCGTCTGCTAGCCGTCCAAATCAAAAACGGAGATTCAAACGCCTTTCGAAATTTGTAACAGGCGACTAGACGTTGATGTCCCAATATAAAGGCAGCCTATATTAGGTTGAGATCGCTCCTCTCTGTTTAGGTATTTTGTCCGGCGACGAAGGGGAAACTGGATTGAACTGCAGGAATGGGCGAAGATTGGATTGAATCTCGTATATTTTAACATTTTTTTCCTACTTAGAATTTTAGTTTTTCCTTCTTCACCATCTGATGAGCTACTAAGACTCCTTAGGTCATCAGAATCATTACCTTCTCCAGTCTCTTCCTTTGATATTGCCTCAGTCTGACCTTCCCCTGTCCCCTGCTCATCCTCATTCCTAATCCCAACAAACTCAACTTCAGCATCAACCGCTGCCTCAAATAAGTCATCATCATCCTCAACACTGGAATCATTTGATAGTTGGTAACTACCATCGGTCCCATTCTCCGAATCAGTCCCTTCATCCAATGAGTACAAATCACTACTGGCAGAATTGACACAATATCCATCCACCACATCAACTTCACATTTAGAAGTAGAACACACTACATTTGACTGAACCTGGCTCTGTATATTAACATTCACACAATGTCCTTTGACATAAAGATCAATTACTCTACTGGAATCAACAAATAGGCCCATCTCCAGAGCATCAACATCTGAAATTACTTCCTTCCATACATGATCTTGCAACTTATACTGGAAGGATATAACTTCGTCCATTCCTACACCAAGTTGCTTTGCCATTGCAAATAATTCTAAGGCAGACATCTTATCTGAGTGGCAAAAATCAAAATGACATACCTTTCCACCATGATGCATTCGAATGGTATAATACCCATCCCCTTCTTCTGCAATATGAATGGATACAAAGCTTAAATATACAAATGAAAACATTACATGCAAAAACAGAAATGATGCTTACCATAAGGAAGAGAATCCAAACCAACCAGATCCTTGTAGGTTGATTCTCTATGTTCCCAATCCATTTCTTCGATTTCCCTCTTCCACAAAGCAAGGCGTTTCTTCAATTGTACTCCTCTAGCAGCATTTCTTCAATTTCCAGGCGGCAAAGCCTTGTTTCAGCCCTACTTCTGTTTTTCCTTCCTTCTTCAATATCCTTCCTTCTTCGTCGCCTTCCTTCTTCGATCGCCGTCCCTCGTCGTTTGCCCTCTTTCTTTCGTCACCCTCTTTCTCCGTCGCCTTCCTTTTTCTTCGTTCGCCCTTCTTCTTCGTCGCCTTCTTTTTTCAATCGCCGCCCCTCTTCGTTCGCCTTCCTTCTTCGTCGTCTTTCTCTTCACTCGCATTCCCTCTTAATCGCCCTCCTTCCTCAAAAGAAAAACCCTAGGGCTTTGGACACTCTCAGGCTACTGATAAACGGGACGTCAACGTCTAGTCGCCCGTTACAAATTTCGAAAGGCGTTTGACTCTCCATTTTTTTATTTGGACAGCTAGCAAACGGAAGGGCCAACTTAAAGCAAAATCAATTAATATAAGGGGTAAATTGATAAATCTAATAGTTTAGGGTTTAAATTGAAAAACTCAAAATAGTATAAGGGGCATTATGTCAAAAAACCTAATTATTAATAATAATAATAATAATAATATATCTAATCATATCCTAAAAGATACTATCATTTTAACTTTGTAATTAATTTAGCAATCAAATAAATAAAAAATTCAAGTACCACTGTACCAACTAACAAAATATCAAATTTTTTCTCTTTTCTTCTTCCCTTTTTTTCTTTCACGGGACGGACAAATGTTATTAGGGCAGCGGAAGGATGGCCCCTTTGCTTTTAAGTTATAACCTTTTACAAACAGCCCCTTTTTCTTTTCATTTTTTACTCTAATTTTATTATTTTTTTCCACTTAAAAGAGGCCAGCGTGTCCCCATCGTGTCCGGAACGTGTCCCCAGCGTGTCCGAAATATTAAAGATAAAAAATAATCAAGACACTCTTTTGGGCGTGTCCGACACGTGTCGGAGCGTGTCCGTGCCCGACACGTGTTGGACACCGACACTCTGGCTCCGGAGAAGTGTCCGTGCTTCCTAGAAGACCATCCAGCGGATTAAGAGGCCACTGCTAAGTAGATCGGTTGCCGATCCCAACATAGTTGCGACAAGGATTTGATGATGATGATGCTAAGTAGACCAGTTGTGTTTCTCCTTGTTCATGTTTTAGATAGGCTGCAATTGAAGACTTTTTTTCATTTATGTCAACAAACAATTAGGGTTGAATTCCTTGGCTGCACCAACTATGGGGGTGCGGGGAACAGTGATGGGGGAGTGTCCCTGTAAATTAGAAAGACATTCATGACACGAAGGCCCTAGCACTAATGATGAGTCGCTTCAAACCAGCATTTTCCACATTGAAAATGCCATCTCATTACTGATGATGACAATTGCGAGAATGTTGTTGCCAGAAGCGTTGTAGACAAATTAAAATTTCCATGTAGGAGACACCTACCCCTTAAAAGCTTTCATGATTCAAGGGAATGAGATAAACACGACTTCCAAATGTTTGGTTCCTTTCTCTGCCGGTTACTAGTACCGCGATCATGTTTGCCATGATTGTGCCATCTCTCATTGGGTTGGCCATAGGAATATGACCAAAGCATTATGCATGACAGGTACAAAAATAATTGCAATGTTGTGAAAAATAATGTGAATTGTGAAGGTGACATTGGGACCTGCACGGGAATATTCCCCTATATCTTGTATCCCGAATCCCAATAAAAATGATTCGTATCTATGTAATGAATACCATTTACATATGAATCTGAGGATTCAAGTGTAAATCTTATGATTCGATACTCATTGCATCGAATCCAACGATTCAAGCAATTCGACTGGGCAAGAATAGATAATACCAATAAGTTAATATTAATAATCTTTCACCCGTAAGAGATATACAACTCACATCACCTACTTTAAAAAGGTTATTTAGTAGTTAACGAAACCTCTTAAGAATTCTTGTGGGTTTGGAGAGGTTTTAGAAATGAATAAAAAACATGCATTTGAGTAAACATTCAACTGTACGTATGGGGCTTGTCTATATCTTTCTCTTTTTTTAATCTTCTTTTGGTTTTTTCCTTCCTAAACATATACCTTCAAGAGATATCGTATTGTGTAAGATTGATGGTTTAGATTTTCTTTTTTCTTTTTTATTATGATTTAAAGAAAATAAAAATAAATATATATATTGATACCTTAAACTTATTTAACTATTTACACATCATTTATTATATATTAATATATGTCATGATGCTCTTGATATGATTGTATGATAGACTAATTTGTCATTATATTTATACTGCTATGAAAGGGAAAAAGGATGGATTATGAACAATACTTTTTTTCCTTTTTCTTTTTTCTTTTCAATTACCAGAGGCAGGCACAGTATACGGCTTGATCTGCACTGATAGACGAACTGCCATTTCATCCCAATCATAAACACCATCGTAAGCATTAAAAAAGAGAAGGAAGAAAAACTAACTTACATGAATAAAAACATTGCCCGTGGTATTCTGAGCAATGCCTTCAATTAGAAGTTGAATGTTATCCAGTGGATACATGAGTGACATGACTTCCCCGCTAACATTTGCCTCAACAACAGTCATCTATTACAGAAAGTAAAACATCACCTATTAGAATGGAAGTTCTATGAACAAGGAATGCAATTCAACAGCCAAAATGTATGGGGGACATACTAGAAATTGGCATCAAATTGATCAAACATTGGAAGAGTGCATAACGATGTAACTCAAAGCATAATCATTTTTTAATAAGTTGGCAGAAAGGAGATTGGAAATCAGTATGTAACACGTTTTCCCAAATTCTTTACCATAAAATCTATATGCAGGAAATAAGCACTAATCAATTTGGGGCTAAGAAGGAAGAGATTCAATATCAAATGAGGTAAAATTCCATCCCGAACAATCAAGTGCATCACATTTTTCACATCAGTAGAAATCAGGGCTGATGAATTTGAGGCTAAAAGGACATATGGCATCCTGTAAGCTTATTTCCACCTTCAAATATGTTGAGAATGGATAGCCACATGTTCAGCAAAAATAGGCAAACCATGAAATGTCCAAATGCACACTAAAATACCCGAAATAAAAGTCATAAAGTTCCAACCACCAGCACCTAAACTTCATAAATAAAAAAAAATCAAAAACTCACCTGATTCAAGGTTAAAGTCCCCGTCTTATCGCTGCAAATTGTAGTAGCAGAGCCCATAGTTTCACAAGCTGAAAGCCTCCGTACCTGTAACCAACAACTGCTAAACCAATCAGAAAATGACACTGCAGAATCATTGGATTGAAAATTCAAGAGATATAGAAACATGCCAGGGCCTTGTCTGCCATCATCTTCCGCATCGAGTAAGCAAGGCTGGATCAGGAAAATAATACAGATACAAGCAGTAGTCTATGAGCACATTATGTATCTGACAGTTGACTGTGAGTTCAAATGTCTTTTATTAACCACATATGGATAGGGATCATGCATTAGGCAGAACTAGAACTACAATGCAGTGGCGCTGCATCATACTATGGTGCAGCGCCCTTCTTCAATGCATGGTGGGTCCCACCTTTTCCAAATCCAAGCCATTCATCAGATTTAACACCCACTATATTTGTTGCAACTAAGTTTTCAAACAAATTTTCAGTTGGCCACCCGTTAGATTGATCACACTTAGGGACTCCCTCCATTTTTATTCCAACAAAAGAAAAGAGAAGCAAGTTCCATCACGTGATCAAGTCAAATCCAATAGTGGGTATCTTACATATTTGAGTAATAATTTACAAGATCACTACATAGGGTGTTAGGGCTGATGACCGGCTTGGATTTTCAAAAGGTTGGCCCCATGATGCATCGAAGAAGGGCGCTGCACCATAGTATGATGCAGCGCCGCTGCACTGTAGTTCTGCCCCATGCATTAAGGCATTCTCTAATATTTCCACAGTTTGAAGATCCCACCTATCTGATATATGCCTTGCAAATTGACAATTACAGGCAATAGTCTAAATTTAACAATGGTGAATTCAAACGGTTAGGAAGTCCCATGGGAGAGATTTTTGGTGTCTAATATTGAAAATAGGGCCCATTGTATGAACAATTTTGATCACCAAAGTTGGAGCCCTGCATGCATAGTTGTAGGATCAAGCAAGTGGTTTAATCAAACAATCTATATTTTGGGTTAACATTGATAGAGTTGTGAAAACACAACACATACGTACGTCAAAGTCACTGCCAAAGGGAGCCCTTCAGGAATCGCAACAACTACAATTGTGACCTAAACAAAATCCCACTGTTATTTAGCCATCATGTTAGAAATGCCTCAGCATAATCAAGGACTCAAAAACACAATGGAAACAAAGAGAAACTGCTTCTAGAAGAGATCACAGACCGCAATAGTAATCATTTTAACAACATCATCAGCTATAGTACCACCACTTGTCTGCCCTGCTGTGTATTGAACAGTTCCATCCGACCTTCTTGTATGGCCTGTGAAGTATCTGAGCAAATATAGATTTTGCCTTAACAACTGGTACAACGCACGTGAAGTTGCATGCCTGACAAGAATACAACAATCAATCTCCAACTTACCTGACCAGAAGAACTAGAAGAACAAACCCAGCCACAGTAAGCCCAACTTTGCCAATGAAAGTTGCCACTCCATTTAGGCGTACCTATTTTGCCATATTCATAAATAGCCTATAAAGCAAGAAACAAATTACTATTGGATGCAGAAAATAGTGGAAACAAAGGAGAAACCTGAAGTGGAGTTTCTTCATTATTATCCTCCGAAATACTGGCCATTAGTAATCCCCATTCAGTATTTAGTCCAACACCAGTAACCTGGAGATAATTTTCAGAAGCAATCAATGGAATGGTGAATGGAAAAATAGCTGTTCATTAGTGTATAAGAAGGCAACATATTAATATTTTGATGAAAATCAAATCCAGAAATGAAATCATCGTCACCGTTAAAATTTAAACACCACCATCAAAGGTAAATAAAGAAGCATATCTTAAAAGATGGCTCCTGATAAACCATCAACAGAATTGACTCTGCTGATAAACTGATGAGTTGTAAAAAAAATTAATTTAAAAATCAAGAGATCTAAGGAGATGGAAAAGATGGAGGAAGAATAGAAGCTGAAATCAACCTGGTCATCCAGTTAGGAGTCTCCAAATCTCCAAGGACAATTACAATGATGCTAACCTGATCTCCAAGATAATTACAATGCTAATCTAATCACTAAAGATTAGAGTAGATAATAACAGGTATTTTACACCATAGGTATACAGAAAAACATGGTCCCTCAGGTCTTACACACTGAGCATTGGAGTACACAAAAGCAGCCAAGCACGCAGAGATCAATTAGCATGTTATGACACGTAACTGTGTATACTGTGTTAGGGTGTTTATCAAGATCATCTATCGATGTCCGCATTTCCCAAAGGCACGATTCTTACCAACATACTACCAACACCATCAGCCACCTTGCACCCAGATATTAAAAAAGGTGCATTTGGGTTCTTGTGAACCTGCAGTAAAGCAGATTGTCTAAGAAATAATGCTCTTAAGTTATCGGCCAAATTATAGAAAAGAAAGTAACAGCAGCTTACAATTTTGCTCTCCCCAGTCATACTAGACTCATCAATGGCAAGTGAGTGACCACTGATTAAAACACCATCAGCAGGAACCTAGACAAAAGCTTCATGAAGTAAACCAATAATGCAGAAAGTGCAAGTGTTCAAAGAATCAGTCAAAACACTACTTAATATGACGCACTTGATCACCAATTTTGAGACATACAACATCACCAACAACGACATCAAAGATAGAAGTCTCATTTGGTCTGTTACTTCTTTTAACCTGCACATCACACATAGCATGTATGCTTAAAGAGCTGAGATTGGTAAAACACAAACAAAAAATATCAAGGAAAGCATTCTCCTCTTGTTAGCAGCACACGCACCTCTACACGTATATTATGCTTCTCCTCATTCAAGCTTTGAAATTGAAGTGCTTGTTTGTAATCACTAATAGCTAAAGAACAAAATAAAATAGCAACAGAGACCATTAGTATATTAAAGACCATGAGAATTTCAATCGAACAAGAGGCAGTTGGTAAAGAAAACTCATCCCCATAATGGTTTCAGTAAGTAGGAACCATATTCTAATGAAGGGTATTTGTTATTCTTATACAATACACAATCTTTCAGTTAATAAACAGTAAACCAATAAACAAAGAATGCATATTTACTCAAAGGCTTGATGCAGTATGAAGATGGCAATGCTGGGACTGCATAAAATCTATCATATCCTTGTACAGGGAGGGACGGCTCAGTATTATATTAATGATTACAAAGTACAATTAGTTGAAAGAGAGGATATAAACAAGGGTAATCTGGGAACAAGTAATTTACAAGTAGTTATCCAGAGGGACTCGGTTTTGTGGATATTTCATGCTTCCATAGGTGTACCAAAATCGATACTCTACCACTCCGCCTCAAATTGATGCGGATTATCAAGAAGCATCAATTTGGACACCAAGAAATTATGGCAATCACGAGACATGGCTTAAGTAAACAGATCAGCAAGTTGTTGCTCAGATGGGACATTTGGGATTGTAATGATGCCAACTTCAAAGTGCTCACAAATGAAATGATGATAAACTTCGATGTGTCGTCCATTCATGAAATTGTGGATTCACGGCGAGGCTTCTAGTACTTTTGTAGTCTGCATATACAGGAGTCGGTGCTGAGATACACACATGAAACGTCCACAAAACTCAGTCCCTCTGGATAACCGCTTGTAAATTATTTGTTCCCAGATTGCCCTTGTATATATCCTCTCTTTAAACCCTTTTAGGGGGTATTCATGCAATTGTACCTTGTAAACATTAATATAAATACAGGGCCCACCCTTAAAGAGAGTATTCATCAGAGTTTATGCAATCCTAACATTGTCATAGTATCAAAGCCATTACGTAATTGCGTTTAGGGTACCAACATACTGTAACTCTTGATCCTCTTCATCACACTGCCCCTCTCGGTTTCTTCCTGCTTCGAGTACAACCTAACAGGTTTTCTAACGAGTAAAACCCGCTTCAAAGCTTTTGCGATCACCAACAATCATCGCATCATATATACAAAACAAACCCCCCCAATTTTAGTGTTTTTCACCATCGTCTCCTCTAATTTCGCGGTTAGTGATTTCTCAATTTTTCCCTCAACGGCCTTGGATTTGCACGTCTTTTAGTGTTCCAGCTTGCACGGTCTTGGAGTTCCTCGATCAGATTAGATTCGGATCACACCTTGCTGCTTCACTCCAAAAGGGTTTTGACTTGAAGGTAGTCTCTTCTTTGTCGGCATCAAGAAGACATCAAATTGACAGCAACGTGTCCTTGGACACTAGAGTTTCGTCCCTCTTAGCCTCTTGGTATCCCGGTTGTGGCAAGAGATTCTCTTCTTCATTCCTCTTCCATCTGATCATCTTCATCTTCTTCCAAATCGTCTTCTAGAGAGGCTCTGATCAACATCTTCTTATTCTAATTCGGCTCTTTGCATCTTCATTCTCACTACTCGTCTAGGGTTTTCAACAAAATCTCAGCGTCCTTAGTGCTCCTCCTAATGCTTTCTCAGCCGACCTAAGGTACCTTTGCTGCTTGGGAATTTTCTGACTCATGATTGAGAGCATCCTCCCTACTTAGTTGGTCATCTTTCTGAGGAGTATACCCAGGAGTTGGAAGGAGCACTCTAGAGGTTAGGTTTTGAGTTCACTAGATACTGCTTGCGAGTATTGGAGATCGCAGTTGAGTTTCATCAACCTGGCGGGCAACCTTGTTTACTTGACCATTACTCAACCAGACATCTCCTATGTTGTTAATCAGGTAAGCCAATTTATGATTGCACCACGCCATCTCCATCTTGAAGCATCCGAATGTATCATTCGGTATTTACTTGGTAGTTGGTACTAATGAAGACTATATTTTCCAGTTGGATCTCGTCTTCATCTCAAAGGTTCTATGATGCTGACTAGGCAAGCTTTCCAATACTCGCCGCTCTACTACTGGGTGGTGTATATACCTTGGAAACACATTTGTCTTGTGGAAATGTAAGAACCATAAATGTGTTCTGAAATCTTCTACAGAAGCGGAATATTGAGCTATGTCTGGCTTGTTCTGGGATTATTTGGCTACAATGGGTTCTATCTGAATTGGGATTTCCTTAAGAACATCCTCCCCTCTTCATGTTGACAATACACTGTCAGAATTACAGAAATTTTCACGAAAGGACCAAGCACATTGAGGCCGGCCTTCACTCCAACTGAGAAGCTATGACGATCACACTATTAATCTCCCTCACATCTTCGCAAAGGCCTTGACAAGGAATCATCATCAATTCCTCATGGACAAATTACTGCCTATGGTGGGGGCCTAGGGGACTACCAACTCATTGTAATGATTATGTTCGACTTTTGATTGATTTAATTACCCATGTTTATGGGATCTTGATTGTAATCACCCCTAATCAAGGGGAAACATTTGTTGTATTCTTCCCATATAGGATACAAGCGAATCTACAAGAAGAGGGATCCTCCACACGAGTCGACACCCAATTTTCCAACAATCTTAATTTCAGTATTGTGCTTCTTTGTTATGTCAAATAGTAGTAGGTAAAAAAGTTGATCCTGTTTTCTAAAGAATTGCCTTGTTCTCGATATTCAGTATGATGCACAAGAAAAAACATGCTTCCAATCAAAAAAAGAAAAAACAAAGAATAACTTTTCATTTTGTTATTATGTATAGTGGCATTCCTATAGTATTTACTTAATTCCCGTGCACTTGCACCATTCTCAAAACACTATTCATCTACTAACTCCCATAAACATTTTTATTATTATCATATAGTTACCAAAAACTACTATTTTATATTTTCAAATGTCAATATATTTATATCGACACAACTGTATAAAGCATTGTAAACGCTAAAAAAAACATTATAGACCAACAAAAGGCCCAAGACTTGTTGTCAAGTGCAGCTCCATCTGATATAAATTGAGGATTGATTCATCAATATAACTTCAAATTAGACAATAATAGACCATTGCGATTGAATCGAGCAGATTCTTCCAACGGTATATAAAATGAAGAAGTCCAACATTCAGATCGAAAGATAAGACCTCTAAAAAGCTAAAGGGTCGAAAGAGTGAAGGGTCAGAAAATTAGAATAGTGTTTTCTTCCGGCTCTACTCTTCCTATGCAAACAAGATGAACTTGATATCAAAATCTACATTTCAAGAGCTTTTGGACGGCATATGGACCGCAAAAATCTAACAGGCGGATGAAGAGATACATCATTCAAAAGTTGACGAATGGACAAAAGAGTGTAAAGAAATAGGTCAGCAAGTCAGCTCGACCTAATGGGTCAGCCCACAACCCATGTATTGGGTTAGCCCACAAGTCAACATTGTATGAGTTGTCAATAGATATTAGATAGATATTAGTTTCCTTAACAATACGTATACTCATGTAATTAGATCCACTAATCTAGGCTACTGTGTTATATATGGATCCATCGTCAATACAAGGATACACAATTCTCTTGCAACTCTTGTATGCTTCCGTGATCTCTCTTGTATGCTTATGGTTTTGTTCAAGGATCTCTAACAAAGAGGACCCTCTCCAAGCATTAGAAGGGGTGTCAAAAACCCCTCTCCCCTTTCTCCGTAGAAAAATGGGGGAGGCTTCAGCTCTAGTGTGGGTAGTTGGTACTAAGACATTGCTCCTAAATTCTAAACTAGTTTCTTGGTTTTCAATGTGACAATTTAGTCTACCAGACATCCAAACTCCAAGGCTTCTTCACCAGTCTCTTGATTTTCTAGGTGACTTTTTTGTAACAATCCAGGCCCATTGTCCACATGATCTTGCCCGCTTTGCCTCATGGGATTTCAACCCAATATTACCACATGGTTTTAGAAAGCCTCATGTGGAGTTAACACATATATACCCAAGATCAGGACTAGCGTATGTTTCCAATGTGGGACTTGTGCACCACTGCATACCCAGTCCTTTTAGAGTTTCCCCACCCTCACTCTAGGTGGATGCTCGCCAGACCCAACACCCTTCTACAGGGGGGCCACAGGCATGACATACTCCCCCACCGGAAAACAGAGCTGTTATCAGCTCTAATACCATCTGTAATGACCCAAGACCATTGTCCACATGATATTGTCCGTTTTGGCTCATGGGTTTTCAACCCAATCTTACCGCACGGTTTTAAAAGGCCTCATGTCGAGTTAACACATATATACCCAAGATCAGGACTAGCGTATATTTCCAATGTAAGACTTATGCACCACTGCATACCCAGTCCTTTAGAGTTTCCCCGCCTTCTCACTCTAGGTGGATGCTAGCCGGACCTAACGCCCTTCCACAGGGGGTGCCACAGGTGTAACATTTTTAGTCTCCCAGAAATCCAAACCCAAAGATTTTGAGATTTTGACGAGGAATTGAGTCATTTTGATCCAAATGACCTGAAACTCAGCCATATTCGTGAGTTTTGCATGAGACATCGGCAACCATTAAATTGACCGAAAGTCTAGGACCTAACTAAGGAACTCTAGTTTTTCTTGAATTTAAGTTTGTAAAAGAAGGCAAAAAAATTGTAATAGCCATATCCAATATCAATAAAATTCATAAATTTGCCTTGTGCAATTGTTTGTCTTGCTTGGAACTCCACTTTCTCTCCTTTTGTGTTGTTTGTATTAGTTGCTATACCTCTCTTTGAAATTACGATGTTGCGACTCCAAATACCATTCCTTGCATGTTTTCACCTATCAACAGGAACAGGCATCTTGGAATTGCATGTTAGAGCCCTCATATGTCCAATCTCACACTCATATCTGTCTCCAAATTATGTAGCATAGTGTTGGGTCTATGTCCCGTATTTCGGGTTAACCAGATTGGCCCATTAGGTTAGCCAAGGACCAGGCTTTGGGTCAGGGTATTTTGGTAACTGTACCAAGGCTTTTTTTGGCAGGAGAAAGATAGTGTCTTATATATATATATATATATATATGTGTGTGTGTGTGTGTGTGTGTGTGTGATGTAACATGTAAACCGAGACCTAAAAGTGAGAAGAGATAGTGAGTTCTCTTGGTCGTGGACGTAGGCACATTACTAAACCATGTAAATCCTCATGTGTGATTGACTCTCTTCTTGTGTCTCAGTGTGTGGCTTGTTTATTAATTGTATTCATGCTTTCGCACGCACACGCACAACACATAGTAATATCAATCACAACTCATAATGCATCTAAATGAAATACAAAATCATATTAAAAAACATAATTGAAATAAAATCCATCCTTAAATGATTTCAAAAGTAACCCTGCTTTCAAAAAGAAAATTGTTTGCAAATTGCAACATGCAAGCGAAGGAAATCCATTACCAACAAACTTGTTAAAGGCTAGTAATATCTAGGCTCATACCTGTAACTACAACAACAAGTATGACAGCAAAGGCAATGCTCCCTCCATCATACCATCCTGCTTTAATGCCCTGAAACAAATATGGAAGGTTGAAGACTCAAAACCTTAGTCACAACCAAGACTATATGAAAATGGGCAATAAAATGAAAAATATTCACCACAAAAACTTAAAAGAATGAGAACCAATATACAGAAAAAAAAAAACACATAAAAAATTTTAAATAAAAACAAGAAGAAGGCAACAGAAGAAAACGGTACATATGACCAAGGTTGCAATAGCACCACACATTAATAAATTTCTATAATGTTTACATGATAGACAATGACTATAACTGATTTGACTTAACAGATATAAAGAATGAAAAGGACCATAGTTCATATAGTAGCATTTAGAAGCATTGGTTGATTGGGTACATATAATAGGTACTTGGCATTTTGTTCAGTTGGAACTTGGAAGATGCAGACCTTGCACCATCAAAAGCAACCTACTCTTTTGAGTTGTGGTTGACAGGGGAAAGCACTTACGCATGATGCTAGCAATATGTTCTGAAGCTCTGCAAATCAATGAAGTTCACTACATTCCCATTGTAACAAGCCTATAGATGTATTGACTACACAAAAACTTGTGAATGTCAACCCATCTAACACAGAGAACTTGAAGCTTTAAATTTTTTAAGTGACTCATGCACATGTAATGCCTGTCAAGTGAACTTCGTTCTATATAAGATGGCACTTGACTGGGAAAATATTCCTTTCAGATGTCATTGTTCCTTTCTGAATGATTTAATATGTCAAGCACATGACTATCAAGAAACCTCCCCTTTCTTATTTGAAAAGATTGTGAAACTTATTTGTCAAAAATCTAAAAGTATAGATACAACAAATAAAATGGGGCCTAATAAGACAACAGGATTACACATTAAACTGATAGTCTCTAAAACATCGTAGTTCTGCTAGCCGATCAGCATTATTATTTCCTGCTTGCAAAATACGAGATCGGACACTGTCAGAGAATACGTCCAATTGCTTCATACAATCTGAAATATACCAAGGATAAGCAAATCCGCTGGACGACCACACTGTAACACAAAGTGAAATGCCTTTTAAAGTTGCACCTATAACCAGCTCATTTGAATCCATACCGAACATCAGGCCACAATAATTTTGCAGAAGATTTCCCTCCTAATATTCATTAATACCGCACTCCAATTCATTAGTACCCCATGCAGCTCAACAAAAAGAAACTACCAAATCAAAAACAATAATAGTTGCATATGCCCACGTTTCCATGAGAAAGCAACCAGTTTGCAAATTAATCACTCCCCTCATTGGTTTTATTAGAATAATAATATATAAAGCATACCTAGTTTATTATTCTAGCACAAATAATACAAGATAAACCCTTTTTTTTTCTCAATGCTGATCACGGTGTTAAGTCAACTGCAAGCACATGAATATTTTATTATAGCAGCCAGCTCAATAATGGACCTGCCTGATAGATCATCTGACACCTATGATCTTTCACATGCAAACCAAG
Source organism: Litsea cubeba (assembly GCA_012931725.1). Taxonomy (NCBI): domain Eukaryota; kingdom Viridiplantae; phylum Streptophyta; class Magnoliopsida; order Laurales; family Lauraceae; genus Litsea; species Litsea cubeba. Next base: position 14,625,005 of record CM022945.1, read on the forward strand.
GACTAAAAAAACATGAATGCCAAAGTGAAAAACTGAGAACCCAAGATGTTTAGAGAGTGGGGTATATTATTGCATTATAATATTTTGGGATGGTAACCAAGCTACGATAATATATATAGGAAAATATTCATGTGCATCCATCCCTCACCATAGGATGAGGGACACATAGTGGGGCAACATAGTGAGGCTGACTTTATGATCCATCCGAACCCTCCACACACACGGGACCCCCTGAATTGCACTTGAACCATGAAGTTTCACTGATCTGAATGGACTGGATCGTTGGGTCAAGGTCAAGTTTTTCAGTAAATATAAAGTCGTTAAACGTGTGGGCCATGGATGAAGGGGTTAGAGGCATGTGATTGACCCCAAACTTAATATTTGAGCCTGTCCAAAATGTCTCTTTCCGTCCCCCCAGTGGGCCCTAAGTGGGCCCCATCAAATTGTCCCTCACCATAATACGGTGAGTTGTGGATGCATATGAATATTGAGTGCTTTAGGCTATTTGGAAAAGTCTATTTTCCCTCTCTGATTGAATCAGAATTAAGATCATTTTCCTCTTTTTCAAAAAGTAACAAAAGGTAAGAGAATCCAATAAGACATCAATGTCTCAAGCAATCAGACAACTTGTAGTTTTTTCTCTTCTTCTTCTACTTTTTTTTTAGAAGTTTGCCCAAATAACTTTCACTTTATCACAAGTTTGCATGTACTACTTTTATTATATGACAACTTTGCCATATAATTTTCACTATATGACAAGTTTGTTATTCAATTGAATCAAACATTCTACGCGTAATATCAAAATGGTCTACTTGCAAAATTCTCTAATTGAAACAGCTCTATTTCAACTAGAACTAATCAAATCAGCTCTATTTCAAACATATCAGAGTTTCCACACAGGCCCTTCCTGATATGTAGTTACAAATCCACGGATTTACATGGTCGCAGCTATGCAGCTTAAATCCAACATGTACAAGAATACTCTAGTGAAAATGGAACCCCAGAAAAGAAACCAAAAATTGACACCATAAACCATGGAATCATAAAAATGAATACAAACAGTGAAAATGTAAACTAAATGATAACATGAATTTCTTCATCGTAGAATGACAGACCACGGCATAGAATAACGCATTGGGCCCATCTGTCGGAATGGAATTGAATTCCTAAGAATTCATGATAAAACAGAATCTGAGAAAGGATCATTAAAAAGGCAAGGGGTGAAGGATATAAGGTGGAGATGTAGACAAGCCCTCACTTCGCTAGGATTTCGTTTGATAGGGTGATGGCTGGGTATTCATTTTCCATCTCCCCTTAATTCATTTTCTAGTAAAGTGGAGATAATTTGATGGCCATTTATGGCTCTTCAATTTTAGCCGCTTTTAGGAATACATTTCTTACAATTCCTAGGAATTCAATTCCATGCAAACAAAAAGGCACATAGTGATAATATGAATCATTGCACAGGGAAGTATATCAAAACACAATATCAATCAAAACTTAAGAAATAAATTCTGCTAACTGGCTAAAGCATGATAGCCCAACATCACCTCTGTTTTTATGCCCAATGCCAGCGATGCCATTGCAGCTACTATCAGAATCATTAGGGTTAAGTCCTTAAAAGCATCCACGACGAAGGCCTACATAAATGAACAAATGCTTGATATATAAAACTTCTACTGTTGAAGATAACAATGAAATCAAAAATTATTGAAGCTCAATGGTGTTCCAAAATGTACCAAGAAGTTCCTCCCTTTCCTTCTAGGATATGTGTTTGCTCCAAAAATATTTCTCCGATGGACTAATTCTGCATCATCTCCACCAATCCCCATCTCTAGATTTGTTTTTAATAGAGTTGCTAGACCTTTAAGCTGATACAATGATACAATAAATAAAGTAATGGTAAAGAAAAGATGATTGAGATATAGACGATGCAGAAATTGAGCTGTGAGATGGGAACTTGCCCCTCCATATCCTTGTAGAGCAGAAAAATCACGGTCCCTGGTCATTGAAGAGAGTTGCTCTCGTCCAATCCCATAACCACCATGAGGGGTTCTAGGTAGTCCTCCTGAATTACATAGTGATAAAATGTAGAAGACACGCATGAACATACAAAAGATGAGCAATATATAACTTTGTTGATATTACAAGGGAGAAGATAGTATAGCATACAGAAGCTCAATATAGCAGTACAGCCAACCATCTTGAACACTACCTTTTTTTCTGAACGCTACCTTTTTCTCTGAGTGGTTTAGGCAATGCCTCATGAACTACTACTATATAAATTCCTAATGACATGCAGTAATTTGACCCATCTGGCTACATTTCACTAGAAAGGGAATTAACCTAAAGACCATTAGTACAATATATATATGAGCTACAGCAGTACAAGAAATATCCACTCAAATGAGCCATGAATCTTTCACTTGAACCAAAAACAATGATTTCAAATGAACAAAAAGTTTATACAATACTTTTTGATAACCAAGTTTATACATTACTTCAGTATGAATTTATGGAAGATTCCATTCTATGAAAAGAAGGTGAATATAGAGGATAAAGAAAATAAACTTCAAGGAATTACTCATGTTCCCTGATCATTAGAGAGAGAGAGGGGGACAGAGAGAAGAAAGGGGGGAGGGAGGGAGAGGATAATTCTAGATCATCATCAGTGAAAATTTTAGGAGGTATGCATGTTATATGACACGTACATAACTTTTGTGAATACCCACAATCACATGTAAGGGAAATGTGACTGAGAAAACAACAAAACATCAAGGACAAATGAAAAAACTGTTATATATTAGTACAGAAAAACATGGGCATCACCAAGTCATAGATGCCTAGATAACACATTTATAACAGTCGGAAAGTAAATATAGGAAGCAAGAGAAAGCCCAGAGTCAGCAAACAGTCTTCTTGCAACAATTCCTTCAAATTCAACACCAATTGGATTCCTATGATGTAGTCACCAAAGAAGGAGGTTGGATCAGCACCAATCTCACAAAATCATAAGAGGAACAGTTGCAGGAGACAGAGGGAGTGGGAGTATATATTCTTATGTACGTTATTTTACAACATGCCACAAAACAGGAATATGCTTCATAAGGACCCCTTCTTACAGTAACATTTAAAGCTATTATCATATTAAACAAGAATATACATGCAGAAACAAAAAGGGAAAAATTCAGAGCCATACAGTAAGGATATTTTATCACAACAATTCTAGCTTTGAGCAATAAATTTATAATATCCACTGGATAGCAAAAGAATTTAAAAGGTACCATCAGGCGTCCTTCCTCCGGCCTCCCTGAAGAGAATAGCTGCCTGATACAATAAGGATATTAAGTCAAAATGCAAGGTAAATGATACTGGTGACATAAATCTCATACTTATTTTGGGTGAACCTTACCCGTATGACTTGAGCATGAGCCCGAATCTTCCTCCTCATTTCCTCTTTCTTTTTTTCCTCTTTCAAGTCCAAGGTATACCGAAACCGACGAGCAGCATTTAGTGCGAGTGTTGCTTGCTAGGGAAAAAAATAAATTTATTCAATTAAAAAGAAGGAAAAAAAATATTAAAGACAATGTAAATGGTTTGCTTTAATTATGCATTGTTTTTCATATCATATCCTAGGAAGATAAAAGGATGGTGTGTATAATCCTCTAAAGCAACATTTTCTCCAAAGACAAGCACATAGAACCACAAGGCCACACACCAATTATAATATACTAAAGATAAGGGTTTTAGTGGATGAGACGAGAGAATGAGTGAATGCTAAACTAGAATTGTGGCGGAAAACATTAGAGACAAAAGGGTTTAGGCTAAGTCGATGCAAAACGAAATATATGGAATGCAAGGTTAGTCAAAGTAGGACACCTGGTAGCATAGAAGTAAGTTTGGGCACACAAAAGATTGTAGAGAAAGAAAACTTTAGGTACCTTGGAGCTATGGTGCAACAAGATGGAGGGATTGATACTGATGTAAGTCATAGGATTCAGGCCGGGTGAACCAAATGGAGGAGTGCTTCTGGGGTCTTGTGTGATCGGAAAGTCCCCCTCAAGGTTAAAGGAAAGTATTATAAGGTGGTGGTGCGACCAGCGTTGTTATATGGATCAGAGTGTTGGGCAGTAAAGCATAATCATGTCAAGAAGATGGAAGTTGCGGATATGAGAATGCTAAGATGGATGTGCGGGATCACAAGGAGAGATAGGATTAGGAATGAGGAGATTAGGGGCAAAGTAGGAATAGCACCGATTGGAGATAAAATGAGAGAAAATCGACTGAGATGGTTCGGCCATGTTAGAAGGCGTCCAACGGAGGCACCTATTAAAAGGTGTGAAAGCATAGAGATTGCTAGGAGTAGGAGAATGAGACCCAAGAGAAGTTGGAAAGAAACTATTAAACATGACCTTGCCTACATGGATCTAACGGAGGACATAGCCCTAAACAGATTTGATTGGCGTCGTCAAATCCATATAGCCGACCCCACCTAGTGGGAAAAGGCTTGGTTTGGTTTGGTTTGGTGGTAAAGATAAGGGTTTTGGGTTCAATTTTGACTAGATTTTTTTCAAATTTTGACTTATTTTATTGAGCATTTGTAGAAAAGCTAAAATTTTATAGGTCAAGAGATTTGAACTCATGACCTCTTGCCTTTTTAAATAACTAACCTAACCATCTAACCATTACACCAGTCAATACTTAGGTGCACTTATTTATTAGAAAATATCAAAACTAATTAGATGGAGCGTGGACCCTAGCCGCATGGGTCATGCCAGTGCTTAGCATGGGTTATTGTGCTAGTATAGGATTATTGATAACTAAGATTTGGATCTATTAGCATAAATCAAAGCAGGTAGGTGATGGAAGCAGTACTAGGTTGGCACTTGGCAGTAGACAAATTTTCAATTCATTGTAGACAAGATCCCTAAGACCTAGGCATGGACTTAACTTTGGATCTACTCAATCAGATCAAATAGGATCCAAGTCTATTTGAGGGCCCAACTGGATTCTTAATAACTGACAAACAAGACAAACAAGAACAATGAGCAACCATGTCCCAGATGTTCAGTGTATTAGAACAGTTAAACATGCATAGCATTTTTAAACGGTTACCTCAGGGAAAAAAGTAACCATTAAATAGATGATGAAACTACTCAATGGAGTAGGATTTTAATATACACTCCATTTCTTGAGCTGGTTGGTGATGCTTGTGGGCAGACGAATACAGAAGGGATTCATTCCCTTGTCACCAATAACTGATGATTACGTTGCTTAAAAAAGTTTGTTTTTTTCTTGAAGCTTAGAAAGTAATTGTTTGTTCAATAGCACTTGACAGGGAATTTAATCAAACCTAACATAGGAAGTCATAAAGTAACCCCAATTGATGGTTGAATATTTTAGGTACTTGTATGCCAAGTGGTTTATGCTTTCATTAGGCATTAGATAAATTATTGCGAAGTTTATTCCTTCCACCAACGATTACATACCTTCCAATCAATGTGCTACGGCCTACTGGCTCTTGTCAAGCTCAGGGTTGGATTTGTCTCTCCACGAGACATGGAAACCACTTATGTTATGTGGCATCTACATTTCACGCATTCCACATTGTTCCCGTAAAAATACCCCTAATGAATGTCGACTTGGTTCTACTTAGACTGCATCTCAGCATAAACCTCCCGCATATTGCAAAGTTTCTTCCTTCTGCCAAATATCACAATAGTGAAATATCCGGCACATACATTGTTCCACTTAGGCTGCATTTGTGCATAATTAGGAACATTCTGAATAATCTGCATTTTGCCAAATATTACACCATTGAAATATTCTTATGGGCAGGCATGTGGTCTATGCTGCATAGGGCATAAGTCTGAATCTTGCAAACTCACCACCACCTTTCAAGCAACTAACATCAAAAGAATATGAACTACTAGTAACTTGACTGCTTTCTCATTCAAACTAGCCACCACGTGTATGGTAAAAAAAGAACAATCATAGCAAAAACATTACAAAATGCAACAAAAGAACACCACCCAACGTGCAATAAACAACAATTTTCCACACAGAAATCTCACAATTCGAACCTACAGCGGATCCCTAGTGTCTCCCACAACACTTCTAATGAGTGGAACTCCTGTGGGACCAACCACCCGCTGAAAATCCGAGCTGCTCAAAATCAATGTAATTCCCACACACAGAATGTACTCAAATCTCACCCCAATAGGAGTTGACCCACATTGAAATTGAGCATATGTATGATTAGAAAACTGACTAATGCATTCATTTAAGGTCCGGTTGGGATTTGGGATGGGACACTCCTATTTCGATAGATAAGAGAGGACATTCATTTTAAGCGGCTTGGAATTCACATCACAAAACAAGTTTAGGTATTTGAAAACAGCTGCATTGCCAACGTACCCTCCATTTCCGGAGCTTTTCGAGCGAGGCGTTCTTCGAGGGGATGATGAAGGCGTCATTCGATTCCATTCGAAGTAACTCCACTTCTCCTTTCTTCGTAGAGCATTTCACCTCTTCACATCCCTCCTCTATACTTATAATAATATCTTCCTTGTGCACGAGGCGGTGGTAAGGCGAGGAGCCCGACAACGACGACGTAGACGTCGTCGAAGCCGCAATATCTTTCGATGACGACGACGAAGATGAAGAAGAAGAGATCATGGCTCTTCTCTTTTACTTCTTACTTCTCTTCCCTGCTGCAAATTAGTAGCAAGTCATCAATAAAAGAGGAAAAATGAAGCCGGATTTGTAAATTCAACCGCGGTTTTAGGGTTTCTCCTTTTGGATAAAACCCCGCCCAGCGTTTTGATTGTATGCGTTTTTGGGTCTTACCTTAGCTGTATGTGGCGGAAGTAGTAGCGTCAGATGCTATCGTAAGAGGAGGCGAGAGAGTTTCGACTTTCAAGGCCATGAGTGAGTGAGTGATAGAGAGGAAGAGTATTAGCTTTTAGGAAAGATGATAGAGAGAAGGAAAGAATCGCTGTTGCCTCTTTATCAAGCGAAGAAGGAGATGCTCTCTCGACAAAGGAAAGAACGAGAGCAGGCAGGCGTAGTGCAGGGAAGTTTCCTTGCTCCTTCTCGTGTGTTGAGTGTTGACGAGTGTGTAGCATAACTGATTGAAATTGACTACGGACGATGGTCTTTCTTTTTTCACAAACGAGTCTCTCTTTATTTCTTTATTTATTTTTTAAAATATTTCAAATCATTCTTTAAGTTTTTTTCTTATTTTAAAGAAGGATAAGTTTCCAAAAAACTTTGAATTAGTAACTTGGTTTTTTTTTTTTTTTTTTTTTTGAAGTTTTCAACCAACCAAGGACATCTAGGCATTTAAAGGTGTTTTCGGATGACTTTTTTCTCACTTTTTAAAAATACCTAAATTACATTTTATTTAAATTCAATTCGTTATACCAATACATGCAACGGATCATCGTGGGAATACAAGTTGTCTTCAATTACTGTGAGAACGTCGGTGAAGAAAATAAGAAAAATGTAGAGGAAACAAATGAATATTTTATTTTTTCAATGAAAGATAGTATAGGTAGTTTTAAGATTTCAAATATATAAGTCATTAGAAAAATAGTTTTAAATGGACGATTGTCTTTAATTCAAAGTTTTTTAGAATTTCAGGGACTAATTTGAGATTTTTTAAAATTTATATCTTTCTTTGAAATAATATAAAAACTTATGACCTTGTTTAAAGATTTTCCTTTTTATTATTATCTTTTTGCATGAGAGGGGTTGGTACGGATGAGCTTGGACCCTCTGCCCAAGGCAGCTATTACACTGCAACCGTCCTACACCTATCATGGGGGCATATAGGGATAATCCCGAATGTTAAAAATGAATACCATTCCCACTCTCCCTACTGGTATTTTCTCAAGTTTTACGCTCAAATGGAATGGGTCGCATTATCTGGTTGATGATCACCATTATTTGTTAATTACGTACATTTTCATCTCGGATCTCAATTGGACGGAGGGCCTCGCTCCTATTTAATTAAAACTTGTGGATATGTCAATGTATTTGGTGATATTCATTTTGAACCGTGCAGATTCTTTATATGTGCACATCTAGTATGGAGTTTTAGACATTTGTTGCAATGTTTGGTGTAATAGTTGTCGTTTGAGTGTCTCCCTCACACTTTCCTAAGAGAATACGTTTGGAGCTACAAAATGGGCCAGCCTATTTGGACTCCGAGCCATTTAAAATGATCAACTTTTTTATTTATTTGGATGATCTCAAATTTCACCCTAATAAGAGTTGGTCTGGTTGTAAAATTGAGAATATTATTGAAAATATAATTGATACAAACTCTTATATATTATTAAATTTAATTAATACAATTTATATATTACTAATTTATCCATAGTTATATAGATTTCTTATTCATATGATATTCTCAATCCTACAATGGATCAATTTGTATTGAGATAAAATTTGAGGATATCTAATAAACATAAAAGGTGATTATTTTGAGGGACCGAGCTTCAAACTTCTGCGTGCAAGAAGTGTGAGTGAGTTTGAAGTTTGAACTCAGTATGATAATGTGATGGGACCAAAGTTTGGTCCAATCCAAGTCGTTCTTTCGCTAGTATTAAAATGCGAAAACTAACACTGGACCCAAATATTTTATTGTTCTTTTTTATGCTGGTGGAAGCCTTTGTCAGGCGATCACCATATTAAAAAAATTCGGAGGGAGCCATATGTGGGAAAAAAATACATGAGATTTTCAAAAAATTTGAAGAGCCATTGCTAGCTTGCCTTTCAAAAATTTTGAAGAGCCATTGCTAGCTTGCCTTTTTGTTCTTCGCCCACATCCATGACTCAATTAATTGATTAAGTCCATGATGTTAAAAATTATTCTAATCAAAGTGGTAATATACTTGCATCTGTGTTATGATGAAATTCATTGCAATCGAAGTTTAACCCACTTTAAATTGATCACCCATAAACACATAAGCATCATTTGCCTTTTGTTTTAGCATTTCTTAATCACATGTTTTACTCATTGACAATCTACTTGAAGTAAAATTTGCAGCAATATTTCAATATACAAATTGGGTGGAGTTTTGAAAGGTTAAGGGCCCATTAATTTATATGGAATTGATGAGTACTGAGGAGAAAAAGATACAAAGTAGCAATTTAGATGCAACTCTCACTTTTCTAAAATTTGAGTTACTAATTAGGTAGAGTCAATACAGCTTAGAGATAATTTGACAGCTATTTTTCAAGATTCTTATACATTTCTCCATTCTAACCATTTTTAGAAATAAATGCTTAATAATTCTTAGAGCCCTGCTACATGGACTAATCCATGGACCGATCCATGGACTAACTCCATGGTTTTGAGGGGAAAATCAGACATCAGGTGATTTCCCCCCCAAAGCCATGGGGTCTGTCCATGTAGACTTTTTATAATTCTTATGCATTTAATTACATGAAAAAAAAAATGGGGGCTTATGATTGTGACCTAAACGTATAAAGGTATTGGAAAATAAAAAAAACTCGAAATAGATAATTTTACAGCCTTCAGTTTGGAAAGAGAAATTTCTGCTCTACATTTATTGTAAATTTGATTTTCTTGTCCTACATCTTGTATGGGCCATGATTTCAATACTTCTTGGCATGTTTGAAAGTGGAGTAACGACAACGATGATCGATTAATCACCAGCAACAACACGTGAAAAACATGTATCAAAACAGTCGAGTGGAACATGTGGACCCCATAATGTTACCTGATAAATAAATTAAAGTTGATCAACCACTTACGTAAACATACCATCATCCAACGTCATCACTGGATTTGCAAAGCCAGGGGGCACGGGCACCACCCTGAAGTTATGACTTGGAGAAATATTGACTTAGAAAGGCACAGAACTTGGCATTTTAAGTCACTTATTAAAAGGTAATAAGGTAAAGTCGGTATTAAAAATGCCCATACAAGTTCTGTGCCGTGTAGCACCACTCTATTAAAAATTCAAGCTGTCCAAAATAAAGTCGGTATTAAAATAATATGTATAAAAAAAAATTTACATAAATAGGAGTTTTTTTTTAGGGTTTCTAATCTTTTGGACTGGACTAATCCCTCCGGTCCAGAGCATGGAAAGTCGGATAAACTCCTTTGTAGGCTCAGTGTGGTAGTGCAGTTTCAAACCTATAACCTCTGGGTGCAAACCGTGGTCCTATACCAATTGAGCTACCCCTTGGAGTTTACATAAATAGGAGTTGGCATCACCATAAAATTAACAATTCAATAAAAGAACAATAAATATCATATAAGATTGTGTTGATCCCGCTTTTTATGTAATGCTCCATCTTATAGTGACCTAGCTCTTGCTGAGGAAAATTTTGAGGATACATCGAATGTGGGCCTTTATTTTGAGCTGCTTGGCCGGATTCATGAGCTTGGGGGTGGAGTACTACTTCTTTAAACTGGGCTTCCTCTAAATCAAAGCCTAGGACCAGACCCAGAATTTTCTTTATAATTGTTTTGCTAAATTGTGGACTTTTGGCAATAACTTGTTTGCATTTTTTGATAGCGTAAGTATGGACATTAGCAAAATATGTCCGTGCTAATTTATAATATTTTAATTTTAAAAAAATCTTAAAAAATCTATAAAAAGTTTATAATGGTATTATTTTATTTTATTTTTGGTATGAATTACATTGAAATGGTCAAAGTTATAATATAAAAATATTTTTTGTTAATTTCAAAATAAGGGACACTTTAGTTTGTTTAAAATCGATTGCAAATTTGACCTAGCATGGGGGCACTCAGATTTTATTTATTCATCTTTAAATCATGACAATCATTCGATGCCCACCATAGTTTCATGTATCTTTTATTTTTCTGAACTTTAGTAAAGGTGTCCTTCTTTGATATGGTTTCAATATTCTAGCGTCACCATAAACTAAATTGCTAAAAAAATTTAAAGTTAGGCCATGTTTGATATCTCTACTTTTTTTCTGACAGACCCAATAAACGTAGAGTAATAAAAAAAAAGAGTTATATAAAGAAAATGCCAAACCTCTAGTTTTCAGCTGCCCATTTTTTAAGCATTTGGATTTTAGAGGATTTGCCTCTAAATGTCTAAAACGGACAGAGACGAGAATTTTGTGTCAAACGCTCTTATTTTCATAATCTTTGTCCGCTTTAGACATTTAGACAAGTAAAATCTGAAAATAGAGGTGCCAAACATAGACTTACCTTAAGGCAAAAAATGAGACTCATTAAAGATAAAGGAGAAAAGGGCTTCCTTCAACTACTGAAATTGATTGGATATCTTTAAAAAAAAAAAAAAACTACTGAAATTGTTTGGATATCTTCCTTCATTGCAAACCATTCAAATATCAATAAATAAATATATATATATAAAAAAAAAAAAAAAAAAAAAACATCATATGCACTTGCCCAATGATTCGAAGAATGAATGATATAATTTTCCAGGAACAATAGAATTTCACCCGATTCAAGGTACCTAGGGAGCAAAGTTCTAAAGTGGTGGAATCATGTCCTCTCCTTCATCATCAAGTAAAGCATATAATGATGACTGGTGAATTCTTCTTGGTCTTTCTGTGGGTCTCGTTCATTGGCTCTTTTTTGATTCACTTGGTTGCCTTGCCTCTCTTTCGAACCATCAGTCGAAAAAAATAATGTGAGAAATATTACTGGTGATCTAAACGGATTCTTTACCTGGTTCAATCTTCTCTAAATTTACAAAGTAGATTCCCAACGACTTTGAAGTTGGTGCGATTAGTAATACAATTTCATTGCAATAACATGCGTATCCAAACAATATTATCCTTCTGCTTATCCAAACAGGTTGTATATGAATTCTGCAAATTCCAATGCCTGGATCCAACATTGAACCTAGCTATGTGTTGTCTCAAGATCCAGCATCAATCGGAGAAAAAAGAAATCAAATTCTAAATTCGAAATAAGAACTGGAGTGCATTAAAAGGGCTTCAAACTAATATTTCAAGATATACAAATGGAGCCATTAAAATGGTAAATGACTAGACCGAATATAATTTATTATTAATGTGGCTTTAATCTTCTTGAATCTGGATCCGCAGGTTGGCACATATAACGATTCGGACTTGGATTTATCGGATCCTATATGATCGGAATATAGATCCAAGATTCTCCCTAATCAAAAAACACAAAAAAAAAAGTACCTAACGTTCTTTATTTGGAATCCACTTTTAAAAAGAAATGGGACCATATTTCATTTAGCAACTTTTTATTTAACCATCTCTTTTTATATCTCTCTTGATCTTGATCCTTATTTCCAATTCACCGTGCAAGTAAACTACCCAAATTAAATTTGAAAGCAAGGGCTAATATTAAAAAGCAAAAAATTTAAGGCAGAGGCTACATAAGGGCATGTTTGTGTAACACTTTTTCAAGAAAAAGTGGACGGTTTTTCGCAGAAAATCCATTTTTCAAGTATTTGGTGTGGAACAATTCCACGGAAACGCTTTCCTGCCTCGTTAGCATTTTCCTTAATAATGGTGAAAATGGATTTCCTATGGGGATATGGAAAATGAATTTTCTCGGAAAACTTCTCCCTCTTTTCCATTTCAACCCAAAACCCTATAATTCTTTCATTTTTTATTTTTTTAAATAAATTATTATTTGATGTTGAATAAATAATATATATGTTATGTTGTTTTTTTTCAAAGAATTATTTCACCAAATAAAAATTTTAATTTTCTATAAGGAATCAACAGCCGCATCAGACAATATTAGCACCAATTCAACAAAATAATAAAATTTGTACCAAATATTAATTTTTAAATTTTATAAAAAAAATTTATTATTCATTTTTATGAAATTTACTAACATAATAATTTTTTCTTTCAACGAAAAGGGTGTTTAGGCAAATGTGCCCCCATGCGTTTAATCAATAACAATAAGTACACTCACCAGGCTGCAGTGCAAGCGACTTGTGTGTCCACATTTCTACATCACGTATGTCTTGTGTCATATTAGTGACTAAATAATAACGAGACTCACGAGACCCCACTTGACTCATTTTCAGTGGGAGTCGTAAGGCCCTTTTCCACCTGCCTCTGGTACACACCAGACGATCAAAAATTCAAAATCAAGCCTTTCCTCGAGTCGGGATCTTGTCGGGGTTTACCCCAACTGTCACGATGAGTGGAAGTCTCACGCCTACCACATTATAATGGGAAGCTAAAGGTTGACTCAAACTAACGTGACGAGCTGTAATTGATCCATTCAAAATTATTATAGGTCAAAATTATATCCGATAATTGAAATCGTTAAAAATGAGTACCCACCCCGCCTGTCCCTTCTTAAATTTAAAAATACATGGCTTTTAAAAAACTTAATGGAGTGGGTTTGGACAATAATTTTAAAGTCCGGCCAAAATAAAATAAAAAATAAACAAAACAGGCTCGACCCACCTGCAACCTCATCAGGCAAAAATCTTCAAAATTCAAGAAAATATGCGGTGGGGACTTTGTACCCCGCACACAGTGCATCGCGCTAAGAATGCATTGGCATGCTCTTAAATCCAAAGCATTTGATGGTCTACTCTATTCATTACCGGATAGAATAATTTTAGAACAATTACTATTTACTCTATCTCTTGATGGCCAGCTAAAACCTAATGGGAAGATGAAACACTAAACAGGTTATGGGAAACATGGTTGATATTGAATAAATATATTCAAACTGAATCAATCCGGGAAAAAGAATTTTTTCCCAAACTGATTTTTTTTAATAGTTTTTCCAAACTGAAATTTTGAAGGAAAAAAACTCAAATTCTCTTTGAACATCAGGGGAAACACCTCTATCTATTGATAGGGTAAATACCAGCCATTTTACATGTAGGGATTTGAAAAAGTAACATGAAAAACAGATGTAACAAGAAACAAATCTTACTATATTTCAGGTTCATAGAAAGTCATGTCAACTATGCATGAGACTTCCCTTCCGATGAAACATAAATATTCCATTTTTGTTTTAGTTTCTCCAAACAGTTGTTAGCTTATGCATAAAATATCGTATCCAAAATGGTGAAAGCAGAAAACATGAAATAGAGAATTTATTACCATTCATAGAATAAAGAATTTATTATATTTCATTGGCTGTGAAAAATAAAGTTTATTGATTTTAATGCCTGCAAATAAAATAATCAATTGAAGATATTAAAAGATAATTTCGAGCTAAGCCATGGCCCTTACGGGACGGAATTTGACGTAGACCTATTCAATTTAGGGTCGAGATTGGACAACAACCGGTAAGCCCGCCCAATATTCGGAATGGGATTGGAGAACCCAAGCCCAGGCCCAGCCCGGTCCATTGACAGGCCTAGTCAAAACCCTCAAAGGATCCCGATTCTTTCCTCCCTGAAGCCATTCTCAAATTTTCGTCAACCCGAGTTGGATCTACATCACATGATTAATAATGTAATTAATGTACAGCGGTAGACCTAAATTATATTGAGACCTATTTTTTTACTAGAATCTTAGTTGTTTGGATGCATGGTGAATTGAAGTAAAGTGAGGTGAAGCATCAAATCAAGAGAATAAAATATAGGGGTTTATGATAGTTTTTTATTTTTAGTTGTTTGATAGGGAATCTTTTTTACTTTTCGTATAAAAAATGATGTTTTTTTGTTATTTAGTGGAGAAATGAGTTGTTTTTTTACTTTTTATAAAAAAAATTTAAGGAGAAATTTTTTAATTTGTGTATTTTTGATATGACCCATTGTCTTTTCTTGTCTGGAGGATATAGGATTTACTTCACTTTAACTTTACTAATAAATTGCCAAACACATACTAAATCCTTCCTCTTGATGGAGCATTTAAAACTCTAATAAAATGCATAGCAAGTGAAATTACAGAAATTCCAAATTGTCATTTGATACCTTTTATGCAGCTGAAATTTGGAATTCTAATTAAGGAAACATGAAATTTCAAACATGTAAAAAAAAACCCAATAAAGTAAATTCTTGTTAGGAATTTGGTAAAATTTGGAAATATTGCCACAAAAGGGATAAAATTCATTTTGAAATGTTCCTCTTATCGCCGGTGGGGCCCAACATACTCACGTAAAGAATGTGAGAGATCGTCGGAAGCGATCAAGCGGCACAGGAGCGTGAATCGGTTTGTCCCACGCACATCCAATGTCTCGATCTGGTCCGTAAACCCTGACATTGACTAGGCTCAATCGGAACTCGGAAGACTTGTCTTCACAAGCATGTGAAGAAAACCCCACACAAAACCACAGCAGCACCCAATCAAAGAGAAGAAGTGGATAAGAGTGAAAATAGAGGGGGTGGATGAAAGAGAAAATGTGTCGCCCTGTTTGGTCCAAATAGGGAATCCGTTTTTAATATTTAGAGAATAAGATTCCAATTTTCATCCATAGACGATGTTAAATAAATTTCATGAAACATTTTGTACGTTTTTTTTTTTTAATTCATGTTCACTGAAAATACAATTGATTGTTTTTCTAGGGTTTTCTTATCTAATTAAGGGCCATTTCAGAATTCCAAAAATGCTCAAGTATTCTAAAAATTTCAGCCAAAAGTAACTTTCGTGTGTTGGTTTTAATAGCTCTAGTATTCAAGCGGAGAATTCTAAATGCTCCAAACTCACGATCTTATATTATTGTCAGATATTTTCAACATTTGCAATTCTCATAAAATATTCTTTAGAACTAAGGAGTCCTTAGATTATAACTGGATCTTTCAATCTTTCTTTTCCAAAATAAAATAAAAAAGAGTAAAACATTACAACTCATTTGCAACTCTTCTTTTAAATATTTAAAGACAAGAAAATATTAAAATAATAATATAGAAAACAGCCAGCAATGTACGATTGCATCAATATATGACAAAAGAAATTACAGCTCAAGTTCATTGATATTAAGGCTCCAATATCTCAATTAGAATAATATTTGACTCCCTCTTAATCTATATGATACCCTTCTCATGGCACCCATGTGATACCATTTATCATGTTAGCCAACAAAATTGGGGTACACTTGTTAAAAACGGTAAGTGTTTATAATAGTCGTTTGCCTTTTTAACATGTAATAGCAAAATGGATTTCACATATGTAAATGTCAAACATATGAAATATATCGTTTGCCTTTTTAACATGTAATAGCAAAATGGGTTTCACATATGTAAATGTCAAACATATGAAATATATTACTATGTTTGTTAAAATCATTATTTTTACATGAGTAAATGAGTATGTCTAGCAGTGTTAAATGTATTTGGATTCTTTTAATATTTTTGACAAATTTCTTAAAATCCATGAAGACTGAAGTCCTGATATTTACCATTAATATAAGAAGAATATTGAACGGTTCAAAACATAAATTGGGTGCCTATAGACTCGTAGAAAAGTAGATCTATAGGTTTGAGCTTTTTCTTAAATTACTAAAATTTCTAAGAAGATATATATCTTGAAGTTTATTAGTACAACCATCAAATTTTGGTGTGTGTAGAGTCTTATTTATTCACCATTTTGACCCTTAAGTTATGTTGCATAACTAGTAACTACTGGAATGTGAATCATTTGGATGTGTAAATGATTGTAAACAAATGACCTGAACACTTATCCATGGGAAATGCCAAAGTATATATCTATTTTTTTGGAATGATAGATTGTCTATATTTTAAAGAAGAAGACTCACCGCCTTACGAAGTGAATAGGTTTTGTATTTGACACCTTGGCCACCTCCCATAATTTTACCGGGTGCATGTGGATAGGAGGGTTTGTATGTGCCCCTGTGGTTAATTCTCGGCTGTCCAGAATCGAGTTTCCCTCGGTCTCAAGGACAAAAGCTTTTGAGCCGGGCTAGGCAAGAGAGACCTTGAGTTTTATATATATATGAGAATGTTCATATGCATCTTTCCCTCACCATAGAGTGAGGGACACTCTCTTTTTTTCACATGAAAATTGCATTTTGTACCTCACCCTATGCACTTAAAAAGTACATTTTGTACTTGATTTTCACCCTATGGTGAGGGAAAGATGCATATAAATGTTCATCGTATATATATATATATATATAAGATGTTCGTGTGAAAGTTACTCTCACGGTTTTATGAAAGTAATAGATAATGATATTCTCCAAAAAGAAGAAACATATAACAAAGAATGAAATGAAAAGCTATAAAGTCGAGCCAACTAAAAAAGAAAAACATGGCAAGTAATTTTCTTGTTGAAGTACCATGACATAATGTGGCTCAATACTTTTACCCATGGAAGGAAAAAAATTTTGTTCTAATTTATGCACTACAAGTAAATAAGATTTTAAAATGAAATATAAATAAGCAATTTTCATAATGAAAATTTACAACCCTTGGAGGCGTGAGTGTTGTATACTTTGTCCGACAAGTCACAACGTGTAGATTTTACATATATAAAAGTTCATATGTGCAAACTTTACGCATGTAAATCCCATCTACATATCCCATGCAAGGAGAGACTTCCTATAGCCTAGGTGTGGGAGCTACAATGGGCTGGTTCATTTGAATACACGAGGACTCCCCGCCATTAGGTCTGGTCATGAGCCCAGCCACCTCGGGCTTAGTCGCATTGGGCTGTAGTTTGGACTTTCTCCAAGGCCCATGGATGTGCTCACAAATTTCATGGACTATTATTAAATGCCCGGAAGTCTACAATCATTGAAAACTCACTCATTCAAAATGACCAGCACTATCATTCTATAGAAATTTTCAAAATTAACCATTTATTTGGGCAAAATGCATCTCGTACCTTAAAAATAGTGGGCCCAAAAAACTTACCAAGCGTTGTTTAAATAAATAGAAAAAAAAAAAAAAAAAGCTGTAAAGATCATTCTGATTAGCACTAAACTAAGAGGCATGACAGCATGAGTCCAAGATCGAACACAATTTTCAATTGGGTCTGGGTCTGGGTCTGTTGTATGTAAATGAATATTAGTATAGGTCCATACGGATTCTATGATGAACTCTTCCTTCTCTCATAGAGCCGATCATCTTCGAGAAATTTACAAGGATACCCCTCGTTTTGACAATTACAAAGACACTACTTTATTAGGAACTTACAAATAAATGCATCCCTCTTGTGGCAATTACTAAGGCATTCTTCTATTTGCCAGCCTTCGTTTTAAAAAACATGAAGAAAACCCTTAATGGAAATTTGTAAAAACATGACTCCGCAATTACTAAGGCAGTTATCACATCCCGGTCCGAGAATTCCCCGATTAGGGTGTGGTTCTCGATGAGTGATACCCGTATTCTCGTGAATCCGCACTTGTTCCGACCAAGTCCGAATCCACAAAGGAGAAAATTACACTTCACGTGTGTGAGGATTACTCACCGACACTTGTCAATGTATATTTAAATTGCGGAAGCATTCGCATCATTAATATCAAAGCTTGAGCAGTCCATTAAAGTTTGAATAATACACCTAAAATTTATCATTAACAAAACTAATAATTTAAATCTCTTAAATGCATATGCATGGTACTCAAAATACTCTAATGAATAACCAATAGATGTCATGTCTTAGTGGAAACATGTTCCTAATATAATGCAAATAAAACTAATCTTATGCATCATCTTAAGCTAAGTTCAAGATGAAATTGTTAGTCTTAAGTCCATGATTACCACTCTGATACGTACTCCGGCAGTAAAGCTAACCATTACGCTTACCGTTCAAATCTCTAATCTAAAATGTTATTAGCTATCATCTTCGGTAACCAGGAACCCTATGACACTAAGTGTAGCACCATGAATATAACGATTCAACAAAATATATATACGCATTTAAGATTAAACACATGTTGTATCAAATTTCAATTATTGACAGAAGATTAAAAAATGTCAAATAATCGTCAATTAGGCAAATTGTGGATTATGAATAATTCATGCTTTATCGAATCATAAATCGAATCATCACTTTCTAGTTGGCTATTACATTTTGCTAGCTCATCCTCTCCGATAGAAAGTAAATCATGTTGGGATGTCACCAGTGACCCTGCTAAAGGTTCTCCTGAGTATCCGGTTCTAGAGTTCTGGTGCTCTAGGCGACTTACTGCAGCAGTCTCGAATGACTAAACCAAGTTTTAACCCCGCCGGGTATCACAAGGTCGAAGCTAAGTAGTGCCGAACCATTAAGGTTGAAGCTAAGTAGTGCCGAACCATTCGAATTGAATAATAATAAAAATAGAGTAAGACTTTTCTAATCGAATCACATTTAATCGAATCCATTTATTTCATTCATGATTTTGAATCATTTACAATCAAATCGAATCATATACTTACTCCATTCGAATCACATATCAATGTACGATAATATTTATAAGACAATAGCAATAACAATTTGCGAATAATATGAGTAATGCATATAAATAATTAATTGAATATTTGATGGCAATAATAAAGTAAATATCAATATGCAAATACATTTGGATTAATGGATTCAAGGATATTTACTAGCCAACCCTAATCTAATTACCGGTCCTCTCTAAGCGTCCATTACGATTTAGTTTTAAGTAATTCGATGCACGTGATACATTTCATTGGTATCACTTTGTGTGTGTGTTTTGTGTGTGTGTGTGCGCGCGCGCGCGCGCAAGGTACACCGAAATCCCTAAACAAACACCCATGGTGACGTGAGATAATCTCATCCCAAGATTCCTCACGGTATATGATTTCCATTGGGCTATGTTAATTGTCAAGGGTTTCAACTTTAAGTTGGATTGATTATGGGAGATTTAGCCCTTTTTAAGTGGAATTAACTCCTTAATTGGTCAATGGTTCCAAACTAGGGGCTCAACTAGGTTTAAAGTCCCTTTTTCCAAGGGAGACAAGGCCCGGTACATTGATCCACATATTCACTTTCTCTCCCAACTTCTAATCAATAATATGTTTAGACTTCTAGATTCGACGTTACAAGATCTTTCCAACGGTATGTGGAACTCCAAAATCCGACGTACGAGACAAAAATTATGACCATTCGAACTTGGCATTGTTGGGCCCAGT
The DNA here is from genome assembly GCA_012931725.1 of Litsea cubeba. Lineage (NCBI taxonomy): Eukaryota > Viridiplantae > Streptophyta > Magnoliopsida > Laurales > Lauraceae > Litsea > Litsea cubeba. Next base: position 14,645,044 of record CM022945.1, read on the forward strand.
GGGCTGACCCGCTCGAGCGGGCCCAATGCTCCGCTCGAGCAGACAGCATTATGTGCTAAATTTTCTCGGCAGAAACTGTCCCGCTCAAGCGGCCAAGTGGTTAGGCTCGAGGAGGAAGCACGCTGTACCCATTTTGCACCCAGAAACTGAGCTCAAATGCTCTATTTTCTGGGGTCTATTCTCCATACCTAAAACCTATCTTTATAAGGTATAAACTTGGACAAAAAGAGCTTCCATAGTGCTCACAAAATTCATAAATCTTCCAATTACATTCCACATTAATCCATTAGAAGAACCCATTCCAATATTAAACAAATTGAAGGAAATAGGCTGAATCTAAATACACAATTGAACCTCATTATTCAATCAAGGATAAATCACATGCATAAATTAATAATTGCTCATTACTTGCCTTAATTTGGTGCTTTCCAACTCCAATCTCTTTCTTAGACTCCAATTGAGAAAAATCCCCAATTTTGCTAACTTATGTGAAGCTCCTACAATGATGAAGTGATAAAATGGATCTAAGATAGCATGCATGCAGTGAATATCAACCATTCTAGCTGATTGGGACAAAAGGAAGAAGATGAGAGGAGATGCCTACCAATGGAGGTGTTTTCCAGCAGTATGTAAAGAGAGGAATAAGAGCTTGAGGAATGAGATGATGAAGGTAAGAGATGAACTCCTACAATGAATTATAGCTAGAATGAGGAGATATAGATAATACTCAACATTACTAATCACCTAGTCCAAACAAGAAAAGAAGTGGGGAGAAATGTGACTTACCAATGGAGGGCTTTAATAATGAAATGAGATGAGAGGAGCTTGTAGTAGAAAGGAATATGGAGGATGATGGCCTTGGCCTCTCAAGATCTAGCATGCAAGATCATTGGTCTTGATGTGGAGGTTCTAAAAGGAAAGATGGAGAAGAGAAGAAGGGAGAGGGAAGATTGTTTCTCAGGTGGTATGAGAAAGGTGGAAATTAGGAGGAACGTTGCAGTGGCTGGTTTGGGCTTTTTAAAAGGTATATTTTGGGCTGGGCCGCATGCAAGTCCATGCATTTTGAGGAAATTTGGGAAAAAGGCTTGGTGATGGAAATGGGCTCTAAATGGATCGCTCAAATGGTCTGGATCCAAACATGAAGATTAATGCTAATGACATACTTTATGAAATGCACTTAAACCCATTAAACTTTGGCAACACATGCGGGGCCCAAAATTGTCAAAAAGGTCATAGGTATACCTAAGTTGGTTCAACACCCCACTAATCTACTTATTCCATCACAAAAACCATCCAAAACACACATTAGGCGCCCAATTAAGATTAATTAGGCATTAAATACACTTAGGCGGGGTCGGGGTCTAACATTCCTCCCCACTTAGGACATTTGGTCCCCCAAATGTAACCTTACACCAAATAGGAGATGAGAATGTTCTCAACACCTACAAATCAAACTCTTACGTAGTTCTTCCTAGCGATAGTGTTTTCACACATCTTGAGTCATCTGCGAAACTAGTCACTCGACATTTGTTCTTTTACGTTGATCACACAGTGTTTTCGCCTCGAAACCTGTGTTCCCTTGATCTTTGAAAACTCGTACTGATAAAATAGACGGATTTGAACATATTTCTTGGCTAGACACGTGGAACACATCTTGTATTAATCCTTGATCTAGTGGTAACCTCGATCTTTGGTAAAGTCACAACTCCATTGCGAATCTCGAATCGTCCAATGCAATGAGGTGCCACTTGTCTTTTATCTGAACCGAATGACGCTTTTGACCTTTCCACTGTGCAGCTCTGATATCAACACCCCTTCCCTGATATCTACCCCAGTTGTCTCCGACGTCTTTTGTACAAGATTGACTTCAACACCAGTCTCATCCAAGATTGGGGTCCATGAAATTTCTTTCTACACACTGATGTTCGGCACGTTCTTATTGTAAGGAGTCGCAACGATGTCATGTCAAAAATCACATGAAGGTTGTCATCGTTCGCAAACTTGCACTAAGTCAATATCCATGTTCGGAAGTTAAACATGTATAGTCTACGCATGTCTAAAAGCATAGGGATTGCCCTCTCTAGCTGATTTGTCAGTTTGTAGATAACACATGGTACAATGGCTCAACTGATCATATGGTTTATTAAACGACACCTACTTTAGAAATTAGAGTAGCTTAATCTTGTCGGACACTATAGGTGTAGTCATATTATTACCAATTCTAATATCTAATCTGTTATAACGTCATCACTAACTCAAAATAGACAAAGCCTTGGATCTAGTCGTATTAAATATGTTGGATTGACAATAACTTATACTCTCACCTAACTAGCACATCACTGATTCGCCTGTCTTTAGTAGACTTGATTTCGACGCCTATGTATTCGAACTCCTCACTAAATTCATTTATCTACACAGGCTCGCTAAGGAAGTTATCTTCTAATTTAACTCATTGTCTCATTTCCCAGTTATGTTGATTTAAGGTGCTGCTAAATCCAAAGGTTGGAATAGGTCTACGTTCAAAACTTCAAACTACAGCTACTATAACAACTTCTAACTAGTGTGTCGTACCACTTCTCATGATTCTTCAACTTAATAGATCGAGGCTTATAAGTTACTACCTTCTTGGTTGATATCAATTCAACCTAATTTAAAATCTATACTTTGGTATATATTTAAAGTCCTTCGCTATAAGTCAGTAGGATCAACTCTAAAGTTATCTCAGCCATCAACACAATCGTAAAGTCGGCCTCTCTAATAGATAACAATTATAGACTCTCTTATGAAAATGTCCTATAAACCTCACAAGTTATTCATATATTCTCCAGCTACTTAGATTGCTTACCCTCTGGAATATATAACTATGAAATTCTCACAACTACTGCGGACTAATTTATGTGTTTAAGAATTAAGACTAACTAGTGTCCGAACATTACATTTTCTAAGACTTAACTTATCCGTAACCCTACCAAGGTTCTAAGTAGCCAAGGTCCTGAACTAACTGACTTGAGTCTACTAACTCTATATCAGCTCAATCACTAACATACGATCACCACTATCTGCACTAACCTCATTTATCTTAAAATCACTATTTTCCATTTGTGTGAAGTGTGACCTAATTCAATTCTCCTAGGATAAACTACAATCAAGTCATTTATCACTAATCAGGCTCAATACTAGAGCTATCTCTAAAATTAACTGGGACGGAGAGAAGACGGGAATGAATACCCAGCACACTAATAATTTAAATTCTAAGAAAGTCAAGGAACTATTTATATCACTACATGGTCTTCACCCCTCTCCTTGTGTCCTTAACCCCTTCTATTTTCAATAATTCTCCAGCAAAGCGCAATTGACCATGAAATCTATTTAATTTTTATATATTCTATGCAAATAAACATGCCAAAAAAGAAGGGGGAAAATAATTTAAAAGAGCTAAGATCAAATGGTTAAACTGAGCATTATAAATTCTACATTGAAATCTATTCAATTCATCCCCTCCTCTATCAAATTGTTACAAGAGGTCATAAACTGTTTTGATTCCCCGTCAAGACTCATTGTTCCTTTTCTATACTCATCGTGGTCCTTTTCTATCAATCATTGTTCAATTATTTGGTAAGACACATTTTCCATGTATATAATAAAAAAAACAAAATCAAATGTTTCTTTCAGTTTGAAGATCACAATTTCCAGTTCACAAATAAATCCTATGGCATATATGTGTAACCATCTTTTAAAAAAAAAAAAAGATGGCAGAAAAGTGAGACATTTTTCCAAAAAGAAGTTTTTTTATTAATGTTTTACGTGTACGCTTTTCTGCGATAAAAAGTATTATGACCGGTGCACTTTTCTTTGATTTCAAGAGAAGATATTTCGATGGGTTCATCAAATTTTTACCAAAAAATTTACCCCTACCAAACACAAATTCTTAATAGAAAATTACCATAAAAATCACCTTAGATGTCCGATGCACAAAAAAATGCCCTCGTAGTTCTTTTATAATAATAAAGGCCCTTATGCCAATTTTTAGTACTTTTATTGAGTGACGATATCGTCGCTCATCAGTTGAGTAATGATATTGTCGCTCATATTTCTTCTCCATCGTCTTTATTCCACTTTTCTCTCCTTTTTCTCCATCTCCTCTATTACATTCCTCGCCCAACATGCCGCAAAGCTCTACTATTTAATGTTGTGAATTTATGGGCTTCCTTCGGTCGATTCCGAAAACCCCAAAACCCTAAATAGAAGAAGATGAAGAAGAATGCGATGAATCTACTGGAGAAATCCAACATTGTCATTTTTTAGAAAAAACCATTTCATGAAATTGATTCGGAGCTCTTTTGGTGGTGATGAAGAGCTAAAATGTATTTTTGAGATGGGAAGAAAAAGACTTGAGAAGGTGAATGAAAAGTAGTTTTTGATGAAATTAAATGAAAGCCAGTGATGTGGATTTTCCGATAATGAAAGAAAGATGATGTCTTTAAGGTAAAAAGAGAGCTGATTTTAATGGAAGCGGAGGCCTGTGGGTTTTTTTAGAATGAAAGGAAGTTGAAAGATCTTTGGAGAGACAGTGTGAAGGTTTAGGTTCCGTCATCTCTAGAATGGTCCACTGAATAAATCAACCCACTAGTGTGCAAAAAATAATAATCTACGCAGCGAAAATAAAATCACAAGCACACACCATAATGACACCAAATTTAAGGTGGAAAACCCTAACCGGGCAAAAAACTACCGATCCGAACTGGATCAAATCAAACACTATGAATCTCGCAATTACAAGAAACTCAAATTTCCACCCCAGATATCCCCTATCTAAAGACTGAAGTTACCTTATGTCACTTCACGCTTCAACGACTTCATACCGTTGATTGCAACGGACTCAATCCATTGCTTGACTCCTTAAATCTTCTATGCAAGAAGATGACCTTCTACAAGGGATGCAGAAGAACCTAGTTCTCTAGAGTACTTGGCAACACAACTCTTTAAAAATCTCTAAAGAATATTTCTCTCAATTAGATCACTAATTCAGAACTTGAGAGATGATCTGTATCTCTTTGGGTTGTGAGAAACACCCAATATATAGCCCCAAATTTGTGCTTAAGACTCCTAAAAATAATCCACTTAGAAAAGAGAGATTTATCAAACTTCCTCTCAGAGTTCGGATCCAACTGGTATTTGCGCGCCACCCTCGCTATAACGAGCTTCATCCTCGCTATAGCGAAGTATGATTCTGCATCGGGACGGTCATGACTTTAACTTGTCAGCCATTTGACTTTTTTACCTTACAATCTCCTCCTTTTGGCAATTCTTGGACAAATCTGCCTAGAACAATACAAATATGATCTATCGAAAAGAAAAATCCAAAATACATTGAATTTAAAAAAAAATCAGCACTGTAGATCTTGAATTGCCTTAGCTTGTAGAACTCCTCCGGGCTTCATTCTCCACCCCCCCCCCCCCCTGAATTTATCCATAATTCAAAAATCATGTAGCTTTTGTCAATCTGGATGCAATAGATCCTCCTCAATTTTGACTCCCCCTCACTATGATCTTCGTATCAGTACTGGGGGTGGGAGCTTGACCTCCTTGATCAGGGCTTTTTATAATTAGCCACCCACACTTGTGTAGTTTGAACTTTCAGCACACTGTAAGCAAACTCCTTAGGCAAATCAGACTTTCTTACCCAAATTAGAGTCGTCTTGGATGGAGAAAAATTCTTCCGTCATTGCTTGGTCTTGGGTAGACTATCCAGCTTCTTGTAATGGGGACTATTGTATCATTTCTTTCTACAATGGTGACAAGTGGATGTGCGTGCAGCGCGTGACACATTCTTTTTTTAAAAAAAAAAAAAACTACTCTACACATTATTTGAAAGTGCAGTATGTAGAGTAGCATGTGCAACACTTGAAACAAAAGTTATTTTACCTTAAGCTTTTGAAGTGGATGCATCATGACCATAACCGAGACCGCTTCTGTCAAACTTAGACTTCTGACTGCACAAGATGTTTTTAAGAGTCTTCGAACCAGTGTTCATCTTGTTTAGCGAAACTTGTTTGACTTCTAACTCATACAGAGTGATCTTCAGTCTTCCTTGCAAATCTTCTTTTTCAAATTTAACAGTCTGCAACTCCGTCTTCATATTCTCAATCTCTTGTTCAGCCTTTTCAAGTTTTTGACTCTCAGTGGTCAAATTTTCAACCATGCAGTTTTTTCTGACTTTCCAAGAGACGAATCTTTTCAAGTGCTTCCTCTAAATCATTCTTTAAGGCATAATTTTCTTCTTGAGCATCTTTTAACTTGATTGTGACATTCTTACCATACTTGGTCGTCCTCACACAATCATTAAATGTTGAGTAATATTTTTCCTCCCAATCTTGTTCTTGATCTGACACCTCATCTTCATTATCATCATCAAACATAGAAGGTCTTGCCAAGAATTGATTGAGTACCATTCTAGAAATCTCTTTAGATCAAATACAGAAAATTAGTGCATCCTGCTCTGATACCAATTGAAGGTTTAGATTCCGTGATCCCTAGATTGGTCCACTTAATAAATCATCTCATTAGTGTGCAAAAAACAATAATCTACACAGTGGAAATAAAATCACAAGCATACACCACAAGGACACTAAATTTAAGGTGAAAAACCCTAACTGGGTGAAAAACCACCGATCCGAACTGGATCAAATCAAACACTATGAATCTCGCAATTACAAAAACCTCATATTTCCTCCCTAGATATCCCCTATCTAAAGACTGAAGTTACCTTGTGTCGCTTTATGCTTCAACGACTTTACACCGTTGATTACAACAGACTCAATCCAGCGCTTGACTCCTCAAATCTTCTACGCAAGAAGATGATCTTCTACAGGGGATGCAGAAGAACCTGACTCTCTAGAGTACTTGGCAACACAATTCTTCAAAAAAGTTTAGAGAATATTTCTCTCAATTAGATCACTAATCCAGAACTTGAGAGATGATCTGTGTCTCTTTGGGTTGTGAGAAACACCCACTATATAGCCCTAAATTCGTGCTTAAGACTCATAAAAATAATCCACTTAGAAAAGAGAGTTTTTTCAAACTTCCTCTCAAAGTCCGGATCCAACTGGTATCTGCGTGCCACCCTCACTATAGCGGGGTATGATTCTGACTCTGGACGGTCCTGACATTAACTTGTCAGCCGTTTGACTTTTTTACCTTACAAAGTGGAGACGTCAGGTTGGGCAGTAAATAGAGTACTGGGGGAGATGGAGAAAGAGGTGAAAGAAGAAGTTCAAGTGACGATATCATCACTTAATTAGCGAGCATCGATATCATCCCTCAACATAAACACCGAAAATTAGCGAAAGCTGTAAGGTTTTGAGTGTTGGCATAATTCATGGGATTGGACAAAATTTGAATTTGATGTATGTGTTTTTCATTTTTCTAGAATGGACTGCAAAATCCCATGGGAGTACAGCCTGCAAACCAAAAGACCAAAGCTCTAGAGTTAGAATGTTCAGAAGTAGAGTTAGAACGTTCGCTAAAGAGTTCGAACGTTGCTGTCCAGAACCTTTCAAGCCAGTTTTCCGCAGAGTTCGAATGTTGTTGTTCAGAACCTTTCCAAGCCATTTTCCAGAAAGCTCAAGAGTTCGAACTCTCAGTTCAAGAGTTCGAACTTTGCCTGCCAGAAGTTCCCAGTGAATTTTTCAAAAAGCACAAGAGTTCGAACTCTTCTTTAAAGAGTTCAAACGTTTGTAACAGAATTCTATTTTGGCAAACCCTAGTGGTTCTACTATATAAGGGCTGTTATATTTTGCCCTAATTACCTCTCTTAGACATTCAAGGACGGCTGCTGAAATGGAGAGAGAGCTTTTCATTCTCTAGAGAGATTCATCTATTTTGAGCTGAGATTTTCATTTCTAAAATCCATTTCTTCTATTCTTGGTTCGTTTCATCTCGGAGTTGCTTTGAGGGTGTAGACGGAAAGTCAAGCACGGGAGAAGATGAACGACGAGGCGTTGGTATGAGGTCTTGCAGTCCTTAGGTTGTTGTTCAACTGGGGAGGGATTGTAAGTTCTCTTGTAATCTTCTAATTGTCAGTGTTTAATCTCTTTCTTGGACCGAGTTCCAGGGTCCGTGGTTTTTTTTCTTGCTTGGGGATTTTTCCACGTATATCTTTGTCTCTCTTGTGATGATTGATTGTTGATTTTGTGATTGTTATTTGTATTGTTTCATGTTATATATCTGATTTGGGTCCTTAAACCTTAGAATTTAGGTTTTAAAAACTTCAAAAGCGTTACTGTTACAAGAAATTAAAAGGGCACTTTTTGCGCAATGATATCTAAGAAAAATTTTCAAGTAATTTCCTCAATTCTCAATAACATGACCGCAAATTCCCAATATGTAATTGCCTGTGGAAATTCACTAGTAACCTTCAGTCCCATCACTCCTCAATGTAAGTTGCACCTTTTTTTATTTTTTTGGCTCAAGTCGCACCTAGAAGGTGGTAAACTTCTGTCCCACATGCTCCTAATTGGGGTACAGAACTTAAATAATTGGTGCGGCCGACCGTGAATAATCTAGAGGGGTTCCAATTTTCAGCAAAATATATCATTAATGACTTGAAAGTTGAAAGTAGAGCTCAGGGATGCCCATAAACCAAATGAATTGCTCACCATCAAAACATTTTCTACAACGAGAGAGGAGAAGATGATCGGAGGCTTAAAAACTGACAATCCTTAATCAGTTACTACTGCACACCTTTATCCAGGTGTCTGAAACAAAAAAACATATGCAGTCCAAGAGACTTTTTTTTTTTTTTATTAATCTCATGGGCAGATGAAAACTGGCAGACAGCAGTTTAGAACCCAAAATCCTCCATGCCTAAAAAAAAACCCACCAAGAAAATCCTAGATATTGACTGCAGGTCTTTGCCTTCAATCTCATGCCATAGAAAGAAAATAGAATCCAAACACCAACCCATCAAATTAAAGCAAAGAATACAAAGAGAAACTGTTTTCATTTTCATACAATATAAGTCAGGACAAATGATCACAATTCACAAACCCAAGAAGAAGAGTCTAAACCAAATACGATCTTCAAACCCACCTTTCAAATCCTTTCCATCCAAACCCACCTGTAAATAAAATCACTCCCAAATTTACACAAAAAAAAAAAAAAAAAAAAAAAAAACACTAAATTCCAAAATTGAAATTTATTACATCTAGGACTCCACCTATTCTTTCCTTGCATCTCTCTCTACTCTCTAATGGGTATCATGTATAGTATGTAGACAAAGGCCCATACATCATGTCTAATAATATCATACAAATGGGTGGGGTGTTTGGGTTTAGTTGTAGTGTTAGGGATAGACGACCAAGCGTCTAGAGCACATGGTACAAAAGAACTTCCTTTTGGTCTTGAAGTAAAGGGGGAGAAAGCAAAACCTCCATTGGCTTTCAACATCCATGGCCTGCACTAGCCCACCACAGTAGGGGCACGATCCTGGCGCAGATTGCCTGCCCAACACCTTCTCTTCCTCGTCGCACACGAATACCAGACACATCTCTTTGGCTAATCTCTGTTGGCTGCTACTGCCGCCTTTCTCTGCCTTCTTGTTTGTTTGGGTGAGGAAATCTTGAATATGTAGCTTTGTTTGGACGCGTCGGAGTACAAAAATGTAATTTATAGGAAAGTTGGGATGGAAAATGGAAAGTCCTACAAATTTCTCGAAGGATTAACACGAATGTGTCAAATGTCGAAAGCGCGTCGGTTTTTGTTTTTTTGTTTTTTTCACAAAAAGGTTTCCACAGAGCTGATTTTACGTGGAGAATTCTGGTGTTGAATGAGAAATTTCTCGGTGGGCTTGCATCTTTGAATATTTGAGGAGTTCAAAATGAATCCCCTCACTCCAGATGCAATGACTTCAAAATTTATCGTTTGATAAGTCTGCTAATACTAATAGAGTCAAGTAAGATAAAGCTATCATTTTAAAAAAAAAATTTCATAAAAAAGTTTTTAATTTAAATTATTTTTTTTAAAATAAAAAATCAAAAAGTAACCTCATTTCTCCACTAAAAAGATAAACAAAGTCCACAATCAATATAAAAAATAAAAAATATTCCATAATAAACAACTAAAAATAAAATACCATAATAACATACTTATATTTTATTCTTTATTCAAGATAATCTTTACTTCACGCAACTTCATTAGTAAAGCCCCCAAAACAGCCCTTTAAGGGGACAATTATAAGATCATATTTCTGTAAAAAGAACAAAAAAATTCTATCAGAAAAGGAAATGCTATGTTGTGAGATTTCTTTTCATGATGAAAAGTGGAAAAATAAACTGTTTTTACTAGTGATTCTACATAAATCATTTTGAGAGGAGGTCGGATTTGCTTTTCCACGTATTAAACATTATATTTCGGCCACCTCTATAGGTATTTGTTTTTCAATGAATTGCTAAAAACTTAGCTCATTTTTACACCTTTTTTTTTTTTTAAGAAAAGAGGTTACACCAAACATAAACCTTATTGTAGTGCAGAATTTAGTTTTTACAATTCTCTTTTTTTTTTTGGAAAACTGCCATACAAACATACCCTTAGTCAGATACTCAATATATTACATTATAAATCTTTCAGTTATTAAGAATCAAACTACCACGAAGGAATAGGGCCAAGGTCGAGTCGAGTTAAAGGTAGACCCAAGTGTTGCGATGCGAGTGCACTCGCACCTGCGAGATTTGAGAAACTCCTTAAATAATACATTAAATTTTTTTATTATTTTCTTATTTGACTTCTTAATCTGATCATTACCCGCACGTACCACCCAGATGAAAATCCAAAGTCCACCATTGGGCCCAAGGGCCAGCTCCCAAAGAGCCAGTGGTGAGCATTCTCTACACAGTGCTTTCTTGGACTTATATAGCCTGATTAAGCTTGTGCTTTCACTGCATATACACAATTAGATTTGGTATAAATCTCTATGTTAATGATCCATCATTATCATTATGACATCATTCCCATAAAGCACAATGGCCCTTCCCCTTGTGTCATGTTGCACTCATATGCCCCTTTTTTTTTCACATCTCAACACATTCCACTCTCTTCTCTTTGTTGTATGTAAACTGTACAGCTTGCCATGTTGCCATTACTTGCCCTTCATGGCCGTCTATTTCAAGTGCTGAGAGGTGGAGAGGACTATATATATCCCAACTAAGGGCCCATTTGACATCTTTTCCTACAAATCTTTTAATTCTCATAGAATATAAGTTTTGAAAATATATTTTGATCAAACGAATTCCCTGTCTTATCTTCTCTTGGTCTCTTCCTCTCTCTTTTTCCCTCTGCTGGTATAAGGAAAGTGATTGCTCGTTACAGTTTTGAGAACAAATTGCCAAACAAGTTTTGCAAGGTCCATTATCATAGTCTAAATGTTAAATTTAATTCCTTCACCATCTAACAATTATGTGGCGCCCTTCCTTCCTCTTCTTTTTGGTAAAAAAAAGAAAGAAATATATATGTCTTATTTTCACTCCAATAAGAGTTGGGTTAGTAGTCATAGATTTAATACGCGACGAGTTGTGTATTTTACATGTATTCAATACGATAGTAGTTCAATTCTTAGAGTAATTTAATAGAGTCATCTAGAATTGGAGATGTAGGGGGGGGGGGGGGGGGGGGGGGGGGGGAGCCTTATGGGATTCTTATAAGGCCTAGTCTAAATGGATTCGGACTTGCGGTTGATATTGGAGATCAAGGTAAGGATATGCTGAAGCACTACCACTAGCACATGTGCTACATCAAAACCATTCTATATATGACTAGTTCCCATCATATAAATGACCGAACATCAAAATAAAGCAGGTCCTTTGATCAGATCTATTGCCGTTGCACATGCTTGTTGGATGTTGATGGTTCGAGTACCTTTTCTAACCATCTGATCTATCACATGTATGTGGGCCATCTCCATTATTTTTCCAAGTCCTTACTGATAAATTAATAGGTGGTTTTGGCTTATATAGCAGATCCAAGGTGCTCCTGATGGATCAATTTAGATCTTGGCTAGATATAAATTACTCTGACGCATGTGCATTTACACCATCAACCTATCTGAATATATTTTATGTTCATGTTGGCAGCTGTTTTTGCATACACACACACCCCTACATTTTGTCCTATTTGTTAGCAGAAAAAAACTACCTCTTGGATAATTATTACAAGTCAAAAGCCAATTCAACTAAATTGGAAAATGCTTTCAAAATAAAAATAAGTTAGAGGTCTTGGTTAATTTTTCTATAAGCATTCTCAATCATTGAATTATATATATTATAAACATGCATACTTATATAGAAAATATCTTAAGCAGAGTAGAACTAAGAGGGAAGGGGGACATGGCCCACTCAGAATTTTCGTTTAAGGGGAGTTTTATACTTTTTTAATGTATGACCCCAGAACTCCCATAAATCAAAAGCCAACCATAATGAGTCATAAAATACTTTCAAAATATATAAAATCAAGTCATACATAGCAATGATCGGTTTTTCTACTGGTATTCTTGTTATTTTTTATTTTTTATTTTTGATAACGGAGCTTGATTAATTCATACGGGCTTAGGGGATGCCCCTTTTAGAAATTCCGAAAAAATATTTTATGAAATTTTTTGTATTTTTTCTTATATGATCCCACACCTACAAGATTTTTTTCTTAAAAATTTATATGGTGCAGTGGGTAGAATATAGAATATATTGAAAAACTATAAAAGATGAGAGGTCAATGGTTCGAATCTTTATCATCTTCAAATTGACTTCACGTTGAACTTAGTTTTAGATTGGACTCCCATGACAGTAAGTTGAGAGGTCAAAATTGCAATTAATAGATAAGCGTTATTTTTGCCTAGTTGGGGGGCAATGATTTGGTAGTTCAAGCCACAAATTTATTTTTACCATTTATATATGAAAAACTATAAATATATGTATCAAGAGAAAGGCATAGTTATGTCTTGCCATGGGCTACCATTTTGAAATTCTAGCGCCCTTGAGTCACAATTCATGTCTACTATCACTCTAAGCCTTGATTTTGAAGCCCCAAAGCTAAATTGTTTCATTTTTTAAAATGTTTCAACCAATGGTCAATAATTGATCATAATCGAATTGAGATGGCTTACAATTATGAGTGTAGCCGGATGAGTCTCTTTATATGTAATAGAATTGTGTTTTAATTCTTTCAAAAACAATTTATGTATTATTTTTGAATTATGCCTTTATAACATGTGACTATTCTAACCATTTCAAAATAAAATCAGTTTCTTTCAAATCAATCAAAATGGGTCAAAAAAAATGTTTGCTCGGTAGCCTACCTGCATTCTTGGACGTTTTAGGAGTGAAAAATAATTACTCAAAGTTAGGTCCCTTTTATAAAGAGTTTAGATCCCCTGATATATATACAACTGTGTGACACATCTTGGATCTCAATTGTGAGTATACATGGAGATAATTCGAATCGTTCAAGATGAATCACATACCCTCTAGGGACATATCCACATACTTCATTATAATATGAGTAGGCAGAATGGTAAGATTGAACACATGATTAAAACGTGATAGGGTGATATGGCCTTCGTAACTTTTTATCTTGTATTCAATTGAATGGTGGGACTTACTCCAATTGATTTGAAATTTTGAAAATACATCCTTGGAGGGAATGTGATTCATTTTGACCAGTCCAAATCATCTCTATGTGGGCTCCATGACGAAGATCTCAAGATGTATTATGCGGTTCGGATGTAATCTTTTATAACTTTAGTAGTTTGGAATTTGGATCCTCTGTGTCTTTGACTATAGAAAATTTTACGAGAGTGTAAAATCAAGTGGGACCCATATATGTAAAATCAAAAGTATCAAAAAAGTAAATTTTTGTTATCACACTTCATGTTTTTATTTTGGATTTTTTATAAAAGATTCTCCATATTTACTAGAGTAAAATTTGAAAGTAATGGCTTGGCTTAAAGAGCCGTTCAATTTTCGTTCCCGAGTTTCACTCCTTTCCAACTCAGGATTTCTCCAATCTCCCGACTCGTCTCAGGATCCAATTCCAAACTGACAAAGGCTCGGAATCTCCCACACATCAAATACATCTCATTGGTTCGTACCAAATACCGGCTCATCATATTGCCTTCGAAATCATTACATACGAAAAGGATTACAAAAAATTCCCAATCCCAAACAAACAAAAGAAACCCATCTAAATTTCCTCTTTTTATACGAACTCTCCTCTCTCTCTCTCTCTCTCCTTCACTCACCGCTATATTCATGCGCAGCTGTAAGAAACAACAATCCAAATTCCAATCCACCTCTTGCAGAAAACCGAAATCGACAAGAACAATATCCGCTAGATCCGATCTCCGCCGTTCGATTCGATCCGCCATGTTCGATCTCCAGCTCTGAATTGCCCACAACATGAGGCTCTCCTTCTGGCGATCCAGAGATCGCTTCTCCTTGCAAGAGCTTCGGTACGATTCCTTTTTTTTTTTTTTTCCTCCTTAGGGTTTGTGTTTTGGTATTGATTTTATGTGATTTGGGGTTCGAGAATATGCAGGGGGGTCGATATCAATTGAATTTTGTCAGATTGCGTTTGGATTGTCTTTTTTCTTAGGAAAGATTTGATCTTGCTGGGGATTAATGTCGTTTGGGTCGAGAAAAGAGTAGGAACCTAGGGAGATTTCTTGGAAAAACATCGTATGGAAGAAAATCCGAAAATTGCCCCATTTTCCCCATTCAATTAGAGAAGTGAGGAATTTGATTATACGTCAGATTTTTATGCGGAAGCGAAGAATCCGAATCGTCCAGCTGTGGGCGTTGTTGTGGATGGGTGTCATTCAATAGTTAAACAGAGTCTATAATAGCTGTTTCAGATGGAGAATTGGTGATAATCAGAAAGCTGGAGAAGAAATAGAGGACCAAGCTCATCAAAAGGGAATTTGAACCTTGTAACTCAATGGAGAGAGTTCTCATCTCCTGTTATTTTGGTTAGCAAAGGGATTAGATGCTACTAATATATTATACATTCCCACTTAGGTAACATGGCAAGATACCTAAGTCTCCCTTGCAATGAAGCAACTAACTACCAATGGAAATATTCCAGAAGCAACCAGCATTCTTAAGATAATCCCAAATGATCTCCTACCCAAGGATATCCCAGAAATGTCGTGGACACGAGGTTCGTTGTGGCTGTTCCTGCTTGTCCCTTTTGGTGGGTGCCTTAAGTAGACTGTCGATTTTTGGATAGTTTGATTGCAATTTGGACCTGCAGTGGGCCTCATCTGCTTGGATTGATCTGTATGTTTGCCCTATGTTAATAACCCACCACCCTGCACGTCAAAGTGCTTATCAAGAGTCTCTTAAAATATTGAGGAGGTGAGATGCACCATAAAGAGATGAGAGTTACATTTTCTGTTTTGCAATGGATGAAGAGATGATGCATTGGTAACGCGGCCTTCTTTAACATAGAACACCTATTTGGAATGAAATGGCGTCCACTTCCTTTCTGCATTGTGCATTGTCTGGATAGACCATTGTACTTTTTTGTACTGTTATCTTTTTTATCAATAATACTGAATATTTAGGGTTCGAGATCTCTAGATTGGTCCGCTCAATAAATCAGCCCACTAGTGTGCAAAAAACAATAAACTACACAGCAAAAATAAAATCACAAGTACAAACCACAAAGATGCCAAATTTAAGGTGGAAAACCCTAACCGGGTAAAAAACCACCGATCCGTACTGGATCTAATCAAACACTATGAATCTCACAATTACAAGAAACTCAGATTTCTTCTCTAGATATCCCCTATCTAAAGACTGAAGTTACCTTGTGTCGCATCACGCTTCAACGACATCACACTGTTGATTGCAATAGATTCAGCGCTCGACTCCTCAAATCTTCTACGCAAGAAGACGATCTTCTGCAAGGAATGCAGAAGAATATGGCTCTCTAGAGTACTTGGCAGCACAACTCTTGAATAAGTCTCTAAAGAATGTTTCTCTCAATTGGATCACAAATTCAGAACTTGAGAGATGATCTATGTCTCTTTTGGGTTGTGAAAAACACCCAATTTATAGCCCCTAATTCGTGCAAGAGACTCCTAAAAATAATACACTCGGAAAAGGAGTTTTTCTCAAACACTAACACAGAGTCCTGAATGAACTGGGCTACCTGCGTCACCCTCATCCTCTCTATAGCGAGGTATGATTCTGCCTCGAGACTCTTTTCACATGTCTGACAGCGCCTGTTGCCTTTTTTTTTTTTGTTGAATTTTGACGCCTTGACTTCAATATTCTAACAATCTCCCCCTTTTGGCAATTCTTGGACAAATCTCACTAATACAATATCATCTACCCAAAAGAAAAATCCAAAATACATTGAATTTTTAAAACAAAAAAAAACAGCATTGTAGATCTTGAATTGCCTTAGCTTGTAGAACTCTCTCAGGCTTCATTTTTCTCTCCCTGAATTTGTCCATAATTGACAAACAAAAATAATCATGCAGATTCTGTCAATCTGGATGCAGTAGCTCCCCCTCAATTTTGACTCCCCCTCATTATGATCTTCGTATCAGCACTGGGGGTGGGTGCTTGACCTCCTTGATCAGGGCTTTTTATAGTTAGCCACCCATACTTTTGTAGTCAGAACTTTCAGCATGGTGTGAGCAAACTCCTTAGGCAAATCAGATTTTCTAACCCAAATTGGAGTTGTCTTGGGTGGAGAAAAACTCTTCCGCCATTGCTTGGTCTTGGGTAGACTTTACAGCTTCTTGCAATGGGGACGAATGTGTCATTTCTTTCCACAGTGGTGACAAGTGGATGTGCGTGCAGCGCGTGACACATTCTTTTTCTTGAAACTACTCGACACATTATTTGAAAGTGCAGTATGTGTAGTAGCATGTGCAACAGGGCTCACCCGGTGCACAAAGTGCTCCCCGGCTAAGCGGGGGTAGGGGGAGGGTGGGCGCATGTGTACGCAGCCTTACCCTTGCAATTTTGCAAAGAGGCTGTTTCCACGCCTCGAACCCGTGACCTCGAGGTCACCAAAGGAGCAACTCTACCGTTGCGCCAAGGCTCGCCCTCATGTGCAACACTTGAAACAAAAATTGTTTTACCTTTAGCATTTGAAGTGGATGCACCATGATCATAACCGAGACCGCTTCTGTCAAAATGAGACTTCTGACTACACAAGATATTTGTAAGAGTCTTTGAACCAGTGTTCATCTTGTTTAGTGAAGCTTGTTTCACTTCTAGCTCAGACAGAGTGATCTTCAATCTTCCTTGCAAATCTTCTTTTGCAGCTTTTACAATCACTATCTCTTTCTTCAGTTTCACTATTTCTTGTTCAGACTTCTTAAATTTTTGACCCTCAGTAGTCATAGTTTCAGTCATGCAGATCTTCTGACTTTCCAAGAGATAAACATTTTCAAGTGCTTGCTCTAATTCAATTTTCAATGCAGAATTTTCTACTTGAGCAGCCTGAAGCTTGATAATAATCTTCTTACCATACTTTGTCATCTTGACACAATCAACATATGTAGCATGATACAGCTCTTCATAATCTTTCTCTTGATCTGATATCTCATCATCATGATCTTCATCAGTATCATTGTCAGACAGAGACCTAGCCATGAAAGCCACAAACTTGTCATTCACAGTTTCAGAAGTTTCAATTGAAGGATCTTGTTCTTCTTCTGATGACTGTTCCTCCCAAGTTGTGTTGAGAGCCTTTTTCAATGCACTATTTTTCTTGTTGGCACACTCACTAGCATAGTGACCATAGCCGTGGCACTCAAAATATTTAGTTTTTTTTTTGCAGAATCCTTTTTCTCAAATTTAAAACTCTTCCACTTGACTTGTTTTGACTTCATGTACTTCTTGAAACAATTAAACATTTCAGCCATAACATCTTCAGCCTCAGATTCAGAATCAGAACCAGACTCAGTTTTCTTTTCAGGTTTCTTTCTTGATTCTGAGTTGGCTTTCAAAGCAATACCTTTTTTTTTATTTTCCTTTATCCAAACGGTTTGCTTCAAAGGTTTGAAGATTCCTACCAGCTGGTTTACCTTGAGGGTATCAAGATTTTTGTTTTCTTCAATAGCATCAACTTTAGAATCGAACCTAGAAGGTAGAGACCTCAGAATTTTCTTGACAATCTTGTTTTCTTGAATTTTCTCACCCAGATTGAAAACAGAATTGACAATATCATTCAGTTTTGCATAAAATTGATCAAATGTCTCATCTTCTTCCATCACGATGGTTTCAAATTCTTTAGTCAGCCTTTGCAATTTAGATTGCTTCACCGTGTCTGTACCCTCATACACTGTCTGTAAGACTTCCCACGCTTCTTTTGAAGTTTTGCAAGTGGAAATCCTACGAAATTCTTCAGCAGACACTCCATTGTATATACTATTCACTGCCTTGTTATTATAATTGGAGGTATGCTTCTCATCCTTAGTCCATTCAGCTTTAGGTTTAGGAACAGTTTGTCCACTAACCACAATTGTTGGTCTGGAGTAGCCCTCTTCAACAACATCCCAAACATCATCATCAATGGACTTAAGGAACCCAATCATCCTTTCCTTCCAATATGCATAATTAGAACCATCTACCAAAGGGGGCTTAGAAGTTGATGTCCCTTCTCGATTGAACACTATTATAGAAATCTCTTTAGATCAAACACAGCAAATTAGTATAACCCGCTATGATACCAAATTAAAGATTTAGGGTTCGAGATCTCTAGATTAGTCCACTCAATAAATCAGCCCATTAGTGTGCAAAAAACAATAAACTACGCAGCGGAAATAAAATCACAAGCACACACCAAAAGGACACCAAATTTAAGGTGAAAAACCCTAACCAGGTAAAAAACCACCGATCCGTACTGGATCTAATCAAACACTATGAATCTCGCAATTACAAGAAACTCAGATTTCTTCCTTAGATATCCCCTATCTAAAGACTGAAGTTACCTTGTGTCGCATCACGCTTCAACGACATCTTACCGTTGATTGCAACAAATCCAACGCTCGACTCCTCAAATCTTTTACGCATGAAGATAATCTTCTACAAGGAATGCAGAAGAACCTGGCTCTCTAGAGTACTTGGCAGCACAACTCTTCAATAAATCTCTAGAGAATGTTTCTCTCAATTGGATCACAAATTCAGAACTTGAGAGAAGATCTATGTCTCTTATGGGTTGTGAAAAACACCCAATTTATAGCCCCTAATTCGTGCAAGAGACTCCTAAAAATAATACACTCAGCGAAAGGAGTTTTTCTCAAGCACTAACACAGAGTCCTGAATGAACTGGGCTACCTGCGTCACCCTCGCTATAGCGAGGATCACCCTCGCTATAGCGAGGTATGATTCTGCCTCGGGACTCTTTTCACATGTCTGACAGCGCCTGTTGCCTTTTTTTTTTTTTTGCTGCCGTTTTTGTTCACTTTGACGCCTTGACTTCAATATTCTAACAAATACGTTGATAATGTCTCTGAAACAGAGAGTCAAGTGGAATCTACTTGTAACTGTTCTACTATTAGGAGTAATTCCTTCTTATATCTACTGTCTGGCTGGAGTAGAAGCTGGGATTTTTGCATGGTTTTCCATCCAGGCCTTTCACAATGGTTGGTGATTCCTTTCTTATCCTGGATGGCCAAGTGGAATCTTCCATTTCTTGTTTTTCTCCTCATTCCAAAATGATTTGGGGCTTGCTTCCATCTTCAAATGTGTTCTTCAACTTACTGAGGTCCATTTATTGGCTGTTTGAGAATTGGCACTTCCAACACTGGTCGGATTCCTTGGCATGTTGGCCCATTAATTGGGAATCTTTTCTTGTCAAATAGCACCCACAAAATGGGCCTTTGTCTTATTGGATCATTGAATAGCAGTAATTTTTCTGTAATCATATTATTATTATTTTTTGGAGTTTGTAGAGAGAGGCAGACAACTTCTGCACTACAAGTCCTTCATTATAACTGGGTCTAGAATTCCCATGGAAAGCATTTATTGGACTGTGCACCAATGCTGATCGTGGTGTACAATTAAAGCAGTTTCAGACTAGGAATGTAAGAAGAACTTGATATGTAGTTGATGAATATGATAATTGTGGTTATAAAAACAAAAAGAACATGATAATTGTCTTGGTTTAGTTGTGATTTTGTATTTTTGGGATGATGGTTTATTGAGAAGTGTGAGCGGCATTGGAATTATGAACTGTGGATGATAGTATAGGTGGAGTACATAAAAAATGATTTATTCAAGTTCTATCAATCTATAGTTTGGGTACTGATATTGGAATCCAAGTTCTGCAATATTATTTTTTAATTGATTTATTCAATTTCTATCAATCTATAGTTTGGGTACTGATTTTGGAATCCAAGTTCTGCAAATTTATTTTTTATGGGATCAAAATTTTTTTTTATTAATGTCAATGCATTGATTATAATGTACTTGAAATTTTATATGGATCATTTCATTAATTCAGTATCATCCACATGGTATGTTTATCTGGGATGCAATCTACTGTCGTTAATGAAATCATTGTTTTATTAGTATTGATGGATTCATTATGGATAAGGCTCTGAAGATGATGGTGGTGGTGATGATGATGATTAATGGATTAAGTGTGCATCATTCTAAATCTTCCATTGCAGATATCTGACGGGTCAACTTCAAAAGGTTCATATTGTGGATGACACTAACAAGGTATATGATATTAGATCTTGATTTGGTTCAAGTGAGTTGTTGTTAAATGTGACATTTTATATTCTCATTTTCTTTACGTTCCATTTTGAAGGATTATGTAATTGAGGCTCTGAGATCTATGGCTGAGTTAGTAACATATGGTGACCAGCATGATCCAACTTTTTTTGAGTGAGATTTCTCAATATTTGTTATTCAAGAAAATATCAGTATTTGATTTTTGTTGACATTTTCCATCTGGTTGAACTATCTTGATGGAATCTTTGATCTCCCATAGGTTCTTCATGGAGAAGCAGATCATGGGGGAGTTTGTACGCATACTAAAAGTTAGTAGAATTCTGAGTGTTGCGCTTCAGTTGGTACAGACAATGAGTATTATGATCCAGAACTTAAAGAATGAACATGCTATCTGTAAGTTAATGAGTAGTGGATAACAACTACTTTAATCAGACTGCAGTACTGCACTTCTACAGTTTATTCTGTGAATATCAATGGTCTATACTAACCCATGTTTGCAGATTATATTTTCAGTAATGAACATATTAACCACCTCATAACATATTCCTTCGACTTCCGCAATGAGGAGCTACTGTCATACTACATATCATTTCTAAGGTTTGCAAACTTTTCTTTTCCTTCATTTCTCATATTTCTAACCTTGCAATATCTTTTCTTTGTTGTTCCGTACACTCTGATTCTCTATTGTGAGTATGATTGTCTTGATAGTTCAGAACCCTCTGTCATCTCAACGGCTTATGCATTTTCTATTTTTGGTGGTTTCTAATTCTGAAGAGCGATAAGTGGGAAGCTGAACAAGAATACAATTTCTTTGCTCGTGAAGACTAAAGATGTAAGTGTAATCCACTCTTTTATTATTCATATAAATGGCTCACAACATAAAGGGACATTTCAGTAGTTAACATGTTAAAACTTTTTATGTTTTGACTTTGGGCAGCATTCTGTAACTTCTTTCATCTTTGTTGAGTAAAAGTGAGTCCACCAACTGAAGATTCATGGACTTTTTGTATAGCTTGATCTCTATTCTTATATAATCCACTATGCATTCCCAGGAAGTACTTTAAATTACTTCGGTTGTGGTATTAGCTCTTTTAGACATTTTTCTAGTATTATTAATTTTTATGAATCTTTGCGAAGATTCTTGACTTCAATGTAATATCTTCTGTACCAAAGTATATGCAATATAAAATGCTAATATGTCATTCCAGACAGTTCTTAATTTAAGAACTTTAGGGCCTGTTGGGCATTGTTCTTTTGAAACGATCTTGCATTCCCATGGGAGGAAAAATGATGGAATGCATATGTTTGACAGTTCCAACTTTATTTTTTCACGGATTTATGCTCATTGCAAGAAAAAACTCTTAAATGATTTACAGTCGCTTTTTCCTACACGATTTACAATTGTTTTTTAGAGGAAAAATGTTCGTTCCAACCAAGGTGTCCTCTTTCAAAATGTCCCCCCCCCCACCCCCCCCCCTCCCTCTGCTCTTTTCTCTCTCTCCTTCACTCTCCCACTCTCTGTCATTCCCTTTCTCTATATCTCTCTCTTGATCCCTCTCTCTCACACTCTTGTTATCTACTTAGCTTTCTCTCTCCCTCCCTTTCTCTGTTTAGGTTTTCTATCTTTCATCATGCTTTGGCAAAGGAAAGCCTCTTTTCTTAAGATTCTCCAGTTTCATGAATTGGAGATTTATGTTCTATGAATCTGTAGATGATTTTTTTTTACCATCTTTCCTTTCAATCTCTTGCGGCCAATCAAGATTCATTGGACAATGTCATGTTCACCTTCTTACCAGCACAATAGTTATTTTCCATCTCCCATCAGCCAAGAATCATAAGGGTCTGAAACCATTCTCCTTATTCATACATATTTTCATAGCACGTTATCTTTTCCAACAGAAATTCTGTCATTCTCTTCTTCATTGGATTCTGTGTCTATTCAATCCTCTTATTCTCAGGCAGGTAGGGTTGTCAATCATGTCGTGTTAACGAATTCGGGTTACAGGTTAACGAATTCGTGTTAAAATCACCTCAACCTGTACACGACCCGTTAACTTAACGGGTAAAAAAATCCAACCCGAACACGACCCATTAATTCAACGGGTTACACGACCCAACTCGTTAACCCGTTAAGTAACTAAGTCATTTCGAAAATTAAAAGAAAATCCATACAAAAATAAATAAGGAGAAAAATATATTAGCCACACAAAATTGTAAGTGAGGATCTCGAGTGAATCCCACCTAAAACCCCACTATAAAACAATAAATTTCGATTTCTTCTTTATGAATATAAATTAATTCTAGCTACACTTAGGGACTATAAAAATTTTAACTGGTTTAATTCATACACGACCCGTTAACTTAACGTGTTAATGGGTTTGACCCGTTAACGATCCGAACCCATTAAGAGCCCACCCGAACCCGTTAATATCGTGTGGGTTCGTTTCGTGTTAATGGGTCGTGTGACATTTTGACAGCCCTGCGGGCATGTAAAGAATCTTGTTGGCATAAAGCCATGGCAGTTGAATCCTGATTCTAACTATGTGATTTGCAGTAGATGTGTTTCCACCGTTAAAGTAATGTCAGATGGTTGTATCTATAGAATAAAGCTTGACTTGTTACCCAAGGATTCCAATGTGAATATGGTATTGATGACGAGGAAACCTTTGCACCTGTTGCCAGGATGACAATGATTCGAATGCTTCTTGTTATTGCTATTATTCACAATTGGCTGCACATTAGATGGAGTCAAGAACGCCTTCTTACATGGCGATTTACCTGAGACTATCTACATCATGCCACCACATGAGTGTAATTGTCCTCCCAATTGTCTTGTGTTGGCTCAAGAAAGTTTGTTATGGCCTCAAATAGGCTCCACGTGCTCGGTTTGATAAAGTGCAAGTGCGCACTGCTATTCTAAATGTTCAATTCCACCAAAGTCCTGACAACCACTCCATGATATTTTGTACAACTCACTGGGGATCTATTATCTTGATGCTTTATGTGAATGGCATTATTATCACTAAGGATGCATCTCTCGGTATTAGTGATCTTTAAGGGTGCGTTTGTGTAGCGAGAGGATTCCACTTTTTTTGTGGATTTCCATTTCCAGAGGAATCTTTTATCCCCTGCCCCTCACAAAGGAAAATGAAATCCTCTCCATCATGGAGGATTAGTTCATTTTTTTCCTTTCCCGTGAGGAACATTTGTCACACCAAATGACCGAAAAGGGGCTGCGCTGAAAATTAGAACAATTTTCCTTTCTATTGTGGATTCCTCTTGTTGCAGAAACACACCCTAAAGGTACCTCATGAAGTTATTTTCTATGATAGATCTTTGACCACTAACTTATTTCCTTGTACTTGGGATTACTAAAATTCATGAAGGTATTTATGTACATAAGGAAAAGTATGCCAAGGATTTGATCTCCATGGCTCATCTTTCAGATTCACGGATTGCAGACGCATCCTTGGAACTGAACGTGAAATATGATGGCCCTAATTCAAGTTTGTATTGTCACTTGGTGGGAAGCCTTATTTACTCGACCATGACTAGACCTGATGTTGCTCATGTTGTATAATTTGTAAGCTACTTTGTTTCTAACCCTCATAAGTGTCTCACAGCAGAATTTATCATATCATTTGATTTCTTAGCGACACTAATGGTCTTGGGTTGTTCTATTCATCTTTTTCTCCTCCTCTTCATGCTCAAGCAGTCGATGATTGGGCCAGTGGTGTTGATACCAGAAGATCAGCCACATGTTAGTGCATGTTTCTTTGTACTTCTTTAATCTCTTGGAAATGCAAGAAACAGACTATGGTGTCCAAATCTATGTTAGAGGCTGAATCGTTCTATGTCCTAGACTATTAGTGAAATAACTAATATGCATGGCATAATATTAATAACTACCCTTTTATTTGAATTTGCTGGTTGTTTATTTTGTCTTAAATGTTCTAATTATAACCTTTTTCTTATTATGTAGGAATTAGAAGGAGCTGAGCATATTTGAGCTTAATTCGGAGAGGTTTAAAGCTAAAAGCCCATTAGAGAAGAGTTATACGCAAAAAGCAAGTAGGCTTGTTGGAGGAGAGCTAGAATTTCAAGTCAAAGGTCTTGAGTTCAAGACTTGGCGCAATCAGTTTTTGTTTTTGTTTTTGAAAACCAAATTTGGTGGGGCCCATCATTTCTAATGCTTCCTAAAAACTAGCAATCAACTTTACAAGAAAGGGAAGGAATCTCATGGAAAGCAATAAGAATGCTATTGTTTACCAAGTGATCAAATTTTGAAGGAAAGAAGATTTTCAGAATTGTAGTCATCATATGCATGCTTTACTATTTTAATCATAACTT
Source organism: Litsea cubeba (assembly GCA_012931725.1). Lineage (NCBI taxonomy): Eukaryota > Viridiplantae > Streptophyta > Magnoliopsida > Laurales > Lauraceae > Litsea > Litsea cubeba. The sequence continues at coordinate 14,670,141 of CM022945.1, forward strand.
TTGACTCAAGACTCCGATTAAGGCAAGGTTAGATGCGTTGGAAAGAGGATTCAAAGGAGAGAAATATCATGTCTCAAGAGGATCTCCCAGTTCTGACGTTTTGGAGGTCAAAACACAGGCTGTCAAATGGAGGGATATGAGGGATGACGAATTTGGGTGATTCCTCTTTCTTTTTCTTGTATTTTTTTCTTTATAAAGGGAGGCTCTGTCCCACTCAATCTCCACCTTCGCTTTCTAACAAAGATTAAAGAAAATAACTTAATTATCCTAGGGTGAGAGAGAGCCTTCCTTTAAAAAGAAAAAATACAAGAAGAGAAAGAAAGAGAAATCACTCAAATTTGTCATCCCTCATATCCCTCCATTTGACAGCCTGTTTTGACCCCCAAAACGTCAGAATTGGGAGATCCTCGTAAGACATGATATTTCTCTCCTTTGAGCCCTTTTTCCAACGCATCTGACCTTGCCTTAATCCGAGTCCGGAGTCAAAAGTTATGATCAAAATAGTAAAGCTTGCATAGGATGACTACAATTCCGAAAATGTCTTTCCTTCAAAATTTGATCACTTGGTAAACAATAGCATTCTTATTGTTGTACGTGAGATTCCTTCCCTTTCTTGTAAAGTTGATTGCTAGTTTTTAGCAAGCATTAGATATGGTGGTACCCACCAAATTCGGTCTTCAAAAGCAAAAACAAAAACTGATTGTGCCAAGTCTTGAACTCAAGACCTCTGACTTGAAATTCTAGCTCTCCTCCAACATGCCTACTTGCTTTTTGTGTATAACTCTTCTCTAATGGGCTTTTAGCTTTAAACCTCTCCGAATTAAGCTCAAATATGCTCAGCTCCTTCTAATTCCTACATAAGAAGAAAAAGGTTATAATTAGAACATCTAAGACAAAATAAACAACCAGCAAATTCAAATAAGAGGGTAGTTATTAATATTATGCCATGCATATCAGTTATTTGGTTGTGACGACTCCTCTCTGAGTTTGATGTCACTCTTCAACAAGCCATTCCCCTTTTTGTTGATGACAGTTGTGCTATACTCAAATCTTGTCTTCCATGAATGCACTAAACACATCGAGGTAGATTGTCATTTCATTAATCAATATTTTACTTCAAGTACCTTACAATTTCCACATATTCATTCTTAGCTTCATTTGGCTGATGCTTTCACAAAAGCCATGTCGAAAGCGCCCCATGATTTCTTGATCAGTAAATTGATGCTTCATCCCTCTCCCATCAATTTGAGGGGGAATGTAGAGACATAGGAAAATAATATTTTGCAGATTAAAGAGCAAATTTTCATTCCCACATACCATACTAAGATAGATATTCAATTAGCTTAGTCAGAGATTATATTAGCATAATCATATCTCATTGTAATCACATTTATTGTTTGCTATCTTGTTAAATTAGCATAATCTCATTGTCAATAAGCAAGCATGTATTCTCCTGTATAAAAGAGAACTTCATCAATTGGATTGTGAACCTAGAATGACATTGCTGCAATTCATTTCTTCTTTATTCACATCTCCTCTTTTAATACACGTGTGCATGTATATGTATGTATATCATATTTTAGGTCATGATATTTTTTCTTGTTCTACCAAGTGCGGTCTATTATTATTTTTTGTCCTTTTGTGTTAATTCAAGTTTCATAATGATGTCAACAATCCAACAATGCAACTAGCAGGTTGGTTAGGCAACTACCACTAGGTGGGCCTATCATGGGATCAAGATTGTGGGGATATGTACTAGTTTAGGTTTTACCGAACCATTTATGCAATTATAAAAAATACCAAAAAAAGCAAATCTTTGGTAGAAAGCAAACAAAATTTACTAAATAATGGGTAGTTCCTTCTGCTTTCCGTTTCTGATACTGGGCCTATTTTTTTTTTTTTTAATTATTATATATATGTTTACACCTCTCATAGATTATCTATTTGCCTGCTTTTAGGATGAAGTAGTTTCTTTTCCCTTGTACACCGAGGCTATAAGATTTGCTTTCCATGAGGAGAACATGGTTCGCATTGCTGTGCGTGCATTGACACTTAATGTATATCATGGTAAGGCTGCCCTTCTGTTCCTTGTGTGAGCGTTTAATTTATTCTCAAACATCTTTTAAGTCGTTTGTCTTGCTTCTGTTTTCAGTTGGAGACAGTGCTGTTAACAGATTTGTCACAAGCACTCCCCTATCCATTTTTTTTTCGGATTTAGTTACACATTTCAAGAAGCAGTGTTTTGACTTGCATGGTTGGGTCACTGAAGCTTCAAAGTAAGAACCGGATTGTTAGATTTGGGAACAATGGGCAATATTTCCTGCACGTTTGCAAACTGATAAATTTCTCCGATATAATATGAATAGATTTGTTATGTTTAATTGTTGTACTTTCTATCTCATAATGGCCATTTTTTATGCAGGAAACCAAACGCGTCTGACCCAACTTCGTGCGTTCTTTCTGCTGTTGATGGGATTGAAGACACTCTCTACTATTTCAGTGATGTCATTTCCTCTGGTGTTCCAAATCTTGGAATATTAATTGCAGATAATATTTTGCAGATTTTGGTATTTCCTTTGCTTCTGCCGTCTGTAAAGAGAGAGTTTAGTGATGTGAGCATTGTTGCCTTCTTTGGTTGCCCTGCATTGAAATTTTCCCGTCTGGTTTCTGCTGATGTATTAAAAACAAACTGGTTCTAACTGCATGTTTGTATGCTGCTCTAGGGGGGAGCACAAATAGGTGTTGCTACTTCCCTGTATTTGATTTGTTGCATCTTGCGGATCGTTAAGACCAAGGATCTGGCGAGTAGTATTAGTGCTGCTTTTTTTTGTCCACCAGAGGCCTTCACACCAAAGTCAGCATCCAAACCCAATGGTTATGTGTCTGATCATGATCTCCCTCATGAAAACCAACAGCAGGACCCCAATTCTCTTGGTATGCAGGCAGGCATGGAAAGTCTAAGAGTTACAGTTCCAGATTTGTCTAGCTGTCAGATTCATCCAGCAGAAGGTGTTCTCTGGCAACAGAACTACAGCAGTTCGCATTTGGCTTTGAGGTAACACCGCATCAACTTGCTGATATCTTTACTGGACATGACTGACATGCGATCACAGTCAATATCTAATTCTGACATTAATGTGGTCAATCTTCCTGCACAAATACAACAGATAGTGTGAAAGATACCCTATTGACTGCTACACAATTAAAGGAGCTTTAGTTAACATGCTCATGTAGAATACAATATTGTATAGTATTTTTATTTCATTGTATAATGTATATTATAATTAGTATATGTTATGTTTACATAATCTAATGAGAGTTTTGTCTTTTTGTAGGGAGGTACTGTTGTCATATGTTGTTAGTGGGGATGACATAAAAGCTTTGGGTTCTTTGACTGTTTTATCTACTTTGTTGCAAACCAAAGGTCAAGATTTTGGGATCATTACGTTCATTCTGCTTTATAAAATTGATTCTTCATTTATTGAAATGTTCTCTTTTCTACTGTAGAACTGGATGAATCAATGCTTGATGCCCTTGGAATTCTTCCGCAAAGAAAACAACATAAGAAGCTCTTGTTGGTAGGTAGCTATGGTTGTTTTGCATTGCTTTTTTCATCTTTTTAAATATTATTTCTTTTGTTGATTCTTAGAGGATAATTTAATATCACTTCCATTTGGAAATTTTCTGATGTCGAAGTCTGCAATTTTTTTATGCTTTTTTATTCTGTTAGACTCACTGTTTAGCTTTCTTAATGCATAAAACCTTGTGAATGCCTTTTGTATCTGAAAATTTTTCTATGGGATTATAATGAACACTGAGTTGTTTGCTCTAGATTTTGTAAGTGTATTGCACCAACCAAGAAGATCTCTTTGGTAGTATCAATGGTTTTATTTTCTCTTCATGAGGTCGACTCAGTTTTATGACTTCATTTTGCCTTGCTTATTATCATAGAATTATTATATTCCTTTGGGCACTAATGGAATTAGGATTTTGTGGTAATTAATGGCTCAAGAAGGTCATTGAAGGTTTGGGGTGCATGCATGGTGTTCCTAGACATAGGTCTTAATCTAAGGATGGTTACAATTGGGGTAAACCTAAACTGCCCCAACTCACCTCCCTGCTTTGTACCCGGCCCGGCCCGACCTGATCATGATATGTTATACCAAATTTCCTCGTGGAGAGTACGGGTTGGTTAAGTTTGATAGTCCTAGATCTCTACCCATAACTCCTTGATCCCCGCTCATCCCTAGCTGTAGGAAGACTGGACCATGTTATTGACAGTTTACAAGCGAAACGCTGCTTTTGTGATTTCTCAATGCCACTACATGTTGAGATGCTTCCGCCATGGTGTAGAGTAGATGAACAGATAATGCCTCTGTAGAGCATCAACGGAGCGATCACCTTGTTGAAGAGATTGAAGTTGCTGAAAAAACAGTTGCTTGTGGTTGGGAGGAAGGAAATAGCCTTTCATAGATTTATTCATCTTCTTCTAAGAAGTGATTGGTGGCTTCCCATATGATATGATTTTTTTTTTATCAAACTTTACCATGGTTTTTTGTGGTAAATAAGTGGAGGTCGGACTTTACTTTACCACACTACCTTTTCATCCAAACATGGTAAAGGGAGAATATCTCACATCTGGGTCAACTTGACCTTTACCTTTTCTTTACCACTTGCTAAACAAAGATGCCCTTAAGCTCGATCGCCACAACCTTCGCTTTCTTATGATCGGCTGACTCCTTATAAGCTAACGTTTTCTCTATGTTACTTGGCCAAGCAAAGAACAATCACCTTTCACAATGCCATTTTATTAGGGAATTTAAAGTTTAACATTTAATTCCCTTTCGGCATTCTCACATACTCTCACATACAATTCTTTCCAGAATCTGGATCATCATACTTCCCTATTACATGTGAGTGGCTGTTGGGTGATAATATTGATGGTCGACGATAGGATTTGGATCTTGTATTTGGCTTTTCCATTGCAAATTGCCTAATTAAAATTAGCACGTGCTGAGTTTCTGTTTTAGTATTCTGTTATTTGGATAACTTGTTATTACTTATTAGAGAATGGATTTCCAATTGTTTGGAGAGTTCCAAAACTTTTCTAGCCATCATGCAAATTCTCTGTATCTCATTACATTTTTTTTTTCACATGATTATGGAAATTTTTTCTTTGAATGTTCTAATCAACTCAATTTTAGTGATAGTTATTGCTGGAAATCATATTTGAACTGCTGAATCTTCTGCTGTAGTTATATTGGGAACCAGTTTGGTTGTGAGTGCCACAGGAAAATGTAGTGATTGCTATTCTAGGTGCCATAGAAGATTTCGTGCCTGGTCAAGAGTGGTCAAATTCATCTGGTCAATTAGGGCTGGTTAGAGTTGATCTTGATTTGGATCAGTTTGTAATTGAGCAAGTTCAATGCATTTTGAGAACTTTGGCTTCTTTGTTGCCTGTGATATTTTATATTTGACACCCTTAGGTTATGTTGTCCGTGCTAAATTCTGCGTGTGGCAATTAGAAATTTTCTATTCCTTCATTACAGTGAGAGTGGTAGAATCCTAGATACTGGTTAGGATCACTTAGGAAAGCAGAATTCCTAGATGTTGGGTTACTTGTTCTTCTGTGCCAGTCTAGATTCAAGATAAATCAGACATTCATGTCCTTATTGACCTTGCTACAGTTGCTAGAATGACTTGGAGCACCCTGTTCTAAGGACTGGGCCATCAATGTCTGGCCAGTTTGAAGAATGCAGATTTTTGTTAGTCACAGTTGAACTAACTTCTCTGGATACCTGCATTCAAGTAGTTACATGATCTGAAAGCTGTAGCACATTAGTTGTACTTACTTGAAGAAGATGCTTACAAATAAAATTTTCATGAAACTAAATGTTAGAATAACACTAAATTAAGATGTTTGTTCCAAGGGCTGCTTGTTATTTTGAGCAAAAAATTTCTCCTTTTAGCATGTTTGAAAGATGACTTTGAAATAAGACTGTAACTTATATAATAAAGTGGAAGACAGTTTCAAATGTTTCCTTACAGTCATCTTTCTTCTCTTCTTAATTTGCTAATCTGCACCCATTTTCATCAATCCTCTTCAGTGGCAATTCCAGGCAACAAACCTGTAGAAATTTTAAACCTTTTACGTTATAGGTATCCTTATATCGAAACAGTTGATTCCACTTGCTCCATTATTTACTAAAATATAGAGCTGGATACTATTTATTCCTGCAGCAAGCTTTAGTGGGGGAGAACTCTGGTGAAGAGCGGCTATTTTCCCCAGAGGGTTGCTTGGCAGAAAACAACATCAGTAATGAACTCGAGATATACCTCCAGAAACTTGAGGTACTTGCACTGCCTTTCTTCAGTTAGGTTGTGGTCATCAGCTCAGTGCTTAGCTCTTCTCTTCCAATTAGGTAGCGGTGGTAGGACTTTATCATTTAGTTATTGTGTATTTATATTATAGTAGCAGTTGTGAAGCTCCTCACATCGAATTTTATGTCTCTGGTCTTATTTCTTAACTCTTATTGTTTCATCGTCTTCATCCTTACTTTTGCAGCACCAGTATGGGTGGTTGATTTCTTGCAGGGAACCAGGAATAAGTCCTCGAATACACAGACACCAGGTCCATTTTATTATTCTGGCACAATTTTGTTTCTTGTTTTCTGTTTTTTGTTTTCTATTATTGATATATAACAAAAAATTCATCAATTATTAGATAAAATAAAGAGGAATATACACAACTAAGATAAGATAAAGCCCATAGAAAATTTAGGGGTCTTTTGTTTGCAGTCATTTACAAATGTAACTGATTCATATAGGTAATGGCTACACTTCATCTCGTTTGTTTGGGCTGTGTGAGAATGGTGTGTAAATATGACCATTTTCGCATGAAAACTTTCACACCTAAATAGGCGCAAGACTCACTTTCACATCTCCCACCTGCAAAAAGGCACCAGTACACTTCACACGGTGATTGCAATGGGTCACAAGACCAAAATCCCATCAACCACTTATTTTTCTTCATTTCTGTGGGTCCCGTATTTGTAATCCCAACCATTTAATTTGTTTATTGAACTAATGAACCCCAAGACCTTTAAGTTTATTATCTCAAATCTTCATAGAGTTAGAGTAATTTGTGAAAAGCATCCGAAAAATCCCAACCTATAGCTCTAATTTTCTGCACTTTTGTTGGCCCCCAATTCATGATCCGGACCATTCTGTATTCTCAAATTGATGATAACCATCAAGATGTTTAGTTTCTTATCTTTCATCTTCATGGACTTTGAGAAGTTTGTGAAAAAATCCAGAGAATCCAAACACATCTAGAGCCATCAAATACACTCGTTTACTTGTGTGTAAATGGTGATTTTGACAAACATGGTAATGTGTTTCACATATGTAGCATTTGCATGTGTAATATTTACTTAGGTAAATCCATTCTCCTATCCCATGTGTAAAAGGCAAACGTCCCTTGTGGACCACAATAAGGTTCAGCAATCTGCGACTCGATTAAGTTCTAGTCACTCCTGCTTTGATGAGAGTGTCTGCTTCCTCATTTACACACACCTTGTTGTGAGGCCCACACGGGACGGGGATCGGAGGGAGGGGTGGGTGGGTGGGTTTGGGATTGGAGAGATCTTGATGGGCCCTCCCTGATGCAGTCCTGGGTACCCAAGGAACCCCAGAACAGTATGTGAACTGTCAGAAAACTGCTGCAGACAGTATATAGGGACTGCCGAATCCTGGACTTAAAAGGAAAAAATATGATTTTTGTTCCACCAAATGACTGGATCTCATGCATAAAACACCATAGATCAAAGAAGAATTAATGGGAGTAGCATATAATGGAGAAAAGAACACTCAAGAACCAATTTTTATTCACTGCTTGACTGTAGATTGTGCACTGTTAGACACAGTCAACTGATGCAACTTATAAAGGCTATGGAAAACTCTAGTAAAAGTTAAAGAGAATCATTTCTCCCTGTCGCATATGATAATTTATTAAGTATAGAAGCTAATGGGATCAATTTAGATAGCTCAATGGAGAGAAAATGAGGCAATACTGGGGAATTCTGCTGGCTGGGATGTCCAAACACTTTTTGCACAAAATCTGTCATGGGCCCACTTGTACCACCTTTTGGATAGTTGGTTCCTACCAGTTTGAAGCCCACCCATGGTGTCACGACCCAGATTCTGGGGCCCTGTCAGATCTCTGGATCGTGATAACTTGGCAATATTTATCATAAATTCATCAAATAATTCTCATAAGCGTTTGGCATGACCCAGATTCTGGGGCCCTGTCAGATCTCTGGATCGTGATAACTTGGCAATATTTATCATAAATTCATCAAATAATTCTCATAAGCGTTTGGCATTTAAATCAAATAATTCTTTCATTCAATCAAAGAGTTATAAATACTCAAACTCTAATATGTTCTGTCTGCATCAATAATGTACTAAAACATTAAATAATTTTTCCTAATCAAGGGCTAATCCCCTTATCCACTAATTATCCTTTGTCGTTCTCTCTTGTCAGCCACGCATATTGAAATTTACGTGCTGATCATCGTTCCGCTCTGTCCCGCCCGCAGCATGATTACCTGAAGGGGGTAACACAACATCAGCACTACTGGTGAATGAATATTCCTAATTACACAAATCACATAAAATATAACATCACATAATTTAGCAGGTCTAATATCAATAATCAAATATTATTTAGATTCTTTCACACACAAATCCGTGCCCATGCACATCAGCACGCCTCAAAGGCCTTATCGTATACATGTATACCGGTCACCATGACCCTGTCTCATCAGACACGTCCACTAAGGACCAGCCATCAAAGTGGCCCTTCACGTCCATTAATGACCAGCCGCTATAACGACCACCATGGCCCGAAGCCATCTATCATCCGGACACAAGTCCAACATATGAAACCCAAATGCATCATATCTCATAATCATACAGTAATTAAATTCCATTATTTAATAGTTTACACAACATTAGTGTGGACCCAATCCACACACACTTCACTGGTTGTTGCCCCACTTCTTATCAAAATTGGTTTATAGTGATATAGTGGGCCCACACTATATGTAATACAACTTTGCATCATAATAATCAATCACAGTATATTTAATTAATCATAGTTAATTAAACATTGATCACAAAACTTAATTTCACTTAAGGAATTTAATTAATTATTTCTACACATATTCCAAGTCTATTTCCATAAATAGACTTCCATTCTCAAGTTTATCTACCTGTACAGAACATATACAAGAATAAATCACATCTGAACCTCTTAAAAGGATCCAGTGGGTCCCACTTGGTAGAGCCAAAATCAGACCTCAAGATCACTGTCGCCTCTGGGTAATTCTTCAACCCATTGGATCTGATCCTTCATCAGATCTCATACTGTGGCCCACAAACCAGAATTACATTCTGATAATTTCTGTGCTAGATCACGCCTAGTTTCTTTGAAACTATTGGACAGTGGGTCCCACTGGTTTTCATCCATGATCAAACATCTAGGTCATGGTCGCCCAAGCCTGATGTATCTCCCTAATGAATCTGATTCATCATTGGACCATTCTCTAGGGTCCACAAACCAAAAACGTCATCTACTGTTTCGACTCCCAAATCACGCCTGGCTGATTTTGAACTTATTGATCAGTGGGTCCCATTGATTCAAACATCAGTTGTCCATCTCCACTATGGTCCACCAAGGCTCCTCTCAAAGATGTGTGGTCTTGATCACTAATCAGATCAATAGATGAGTCCCACAACTTCAAACAATCAACTCTATGCATTGACGCCTGGAATTCTTTGAGTTCACTGTACAGCGGGTCCCACTGGTCCAAACCCCAGATGTCCAACTACACCATGGTCGACCAGGGGTCCTTGATCAGATGTGTGGTCCTGATCTCAGATCAGGTCCACTGATGGGTCCCACTACCCCTCACGATGATCAATTCTGCTCCTTTGACAGAGATACAATAATGGATAACTTGCACAGATTTACTATTTAATCTTCTTCTTTCAAACTGAATCATAATAAAAGGCCAGATTATTACTGGAAATCCAAACCATCCTATTCCACCATGAAATCCATTACATCCAACAATCTGAACATGTCGACCAATTCACTGATAACAATTTCACAAAAACTGGGTTTCTCAAACATCTACAACATGAATTATAATTTATCGAGGAAGATTCACTCACCTCTGATACACGATCGTCTCCTTCGAACGCGAACTTGACATTAGCAGCCTTCTTCTCCTTCTCCTAAATTGAAATCCACAATTCTCTCAGTTCTCCAATGAAGATAACAGGATGGTCGATGGTTCTCTATATATAAAGGAAAGATGGAAATTCCTTATTCCTTTCAAACTTTCTATCTAGAGTTGTCATACAACTCTACTCCTTCTAAATCCATTCACGTGGGATAACTTACCAGTTACAAAAAGTATGGACCCTACTACCATTATAACTTGGGCCAAGCTATAACTAAAATACTACCTGGGCCATACCAATCCTAGGCCCAAGTAACTCAGGATATTACACATGGGCGACCCAATGGGTGCTGGACCCAATTTGCTTTGGGTTAGGACCAAAAATAGGTTCATTGCTGCCCATTTTCTGTAGGGAAAATTTCAAAAAAGTATAAAACTTTTGGCCTATTTTTTTAAAAAAAAGTACATGAAGATTTGAATATTTCAAAATAGTATAAAAGTTTTCCATATATCTTTCATTTTTCAATCAAGTCCTCTTCATTAAAAGATTTGAAAAATGACCAAAACAACCTTATAAACCATGTATATGCACTGGGGACCAACTTCCAACTTGATTTGGATGCTCATAAGTCATAACCATTTAATGAAGCTAGTTTTCCAGTCATTTGGAATCCATATAAACCCTTCTTATTTAACCACCTATGCATAAAGGTAGCTAAAGTGGGCCCCACTAGGTTAGTTTGGTTGGACTTGCTCATTTCTCTTAAATGATCTATAAAAGGGAAAGTTTCAAAAAAAACATTAGGGCATTTTTGTCATATTTTAAATTTTTTTTTGGAGAGGACTTGGTTGAAAGAAATATTGAAAACTATTATACTCTTTTTGAAATATTCAAATCTTCCTGCACTTTTTCGAAAATGAGCCAAAATTATTATATATATTGAGATTTTCTCTTTTCTGAATCAAGTTTAAGAAAATGACACATCTGCCCCTTGTAATGTGCTGTTATTTTATTGCAACGCCTATTATGACTGAACTTTGTTATTAGCGGACTGTTTGGGCTTCCTAATCCAACAAAACTCCCCACACATGGGTCTGAACCCCATGTGCTAGATCAAATGCCTTCATATATGCCGTTGATAGCCCAATTACATAATTTTCATCGTAATCCGCATCACTATGAAAATTAGTCTGGGCCAGTAGAGATTAGTCTTGCCCAAAGGGCTGGGACACCCTCCGCTATAAAAATAAATAAAATTTCAGGCACATCAGATCATCCTAACCCATTGATCCATGACCACAAACTCAATATTTATATACAAGAAGAAAATTGCAGTCAATCCAATGGTCCAGTCCATTCGGATCCGTGACTATCAAGGGGAGTCCTTGTGTGTGTGGGCCCTTCGGACTGTGATTTAGGTGGGCCCCACTACGTGGTGTGCACTGCAAGATCCATGCACGTGTGCACTGGATCTTTTGTGTGTGTGTGCGGGCCCCCTCACCTCAGCTCATTCTTGCAAGGCTCACCTGGGGTGGGACTGCCCCCAACCAAAAAATAAAAAATCTACCCACCACCACACACACAAAATAAATAAATTCCTATTTACTATGACAACGGCTTGGATGATGATCCTAACCTCTTGATCAACGGCCCACAAGTTTCCATTGTCCAAAATGAGTGCACAGTTAATGAGTGAAGGCTTTCACTTACCTATTCAGGGATGATGTGGAGCTTTATGCTTGACTTTCTATTTAAAGGATGTTATTATAGTTGATGACGGATATCTTTTTCTTGTAGGTGCTTGATGCATTGATCAGTCTTCTATGTAGGTCAGACTTATCTGCAGAGACATTGTGGGCTGGTGGCTGGCTTTTACGTCAGCTGCTTCCATACTGTCAGGAAGAATTTAGCAGTCATCACCTTAAATTACTCAAAGTAAGATGATTCAAGTGTCTTCCTCATGTTACATGTGGATGATAGGATTTCTTCATAGCCGTGTTTAAGCTGCTTCCAATTGTCAAGCTTAGTGGTACTTGATCCAGATAAATGTACATATGCATCTAGCTACCTTTTGGAGGTGTCAAATATTTCTACTATAAAAGAAGAAGTGTAGGAGTGGTTATATTGTGTCTAGGTTTCTGAATCCAAACCCAGTGTGAACTTGGTACCTTCTCTGCATGCAAAAATCTTTATAATCTGTAATATGTGCATCTCCTGCACAATGGGATATTGGAACCATGAACTAGTTACTCCTTATGGGCTGGCAATTTATTTTAAGAAATCAGTAGGACTATAAGAAAGAAAACATTGTAGTGAACACTTGAATGGAGCATATTTGATCCACAAAAGCAATATTGCAACTCTTTTTAAATTGGGGTTTTCTGTTGACTCAGTGTACCTTATGTGTGTCTGTGGCATGATGCTCTCGATATTCTATCTAGTTTACACTATACTATTAGAATCATTAAGCAGTGATAATGCATGGAATTATTGTATGCACCAGATATCACACTGAACCATTTATTTAGTGACCTGGCAACTTAGGTCCAGCACCTTTCCGGGGAAAAGGATGGCAAACTGGACATGCTGGCATATGTGCCAGATTGATTTCATCACTTCACTTCATCTGGATGTGGAAGTATTTTGGTGATTACCATAATACTAATAATGTAAAAGTAAACAAGAGAAATATGCTTTCAATAATAAAATAAGTTTGCTGAATTGCTTTAATTTTTTTCTCCTTTATTGAAACAAAACTACTAATTAAAAAAGCTTAAACTTACCATTTAAAATGAAGAAAAAAGGGGAAAAAAGCCTTTGATCAGAACTTTCATGTAAGACCATCGTGAAACCTTGACCTTGGCACATGAGAGTGTTGTACTTGTATAGAAACTCTAACAAGTTTCTAAGTAAGAAAGACTGTAGTGGGTGATATGGACAAAAATGATTACATGGTCTGTTTAGTTGATGAAATTGCCGACTTTTCAATGTTTTGGTCACAATGCTTTTAATATTAGGGATTGGGGAAGACCACTAAAGATGCATCTAATGTGACCGAAACCACCCTCCAAATTCATGCCCTAATGTTGTTGTTACAACGCTTGTGATGTTTCTCAGAAGTCTTTCTTGAGCTTAGATAAGTCATGACTTTGCTTGTAATACCAATACTGATATGGATGAGGCAGTCATCTCCAGTTTTGTCATCCTCACTTTTTCGCATTCATCAAATTGCTTCTTCTGATCTCTTAATTTCCCCTAAAATATATGCTAACTTTTTTTAATGAAAAATTGATTACATATTTTAGAATTAGAAGGAAAAACATTAGTTTTTTAAGCTTAAATAAGTGATGACTTTGCCTGTAATACCAATACTGATATGGATGAGGCAGTCAATTTCCAGTTCTGTCATACTCACATTTTCCCATTTGTCAAAGTGCCTTTTCTGTGATGACTTTGCCTGTAATACCAATACTGATATGGATGAGGCAGTCAATCTCCAGTTCTGTCTTACTCACGTTTTCCCATTTGTTAAATTGCCTTTTCTGATCTCCTAATTTCCCCTAAAGGTTACATATTTTAGAAATAGAAGAAAAAACACTAGTTGTTTCTCACAAGAGTCCATCCTCAAATTAGCCTTTGTATACTAAAGATGGAGCTGGTTTGAATCTTTCTTGGCTGCAAGAAACATATGAAGACAAATACTTTTTCTGGTAAATGCCTTTTAAGAGAATCAAATTTTTGCAGTCTGCAAGAGGGGAGTCACTTTCATGAGAAAAGTATAAGAATCTCTACATCCAAACTTAGGAGGCATCATCAGCTACATAGCATTTGTCATGTAACATAACATGATGTCTGTATAGTCATTTTCCTGTTTAGTTTGTATCTCACTTTCCTGTGTCACTTAGCCTTTTGTTTCATTTATTCAATTACTGGCTGGTCTTGTCTTCTTCTATATGTATTTAACTGGTATTAGTAATGCATTTACATTTGCCATCTCTTCTTTATGTTTTTTTTTTAAAAAAAAACCTAACACGTTACTGTATAAACTATAAAGTGACGCTGTAGCTTCTTGATGCGTAGGATTCACACAGTAACTGCACTAATCGCCTTCTTGGAGAAATCCGAGGAAGCTGGTGTGATCTGCTTATAACAGTTCTTGTGGATCAGTGGAAGAAGTGCAAAAAAGGTATTTGTTTAAACTCTTATGTCTGTGGTTGATTAAAGTATGTTAGTGTTGGGTGGTGTTGACACCAGCTTTAAATTCTTAACTGCAGCTATCGAGGCTTCATCTCCTCAAAAAGATCCCAAGTGTATGTTGTTTCCATCATTCACGAGTTCTTCAGAAGGTTGGACAAATAATGCAGCTTGGTTTTTGTTTAATTGAAAAGTTGGATTATATCTGTAGCTCGATTTTTTATTTAAAAAGTTGAATTTTCCTAATATGCTTCCCCATAGATGAATCTCAGTTTGCTTTCTACTCTCTTTTTTTCCAGGTCAATCATCTTTTGCTGCCGGCGAACAAATGCATGAGATGGTTAAGGTTTTGTTGGAGCTACTTCCATTATTCTTTGTTGAAAATGATGAAAAAAATGAAATTGAATTAATAGGTCTTATTGGTAGCGGGATGATGGGATTTTGAACCTTCTCACTATACGACCGTCATAGGTGCTTTGCATTAGACTGAAGCATGAAAGCAAATACAATGGGGCCAGCCTCCTAATTCAGCTAACCTTTGATAGAAAGGACCCACCATATATGCACTTAATGTGGCTCGAATGCATTTTCAATTGACCATTGTGCTGACCTCATTCCTACTGGCCCTAAGCTAATTTTGTTGATACATGAACTCAATGCAATCATGGTGTTACAGCATTGCTATCCATTGCTTTTGTGCATGAGGTGGGGCCTGCTTATGACAAAGAAGTCAGGCGCAAGCTAGACGCCAAACCCTTCTAAAGCCCGAGTCCCATGCATATCCAACAAAAATAAAGGAAATAAGCCTGTGTGTGTTAGAGCTTTTACTCTTGTGCCATACCATTGTTATTTAAATAAAAGCCATTTGGCCCTTTTTTTTTTTATATTGCCCATATATATGCCTATTCAAAATAGAATATAACAAATAAGAAGAAGAAAGGAACTATAATACCAATTACTTTACCAATAATCCATAAATTAGAAGTGTATCATAAAAACTACCTTAGTCATAACGCATAATGGCATTTTGTTTGGCACTGAGTTCCTAGAAATTCTAAAAGCCTTCTTATTGAAGGATTTAAAATAGGAGCAAAGGTGATGATCCATAAAGGACCATCAAATAGTCTTCCCTTTGGTAGGAAATGATCACCCAACCATCACTCTAGTAAATGAAATCCTAGGAAAGTGAAGACCCCATCTACATCTTCGCCTTGTATCACTCACTCCCCGCCTTTTCAATATCCCATCACTAGAACCTTCTTTACTATGGTTCCTAGGAGTTTAATACAAAGTAGGCAAACAGGCCCCAAGTAAAAATCCAAGTGCTTGAGTAAAATCTCAAGAGTTAGAATAGAACTTTCAATGTTTAATGACTGCATCCACTAAATTCTATATCATGTTCTCCTATGCCATCATACAATTGATTAGCCGTTAGAAATTCATACAATTGATTGTTTAAAAAACCTAAGTTGGAAAAGAAGGATAAAGATGAGAAGTAGAAGACGATAAAAAGGGAAAGAAGAAAGAAGACGCTAATGACGAAAATAAAAGGCGTAGGTGTTCCCCAAAACTTCCTAGGTGCTCGGGTGCACCTAGGTGTAAGAGCCTAGGCGAGTAGGCATGCACTTAAATATGGAGCCCCATCTGACCTCCAGGCGAAGTGCGAAAGAGCCTTGCCGCAGCTTTGACTGGGCCGGTTCATTATCATTGAGAACTTATCTGCTCTATTTGGCATGATCTTAAATCTTCATATTGGTGAGCAACTTTGTCAACTCTGGACCCGATAATTCAACTCAGCCAACGACGCTCGATCAAGTCACAGATACTCAGTCAACTTCATACTAATTGCCAGGAATCAACTTCGAGGTGACTCATACTGGCCTATTTTTTAAATCCCCCCTCTGTGATTGGCTTTGTGAGGTCCGCTTTTTCTGATCATCACTCTTTTGGGTGACGTTTAGACAATCCCCAATGTAACATGTGACTTTTGACTGCTTCATTTCAAATCTTTATTGGCTTCCGTCTCTTTTCATCAGTTGTAACACTTCAATTCTTTACGTAGTTGTTGGTTCTATTTTTCTATGTATATGCCCGAGTCATCTCAAGTTGCATTCCTTTAATTTTCTCTTTTAACCTAACATCTGACTTTTGACTGCTTCGTTTCAAGTCTGTATTTTCTTCCCCCGTCCCTTTCTTCTGGTCCCTTGTAACACTTCAATACTTTACATAGTTGTTGCTTCTAGTTTTCCTATGTATATGCCCTAGTCATCTCAAATGGCATTCCTTAAAATCTCTTTTGATTTCTACCCTTTTTGTTACTCCACACATCCATCTTAGCATGCTCGTCTCCGTCATACGTCTCTAGTTTCTTCAGTATTCAACTTTTAACAGGTCCAACTGTTGTCCTACGTAAATGCCCTTTTTAATCTAAGTGATTGTTGATGATAGCACACCACTCTACTAGCTTGCCTCTACTTTGCCCTTCCTGCAACTGATCGTTTATGTGATAGCATCTCGAGTCTTTCCATCAAATTGTCCATAATCAAGAAAATTATGTAGGGACTTAAAGCATAGCCTTGATGCAGCCAAACTTTGATTGGATCTTCTCATTGACATGTTCTGGGCTAAAGCTTGTTTCTTTAAAAAAGTTTACCTTCTGATTGAAACCTAGCCAAGTAGTCCAAAAATTGAAACTGTAATGCCTTTATACATTTTTTTTAACTCGATTATGTTTTTGGTTGGTACATCATTATATAATGGGATAATCCTCTATATTCATGTCTGTTTTACATGCTTATGAAGGTTCTGATGGATGCACATATCTTTTAGTTTTTCTCTTTCATTAACTTGTGCCTCTAATATGTTTAGGTATACGTACTTTGTCATCAACTACGAATTTTCTCTATTGGAGGGACCTTGCCTGAGGAACCCCCTATCTGTTCTCCATTAGATCCCCTTGTAAATCCACGTGCAAAAACTGCTGGCCTGGACTTACTAACTCCAAAGCCTGGTGTTGAGATAAACCTAGGTAAGTTGTCATCTGTTAGTCCTTTTATTCCTTTAACTGATGGTGTGCAACAATACTGTTGGCAGTGTTGTGCAGCCGTTACCTACTTGCGAACTTGCCATGGGGCAGACCTGGAATTTTTTTTCCTTGTAGATTAGCCAGGGCCTAAACTTTGGCCTGGATGATAATTTAGGTTTTCCATTGAGGCACACCTGAGATTGGGTGAAGACCCATTAAGGTTAGGCCCAGCAATTTGAAGCACTACAAACAGATGGGCTTCAGCCAGTGTCAAACTTTAGGCAGAAGCAACCAACAGGCCTACATGGCTCTTCACACTCGTCGCCCTTAGAGAAAATGGCATCGACTTATTATTTAACATAAGATGCATTTGGCTGTTAAAGAAAATGTGTACAGGTTTTGTTACTGACCATGTGTAGCTACTGTCTGCACAGTCAATGCAGTGCCTTGCAGAATTGCATTTGAAAGGGGGAAAGAGCGGCACTTTTACTTTTTAGCAGTCTCCAGGGAAACATCTGGGTGGGTTCTCCTTGCAGAAGAATCGCCCCTCAGGCAGAACTTTGGAATTGTTCGTGTTGTGGCACCCTTGCCTGGTTCAAATGTATGTACAACTTTACAACAGTTATCTTTCAGCTTTACATTTCTGGGGTTTGGTTACTTGAAACTTAATGTGCTTCATATTTGCTTTCTCAAAAGTGGGGAGTGGGAAATATACAACACTTGGCCTGCAAAGGCGAGTTCGGCTTGGGTTTTCAATTTGTTCAAGCCCATTTTTCAATTATCCAAACTGTTGACACAAGTTACCCTTCCATGAATGGTTTCTGCACAAAATTTCTCTCATTGGATCATAGTTTTTAAACCTTTCATGTGGACCTTTGCTTCTCAACAGTTTGACTCTCTGTCCACAGAATGAAGGGTCAGAATTACTTAATTGCTTGATATTTTTTGCATAAGCTATTCACAGGAAGGTTTTGTTATTTTATTGGTTTGGATTTCCAACATACGGCTGCACTTGTACGAACTAAAGCCGTGGAGAAACTGCAACATATTTACTGGCTGGGAGCCATTTTATTTCCTAAAAAAGGTTTCTAATTTTATTTCTCATCTGAATGAAATTAACCAGTTCTGAGGTAAATTGACCGAAAGCAATTGCAGTATCATCTGATAACTTATTTGTCCACAGCCCAGAATAGATGATAAGCATCTAAAATGGATGCACTTGCGCATCCGTCCATGGAATCTACCATTTGTGGACCGTGCCAAGTCCAACACCTTGGGAAGATCCAAGCCAAAGGCTTTGGTTGATGGGAGATGGATCCTTGCTTTTAGGGATGAGCGATCCTGCAAGTCAGCCGAGTCTATGATACTCGAGGAACTGAATCTACAATGCAGTGAGGTGGAGAAGAGACTAAAGCCTTTGTTTGACCTCGGCAGACCTGTACATACCCAAGACCCTTCGACGCCAGCAAAAGAGGTTTTATCAGAAACATCAAGTCACCCCTTGTAGTCCCAGCTACCACAGATGGAAATGATGCTTTGTGGGTCAAGGAAGAAGATACGTTGTCATCTTGTATTTTTTGAGTGTGCCCTTTGTATATTATGTGTTCCATAAAGAAGCCTTTAGAGCATAGGGATATAGAGTAGAGCCTCAGCCATTGAGTTTTTTGGTAATTCAATGCCATTCTTTTGTATACTAGCTTTATTTCTGTTGCCCTAATTTTGTAACATTAGGCACCATTATTTGACAAGGTCTTGCATAGGGCCACTGAAAAGGGAGCCTTTGGTTTTGGGTTTCTTTGTCTTCTCTTAATGTACCCACCCCCCCCTTCACCTTTTGCTGTACTAACGTGAACATAAGATTCAAATTTGAGGTCATTTTAAATGTGGATAGAAAAGAGAAACTAATAATATGATTTTGGAAATATTGTGAGATTATCATTTCTCCATATGCTTTCATATTATTTAGTTTAAACAACATTTGTGCACCCATATTTGGAAATAGAAGAGGTTCCATTTCTGCAAGTATGCCATTACAGCATTTGTTTTTTTTCCTTTTCAGCTACAATGGGGATTCAAAATCATGCACCCATGTCTCCAGCCAGCTAAGTTACAGCCTACAAGCGAGGGACCATTACATATTTCATTTTTTTTCATTCTGACATCATATCTATTAATTTTCCGTGTTTTTTTTTTTTTAAAGAAAAACACATTCTCTAATGGGACTTGGGATTGGATGAGGAATAAAAATGTGTAGAAATCGAGTCTAACAGAACTACAGAAGGGCATATTAGTTACATGCGCGCGCACAGCCCAAAAGGACAAGCGCAAAAGGCCCAAAAGACCATGTGTACACAAGATCAGTCATGCACTACTACTGCAAATCAAATGTACACAAGATTCACGTCTTACAAAATTACAGGGCTGGAACTCCACTACAATCCTACTGACCCCCTGAAGACTGGTGGCTGGGGCCAAGGTCGAAAGAGACCGAAGCAGTGGCCCTATGTTGAAACAGATTTCACAAGGGAGTGTTGTCCTGTTGTGTGCATTTTATCATGTAGAAGCATCTTAGGGAACTATCTACTGAAAACTATGAGTCTTACAAAGTGGTTTACTTTCTTTGACAAAATTAAAATAAAAAAATTTAAATATTTAAAAATAGTATAAAAAATTGACCCTAAAAGGATTTGTTTGCTAGAATGCTGTATTTTTATTGCTTGAAATTGTTCAAAAGGTTTAATACAAGCATCCTAAAGACTTCTTAGCAATATCTGCTAGTAATTTTCTGGCTTAAAAAGTTAATGACAAGTTAGTGACATTTCGGACAAGATTATTGAAAATTAAGATATTCATTAAAACTGAGGCAAAAGCATCATAAGAACTTTAGTTAGGTTTTTTTTTTTTTTTTTTATGTAAAAGAATATGAAGAAAGTAAATAATATTTTAAAACAGTAAAAAAATTAGATGTCACTCTTTCGAGGCCATTCAAGTAAGGCTTGAAAGGGTGGATAGACCAGATCGACAAATTATTTACTATTTTAAATTGGCTTAAAACCTTTATACTAGCTTCTAGGGGGGTTTTGGTGATGCCCACTAGTGATTTTTGGAGTTTAAAACTGTCACAGTAATAACTTATAAACATCTCTCTAAGTTGTGAGACAAAATCATTTAAAAGTTGAAATATGCATAAGAATTATGGTAGTTGCATTATGAGCGTTACAATGTGGTTCACTTTCTACAGCAACAGATAAACAAATTATTTAAAATGGTCAAGAAATTGACCTTTAAAATATGTATTCTAGAATGCTAAAACTTTACTGTTATGAATTTGTTCACAAGGCTTAAAACAAGCATTCTAATATTTTTTAATGATGTCCTCAAGGGATATCTTGATTTTAAAAGGTCGAGATAAATCATTGACATCGTTTTATATTAAGTCGATAGGATTATTGAAGAATTAAGATATATATAAAAAAAAAAAGAGGCAAATGCATCATAAGCATTGTGGTGAAGCCTTTTTCCTGTAAAAGAACAGAAAGAAATTAAAGAAAATTTTACTGTGGCCTGAGACGGGCCTTCTATTTAAGCTCTCCATGTTTTTCAGAGCTTATGTTTCAAATTGCTTCAATTCTCAAAGTTATATGCTTCTTCATTGGACGTGCCTAGTCGAAAGCTACCTGCATGCTAAATTACACCGGCCAAGAGAATCACTTGAAGACTCATTTCCCCATGAAAATCTTTCCAAGTCACTTCTATTAGGACATACAGACTAAGACCATATTCCCTGTAGCATGCATTCATGTAATAGCCTGGCCTGCAAATGTGACAGATGATTTGAGAAAATAATCAAAGGAACATCTAAAGAGAAATAGCCAACTGATAACCAACTTAGAAAGCTTTAATTTCTATAACTTCAATTTCTGTAAATCCTACATAGAGCAGCCTCTTTTTCTGAGATTTTAATATAGCAGAAAATAGAGGAAAAGAAGAACAGAAAGTCCACACGGCCCGGGCTGATTTTTCGGGCCGTGTAGCACGGTTCAAAGAAGAATACAAAGCCATTTAACATATATAATTCTAGGGCATGTCCTTCCCATTTTTTTACTACCGTTTGGTGCAGCAACATCAGTTTACATGATGACAAGATGAGTGGAAGTCTATAACTAAGAATGCTCAAACAAACAGCACTAATCCTTATTTCGACAATAAAATTCCATCAAACCGGTGCACAAGTGCAAACACTGTCCAAGAAGTACTAAAATCTTATTGAAGCCTATGACAGATCTCATTCCTTAGAAAAATAAATAGTAAATAATAATCTAGCCTTGCAGGTTCAATCTATATAATACACTGTCATTGCATCCAGAAAACTGAATGGCCATAGCTTTGTATTTATCGCGAATAAATAGAAATATATTAGATTAGCTGTTAGTAAAGAGCCTGTTGCGCGAGAGGACATCAGTTTTGGGGGGGGGGGGGGGGGTACACTAATACTGGTGACATCTTGGTTTATCTGAGTGACACAAAAGTGTTAGAATCAAAATAAAACCAAAATTTCACAATCACCCCTCTTTCCTGCCAAACAAGCGAGAGGGAGGCTTTTGCTTTGCACCCAATGCTCTGACATTCTCTCCCTTATTGTGTCGAGGAGTGATTCTCAGAGGGTGGGCTTCTGTATTGAACACCCACTCATCAAAAGAGATGACTGACGGAGGAGAGAATAGGAGATAGAGATACTTCAGGGTCTCTGCGAGGAAGAAGCTTTGCATCATGTTGTCTTTAGCACCTGTGTTAACCTGGACACCAGAAAATCAGAATCATAGTTATGATAAAAATTATGATCTTAAATTTTGAGTTTTGTCTTGGATAAATTTAAACACAGATCCATTGATGTTAGAAACATAGAGAGGAGTCAGACAAGGTCAACACAGAAACATGAGACCTCATCAACTTCTCTATAGTCTATACAGTTATAGTATATAATAATTGTACAATATATATTATTTAGATAAATTTTAGTTCATTATGCAGATATAAAAAATAATCAAGTCCTACATGGTTTTACCTCCTGCCCAAAAAACAGAGATAATGTATCCCAATGATATTTTTGTCCTTCACATCATTTTCACAGCCCATATAATGATATTTATTATGAAAATTACTAACGTTATATACAAGCATGAAAAACAAAATAATTGGTGTAAAGGGGAAGAGAAACTCATACATCCTTCAGTCCAACATAGCCTGAATCAATTCGGGAGTTCTTTTCAAATGCTTGGAATATATTCCAACCCCACTCTTGGTATGTTTTGTTTCCCGTTAAACGCCAGAGGTACAAAAGCGATTCAACAGTCTCTGGCCTCAATATATTCCAGGATGTACCAACACTCATGTCCTGCAATTATGTTTCAGAAATTATGCAGTGAAACCAGGCTCTCATGTAAGATAAAATCTTCAGTGAAAAACAAGAAATACTTGATGCTTGATTGTATTTGTAGTATTAGCTCTGCCCTAAAAACTGTACAAGTCGACCCAACCTTTTGGTGGTTCCTATCATGTAGCAAAAACTTCAATATGATGATCCCAACAGTCCAATTTTCCGAAGTCAAACAAGGGAAATTGTTGCAATCATCCATTTAGAAAGGACTCCAATGAGATGAATATTTTAGGGCCATTACCATGATCAGAATCCAAATAATCAATGAGATTATATTTCCAAACCTCGAGCCCTGCCTGTACTTATTTTTGGATCAGGAAAAGGGGTCAGTTCCTCTTGATCAAGCATCATAAAATAAACCATGTCCAACCTTCTCAGAACGAAAAAAATAATTTTCCCCTGCCAGTTTGGTTGGAGTAGACTGATAGAAGTTGTAGCATGTCCAAGCCAGCTGCAAAAAATAAAACACATCGATAGTTCAAGAAACAAGAAAGATATCAATCAAAGCCATATCCAAAAAAAAAAAAAAAAACCTACTCCATGAGCGTGCATCACTTGATGAAGAAGTATATGATTCTAGTTCTATAGCTTGAAAGAACATGAGTCTTGCACATTGTTCTTCATAAGTGACAAGTGAGAAGCTTTTAGGAACAATTTTTTTGAAGCTTTTAGAAACAAAATTTTCTCATAGGTTTCCAGACAATAAAGCCTAGCCTAATAAAAGCAATGAACTTCACAAAAGGATCATGAAACTGGCTGCCTGCCCATACCATACACATGCGTGGACGCACACACTAGCAAGCAGAGACCAAAAAGAGGCCAACAACAAAATATACACCATAATAACAGCCCTAGCTAAATAAAAGACTTCCGTCGCTTAGCTGGTAAGGAACATGGGTGTGTGAGTTTGAATACCAGATGTAGCAAAAAATAAAAAAGACTTCTCATACAATAAATAATATGATGTCTCCAATCCATGCTTTGGTTTCTGCACTAGCAGTTGTTTGTCAGTGAGCATCAACCCATTAAGGCATTAAAAGCTTTTACAGATGTTACTGTCTTTGACTTGGACTCAAATCATAGCAAAAAATTCCAGTCTTGCCTACTACTACTATCAAAGGGTGAAGGCATATGCTACTCTCCAAAACTTGGAGAAAAGGGTACGTTTTATAATGTCCAGAAGTATGGTTTTGGATATTGCCCACATACAAAATAACTATTTTGGGCCATTCCTCACTTTTCTTGTTCTTCCTTCTTGGGGTTCACAGCCATCTAAAAAGCACGGACACGGACGCGACACGACACGGACACGCCGGCACGGCATTTCTCAAAAAAGTAGGACACGGACACGTTCGGGACACGTTAATAATTAATAATTAATAATAATAATATATCTAATCATATACTAAAAGATACTATCATTTTAACTTTGTAATCAATTTAGCAATCAAATAAGTTATGACCTTTTACAGACAGCCCCCTTTTCTTTTCATTTTTTACTCTAATTTTATTATTTTAACTTTGTAATCAATTTAGCAATCAAATAAGTTATGACCTTTTACAGACAGCCCCCTTTTCTTTTCATTTTTTACTCTAATTTTATTGTTTTAACTTTGTAATCAATTTAGCAAACAAATACGTTATGACCTTTAACAAACAGCCCCCTTTTCTTTTCATTTTTTACTCTAATTTTATTATTTTAACTTTGTAATCAATTTAGCAATCAAATAAGTTATGACCTTTAACAAACAGCCCCCTTTTCTTTTCATTTTTTACTCTAATTTTATTTTTTTTTTCCAATTAAAAGAGGCAAGCGCGTCCCCAGCGTGTCCCAGTGTGTCCCCAGCGTGTCCCAGCGTGTCCGAAATAGTAAAAATAAAAAAAAATAATCAGGACACTCTTTTGGGCGTGTCCGACACGTGTCGGACACCGACACTCTAGCCCCGGAGAAGTGTCCGTGCTTCCTAAACAGCCATACTTGCCCATCTTTTATTTCTTTCAATCTTACTCCTTTCATTGGAACAACCTCCAAGGCTCCAACATGATCAACTCAATGGTGTAAATCATTCCTGTTGGAGTGAAATTTATTCTCTGAATGGGGAAGGACATGTGATGTGATTGGGTTGAATCAAGGAAGGAAGACCCCACACTTGTCAAATAGGTGGTCAGGTGTCATCAAGACAAACCGGATGGCAGCACCTGATTATTTCTCTACTAGAGTTGCTAATTTTGGCTCTAATCAGAAGTGACTCATAGAATGGGAGCAAAGATTATAATTTTCTTAACATTATCGTGTATGCTGCAGCAGGCCACATAAGTTGAGATCTTTCCTTACTAATTGAGTTTATACTTTGAGAACATATATTTTATTTTATATTACGATCTTTTAGGACATGTGGAAGGTGATATGTGTTCAGTTTCCCCACTTAAGACACTGTCTAATATTTTATGATTATGTTCTTCTAATGAACCACCCATTGTAGAAGGAAAAAAAAATTAACATACTTTATACAGAAAATTACCTCTTCCGCTAGAGATAAAAATTTTCCCGCCTTGTCTGGTTCATAACCAAATGAGCCCAAAGCCAACATTCCAGGAACAAAGCATGCTAATTCATCCATCTGTTCCAATTAGAAATGAAAAAAATATAATGCTCCACACAATAATATAATGAATATCGGATCGGAAGGAATTTCTCAGAACTCTAGCAGGAACCTACCTTATGAGACAAAGAATCACCATTTTTCTCACAAATGTATGTGAATGATGATGGAGAAGTTTTCCGAATCAAGCTCACTAGACCTTGCATTGATGTCTCCCACATTTCTCTATTTACAGATGGGTGACAAAATTAGCAAGTTAGTAAAGTTTACACATTCTGGAATTTTTTAGGGGTATGCTGTATGCAAATTGGCAATTGAATACCTGTATGTATGCAATTGGCAATGGGATCCCCATGTGAAGTTGTCTATGATCAATCCAAACCTGAATCACCTAGCTTCATGAATTGGTCGACACCACATAAAGCCAATAAGCATTGGGCATTTATGAGAACAGCAGTTCTGAGATTTAATCCGATGGATAACTGTTGGATCAGTACCAAATTGGGATGTCTTCCAATAAGCTGAGTGTTGTGTGGGTAGGGGTTTGGGTTGATCATAGGTTGGATCCATTGCACCGATGAAAAATGTGACCACTTCTAAGCTAAAAGCAGTACAGCCTACAGGGCCAGGTCAAGCGACGTATCACGGATCCAACATCCAAACTTAGAAAGTCACTAACAAACACATGCAAAAAAAAGACAAGAAGAAGAAGAAGAAAAGAAAACGAATTTGGAAGTCACTACCACCCCAAATGGCACTCATCTCTCATGACAATGAACTGTCATGGCTGAAATATTCCTTCTCCTGCAACATTTAAAGGGAGAGCCATACAAAGATGTCTTGTCTAAAGGTCAGTTTCAAGGAAATCACAGGCCCACCCACAGTGTAGTTTTGGGAAAAACTTCCTTCTTGGAATGTATTTTCTGGTTGGGTCTAAATGAAGCTCTTGAAAAGTTATGCTTTGTCTAAGATGATTCTGAAATAACTACCTTGAAATGAAAGATATTCTTAAGAGGAAAAGAGTAAATTGTCACTTTGCAGATAAAATCCCTAACCTATAGTGCTTCACAGCTTCAGTTTTGTTCCCTTGTACCCAAACTTTGAGCAAATATTCATAAAAGCTGCATGTTTCAACTGTCAGAATTAAGAACAAACTGGGTGCAATATATGAATATCATATAGAAAAAATGCATAGAATCCAACATATTTGGTTTGATTTTTATTGTTAAAAGAATGAGGTCATGAAAATACAGTAGAAGCTAATAACGTGAAGCATATATTAATGAACCAGCATATAGGAAGATTAAGAGAAGAAATCAACTCCCAATGGGCTGAAATTTGTGGACTGAGAACAAGACTTAACAATAAACGAAAAAAGAAAGGAACAAGAGACAATAAAGAATAGATCGAAAGAGATAATATGACTTTTTAACCTAAGGATGTGCACCATATTCTCAAGCCTGGAACACATGATGCCATGATTAAACAATCTAGATCAGTAATCTGATGAGGCAGTAATAATGTGCCCATATCTGTTGGAAGAAAATTCTAGTCCTGGATTAGGTAATCTATATCCACTATGTTCCCATGCAACAACACAGGTAGCAGATACTCCTCGTACTGCTTTTCACTTTGTTGACAGAGGAGCGCATTTTCGTTTTAAGTGCTACGTAATTTCTATTTCATGTAGCATATTCTCGAGCATTGGGCCAATGGGCATTCTGCTTATCTTATTTTGATACTTCTGTAATTGAAACTGTTCACTAAGAGAGAGAGAGAGAGAGAGAGAGAGAGAGAGAGAGAGAGAGAGAGAGAGAGAGAGAGAGAGAGAGAGAGAGAGAGAGAGCAATCTTTTCTCATGACCGTGATCCTCATTCATATCTGATCCCTTTCAATAGGGAAATTACTATCACAATCCCTTGATTAGAGAAAAAAAAAAAAAAACCACTACTCCTAGTCAGCAATCTTATAGGATCTGTACGTTGAAATGATGCTCCTCTGTTGTATACAAATGGGTGTACATAGATTACAGTGGTTTCTAATTTCTATCCTTCACACTCCCCCTCAAACTGTTAAGGGTCAAGAAGGATCGATTTGGATATGAAAAAATAATGCTGATCTCATCACAGCTTTGGTAAATATATCCACAATTTGGTTGGATCACGAAACATGATGTAGTGTCAGAAGATTTCCCTCAAGTTTTTCCCAAATAGAATGGCAATCAACCTTCATATGTTTTGTGCACTCACGATAAACTGGATTGAGTGCGATCTGAATGATACTAGTGCAGTCAGCATTGAGAGAGATAGGACTAAGGATCTTAATTCCCATTTCTTTTAGTCAAACAAGCCATATGACTTCAAAACAGGTATAAGATAAGAAAATATGCACACATTTGGTAACAAGTGACGAATTTGCAGATTGAGGATTTCTCATTGCCTTTGGAGTAAGGATTTTTCACTGAGGATCTCACATCAATATTGGCGCATATCAAATTATCAATGTGTAGAGTTGAGAAAAATAGGTATCGATGAGTAAATCCAAAAACATGAGGATTTCAAAATCCTATAAAAAATCCCCAAAATGAGGATTTCCACTGACCCCAATCCTCAAGGATTTACAATTGCAAAACACGGGTTTTCCATGGATTTTCAGAAAACCAGTGAAGAATCCCCGAGGATTTGATTGCCAAACATGACCTAAGTTAGCTACGCATAAATTTAAACTTGAATGTTGATTGGTTACTGCTTCCTAGGAGATAGGCTAAGTTAGCTATTAAATATAGCTGTAGAACATTAGAGGGACTACCAGAGTTGGACTTTTTCTTAATTATCTTAGTGTGCTGTTTAGCTACCGTTTACTGTTATTTTGCGAGTTGGAACTATTTTTCAGAGAATCAGAGGTAATGAAAATTTCCACTACTTGCAAGTGGTTGCTTTCCTTCTTTTGGAGTTTTTGGGTATTTGAGAAAGGTCCAGGTGTTATCCATTTTATGGAACAACACCTTAAATAAACCGATCTGAAGATCAGTAGGCTGCTGCATCAAATCCCAAGTCCATTTCTTCATATAGTTCTATTAGTTTTCCTACCTTTCAACATAAAAGATGTTAGAAAGGCATGTAAACAAAGATAATTTAGTTAATTTAGAAAAATATGCTGAAGAATTTTTTTTTTTTTTGAATGGTACTGAAGAAAAAACTTAATACCTTGTATAACAAACTCAGGGGTTGTTTGTTTGCACTCACTTGTATATGAAACTGATGCACATGAGTAACGGTTACGGATGATCACGTCTGTTTGCAGTCATGCATGGGATGCATAAAAAAAGGTGCGAAAATGGTGTGTAAATGACTAAATGAGGCCATTTTATATGAAATTTTATGTGCCTGAAAAGGTGTAAAACCATTACATACCTCTTGGTTAGAAGAGGCACCGGTACAAGTTCTGCCCAAGATAGGTTGTGGTTTCAAACTCCGCCACCTGACTTTTATTTTTTCCAACTCCTATGGGCCCCAAATTCTAATCCAACCACTTCAAATTATATATTGAATAGTTAAACCCCAAAATGTTCAGTTTCATGTCTTAAATATTCATATATATATATATATATGAAAATCTTACACATGTAATCCAAACCATTCAACGTTTACTCGTGAAAATGGTGCTTCCAAACAAACGTGGTATTTGTGTTTCACATGTGTAAATTTCACATATGCAACTCACAGATGTAAATGGCATATTCACATCACATCACGACACGTGTGTAAAAGACAAATGACCACTTAACTACAAATATGAAATTTCATGTTACGGATAGGATATCCATGTCAGTATCTGTGTCTAAATTTACCAAAGTGTAGATTCGTATCCCAGATCGCCCTGTTTGTGACTACATCGGTATTAGTATCTGAGCATCATAGATGAGTACAACATCATCTACAAACAACATACTTCCAGAAATTCATGTTGGACACATACTGTCAAGGCTTCCATAACCAAGGCGAATAAATAGAGGCACGGATAGGATCGTTCGTGCAAACAAATTCTAATTGGAAACTTAGATGTTTCCATCACATGATTATTACACTCGTTACTGGCTCTTCATACCATCTATTTGAATGCTAGCTCCGGGTGTTCTACTTCAATGTCGGAGAAGTAAAACTCACAAAGCCAAACCCGAATCAACAAAATAAGGCTACAATTAATCCAGCATATAACATATAACTGATAAATGGATAGGCAATAACCGAAGGATGCCAGACCTGTCACCCATGGCACCAAAAGTTATTGTTGAATATGAACTCGATCCTGAGTGAGGATTTATATAGATAGGGAGCAAGCCGTCAGCCGGGAAGGTTTTACGAAGTTGGGTGATAACATTCTCCGCCTGAAACAACAAATTATACGCAAAAGCCATTTTAATGCAATCAGATTGATGAGATTAATAAAAATTCTTTGAAGTTCAGACACTAGTGACTGAAGAAGTTGTAGAGACACCAAAGGTGGGTGTTGAAAAGATCCATGTGGGACCACCCGGTCCACCCCGGATAACAAATTTCAAGTCAATCCAATGCTCCTAACCCTTTGATCCTTGGCCCAAAAGTTTAACGAATTTATGTAAAAAAATAAAAAATTGACCCTTGATCCAATGGTCCAGTGCATTCTGATTGGTGCAAACCCATGGGACTTGAAGACAGAGAAAAGGAGAAGGGATGTAGTGTTTTGGTTTGGATTCGGATCAATACATAGGTGGCCCCACATGCTACCACACATGGTAAGACCATGCGAGGTTAGGAGGGCTCTTATGCAGATGACTCTTATGAGAGACGTCATGCAGACTCCACCTTTTCTTTAGGCATGTGGGACCCTCTATGATCAATCTAGCACCCTCATACTAACTACAGCCCCATGAATTGGCACAACCCAAAATCTGACACTCATTTTACTATTACTCATCACTAGATTTGAAATGCTAAGAAAAATGATGCCTTCTAAAACCATTAAACTTGAGAGCTATGGATCAAAGGGGTTAGGCTGGTGTAAGGGAGTTGGATTTTGTGCACAGGTAGGTCCCATTCAGATCTTTCAATCCCCCACCTACCACATGATTGGCGTGGCCCTAGGTGAGTCCCACAAAGGAGTCCGCACCAGAACACAACCACCCCTTTACCTCATTATAGCGCCTCTTTTCTCAGCCAATACCCATTTCGTATCATTTAATGTAGGAGGGACCTTGAAAAAATTTGAAGAAAAGATGGGAGTAGTCTGAAAAATCCAACTTCAATTTCTGCCTAGTCATCTGTTCCACTTCATCTTTCTCCATTATTTTCCATCCTTTTGCTACTTCTTTTTGGTACAAAAACTTGTGATGCTTAGATTCTATACAAATTCATGATACTCTATATAGTGGCTCACCTATGTAAAATCTGAACCATTTAGAATAAATTATTACTCTCTATTGTATGGGATATAGAAATTTTCATATGCATACACCTCTCACTGTATTACAGTCAAGTGAGGGCAACATAGTGGGGCCCACTTTATGATCCATCTGAACCATCCACACACAGAGGACCCCTGAATTACACCGGATCCATCGAGTTTCACCTATCCAAATGGACTGGACCATTGGATCGAGGGTCAAACTTTTCTTTAATTTAAAGTCATTAAACGTGTGGGCCATGGATGAAGGGGCTAGAGGCATGAGACTGAACCAAAACTTTATATATGGGCCCATCCAAGATGGGCTCTTTCCATCCCCCCTGGTCCTGTGATCACTGGGTCCCAGGTGGGCCCCATCAAGCTACTTGTCCCCGTAATACAGTGAGAGGTGTATGCACAGGAACATTGCCTATCAGAGTATGGGATATGGAAGCATTTCTTTGTAATATGTTGTGGGCTCACCGTAAGATTGATGATGTAGAATAATCTACTTGAATGATGGGTCCATATCCTATCAGAGTTTACATCTGGTGAGGGACCATGCAGGAGGGGCATTAAGCTGTCCAGATTTTAATACGTGGGCCCCAGATTAGATTCTACAACAAACCTATATAACATGTATGATTAATACACACACACGCTCTAATGATCAGGTGCACACCAGGCGCATGGCATGCACTAACCGTGGGGCCCACGGTTAGACCGGATCCCTAGGTTTTGCATGGACTGGACCATTGGATCGACTTTGCACACATTTTGGAGGGGTGAAATTGGTGAGCCATTGACCAAGGGGTTAAGATAATCAAGTGGGCCCCAAACTTGGTAGGGAGATAGGTCCCACCTAGATGTTCAGATCCCCCATCCCCAGGTGGGGCCTCACAGCGAGGTACGCATTGATCCAGTGCGCAATGTGTGCGCTGGATCACACTTTATACTGCACAAAGCACTTAAAAAAAGTAGGTATGCAAGCATC
The DNA here is from genome assembly GCA_012931725.1 of Litsea cubeba. Taxonomy (NCBI): domain Eukaryota; kingdom Viridiplantae; phylum Streptophyta; class Magnoliopsida; order Laurales; family Lauraceae; genus Litsea; species Litsea cubeba. The sequence continues at coordinate 14,702,066 of CM022945.1, forward strand.
TCTTCTTTTTTTTATCGGTAGTATGTCTCACTTTACTCTTTATGAGGTTAAACTTCCAATATTTTGCGGCATTTGAGATGTGGTAATCACATAGGAGGCTTCATTACTTTAATTAATAATCCACATTTACAAATGGTAACTTGCAGTAATTTTGAACTCATACACAACTAATTTTTTTCCTAACATTAACAGACTGTCATAATGCAACATTGAATTGCACGTTTATCACTGGTCATAGATATGAACATGGAGAGATGCACAAGCATGCACAAATAAAGCACGCACACATGTCCATGTATAAAGGTGGGTGCAGATATGTTAAGTAGTTGTTTGTACAGTTTCCTATCACCAATTGGTTTTGGGATTACTGGCTAGCAACTCTGTCATGGTATCAGAGCCAGAGGTCTCGAGTTCGAAACTATGCGGGGCAAAAATGCCCCATGCCGTGTTTTGTGTTTGTGCGGGCGCAAGTGCGCAGGGCAAGAAGGCCGCGTTCTAGTCTTGTGCGGGCGTGTGCTTCAGTTCCGGGCGGTGTCCTACCCGAGGGGGGTGTTAAGTAGTTGCTTGTGCAGTTTTCTATCACCAATTGGTTTTGGGATTACTGACTAGCAACTCTGTCAAGATAGACACGGATGCACATATGCATGTACAGAAAACATAAGACATTTCCAGCACAACAAGAACTAGCATCGCACATGTAGAGGAGCACACTTTCTCCCCTAATGTTCTTTTTTGTTGCAAATGGAATAAAAAATTATTAAATCAAATTAGGGAATAATCAAATATAACCTTTTGCTGATACTTCGGATCTCCCGTCCTCTGAGATAGTGCAATAAATTCCAGCTGCTCGGTGCCAGAATCGGCTAGGATACTGTCGCCCTGATAACAAGAAAAAGAAAATGAACTTCAACAAGGAGTTATGGAGTAAGTTAATTGCATGTAGTGTGGAACTCAAATGCACAAATCATTATGCTCCTTATCATTAGTGTCTCAATTCAAGATTGAAGCAACACCATCATCAAAAGCAAGGTCCACTCATCTTCCACCCAATATCACCAAGAAGCAAAATTTTGTTATATGTTTCTACTTTGTTGTATGCTTACCATGGGTGTCGAAATGTTCTTGCTCTGAATCACCTAACATCAAACCTAGATCATCATTGGGCCCATCACACTAGATTTCCATCTGGCTCAAATCTCCAATAAAGATGTGATTAGCTAGAAAGGCGGAAAACTTGTTAAAACCCCTTTGACCACCATCAATGAATCTATTTAAGGATGTTGGAGGTTTTTTTTTTTTTTTCCTTCCTTTTATCAGTAGGATATTGGAGATATCAAATTACCAATGGTTAGTTTTTAACTGGAAATTCAGCAGGATTTCTAATTATTAAAAAAAATAAAAATGTCTGCAAATTATCCTTTTGATGGCATTATTTTTATCATATTCTTTTTTTAATGATAAATAGTTATTTATTCATATTCAATCCATTAATCCTATCTTCTGAGATTGTGAATTGGACACCTCATACCCTAATCAGATTCTGACACATACGTGCAAGAGAATTATTTAACACACTGAACTCTTTTTCACCAAGAGCATTCCAACATCTGAGATCCACCAACATGTATGCTAATCATGTGATGGGGAGGGAACCGAAAGGTCTTGGTTATGAACTTGGGGTCGGCCAAAAATGGTCTCCACCATATTATACTAACCCTTTTTTTTAAGAAAGCTAATGAAAAATAGTGGATAACTTGAGTACCAACCCCTTGGGGTGGTCTCCTCTATTTATAATCCTTGTGAGAGAATCATTACAGCATTTACACCAATCATATCCCCTTTGATTGGGGTGACAGTAATCAAAATCTAATCTTATGCCCCAATTGAGTGTCTATCATATGTTGAAGATCTGATCTAATCTAGTATAAAACGCCACCCACCCACCGTGCGCGCGTCAAATCCTTGTCAATCCTTTTGTGTAAATATCTACAATATGAAGATATCTGTAGAAACGTGTGGGAAAGTAATAGTGTGATCATCATAAGCTTCTTTGATGGAGTGACAATCAACCTCTACAGGGTTTGCAGTAATCCGGATAGCACTGGTATTGTTAACATGAAGAGGTGTAGGGTGATCCTAAGTGAAACCCAGGTTGGATAAAATCCATTGAACCCAAACAATTTCAAAACAAGTAGAAGGCATAGCATGATATTTTGCTTCAGTAGAATACTTGGATACCCTCTTGTATTTCTTGCATTTCCATAAGATGATGGAATTGCCTAGATACATACATCACCCAGTTCTAGATATACGAGTGTCTGGGCAGCATTGTGATAAGCTTGGAGATGTAAAGGAGAGCTAGTAGGGAAGAACAATAAACGCTATGGAGTACCTAATAAATAATGAATAAATTGAGTCCAGATGAAGAGACTACCTGGGCAGCATTTTATTGAGTCCAGATGAAGATACGAGTGTCCGGGCAACTAACCTGGGCAGCATTTATTGAGTTCAGATGAAGATTGCGGGCCCTTTCATAAATTGGCTAATTAGATTAACTGCATAGGAGATGTCTAGTCTAGTAATGGTCAAGCAGAAGAGACTACCAACCCAACTAACTACCTATGGACTAAGGGGTCGGAAAAAAGTTATGCCTCATATTTTCGATACTTGACATTGACTTCTATTGGAGTATCCACAGGGGTAGAATTTTCCAAGCAAGCCAACGTAATCAGATCTTTAGTGTACTTGTGCTGATTAAAAAAAATTTATCCTAGTCAGAGGTATGAACTTCAAGTCCCAAAAAATATGTGATATAGTCAAGATCTTTCAAATTGAAAGAGACATGAAGATAGTACTTGAGTTGGAGTATCTCACCAGAATCAATTCCTATAATTATGATATCATCCACGTAGACCAGAAGGACCGTTATCCTAGAGGAAGTGCATTGAAGAAACATGGATGGATCATTTTTGCTCTGTATGAAGTTAGATTGCCGATGAGTTTGTCAAAAATTTCCAAACCAAGATCATGGAGATTATTCAGTCTGAAAAGAAATCGTTGAAGTCGACAAAACATCCTCCTCAAGTGCAAGTGATTCACGGAGGACGAGTCATATACTTTCAAATCTCTATGTAAGAAAGCGTTCTTCACACCCCATTTGAAATAGTGGCCCGCAATTTGAAGCAGCAACAAGAAGCATGGTGCAGACAGTTGTCATCTTTGCCACTGGAGCGAAGGTCTTCTCATAGTTAATCTGATATTCTTGCCGATTGTTGAGAGCAACTAAACAAGCTTTATATCAATCCAATGAGCCATTTGATTTGAGTTTAACCGAGTAAACCCATTTGCATCCAATCGATTAACACTAGTAAGATAAGAAATGAACATCCCAAGCATGATTAGTTCTAACTTCTAACAGCATCAATTTCTTCCTCCATGGCCTTCTGCCAAAAGTTGTCCTTCATAGCCTATGAATAGGAATTAGGAATAAAAACTGAAGACAAGGTAGCAATTAAAGAGACATTAGGAAAGCCATATCGACCAAATGCTTGAGAGGGACAAGTAGACTTGTGAAGGGGAGGAGGATCACGAGGAAGACCAAGTGTTGGAGACAGCTCTCGATTAGGATCAACTTCTGCAGTAGCCTCATGTTGTGCTCTTCGCATATAGAAAACCCTTAGTTTAAATCTTGTAATCGATGAGAAGTTGTTGAAATCATAAAGAGTTCGGAGAAGAAGACAGAGAAGCATCATGTTGTTGAAAGAATTGATTTTCAACTAAAATAACATGGCGGGAAGTATGAATCAGACGAGTGGCAACATCATAACAAAGAAACCCTTCTGATGCGCAACATAACCAAGAAAAGTCATCAAACTGACTAAGCCAATTATTCTGTTCAGATTGGGGAAGATGAACAAAATAAACACATCCAAATATATGAAGAAGCCTATAGGCTATAGCTAGGTGGTATAGCTCTGATACCATAAGAAAGCTATAAGAGATTAAACCAAAGGAGAAGAATGAATAATGGTGCATAACTTGAGTAACAATCCCTTGGGGAGATCTCCACTATTTATTATCCTTGTGAGAGAACCATCACAGCATTTACCACAATCACATCCCCTTTGATTGGGGTGACAGTAATCAAAATCTAATCATATCTCCTCAATCTAATCGCGTCCCTTAATTGGGGTAGCTACCATATGTTACAGATCTTAATTAAACCAACATATATGTTACAAATATTGTGTTTGAGCCATGCGGGCTCTACATGGTTCTATCTGAGAAATAGGTTCTAACAGTTTTAAGGGACTAGGTCTGACAGTTTTTTTTAACCTGTAATTGTTTTTTTACAGTCAGTAACAACCAGATTTGGGATGTCAATTTGAGGTGAGTGCCAATTCAATTCATAGGGTGTTGGTAAGAGTGAAGGGGTTGGACTCATGATAAGAGGCCCCACAGGCAGGAGCTCCGTTAGCTTAAAAGTGCTCAGCCTCTCCAGATGTGCAATATTGTTGTTTGACTTTCCATTTTGGTGGCGCCTCATATAAACATCTAATACCGATGCCTATGATGCACGGATGCTTCGAAATGGGCAACATATCATGTCGTAGCATATCCGATACCTCACTTCTTATGTGTAAAATCCGTGTCCCTGCCGTATCTGGGCATTATAGACCGATGCACATATCCCCATCCAGGTTACATAGTTAAACACAGGTATTTAATGCCTTCTAGATTCCTAGTAAATGTTACCCATGCAATTCTAATTTTTCAGAGAGAGAGAGAGAGAGAGAGAGAGAGAGAGAGGATTGATGCATCGCAGATGCAATAAGCACATCAAGTGGTTGCACTGAATTCGTACCCATGCAATCCTAAACTCCTAATCCTTTAGGCATACATGTCCTGAATATGTACCCAGCAACATTACATCATTGAAACACCTGTGCATTGTAGGTCTACAAGCAGAACTCCAAAACAAAGACAAATGAATATAAATGTGCATTTTCATACAAATAAAACAGGTAAGTGAGGAATGTAGTTGATACATTACCCCTGTCCATCCTTGATTATGTGCATTGCCTAGTGCCAAGTTAATCCTGTTATAAGGTATCCCTGATGGAGTATCCCAAGCAGGCAGCAACCTATCTCCAATATCTTTAGCCTTCTCAAGAAACATGGTGTCCCCCGATAGATCATATGCGCTTAGAAGGCCACCAACAACTCTGAAATTAAATTTTACACAGGAAAATTTGTCAGCAGAAACAACAGACAGCATATTAGCCGTAACTTAATCAATGTTCAGCACGATTGAAGTCACAGAAGTCACCGCAAAACTCCTTTCCATCCAGAAAGAGGATAAATTACTGAATATGTAATTAAACCTTATAATGCAACCTTATGGTTGTCTCAAAAACGCTAGCATCATAGTTCTTGTTGAAATCCAATGATTTTGCAACCCACCTGCCATAAAGAAACAAAGTTAAAAGATTTCAAAAAAAAACCCATCAAATCATCAAAGAACCAGTACTGAAGGGAAACTGCATACTTAAAAATACATCGGGGTAATAGGAAAGGAGCCAACAAAGTATTTTCAAACAGAACAAAAAAAAAAGGAAAGAACAGGAAGAACAGTCATTCGTGACATGTTCCTGCGCTATTGAATAATGCATTTAAACCTTGTTCAGAAATACTAGATAAATGGATCAGAGCTATTGCTTTGGGAAACCTATCATCTTAAACAATGAATAAGAAATCACCATTTCCAAATACACAGAAAGCAATGCTAAAGAATATATGAGAAATCCAAAAACTGTCAATGCACACAAGAGGATGCAAAAGGATTCTTAAAACAATATCAACCAAAAAAGGCAAAAACAAAGACATATGATGAAATGAAAAGGCATCAAAGCAGAAAGTTGAAACTCACTCCCTAGCCTTTTGGAACTCCTCTTTTAGATCCATTATGTATAGCGTATCAAGCGAGTCAATCAAAGTTGCTCCAAGACCTCCAAAGCTATTAACACCATTCTTTGTTTGTGGCTGGTACAAAAAAAAAAAGAAAAAAATAACATACTTTGATGTGCCAACTTGAATTGGTGGCCAATGTATTCTGCTATAAGCTCTAATGTCAAGAAAGATAGATGCATACATTCCATAAAGTTATTTATTTTCATTGTTCAATCACAAGCATATTAGCAAACCAAACCTGAAGTTCATCTTGACCCCATGCATATTTCTCATAAGAAGTCCATGCATGAAGCATAGCTTCTTTTACTTTCTGCCTTCGCTGAATATCTAAGGGATCCTCGTCTCGATTCTTCTTGGTAGGTTTGATTTCACCACCAACCCCCAAATTCTTCTTTAGGTCTTGCAGCTACATGCATGAATGATAGAGAGATTCAGTCAAATCCAAACAATTGGATCTGTATAAACTAGTAGTAGAGCTTGCTTGCCTGATTCTGCAGTCGAATCAGTTCCTCGTTTAATTTAGAAACCTCCACCTGTAAATCAATTTAGAGAGCTCCAAGTATGAAACTTTGATCACTGCCCCAAATCAATCTATGAAAAAAAGGAGAAAGAAGAGAAAAGAGCAGACAAGTGATTTGAGTTGAGATCGCTCCCACCTCGTATTCACTTGTAAGCGTCTGCCGATCCCAGACGATGATGGTAACGGTGACGAAAGCGATGAGGAGAAGTGCCAGGCGTGTCGGGCGCTTCAGGTAATAGGACATGTGGAGATATCTCCATCGATTCGTGGACGTTCTGCTACGAAGCATCGGATTTTGGGATGAGATCTCGGAAGTCTTTTGCGCCTTTTGGTTCCTCTCGTGTTTCAGATGGGTTTCGAGGAGGAACGAGTGCTCATGAGCTGTTCGACGAAAAGTCGAGGACGACTTCTGCTACCCGGTTTGGTCAGGTCGTCCCACTCCCACGATCCGTGGAAAATTCTATACGAGTTTGTTTACCCACCACAATTCACACGGAGAACCGCTAACATGCGCCGGACCTCCCGACTGTGCTACTCCAAAGTCTCCAACTATACGAGGACAATTATTAAAAATTTGAACTATTAAAATATTATCTTCTTCACTTGCTGATAAATTTTCTTAAATTCTGCTCATTCAAATACCAACTCATTTTTTTTTTCCTTCAAACCGCTCATGTTTGATTTGAGTTGTTTTTACATAACTGTACCCTTATTGCTACAATTTCTCTATTTCTATTTTATCCAACTTATCCTATGGAAAAAGGTAATTTTTTTTAAATATGTGATTATTTATTTTACAGTGCAGGGAAATGCCGTGCTAAGCATGGGTTATTGGGCTAATTATTATATATTATAGACGTAGGAATCGATTTCGAAATTGGAGTCCGATTTGCTAATCGATTGCAAAATTGGAGTTCAATTTTGATTTCAATTGCGAAATTGAAACTCCAATTTCAATTTTAATTTTTATTGGAGAGATTTGAAGATTTACATCAAGAGTCTACTTTTGTTAATCTTCTTTATGTGAGTTTTAAATTTTAATATAAATCTATTATGGATAGGTGATTAAAGAATCCAGATGAAAAAATCCACCTTGCTCAATAACTCTATCCAATGGATTTAGAATTTTAATATAGCTATGATTTTTAAAAGTGAATCCTTAATAGTGATTTATACATATGGGCTCCACATATAATAAATTTCTTTAAAGTGGGCCTCATATTTTAATTCCTAAAGACGGGGCCACATACAATATATTTGTTTGTTTTATATTTATTTTCTTATTGAGCAAGGCTCTCCTAAGCTTAAGCTTATGATGTGATTCCGTAAGCTAACGCTTCTAGGGCTCATCATTGATCCATCCAAATGGACCAAACACACGACCCCCTTAAATTGCACAAGCCCACCAACTTTTGGTCAAATCCGAATTTACTAGACCGTTGGATCGACTATGTACCAATCTGAATAGGCCGTTGACCATTAAACTTTTGGTGCCCAGATGGAGATGATAGAAACCACGATTTGGGCTGATTTTTTGTACGAATGAGGGTCCCAGGGAGTCCTTGAAATCCCCCCCACCCCCATCCCCATATGGGTCCCCAAGTGGGCCCCACTACGTAATTGAGCTTACTTCAGCTTACCTTATCTTAAGCTTCAGCTTAGGAGAGCTGGCCCCTTTCTTATTAATTAATATCTCATAAAATAGCCACAAATTGGACGTGTTTGTATTTCTGGGGCGGGCTTAGCGTGGGAATGCTTTGCTAGTGTTATTATTACTTTCAAGTTGTTGGGATGAGCCTCAGAGAGTAGGAAAAGGAAGACAGTAGTTGTCTTACATGGGCTTACTTAACATGGACATGGACACGCACTGATATCAGACATGTCCGAGATGTGGCTACAAAACCTGACATGGTAGTTGTAATATTCACTGGGAACAAACGTCCGTGCTAAGTCCGGGCAAAAAATCAAGATATATTAAAATTTAAGAATTTTTTTAAAATATTGTTAAGATAAAATAAATATAAAATAAGTTTTTTTATTATCTTTGAATATTAAAAAAATCTCTATGTGTGAAAATAAATATAAAATAAAGTAAATTTACATAGCACAATGACCCTTGAATTTAAAGGCATTGACCATTACGACCATCTCATTTACGGGTATATTATGCCTTTGATGATTGAAAATATAAGAAAAGAAAACAAACCGGATGGATCTACATCTACTAAAAATAACCAAAAGAAAGGGATAAAAAAATTAACATGTTTGATCCATCAGTGGGGGCTACCCTTGAAATGTTTTTAACGTGTGGGACCTACTGATGGCTCTGCATCCAAAGAAGAAAAAAGGGAAGATAAGAAGAAAGGAAATGGAAATCGAATGATTTCATCCTCAATGGGCCACACACCACATATGGATTTATGGTGATGGAACAATTGGCCCCCATAGATGATTGATAGTATAAGAAAAAAAATTAAAAGAGAGGGGGGCGAACAAGTATAAGAAAGGAAAAAAAAACATAAAAGATGTACATTGTATGGGATGAGTGTACGTGGATATAGATACGAATCATCATAGTATGTTTCTAATAGTCCTAACTCATGTGCACTCAAAGAAATTAAGCTTATGTATGATACCAACCGAGTCTAATTGCCCACTACGGATACATATTGACCTAGAAAACTAATATCTATTCATAATCCATGAGTGGGTCCCATTGCAAAAATAAGTTAAATGTGTGGGGCCCACTAATTGATTTGCATCCATTAAGAAACCAGACAATGGGGCTTGCCTCCCTCCATCAGTGGGGCCCGCTCTTAGAAAAAAGGGGTTAAGAGAAGGCCATTGAGATTTCATCCAATAGTGGAGTCCAATCTTGAAATATATTTAATACGAACTGGTGCCCACTACTGGAACCATCCATTTGGGAAAAAAACTGAAAGGAGAGTAAAGGAGCTGTATTAATCCATGAGTGGGTCCCACTGCAAAAATAAGTTAAATATGTGGGGCCCACTAATAGATTTGCATCCATTAAGAAACCAGACAACGGCCAACAGTGGGGCCCACTCTTAAGAAAAATGGGTTAAGAGAAGGCCATTAGGAGATTGAAATGGAGACTAGAGGTATTGTTATCAATCAACGTCTGGGAGAGACGGTATAAGACGTATAGACATTAGAACACAATTATTGAAACATATTCTACTACGTATGATAGAATACAAATTACAAACGTCATATGTGCCCAGAGCCATGCATACGAACAAACAAGTTTGGATCTTTCAATCAGTCACATGTGCTCAGATCCCAAAGCCATGCAGCAAAACATTAAAAAAAAGGGATGGTCAACTGATCACACAAACTTTTTTTTATGGATGGTCAAACGGACAATGGTTAGGACACAGATGATATCAAGTGATATGAATCTCAAAGTATGGCCCCACTAATAAAGCTGTTGGTCTCAACCTTTCATCCAAAGAAAAAAGGTAGTTGGTCCCAACAAAAAAGAAAAAGGCGTTGTCGTTCAAGTTTTACCCACAAGAGATTAGAAACAAGGATCTATAGGTGCAGAAACTTCAACAACACCGCCCATCATTCTCACAACCCTTTTCATGGAAGACCTTAGAGATGGGTCCTCTTGCACACACCATATGGCCACCATCACCATCCTCTCGAGCACCTTTCTATCTTGCAGTGCCTCTTTGTCGTCTCCCACCAGCAAAACCAGCATCCCTTCTCTAAAGCATTTAATTGCCCAGCCCTTCAAGATAACTTCCTCCTCATGCCCCGTCTTTATTTCAATGTGCTTCCTACAACATATTATCTCTAACAGCATTATTCCAAAGCTATAGACGTAAACTTTGACAGTAATTGACAAGTTCTTGAACCATTCTGGAGCGAGATACCCCCGGGTACCACAGATCCCAATACTCGTCCTGGATTCATCTTTTTTGATAAGCTTGGCAAGCCCGAAATCAGAGATCCTTGCAATGAAGTAGTCATCGAGGAGTATGTTTTAAGGCTTTATATCACAATGTATGATCTGGGTGCTGCACTCTTCATGTAAATACATCAGCCCTCTTGCAATTCCTAAAGCAAGTTGGCATTTGTGGCTCCAAGCCGGCCTCGAACTGTTGAAAAGAAAGCTTGCTACAGACCCATTGCTCATGAACTCATAGACGAGAAGGCGATGCGATCCCTCATTGCATAATCCAAATAGACGAACAAGATTCCTGTGATGGGTTTGGCCGATCACGCTCACTTCACTGTCGAATTCTCTCTCACCTTCTTCCACTAACCTGTCTAGTCTCTTCACTACAACGATATTGGACGAGTTTGTAAACAATGCCAAAAGCACCTCTACCTAGCTCTTCTTTGAACCCACGAGTGGGTTCTTCTAGTTGTTTGAAAGTAAAGGAACGTATACTCAGTCACAACATGCTAGAGTCTTCATAAATACTCAGTAGCTTCTTATGATAGGAGTAGCAGACCGCAAGAGAGATTGCTGATACTAAGAGGAAGTTAAGAAACACAGAGCTATCTAAAAAGGTAGATCCCACAAGCACTAACCTCGCATGATCTTTCTTCCCTTTGTACAAGGTCGAATGCGACCTTTGAGTGTTTCTTACAAGGTCGAATTCGACGCAGAGAACTAAAATGTATTAAGGTCACTTCTATCTCAGCGTCGAATTCGACGTTCGGCGCTTAAACTGAAGGTTGAAATCGACCACAAAAAAAATGGTAAAAAAAAGTTAAGAATCCTGTACGGATTCCCTGTTAGGTGTATGTTTGCCTAATGTTCACTCTTTAGTGTACTGACCATATAAAGTGTATTTTTCGATAAAAATCCCTTGAAAGAAAATTTTGTAACTTGATATAAAATACTGATATTTTTGTAAATAATAATAGACTCATTTTTATTTATATAAATATAAGGACAAAGTTATCATTTATATAAAAGTTCAACACAAATCTCATGCTTAACAAGAAAGGTATTGAAATAAAACTACAGGGACATATTTACAAATCATATGAATCTTAGGGGGCACATATAAAAAAACTATTATCCATTTGAGCAGCCTAGGGTTTGGATGGCATGTTTGTAATTTTAAGCAATCTCAAATCTTAGGACTCAATCGCATGATAAATTAGGGTTTTTGGGCTTCTCAGTACTCCCTCACCCCCTCTCAACTCTCAAGTCCCAAGCTCGCGGCGGCAACAAGACCTTCTTCTCTATCGAACGTGGTAAGTAGCGTCTCTTTCTCTATCTGTTCTTTCCTTAGACAAAGATCACATCTTTCAAGTAAAAGCTGCTGTCTTTATGAGTCGATCGGTTCTTCTCTGTTTCTAGCCTTTTCTTTCCTTGTAATTTCTTAGTCAAGATCTATGAATTCGATGGAAAGATCTAGGTTTTCTTTTTCTTATAGATGATGGTGGAGGCGATATGCTTCACGAGGGTTTGTTGGTAATCTAAGTATTTTCTGTAGTAGTTTGAGTTTGACATGGTAATCCTATTCTATCTGCATAGGAAGAGACACATGAATGAGGCTCTTTCGTCTGCATGAGAAACAACCCATTTGACATTTTCTTATAAATGTTTAGGGCTTCTTTGTTTCATCAAGAAATTGGATAACGAGGAATTCTATGAGTTTGTAAATTTTTTTGTAAGTGGTTAAAAATGAAGAATCAGATGTGAATGCCCCCCCAAAAAAAGACCATCCGTAAGGGGAAGATGAGAAATCAATACCCAGCCAACACCAACCCTAGTAATTCAAATCTTAGGAAAGTCAAGGTCCCATCTTTATATCGAGTTATACAGTTCCTTGTATCGGTACTGGTTTTGTCCGTGCCTACTTCTTACTTTTCTCATTGGCACATGAGTTCTGATTCAAGCTATTGGAGACGGCAGAAGTAGCTATTTCTCCATATGCTATTGCGCTTGTTTCTTGCGATATCATGGAGGCATTTTTGAAGGTGGATTTTAGTTTATTATGTGAGACAGGGTGTTAAGCTTTGGAGTTGCTTGCATAAGAGGTTGCAGGAAATGCATGTAATCTGGTTGGGTCTCTAGCTAGTCTGGACTTAGACTAGCACTTTAAGGGGTTGAACGTGACTCCAGATAACATTTATTTGGACCTACACAAACCCAAATCTGGGCCCTGACCATATACTTAATCCAATTTCATTCTGGAGTATAATATTCGAATGGAACACCACCCCTGAAAGTTGTGGCATGTACTGCCTTGTTTTGATCATTCTTGCCTGTTATGATGCCTGGTTATGGTTGAATAGAGGATTTTTTTTTTTTTTGAATATTTTCTTGACCCTTTAATAAAGGCTGAAATTAAGGTGTAGAGGAGTTTGTTGATACTCCTAATCAAATGGGAGGGCTTAACAGAGATGGTATATTGTACCATTTGCTTTGATTATTCAAATATGTGCTCAAGCCTTTGTGAATTAATCTTTTTATTTAACTGTTGACTTTCCTGCACAACATTCACGAATTTGACTTGTAAAAGCGGATATTTGAAGTGTAGTTTATGTTTAATTACTATTCTAGGTTTTTACCCTTTTTTAAAAAAGAAAATATGTTTTCATTTTTTTTTTCTTTATCGCATCTTTTCTGGAACAAAATTCCTGAATGGTTTGAACACCAGACTGTTTCATTTTAGTGCTAAATTGGAATGGTCTTCAGATTGGAATTAACAACTTTTTCTCAGGTCTGAAACAAGTTAAGAAGGGTAGAATCAAAGTTCTAATCCAATTTCTTATGCTAAGGTCGACAGATCATTGTGAACTAATTCTTGGTTGGGTAGAATCTAAGGAACAGTAGCCACAAAAGAGTCTTAATGTCTTATATGGGGTATGTGGGAAAGATTGACCTGCAAGCAACTAATGTACAACTGCATGGGATAGCTTATTCCCACTTGATGGGTTAGCTGATTAGCTATTTGTTCCACTGCCTGTCCACATTGGATCTGTTAGAATTGAACTCAATCTATCCACTGTTACAACTCTTGATACGGGATGACTGTGTGGAATGTGGGGGATTGCAAGGACATGAATGATGTTGTTCATTAATGGCTGGATGCAAGGATCCAAGAAGTGGTTGTGGAGGGTATATCGGCTGCCCCTCAAATGATATGTATCACTTGCCCTATATCTGTGTGGATCTAGTTTGAGGTTAAAAAAAAAAATTCTGAGAAATATCTAAAGCATTGCTAATGCTAATGAAATGTCAGATTTTAATGTTGAATTTCATTTGCACCTTGAATAAATGTATGTGTCTATGTGTGTATCCCATTGTCATGCATTTCCTTTGTTTTTGTTTTATAACAGTAAAATCGTCCTCTGTTGCTATATAATTCTAAAAGAACAGTTGTATTTGTTCACCTATATTCTTGATACAAAGTTATATTAAGTTAAGACCTAATAAAACGTTAATGGTCGAACAGTTGAATCAAAATCGGATCACTATATATGTTTACTATTGATGTAACATGTAGTATCATGGTATCAACAATTATGTTTTATATAGTATAGTAGTACTTAAATGCTAAGTACTTCTTTAATACCTACAACTAATTACTTAGTACCTAGTGGTAGTTGACTTATTAATATCACTTGGATAAGGGATTGATATTTTTAGGGCTTGTTTGGCAAACCTTATCCATACAAAATAGATATGTTTCAAAAGGTGCAGTTTGAAAATGATGTTTCACAAATAGAGCGTTTGGTAATTAGAAAAACAGAATGAAATAGATGTTTTGGGAATCCAACGGTTTTTAATTTTTGAACTAATTTCTTGAGATCTACGACGAATTAGAGGTACAGGCTAATTTTTTTCTCCATAGTTGTTTTCAGCATTTCAAAAAAGATCAACGGTTCGGATCTTAATTTTGGAGGCCACATAAATTTTAAAAAAAAATCCAAGGTTATGCACTTTTTCACAAATATCTTGGGATTCGGGATAGATCAACGGGTAAAATATGACCTAACCTTGTTTCATCTTGGGAACATTTTCAATGGTTGGGATAGTAGCTCAGTTGTCTACAATTAAAAAAAAAAGGAAAACACATGACAAAAATCACTCGAAGACTATTTTCAATATTTTATCGTGATTTGTGAAGAATTAGAGGCTGAAATTTATATCCATTGCCATTTTGAATATTCCATGTAGGATCAACCGTTTGGATCTCATTTATGGGGCCCATAGGAGTAAATAAAATAGATATAAAATTATGTACTTTTCTACAATATCTTGAGATTACAGAGATCAACAGATCAAATTTAATGTGGTAGCTATTTAATGTGGTAGCTGTGTTTGATCTTGGGACCATCTTTAACTGTTCGGATCATTAATTATGGTCCCTACAATTTGAAAGTAAAAAAAAAAAAAAAACCATTTAGCTGAGAAACACGTCAAAAGCACTATAGCAATGCATGTCTGAAGAGACGCAGACGCTGAAGAGACGTTGAAGTCTGTTTCAAACCTGGCAGAGATATATTCCATAACAAACTCTACCTTGATGGACGGTTGAGATTAAAACTAATGGAATCGTAATTGGAATATATTTGGTCCTCTCTCCACCTATAAAAAGAGTCTTTCCTCCATCATAAAGACTCATTCACAAAAATTCAACACATTAAGGCTTATAGGCAAGGAGAGAGAAACTGAAGTTATTCTCTAAAGTTTTCTTGGGCGGATCTCAACATCAACATCTGATAGCAGGATCGGAAAGCTCTCTGTATCAGGATGTCTGGAGGTAATCTTTAATCCATCTAAGATTTATCCTCCACGTGATAATCATAATGTTCTCGATCTTAGGGTTCATGTTAATTATAAACTAACATGTGCTGGCAGAAACGTCTGCTTTCCTATAGACATATTACCTCTTTACGAGGTACAGACAGGGATTAAGGTGGGGTTTGGCATCTCTTATTTTTGCCTCTATATGTCTTAAGACGGTTTAAAAATGCATTAGGAGCGTTTGGCAATCACTAAATCCATGTCTATTCCAAACCTAGTAAAGAGGTAAACGTTTCTGCCAGGTTTGAAACAGACTTCAACGTCTGAAGCGTGCAGACCTGCATAGCTACAGTGCTTTTGACTTGTTTCTCAACTGAACGGTTTTTTTTTTTTCTTTCAAATTGTGGGGACTGTAATTGATGATCCGAACCGTTGAAGATGGTCCCAAGATCAAACACGGCCACCACATTAAATTTGATCCGTGATCTGTCTGTAATCTCAAGATATTTGTAGAAAAGTACAGAATTTTATATCTATTTTATTTACTCCTGTGGGCCCCATAAGTGAGATCCAAACGGTTGATCCTACATGGAATATTCAAAATGGAAATTGATATAAATTTCAGCCTCTAATTCTTCACGAATCACGATAAAATATTAAAAAACCGAGCACCATTGTCCATTGATATGCCCGGGTAAAAAAACCAGGAGTTTTCGCGTGATTTTTGCCATTCTGTGTTTTCCCTTTTTATTTAATTTTATTTTATTTGTATGCAACTGAGCTGCTATCCGAACCATTGAAAATGTTCCCAATATGAAACAAGGTTTAAGAGGTCAGATTTTACCCGTTGATCTATCCCGAATATATTTGTGAAAAAGTCCATAACCTTAAATCTTTTTTTTTTTAAATTTATGTGGTCTCCAAAAATTAAGATAATCTTTTTTTTTTTTAAATTTATGTGGTCTCCAAAAATTAAGTTCCGAACCGTTGATCTTTTTTAAAATGCTGAAAACAACTATGGAGAAAAAATTAGCCTCTAATTCGTCGTAGGTCTCAAGAAATTAGTTGAAATATTAAAAACCGTTGGATTCTCGAAACATCTATTTCATTCTGTTTTTCTAATTACCAATCGCTCTATTTTTGAAACATCATTTTCAAACCGCACCTTTAGAAACAAATCTATATTTAAATATCAATTTTGTATGGATAAGACTTGCCAAACAAGTCCTAGTATAAGAAGACACTTAACAAATTAATCTTAGTAAAGTTTTAAAAAAAATCTTGTTATTATATTTCCCCAAAAGTCATGGATAGTTATGAACAAATATCAAAAAGATAAGAGAGAGCAAGTGGAAAAAAGTCTAAAAAATCTTGTGTTTTTTTTTTTTCTTATCTTAAAGGAAAACCCTTAAGGGTGATGTACATCCTTTGGCTTTTCAAGTTTCGACTTAAAATGTCGTTAGTAGAAAGGCACACAAGTCTCTGTACAATCTTGAACGAAAGAGAGGGTTTTTTGACATTAAAAAGGTTTGTTTAATAAACATTAGGGCAAATCAGCTGGTGTGGCCGTTAAGTGGACTTCACATTTCGATATATATGAATGGCGATAAAAACCAAAAGGTGTTGTCTCCGCAGATATGGCTGATCTATCAGCCAATTTGATGTTTAGACCTATATTTTGGTCCATTGGTGGGTGAGATGGTTGCAGCAAAAAGGGATGCACCTTGATGCCACTTTGTAAGGTAATTTCTCCTGGTAGGATAGATGCCATCAGTAGTATAGCTTCTGCCGCATAGTTTATGTTGGTGATGTGTAAAAAGGAACGGGTCTGGTTGACCGTAATCCTTACTCTTTTATGCTGAAAAAGAACATGAGCGTAGGGTATTTAGGGCTTATATATATATATATCCAGTGCTATTGGGTTTGTAACTACATGGGCTTGGATCCAACATGAAACGTTTTGTATTTAATCCATAACCAAATCATTCTGAAATATGAGGCCTCACTTTATTTATTTATTATTATTATTATTTTCTCCCTTTCTTGCTTTTCTTTGTTTTGTCTATTTGGCTTGACTGGGAAAGAGCTGAGTTGTTTCCACTTGCAAAGGTACTAGAGTTGGGGATGACATGGTGAATGTGTGTGCAGTTTGATTATTTTCAAGGTGGTGGTTGTCCATTTGCAGTTTCATTTGGATTCTGGGGACTATCAAATAGGAGTGTGTGTGGTGTGAGATGGGCTTCATGGATGAATGGCTTTGTTGCTTATATTTGGTTCCATTTGTACCTTAACTGTTAAACAAAATCATGTATTTGTTTCGATATAGCAGCATTTGTTACATTCAACCTTTTGAAGGGATGAGAACTGCATTATCATGCATAGACTGACCAGTATTTAATAAATTGATTTCAAACTAATGGCATTACTGTATCATCAGCTTGCAGAATGGATACTCAGGTGAAGCTCGCTGTGGTGGTTAAGGTGATGGGGCGAACAGGATCGCGAGGACAAGTGACTCAGGTCCGAGTCAAGTTTCTCGATGACCAGAACCGTTTGATCATGAGGAACGTGAAGGGGCCTGTCAGGGAAGGTGACATCCTTACCTTGCTTGAGTCTGAAAGGGAAGCAAGGAGGCTGCGATGAGGATGGGATATTGTTAGGTTTGTGAGGGAAGGTGACTTCCCTAGAACTGCTTAAAATGAGTTTTATTTAACTTTGAGAAGAAGGTTGAGATGAGAGTTATGAGGGCTAGTTTGGCTAAAAGACTTCTTGTGTCATTGTTGAGTGAGTATTTTCTGCTTCCCTCTATTGCAGTGACTTCTGATTGAGAATACCAAGTTTGATGAGATAAGCCTTTTGTTTTGCAACTGAAGGCGTTGTTTCATATATATTAGCTTACTTCTATCTGCCTCATCCTGAGATGTGCAGTTACACTGCCTCTTTAATCAGAAAATGAGTGTCTTTCTCCCATTACTTGCATTAGTAAATGTTGGGACTGTTTCATGCATGGCAACTATAAAAACGATGCGTATATGCTTACTAACTTGTGCCTGTTCTTATAAAGGGCTTTTAGGCATTGATGCATGATAAGATCTATATTTCTAGATCATAAAACAAAAATTTTTGATGCTAGAGAATTTGCTTCATATATGCAGCAAACTTTTCCCTGCAATGTGGAGCAGGCCACTTGAGAGTTTGCTTGCTGCTAGCAAATTTCTGATGCCTGGCTTTTTATTAGATCGATGGGAGCGAAGTTTGTAAGGTAGTGTGTGTGCAAGCAAGCATCTGCAGGTATGAGTAGATTGTTTTGTTGTAATGAATGTTTGGCTTGTATCTGAAAATCATGCATCTATGAGATTGGGAATGTGCTTTTACTTTCGTCCTAATCTGTAAGCGCTATTGCGTGATCTCATCGGTGAGTTTTCATCGGCGTGGTCTTGGCGTAAAAAAAAAGTGACCCTATCCTTACATTTTAAGAATGTGAACTATGCATATGCTGATGGCCGCAGCATGCAGTTAAAAACGGATCTATGGATCAGTGGGTAAATTGGTTGGTTCATGTCCCAGCAGATTTCTATTGTCGTAGGATCCTGGCCAACCAAGTTTGTATTTTCAGTTGTCTACAAAACTCGTATTCTTGTGAATGAGCCACAATGGTGGTGGGCCAAGCTGGTTATTATATATTATAGAGGTAGGAATTGATTTTCAAATTGGATTTCAATTTCGATTTCTATTTTGATTGGAGAGAAATTTAAAGAGAGCCCACTTTTGTTAAACTTTTTTTTAGGTGAATTTAAAATTTTAATATATCTATAGGAGATGTTTAGAGGCTGTCTGGGAATTTGAAATGCTAGAAATGCTATTGAATTTTGTCATTTCAAAATTCAAAATTCTCTGTTTCTTTAGAATTTTTAAATTCCTGAATTCCATAAACTCCAATTTTTTTTGACTGGAAGTGCACATTTTATGTATTGTAGCACATGTGGATCACAGAAGATCTCATAAAATTCGCAAGGTCACGATTGATGTACATATCAACAGACTCGTGGGCTAATGGGTCTGGGTGTCGGAGATTGGGGCTATAGGTCCAACAAAGTCAGCTCACAGACCCCATACAATTGCCATAATTGATGACAGTATTTAGAGAGCAATTTTGGGTGCTGGAATTCCAACTAAACTTCTTGTAATTCCAGAATTCTGAAATGCTCTTGGAGGGGGTAGCATTTTGGAATTCCACTATTTTCGTATTTGAAAATTCTGACTGCCTTGAATACTGAGAATTCCACTAAAAGAACATTTAATTTCCGATATCACAGATAGCCTGAGTTTCTGTCAGAAATGCTTATAAAGAAACAGGCCCTAAAGAATCCGGATGGTACAAGAATTCTACCTTGCTCAATAACTCTACCCAGCCAAGTCAAGATGAGTCTTCTTTAGTTGAATTAAAATTCTTAATATATCTATTATGATTAGAAAATTTTAAAAGTTCGTGATTTTAAAAGTGTATCCTAGATAGTGATACATATGGGCTCTATGTACAATAAACTTTTTTTTTTTAAGTGGACCTCATATTCTAGTTTTAAAATTGGCCCCATCATGTACAGCAATTTTTATATCCTTTTTCTTTATATTAGATTTTGGAGAATTGGTTTTTCTTTTTTATTTTTCTCTCACAGTTTTCTATTTGTTCTCTTTTTATGATGATTTTTTTTATTTATTAAATAAATAGTAAAAAATGAAAAAATGAAAGTACTTTAAGCTATGATGTAATTTCACAAAAAAAAATAAAATCTTCCCTTTTTCCTATGCCACCCATTTTCGATAAAGATTTTATGACTGCAGTATAAAAATAATTTTATAATTTATTTAAAAACTGAACTCATCATATTTATGGAAGATGTTCAAAAGTATGAGATTAAAAATCTTAAAATAATATCAGCATAAATAAAAAGAATAGATATGAAAATAAATAAAAATATAATCAAGTAGTTTTTCATATAGAAAATAATCATTTCAACATGCTCCATTGATTTTAGGAAATATGTCCTATCAATAAATCGGGCTTAAACCACATTTGTATCCTTATTCGATTTTTGGTCTATCTATTTGGGAAATAAAGAAGTCCAAATCCCTTTTCTTTAAAGGTAATTGATATACTATAGGTTATATGATTGTAGGTTATTTTCTATTATATAAGTTTATACGGTATTCTATTTTGTTAAAATATGCATAATATAATACACACATAAAAAGTAATAAGTAGAAGTAAAACCTTTAAAATGAAAATTGTTGATGAATTCATATAGTCTTTGACATGGACTCAATCACTCCTACAGTTGGCTTAACTTGATTTGGGTAATACAATATACTAACTTTTTAAAAAATGAATTAAAATTAGGTAAGGGTGATAGACTAATATATGAAAAATGAATAGGAGTGTTTTAATTAAACGGAGGAACATACCCTATTTATTAGCTAAAAGTGTCATAGATGTTTGACTAAGTGTTATCTATTCAATTGATATTAAAAAAGTTTTGACTCCAAATGTCACTAATTTAAACTTCCACACAAAAAAGATGATTACAAGTTCATGAAAAAAAATGATAGTACAAAAAAAAAAAATTTGTTTGCACCTAGGGTTCGAAATTGCACTATCACACTGGGGCCACAAGGGATTTACTCGGCTCCCCGGGCCGGTAAGGATTATAGGACACCCTTCGTTATAAAAAAAAGTACCATGAAAAATGATAGTATAAAGATAGGTGTTAATGATTGGCAAGTGTCATTTATCAAATTGCTATAAAAGAAACTTAATTATAAATATCACCCAACTAAATCATCACACCAAAAAGATGATAGACAAAGAAAAAAGTGATAATTTAAAGATAGGAAAATGAAATTAAATGTGTTGAATAGTGCACAGTAGTATGTGTGCTCAACCTAAAGTTTACTCATTCATTAATTATGGAAAAGATGTCAATCCAAATGTTTTTTAAAGTTATAAAGGTTAACTCAACATTTAATTAATAGGTCGCATTCACGTTAAATTGTTGCAAAGGTCAAGGTAAAGTTGGGTGAGGAGGATATACGTCATATATTAACTTTAATCGAATCCATTGATTAATTGGGTTAGAGAAATGTTAGTTCAAACATTGAAAAAAAAAATGAACTTTAACTTTGAATTACTAAGTGGATTCAAGTTTCCAATTCACTGGTAGCTTAGTGGTGAGGCACATCCATTCCATAAAAACAATTAAGGATCAATCCCTTACTATAGTTTTGATGGTGAGGGACTTGATATTGAGTGAATGCAAGGCATGTGATTGTTTATATTAAAAGGGAGGGAGTTCAAGTTGGGTCAAAATTGCTGCTACTATCAATTTTCTAAAACTTTCTCCAATTAAAGGATTATAGCTATTTTACCAACTGCCTCATGACAAAGCTCTTATTAATTATCATAAATTAAAAGAGTTTATAAAACTATCTTACTTTTGTTTCATTAGAAGGTAATTCAAATCGCACTTGACCTAGGCCTAACATGTTTCTATCAACCTAATTTTGTTTTACATTTATAAGTTTGTAATGATCACGGTAGTTCTTTATTAGGTCTGGAGATTCATCCTGAACCAATCCATTGCGTATGATTCAATTGAGTTTAAAACTTGATATTTTGTTTAATGCATTTATTACAATTGGATTGACAACTATATTTTTTACCTTCAAATGAATAAATTTTTTATAATTAATTTACAAATGTGAATGTTGTGACCATTTTCTTCTCAACCATTATTATATTATATATTAAAGTTATTACCGAACCAACTTCAGTTCTAACTCTTCCAATTTCAAACTTAACCTCTAAATTTTAAATTTCTTTAATCCTAGATTTTTTAGTTGTTAAATCATTTAAGGGTGATTGTAGTCATTTTTTATTTTTAAATATTATTAACATAATTGCCTCATTTAATTTATAATCTCGTTGATCAAAATATACCTACAAGAGAGATTCTTCTTTCTCGATAAGAGAGAACGTCATGTCACGTCCATTTCACTCGATAATTCAAAATTATGATAATATACTCTCTACATTTATATAACTTTTCCTTTACCCAAAATATTCTCACGGTATATTTTATTTTTTCTCAATTTGTAAATGGGGCTTTTTTTTAGGCTTATACTTAATAAATCTCATTATGTCACTCCAATTGAAATTCGACCTGTAAGATTGATCATGCTTAAAATACTTGATCATAAATAAAAGAAAAATCAAAATTACTTGATATGTAGTTAAAATTTATATTAGTTTCTTACTTCTCATAAACTTTTATATTTTTTAACATTTAAACACTGACACCAATAAAATTTAAATAATGTTTAATTCATAAAACTAATTACATCTTTAAGGTTTTGACCTTAATCAAGGCTACTATGACAAATGTCTGTGCTTTAAGTACGGGTGTTTAAGCTAGTTATTATTATATATTATAGACGTAGGATTCGATTTTGAAATTGGAGTCCGATTTCACAATTGATTGAAAAATTGGAGGTCAATTTCGATTTCAATTTAAACCAGATTTAACTTAAGAGAGATTTTAGGAATTAAAGAGAATTTTTCGATTTTAGCCATCTAAAGAAAGAGGTCAATCTAAACATAATTTCATATTAAAGAGTCCAATCTTCCACACTCTCTAATCAATCCATTCACATTTAGTATGTTTAAAATTGGATTCTTTCAAACTATTTAGTTTCCTAATCTTAAACCAAAACATCATCCAAACGTGTATAATATAAGGATGAATCCCAACTCATCTATCCAATGAATTCCCACTCATCTATCCATGAATTCCCACTCATCCATTCACATTTATGGAAAAAAAAAAACAGAAGGTCGTAGCATCCGTATCTTTACAATTATCATGTTATCGGGCTTTACAATTATTCTTTATTGTTATCTTTCCTTAATTTAATATTAAAAAAAATCATTATAATAGTTTATGTAAGTTAAGTGCACGTTTCTTCTTTTTAATAAACTTTTAAATATAGAATCTTAATGAAGATAAAAGAATTTTTTTTTATTTAAATCTTCTTTCTTTCTAAAAATTCTAAACTTATATATAATTTAGTTTTTGTGCCCGTGCTTGCATAAGCCTGCTTTTCTAATGCGTAATAGATTTTCTTTTCTAAAGTCATAGGTAATGAGGGGTGCTCATGGGCCGGGGCTTGGATATGTAATTAGAGCCCATTTTTATAATTGGATTGGGCTTGGATTAAGTGATAAAAAGCCCAAAGCCAGGCTCAACCTGAGTAAGGAATGCATGCAATTTAATTAATTAGTCCAAACAATTGATCAAATGCCCACAAAAGTGATAAAAAGCCCGATTCGGCTTGGCCTGATTGATTAAATGGGCAGGCTTGGGCCTAACTTTTACGATTGTGTCAGACTTGGGCCGGCTTGGGCCAGTGTTTCTAAAGCCAGGCTGGGCCTAGATACGCCGTAGCTCGGCCCAGCCAAACCTATGAACACCCTATAAGTAAGCAATCCTATCTGATGCCATATTAAAGAGCCTGTCATCTAAACCTTCCATCTGTCAGCTCATTCAACCCCATCATAGTTTCCAATTTGAGATGGGATTTAATTAGATTTAGACGCTTTACTGTCCCTTCAATCGTGAAATCCAAATTAACAAGAATGAGTGAAACATGAGGGTTATTATAGTTACATTTTCAATTATTTATGCAACACAATTGTGTCATCTTCAATCCAACATCTTCCCATCTTACCCATCTTACCCGAGCCTCAATAGCCTTCTTGTACTTCTCTCTTTTTATTAATGAAAAGTTATCATTCAAGAAAATAAATAAATAAATATTATCTTATTAAGAGGTTTTTCTTGGAAAATTCTTGGGTAGAGGAAGGAAGAGGAAGGAAGAGGAAATGAAGAATGGGAAAAGAAAAGGGATTGGGGTATAAAAAAAGCCAAAGAGTGACGCTAGCGTCACTAATTTTCACACTGAGCGATGCTAGCGTCACTCGTTTCATATTGAAAAAAAACCAAACAAAGTCTAACGGACCCTGTTTGTGTAGTGCTATTTCCGAGGCACTACCAAGTGCAACGTCTGTATATCGGGAATTTTCCGGTAAAATCCTCTATTTTCTTTCTTAATTTTTTTCCTTTTTTCATGAATTTTCTGGTGTCTTAATATATATTTTTATCATAGTTGTTTTTTCCCACTTTTGATGGGTTCTTTTATTTTTCGTTGTGATAGGATTTCATTTATTTATGTTTTTTCTTTTATTTTTTTTTCAACTTTTAGTTTTTAGGCATTGGGTTTCTATGGGTTTATTTGTTTCTTCTAAGTTATTTTTGTTATTAGATTGTCTATAGACTTTTGTTTTCATATAGTATTTTTGTGGTATTTTTATCACTTTTATTTTTTTATTATGGGTTATTCATATGATTCAAAAAAAATATTTGAAGCAAAATACTTAATTGGTTTCAAACAAATTAAAGTGTTATCATTTTTAAATTAACCAGCTATATTTCTTTGTTATTATTGTAAGTCTTAGTTTTGATTGCAATTTTTACCATCTCATTATAATTTAGATTAAAAATTATTTCAAAATCTTATTATTTTTAATATTATAAATTATATTACCCGTGCTAAGCGAGGGCATGTTTTGCTAGTAATAGGATTGAGCTTTCAATGGGACTAACTCTTACATTATTAGTCACGTGGCTCAATTCTACAATGGGACTAACTCTTATTAAAATAAAATTTGAGATTGAAATTAATTAACTCTTATTAATCTGAAATAGCCCAATCTAAACCTCACACTATAGGGAAAAGAAAAATGAGAAAAAGAGAAAGTGTCTTATCAATCAATGGATAAGACTCAATCCAAACCACCAAATCTCTCTTATATACGTCTATGCTACACATCTGGTTGGGATCTCCTAGGCCCAACCCATGAAAGATCCAAAGTTCCATGCATCCAATCGCTCATATACGACTACCAATTCAAGGAGAATTGCTTAATTGAGCAGTTAGGAGGTGAACTAGCAGCCTACTCCCCGGAAGAATCTCGGTGGGAGAAAGTTGGAAAAAAAAAAAAAAAGGGGTTATTTGTTTGCACATACGAGTAGGGGGGCCAACAGAGGTTGGGTCCGAAAATGGGCTTAGGACTACTGTTGGCAATCGAACAAGAGAGAAGAAGATCCATAAATAGACCTGGGATTGCCAAATCAACCAGGGAAAAATAAGTTTGAGAGAGAGAGACCTAAATGTCCATATTGATTAATGAATTTAAACAAATGCTAAAGTGAGCTATATTCAACAAACCCACATATAATACATACATTTCAAGGGTCACAATCCTCTGCTTATGTCAGACAATTCTATCTACAAATGGATCCAACTTTACTTGCATTATTACCAAGACAAGCACAAGATTACTCTTATTTCTGATATTATTGTTACATACATGTATATAATTACGCCAGGACAGATGTGCCCTTCGAAAGGAATTGCTCTCCTTCGCATTCATTCCCTCTTCCAACCGCCCAACACAGGCGGGTAACGAACTCATCAAGAATCTTCATGACCATTTGCAGCAGCTTTTGATGGGGGTGGTGTCTGCAGAACTGCCTCGTCTCCCTGCGGCATTGCACTGGTGTGCAGTGGTTGTACATCCATGGCTTCAACCTGCTGTAAGGAAAATATGATAGAGAACAAAATGCAAAAAATAAGGTACACTAGAAAATGTTGTATTAACGTGGACAATCAGACAGCTTACCTCATCATTCAAGTGTGCCAGAGGATTGTGAGTTGACCCAGACGTGCCCTTTGAAAGGTCCCTCAGTGTTCCCTGCAGGTCCCAGAATCATAACCAAATACACTAGAAGAAGTTAAATATTGTCACAGGTTTATCTATCAACTCCCATCTCTTGAGAGTTACAAAGTTACATCACCAGACATAAAGGAACAACACTCGTAAAAGGACTTGCAGTCTTCCGTCAAGCATATGCCAGTAAGTGGGGCCCACCTTCCACCAAGGTAGACTGATGGATTTCATCTTTTACCCATGTTAGGTGATATCCCTGAATAAATCATTCTGATACTACGAGTCTATGATTGGAGTGGCAGTTGCAGATGAATCACACTATTTGGTGCGGTTCACTACTATCCACTATCCACAGGATGAGAACTGATGCTTTTTCACAGCCAAAGGTGGGTTCTACTTTACATTGCTTGGGAAGCCATGCTGTTCATTGTCATGCATTGTTAGGCTTCCATAACCAGATAAAAAAAGCAAGTGCACACGATTCAGACTACCTTTCAGATAGGGGTGGCAAATGGTGAAGACAGGTAAAAATAGATAAGGTTGGCCAGGAGTGTCTACAAGTTAATACCCAACCTGTATGCCACCTGTTTTTTAAATGGGTCAAACAACCAGCGCTAGATGTGGGCCAACCCAACCCGACCCGAACAAAATAAAAAGAAGAAGAGAAGCATATGGGGGAAGGTGCAGAGAGGATTTGATTTGGGGAGGATGGATAGATAGGGTTTATGGATTGGGTGATGTGCGAGAGCAGGATATGGATAGAGGAGGAGGAAGAAAAAGAGAGAAAGAAAATGAGCAGACGAGGCACTCCACAGACACGAAAGAGAAATAGAGGGGGATTTCAAAGAAAATACCATGGGCATCAGATGAGTTACACCGAACTAACCCAACCAGTCGGAATGTAGGTCAAGTTTTTCTGACCCATGACCAACCCGTATATATTGCAAGTTGGATTTAGCAGATCAAATCCTGGTCGGATATGGTCAACAGAGCAGGTCAGTTTTTGCCACTTCTACTTCCAGATCTGCATCCCCTACCTTGTTTGCCCACTTAAGCCCACAGGCATTGCAAAGTGTCCTCGGTCCTTCAGGTCCACGGCGCATCATTGGAGTGGCTTTGTGACTAATGCCACAGTGGGTACATCTGAAAATCATATTTAAAGAGAACTATCACCCAAAAATGCAGTTGTTGAAAGTGGCATGCACTGTAAACTAATATCCTCTGATATGTAAGCAAATTCATCTGGTAGAAAGCAATTTGGGCCTTGCTTTCTAGAGAAGCCCTAAAGTGCTTCATGCGGATGCAAAAAAAAAAAAGAAATGCAATTTAATGCCACTTTGGTTTCACAGTTAGGTGGAGGCAGCAAAACCCTCTTTTATGATGTTTGAATGCTAGGGATTATATTAATCCATAGCCCCCACCTTGTGGCAGAAAAGGGCACTGAGGTTTTCATAGTGCCAATCCTCTTCTCTATGATTCTTGACACCTTCTCCAACTCACAAAAATAATATCCTCACAACTAGCACATCTTAAACAGTGCAACCACTCAGGCCCTTCAGGTTTCCTCCTTATCAAGGCATGACATTTTATCATTTTAAAATGGGATGTTCTTGTTCCATGGGGTTGCAAGACACCACTTGCTAATATAGAGTGAAAAACTGAAAATCAAACTAAAAGGTTTGAAGAGATTAGTTTGATTAATAATTGCATAGAGTGATGCAGAACGGGCCATACATTCCATAAGTGGTCCCACCTAGTTAGAGATTTTTTTTTTTATTTTGTTTCCGTTTATTTTTCCTAATTATTAGTTAGAATGTTTATAATTGTAATTAGGGTAGTCTCCATTATTGGTTTAGGTTTGCTTAGGCCCTAAGTTTACTTTTCTTATTTATATTACATTGTAAAGATGGAAATCTCATACTTTGAAATTGAATAGAACCGTGGGTTTTCCCTCGGAGAGGTGCGTCCTTGTGTTGAAGTCTCTATGGAGACATTGTAGAGATTCACAATCTCAGATTTTGGAATTAATAGAATTTCCCTTGTGGGTTTATCGAGGCATAATTACATGAGCCACGTCATGTGCAGATTATTCACCACAGCATTAAGAAGCTGAATAATGAGTAGACCTATCCCGAGCTCCTCCAGGCTCCAACTCTTTTGAGTCAGCTAACAGTGAATTGAGAATATTTAACAGAAACAGGCTGCAAATAAAAAGTAGAGAACCTGGGCTGTGTGGCCCACTTTTGTTCGTGCCACAATCAGTGGGTAGGAGGGGACTAAAAGGTTTCATCTAGGATTAGGCATGAAGCACATATGGGCACGACCATGTGATCAAATCAAACCCTTAAACACATCGTTACAAATTACAATTATAAGATAGTGTCCATATGGGCTCCGCGCACTTGATCCAAGATGAGACCTCTAACCCCTTTCCCACCCATTGATAGACATGAGCTAAAGTGGGCCCCACGGCCCAATTTCGCAGCTTTTAGTCACAGCCGAATATTTCTCCATTTCATTGGGGTGTCTCAGTGACATGGCCGACTAATGAATGGCTTAAGATGCCCTTCAAAATGATGCCAAATGGTAGAAAAACAGGAGCTTGGTACGTCTCTCAATTTCAACACCATTCCAAACACTAGGAATGATTCAATCAGGATTTGAGTTGCCTTTCAATTACTGCCATAACTTGATTGGGTGATACATCCAACCACCCCAATTTTATTAAGTTCATTGCATATTTGAGCAGTTCCTTTTCATTTGGTAGTCACCTGATCCGAAATGCACAACAGAAGTTCTAAGGGCGCAGAAATAATGTAGAAGTACAGTGTTAGGGGCTTACTCAGTAACCCTTGGGGGGGATTGAGAACTCTTCAAAGGCAAATGTTCTTCAGGTGTTCCTTCTTCTGTTACCTTTGCTGATGTGAACTGACCCTTGTAACGTTGCATCCTGCGAAATTACAGTCATAAAGTAGTAGTTACAAGAAAAAGTACCACCCACAGAAGTAATGGCCACCAAAGAATATATACATCCGTAGCAGATGAAAAGAATAAAATTCATTTTTTTTCTTTTCATTTTGAAAGTTGTGTCAAAGATATGGGTGATCTGGGTCAATCCAGGTCAAAACTCTCCCTCCCTCCCTCCCTCTCTTGGTTTTAAATATTGACTGATAAATGCCAACCGAGTGGTACATATCAGTTTTTCATCACTGATATCCAACATGGATATTTCTGTGGTTGTGTACAATCACCACTATCATTGTAATATCCTGGACCCCATGGAGCCCCAGATTTGTGCAGCCCAAGATTTGTGAGTAGTGGGATCCTTTTTGGTGTCATAGCAGCTATGAATACATGATAAATAGTATAGTGGGACCCCACCTAGGGGTGTGCACTGTGCGCAAACTTCATAGCAAAGAGGGGTCCTAGTTGGATACTGGGACATGCATGACACTCCTATGGGGAAAGAAACTCTTCATCGCCATATTTCCATGGAGACCTCTTCTATTGCCTTATTCTATCTCCTTTCTAGACTTGAGAGAGAGAGAGAGAGAGAGAGAGACCCTAAAAAAATCCCAGAATTGATATATGATTTGCAAGAAACAGAACATTAATTGTGATGGAAAATGAGAAACTGAGCTTTCTTTATCAATAATCCCAAGTACTTTCAGGAAATAATGCAACAAATTTTATCCCCATAATTTTTTTTGTTATTCATTTTCCATAGAGTGCAAAAATGCAGATTTTTTTTTTTTTGAAATGAGAGTACAAAAATGTAGATAGAAAGTGATCTTATTTTTGGATGATATACCGAGTGATCAACTGCTCATGTGGGATGCCTCACTCTTTCATTTGTTTTTTCTGGTGAGGATACCTCACCTACAATTCTGGCCGAACACTAAAAATATACAGGTTTGTTAAGCCTTGTGGCTCTGCTGTGTGGCCAAACCACTCAAACTTCCCTGCACTACTAAAATGAGCACAGCAGAGGATTTGTAGATAAGCAGAAAAATACATGATAAAAAGAAGCAAGCCTCAATCTTTTGAGTAAATGGACAACATATTAACCATACTGGCTCCGGAAATGACTAGAATCGGTGCACTATACCAACAGCCATTGCCTGCCACCTTTTACTTTTATTAGATCCATATGACATTCAACAGGACAAGGAAGCAAAAAGGGTTAATGGAATATATAGTGAATCATGAATCTCATACCTAAGAGCAACCTGCTTACGAACATTGTAACGGACTTTCTTTTCATAATTTCGTTCTTTTCTCTTCTCTCGGAACCTGATCAATGAAGCAGCTCTCTCTGGCACATTTCCACGCTGTTGGATATCAGATAGCTCTTGATTGAATACTTCAGTAAAGAAGATGGATAAAACAGACAAATTGGACGAACTAATACATACCAGTAGAATTGTACATCCTGATATAACTTTAGTTAATCCAAATAGAGATAACATAAAAACATGAAAAAATAATAAATGAATAACATACATTGTTATTTTGATGTGAGGCAGATGCAGAGCCAGTTGGTACTTCACGCCCTCCCAATAGTAACAGCACTGCTTGAACCTGTGAAATATGTTAAAGCAGGATTACAACATTTTTTTACTTTTTCTCTGAGTCCAAAACAGGCTTATAAATTCAAGGATGGAGTAAAGCATGAAAAACATGAGCGCTTTTAGTAAGAGAAAAAGGTGAATCCATAAGACTGAAAATAATAGAAGAAAAGCCTATGTAGAATATGCACATAACAGGTAACAATTGAACCAATGGAGCTTTACAAGTTAGAGAAGGAGTTAGCTCAGCGCATAATAGAAATACAAACTCTAAAAGTGACCTTTCATTTAATTAAATATTGGAAGATTGTCAAAGGTAATGAGGACAAATGATAGTAAGAAGTTACCCTGCCTGCAAGTAAGAAACTTGCCTAAAATAACCTTTACATCTCACAGATCAAAATTTTCTTCAATAAATGACATAATAAATCTTAAAAAATACTCCGCTCGGAACAGCATATTTCTTCAGTATATAAGATTATATACCATAAAACAAGACCAACCTACTTAACTTCACTGCACGATCAGACCAGCTTTAAGGCACTAGCAGAATGTCACATATAACGCTTAGTGCACATACAAAAAAGAAAAAAAAAATCATACAGGTTACAGAAGTTATCTGATGCCTTATCATCAAATAATCAGGGTATGCTAGTACTTAAAACATTCAAGAACTCAAGTACTCAACACATGCGGCAAACTTGCAAATCGTGCTCTGGTCTAAAGATTGCTAATTGCAGGAGATACAAGGCTACTGGAAAGGGCCAAGAGCTTTATGTGGCATAAAACATTTCAGGATGGATGACATGGCATGGATAGCTTTTGCACTTGGTATAGAAAATGGAGCAACATGAAAGTCTTCTCGCATCATTAGCTTACTTTCTTTTATATATAATAAGAAACATTATCTGAGGATTTGGCTCAGGATAGATCGGAATGACTATGATTTGGTGTGTATCTTCTGAAATTTAATTATTATTATTTGTTGCTTTTCCCCATTTCTAATTGGGTTCTTATGATTAAAATTTAACATCTTCATTTCCACTTGAGCATCATGGACAGCAACACTAAGTCTTATCCCATCAATCTGGACTGGAATGAGCTCTTCTCCACCCATCCTTTCTTAAGGCAATGCTATCTATCAACCCACAACCTTATTTGGGGCACATCTCTTCCGGGATTGCCTAGGATCAAGTTATGTTCTTGAAATGAAAAATTTTGGGTAGGTTTGGCAATTTTTTTTTATAGCCGAGTGCGGGTCCATGCAGTTCTCCCCATTACACAAACTTGATACCGGCATACCGGCACATGATAAATTATCAACATGTAGCAAAAGATTTATCCACTTCCACTAGAGTGGCATTTTAAAATTCTATGTTCATCAAAAGCAGCTTTAGTCTGGTGGATAAGTGTTCTTTTATGCATCACATATAGTATTTTAATTGCATTAAAAACGCCAGTCTAAGAGAAAGAGGATCTATCTCTTTCTCTAAGATAGCTCGAACCCACAACCTCATAGTTGAGACAGAGCACTTTCCAAACTGTGCCACGGCCTCTTCTCAACCGTCCACTTTTCTTATCCATTTGAAAATTTTCCTTTTTGTATCAGTTCCCAACTTTCTCCATATAGACATAGCAAAACAACCAAATTTGCATATAACAACAATAGCAATGATAAAAACAAAAGCACCAGACAAGAAAGAAACACCACAATTCTAGCTCCAACATAACAAGAACGGCTCAATTGAACGAGATACCTTCTCAGGCAAGACAGACTCGAACACATACACCTCTCCTTGGAACGAGAGCGTGAGCTGGTTCGCAGTCTGGCTCCTCGTCGCCACCCCAACCTGCTGCTCCTGCTCCGCGGCGACCTCCACCACCATGCCGCCACTCGCCCCACCATCTCCGTCGCCCGCTCCACCGTCCCCCACACCACCTTGCTCCTCCTCAATTCCCACTCCCTGCTGAATGTAATGCGCCTGCATGGGCGCCGCCGCCACCACCTGAACCAGCTGAGGGTCCCCCGCAGCGCCACTTCCCTGCACGCCGTCGATCTGGCCGGGCATGCTCAACGCCGCCGCCGCGGCGAGCATGTGCACGTGATCGCCGCCGCTCATCTGATCTTGAACCTGCATGTTGTTATCACCATCCATCTCGCATCGAAGGAACGAATGACATCAATCCCGGGCCGAAGCCGATAAAATGAGCGAAAACGGCCGATTTCCGGCGAATTTGAACCGTTCTTCTCAGATCTGAATCGGAATCGTAGAATTGAAGCTAACCGGGCTATAATTCATGGTGATGGAAACATCATTCGTTAGGGATCCGAGAGGAAGAGGGAGAAACCCTAGATCTGGAAATTGGGGACCAAAGACGGAGATCTACGGTGGAGATTTCTATGGATTGGGAAGGGATTTTCTGTGCTAGGGTTTTGAGGAAGGTGAAGGAGATGGCGTTGATGATGATGGTGATAAGAGAGAGAGGGGTTTTTTGGTAATAAAAAGAAAGGCTGAAGTTGAAGAAGAAGGACGAAGATGAGAAGAGGTTGGTTGTTTGTTTAACGAGAAAGGGATTTGGAGACTAGTACCTGTGTTGTTTTGTAATTACGGAAATGGTCGATGTGATTTTAGAAGTGCGATAATGCCCCCATATGTTTTTTATAATGACAAGGAAGCCCATAAACCACTAGACTCCATAGATGCAGGCCATGGATCCCAACACTAGTGGGTCAGACCCAAAAGCCTATGGCCGGAGGACCAAGCCCACCAAGGCCCACCTAAAGGAAGACTTCTGGGTCGGTTATCCTTCGGATCATTCCTAGACCCCCTTTTCTTTTGTCTTTCCATTTTAAATAAAGTTGCATGTATTTGAAATAATTAGGGGTTGATGTTGGTTTTTTTTTTTTTATAAGGTAGGTTTCCCAGTCCTTTGGGCGATACTCATCCCTACGGGCTTCAAGAGAGCTGGATAAATCCCCCGTGGCCTCAATGCAGTAGTGCAAATTTTCGAACCCTCAACCTTCGGGAGCAAATCATGGTCCTCGGCCTACTGAGTTACCCCTCGGGATTAATATTGAGTTATTTAGAAAGTTTTTTCTTAGAATTTTATTTGATTTAGGAGTTGGTGTGATTGAAATTGTTTTCAAATTAGGGTGGGTTTTTAGTCTTTATAAGGAGATTCAATCTCTCTCATTAGATAGTTCATTAAATTTTTTTTTCCTTTGAATTTCTCTTTTGGTTTTGTGTTTGTGGTGTGAAACAAAGACTATTTGATCTCTACTCCTAAGCTTTAACTTGGAGAGTAGTCTTTGCATCTTCGGCGGCTCTTCCCCAACCCGCATTGAGTCTATTCAAAATGCATTTGTGCGACGAAAAGTTTTTGTATTTGTGAGGAAAATTATTCTGATTTTTTACATATATAAACCACTATTTAATTATGTAGTGTAATATATTTTCCTCACAAAAGAAATAAAATCTTTTTTAATAGAAATGATTTTAATCTCCTAGGTAGGGTCGAGGAATTCCTCTCTTGTGGAGGCAAAGGTTGTAGAGAGAGGAATCCTTCTTTCAATTCAGTTAATAGACTTCTTACTGTGGAAGTAGTGTGATAAAGCCCCCATCACCTATGTTTATAAAAATCACCTCAGTTGATTTTCTTTGTTAGAATGTATTATAGTTTTGATATTACCAAATTTATATGCTATTTTATTTTTTATTTAAATTTAAAGTTTCATAAGGTCAATTTGAGTCTAGTCCACGAGAAGAAAAAATCCTCACCATGAAGTACACTTTGTATGAAAATTTTATAGAAGCACGCTTCCATTTTCAAAAGATCGAGCTTTTGCCTATATGCTCAGTTATAGATATGGATTTTCCCTCCAGCTTACCAAATTTTAAATATTTTTCCATAGCTATAATTATATCATTCTAGAACTAGAATGCCCTTGACCATGCGATGTCGCATAAAATTAATAAATTGTGCAATATTGCATAAATTTATTTCTTTCCGTTGATTGTGTGATATTGCATAAAATTATAAATTGTTAGCTAGGCATTGCATAAATTTGTTCTTTTTTTAAAATAAAAATGTGCTCCTTCCTTTGCATTTGGGTTTCTTTTGTATGACTTTATCGTTTTTCCCTGCCTCTATTTACGAAATTCTATTTTTGCCATTTTTTACTATATTTTTTTTCTTTCTTCCTACTCTACAACAAGGTACCTAGGGTCTTTAATCTTTTTTATTTTTTTCAGGGTGAAATTGTGTTTCCCAATTTTTTTTTTTTTGTTATGAATGAAGTGTTCTAACCCATGAAATATAGATCAATGGATTATGCCTCTTATACTTTATTTGAAGTAAGATATACAAAATAGTATACTAATATTTATAAGTGTAAATATTTTAGGATGATACATTGTTATTATAGAATTATTGTTAGTGCAATATGTTATTATAAGGTTGTTTTATTTGTATTTTTTGTTAGGGTTTTGGGCTTTAAATCTTGTTCCAATAGGTTGTTGAAATTCATGATTTAGGGGACATTTTTTGAATATTTGTTGAACTTTAAATCTATGATCCATACCATTCATAATACCTTTGAGGTTTACTTTCACATGTTAAATCTTAATAAATTATGGTAAGAGTTGTGTAAAATATTAGAAAATTCTAAACTTATATTTACTTTTTAGACCTGAACAATCATAGATTCTTACTTTTATGATAAACAATAAGTAGCTTAGGTCAATATCATAAATCTTCATATATATATATGAAGAACAGTGTGAATTATAGGGATGGCATTTTGAACAATACCAAATCACATAAATATGGGCACTTTTGTCATGACTTTTCCTAGCATGGAAAAGGTCTAGGAAAAATTAGACTAAAAAAAAGGAGAGGGGAAAAACCATCTCTACTGGTAAGCTTAAGGCAACTAAAAATCAACATTCATCTTTCTAAAAATAGAAATTTGAAAAGAAGATCAAATTGTTTGTTAGATAAAAAGAATAAGCAAACCAAGATATTAATTGAGGGCTAGATTGTAAATGCCAATACACACTATATAAATGAAATCAAGCAAGGTACACTACATACATAGCAACCAGCAAGAAGTTGACAGTTAACCTTACAATCCCAATTCTAGAATCACATAATTATAACAATCTTCACACATTTCCACAAAGCAACTGATAAAAGGAGACGATTAAGAAAAAGAAAATGAAACAGATCCATGCCAGCCACCATTGTTTATTTGAAGCCAAACTGATATCTTTCGCATATGGTATTGAAATATCTCCTGCAAGACAAGAAAGTAAAAATTTGTGATGAAAATGATACCAAAATCCTGGACCTGAGTTTCTAAACAAGTGATCAAAAGAGGAAAATTCTAAAATACCTGGATAAAAATGCATTGGGCGTTTCATAAAAATGGATAAATGGGCAAAATAGAGGATATTACATGATCCTTTTTCTAAAATTTGTAAAATGTCAAAATAATACAACAAGTTCAAACAGGCTATTAGATAACTAGGACCCCCCCTGAATTTGGCACCTACCATGACGTACAAAAGGAGAAATCATTCAAAAGAAGAGGGAAATGGAGATATACAAATAGTCCAACAACTTTATCTTTATAGTGGGGAAATTAACACATTCAAAAAATTATCCTTTTCTTTTCCACAACTAATAATAGTTTTTTGTTAATCGGCAACAACAGATTATATTAAAAGAAGAAAGACATGAAACAAGCAGCCCACCATGTGAAAAAAAGGAAAAAGAAAAAAGACCACGGCTGTCTAAAAGAATTATACCACTAAAAGTAGAAACAATAGACATGGGAACGTCATAAAGTAAAAGGTACCAAGTTAGAAGACCTAGCTGACATAGTATTTCCTACCAAGGATGGTGCATGCCTAAAACTTTGGTGATTATGGGTACAAGATTGATCGGAAAGAGTCATAGCATGGTTAAAAAGGTGATATTGAGAAGTTGTGGGCCGGGATCTATGTCATTTTACTAGTATTCTTATTATTATTATTATTAGTATTATTAGTATTATTGTAGTAGTAGTAGTTGGCAAATATGCATGAATCGAGGTAATAGTTTAGGTGCACCTCATCCATAAATGTGATCATCCCACTTTACATAGAAGGTTGCATCGCATTTATAAAACTATACCATAGAGGATGCAGATCCTTTTCCAAAAGGAAGTTCTTTAACTTCTTTTTTAAATGGGACAAACGACAGGCATTGTGAGATTGGTCTACCAAATACATGATGTTTTTCGGGTGTATTCATCTAAAGGAAGAAGAAGAAGAGCTGGACCCAAAAGCACTGCCCTTGAACTAAGGTTGGAAAACTTGGAAACTTAACTTTTGACATTGCCGAGCCACCTCATTTTCATGAAAGACCCAGTCAAATTTAGGTTAAATTCAACCGGGTCAAATATAAGTAATTCATGAAAGACCCAGTCTCTCTCGTTTTTTCCTGTTTCGGGTGCTGACAGCCCACCATTAGCCATGATAGAATATTCCATCTCCTGGCCGAAGTTGGAAAAACGAGATATGACATAAAATTGTACTTGTTTTTTGAGCTGGTACTTTTTTTTTTTTTTTTTTGAGATATGACATAAAATTGTCTTGAAATGAAGAGAAATAATAAGATAATTTTATGTGATATCATAAAATAAAATTAAAATTTTGCGATGTTGCAATTAATAGAGGGCAATTTTCCTCATCACAAGGCAGGAAAAAAAAAAAACTAAAAGCCGACCCTATGAACAAATAGGGATCATCTTAGGGTTTTGACCCGCCGTGACTGTAAGTAGACCAATCATAGTTTGCAACATCAACGTGAGTAGATCATAGTTTGCAACATCAACGTGACTAGCCCTGTTTTAGACAGCGGTCCCCGTGGGTCAAATCCCTCATTTTATAATTACGTAAATGGCCCAACATGATTTTACAAGTGCTATGCGATCCACTTATCTTATTTGGTGTGTAATTCCTCTCTCTCTCTCTCTCTCTCTCTCTCTCTCTCTCTCATACAAAAAAAAAAAAAAAAAAACACTATTTGTCAATATAAAGGAATTTAATCTGCTCAAAGAGGAAGGGAGGAGGGATTCATTCCTCCATCTCGTGGAAGGAAGAGTTTTCAGAGAAAGGAATCCTTCTGTTATATTAGTAAATAGATTCTATGCCATGAAAGGAGTGAAATGGTGCCCCGTCACCTAAGTTTTTTTTTTTTTATAAATCACCTAATTTGATTTTCTCTGTTGGAAGG
This sequence comes from Litsea cubeba, assembly GCA_012931725.1. Classification (NCBI taxonomy): domain Eukaryota; kingdom Viridiplantae; phylum Streptophyta; class Magnoliopsida; order Laurales; family Lauraceae; genus Litsea; species Litsea cubeba. The sequence goes on from CM022945.1 coordinate 14,739,994, forward strand.
TATTAGAATTTTGATATTACAAACTTGCAGTTTTATTTTATTTTACTTTTTACACTTAAATTTAAAGCCCTATAGGATCAATCTAAGTTTAGTCCCTAAAAATATCCTTACTACTGTACACTTTGTAAGTAACATTTACAAAAGCACGTTTCCATTTCCAAAGTTATTCTTGATAGGGAGTTAACAAAAACACACCCTCCATTTCACCAAAACTACATAAAAACTCTATACGTGGAAATTTTACAGAAACACCTCTCCCTTTTCCAACATTACATTATCACTATTTTGATAAATGACAAAAAACACAAGAATACAATAACACCCCTTCATTTGCATGAATTGCAAAAATACCATTCTTATGGCCACAAGAACACCTCCTCATTTGTCCAACATTACGTAGGCACCATTTGGGGGAAATTTACCCCCCAACTTTTCAGGATTACAAGAATACAAAGCACCCCTCATTTCTCAAAATTAAAGAAACAACCATAACTAAAAATTTATGCATACCCCCCCACATTTTGTACCTAAATCACAAGCACCCTGTTCTAAAATTTACAATGATAACCCTCCTCAGGCACTTTGTGGTAGATTAGGTATCCTAATATCAAATCCAACATATTTGTCATTACTAGCATCTAATCTAATGCATTTATTCCAATTTGAATGTTTTTAACTTATTTAGACAGTCCATTTCAATGCCACGGTTCATATGGCAAAATGGCCAAAAGAGCCAACACTTGCGAAGATCTGACCACAACCTCCTCATACCTGGAACCAGTGAATCTTTTCTGCAAGCAACTTTGCTATAACATGGTCATTGGGTCATCACTGCAGGTGGTTGAGCTAGACTGGTGGAGAAATGAAACAAGATCTGTTGCTGTAACACCAGAGAGCCACATGAATGCAAGAGCACAGAAGGCACATTGGTGTCCAGTTTAAATATCTAGTCCACACAACAGAAGAACAATGCTTAGAACCCAAAGAGCGGTTGCTGAAATTCTGGAGAGCACTGCTACTGATATTTAGACAACGACAATCATTGAGCAAACTGGTGGCACATTTGGTCACTTGGCATGTGGAGATGTGAATAACTCTTGGCCCCAAAGCCAGAATGCTCCAGCTGGTGAATGTGAACAGATCTTCTTTTAACATGCCATTTTTAGACTATCCTGACCTTTTTTTTTCCCTTGCTGGAGAATATCCTGACTTTATAGTAAGGGCATATGTTCACGGTGCATCCACCTGAAGAATCACTCAGATCTGCCACTCCTCTGCACCTGATAATCCCCCAACCTTCACAAATATTGTTCATGTGTTTATCTCGATCTGTTGGGTGTCTGTTTTACCCATAGAACTTGCTCGTCGATCCTACTAAGGTTCTCATCATCCAAACGCTTCCATGTCTTAATCCTCTCAACTCCCATCCATGCCTTCCGTCCGCTCTCAAGCTCTGCCAGTATTACCCTTGCTCTCCTTGGCCACCCCACTTTCCCATAACCATGATACCCGACGCCGCCGCCATAACAAAACCATATACCCTCCATCTCCCCACAGAAGTCATTGGTATGATCATGTCCCATGAATACTGCCTTCACATCTCCCATGGAGACCAGGGTTTGTAAAACTCCTGCGTTAACAAAGGAACAAGCAACTGCCTCCTGAAACTGGCCAACTATCTCTTTATACCAGAGCTGCCTGACCTCCGGAAATGGGATGTGAAAAAAAACCAGTGCTGGGGAGATGTGGGATGACAAATCAGTGCTTAATACTTTGCCCTGTCAGTAAGAAAATCCCATATTTCCTTTCAGATGTTTTCTGGCCTGGACCAGACCTACAACATGTTAATGAAGGCTAAAAGTAGAAGTGGTCCTCCATACACCACATCATGCTGATATAAATGAAGCTAAGAGGTTCTGGCAATAGCATGCAAAGTGTCCTAGGGAACCTTATGAAAACCAATAAATGCATGTAAATTTGTGCAGTGTTACTATAAATGGTTTTCCTTAGATGCACACATAGTAACTGATGATACTTGGATACTTTAAATGAGGTAACATATCATGTTGTATTGTATCTAATACTTCACTTTTTCGTGTAAAATCTACTTCCCTGCTATATCGATGGTGTGTCTGCCATTCCTATGCATATCTGGGCATCATAAATAGTAACTATATTATCTTTTGCCAGAAAATATAGTAACTATATAGTTGTCGAGACATGGCAGATACTAGCAACAACAAACACACTTCCTCCAGAGAATCATAATACTCCAATTTGCATGTTTGAGATTAGCCATCCTCGTATGTCTTTACCAGGAGGGCCAACTCATTCACCAAAGACAAGGCACAATTGAACGTTAAACAGGCCGTCCAGATCATGTACTCCATTCTTGATAGTAGGGATATCATGGAAATCAAACTAAACCAACAACTGTATTGATGGCAATCAAATGGACAGTTTAGAAGAGGTGGGTGAAGTTGGATGGTTTGGACCACCCAAATCAGTATGTTTTAGCCTATAACCTATCTCCAACAGCACAAGAATCTGAAGGGAAGGGTACAAAGACATCACTTTACGAGAAATCTACAAAAATTCCCCTCTATACACACTCCTCTTTTTCAAAAAATTAGAAAGACGACTCTTTCTGAAACATTTACAAAGTAACCCTCTACTTTTCAGAGTTTTTGAAAAAAAATCTTAATCACTGGAAATCCACAGAAACACACATCCATTTTTCTAAAACGACAAAAAACTCTTTTATGGGAAATTTTCATAAAAAACCCCTCCATTTTCCCAAAATCACGAGGAGTCGAGGACAACCTTCATTTGAGAACTTACATCATTTCAACAATGAGCCATCAGCAAAGTTGAAGATAGACAAGGAAAGCATTTATCAAGACAAGGAAAGCATTTGTCATAAGTGCAGTGATTGCGGAATATGAGCAGTGATAGGTTATAACAATAATAACAAAAAGAAATCTCACCATACCTGAAAACCTTCAGAAATACTCCGAAGCCAACGGAGTTGAGATTCCTTGATCCATCCATATGTCCGAATCCCTCCAACAGTTTCTCTGTCCCCACTGTCAAGAAAGTAGAGATCAAGGATACTGGTATTGGCCAATTCTGAACCCAAGGCACCATTTACTTGGATGTTATAATTCCCAAAACCATCAATATGCTCATACTTCTCCTTGGCTTTAGAGAGGTAGCTAACAAATGGGTTAATCTGAGCGACAGAATAGTCCATGAGAGAGATAAATGACATTAGCTCTTCACGAGTCATAGTAGATTCCTGGTCATGGTTACCCAGTATTGCTGCCCAAGGAATTCGGGATTCTACGGCAGGCCTAAATGCTCCAATTAGAGACTCAGCAGCATCAGAAGTGCTTGGCCCAAATATGTTATCTCCTAGATGACAACAATAAAAAAGATGTTTATGAGAGATGCTTCAACTCTTTTTGTCAGAACATAAGAGCTAGATCTGAATCCAAGTAAATGCCATCAACAAGCATTTGAATCTCCAGTGCAGCTGTTCTTTAACTTCCAATAACAATAATAAAAATGAAAAACAGTAATAACAAGAATAATGATAGCATTTAATAAATAAATAGATAAGGATAGAACCCTACAATGAAAATAAAGAGTGACCACAAAGAAAAAAAAAACCATACATTTTTTATCTTTTCAAATTTTTAACAGATAAAAAGATAATTCATGAATCACTGATATCACAAAAAAAAAAAAAAAGCCAATAATTCTAACAATACCTCTCATTGTTCATTGCCAGAAGACATAATGTTGCAAAAACTTAAAGAAATTTCAGCAACTTCAGGACATTCTTCCAGCTATTGTACTAACAATAAATAACTGCAATCACTTGTGTGTGTTTTTTTAAACATTTCTCAGTGACGTCAAGGTTAGGGGTATTTTGGTAATTATATTGGGATTTTCTTAGGGACCAAGAAAGACTTTCTTGTGGGCCAAGAAAGCGGGGATTCTATATTGATGTAATATGTAATCCTAGACTCTAAAAGATAGTGAGTGGAGAGTTTCTCTTTCCCGTGGACATAAGCACTCTTGGCGAACCACGTAAATTTGATGTGCTCTTGTGTGTGCGATTAATTTATGGTTTGACTGTTTGTGCATCGCGGTAGATCGGTTGATCGATCACAGGTATTTTCCACTGTGCCACACCCAACACAGATGAAGAAACTTCATCCTTGAAGATTTACTGCAGTAATTTTTTGAAATGAATTAATACGGAGATAGTTCCTTTCATAATCCATCATCAACATTAGAATTTTTGCATTCAAACAAGCCATTTTCATAAGAGTGCCTATAGATATCTACTTCCAGCATTTGTTCATTCATTACAATGTTGCCACAACTATTTGGAGCTATTTCCTCAAAGAATATGGCGTGAGTTGGTATTTTCCAGGTTCATTAGCAGAGGTATTTGAGGCTTGGGGACTCCGATGTTTGGAAATAGGAGAATTCTATGGAGAATCATTCCCTTTTCCGTTCTTTGGTCAATTTGGAAAGAGCGGTAGAATTTTTAATAGAAAAGAATCGACATGGGTGGATCTTCTATCGGTGGCGCAAGTAAGGGTCGCTATATGGGCATGTGCTAGAAAGGAATTTTCAGATTTGAAAGTAGATAATTTTATGCAAGGTTGGGGAGCTTGTTTGAAAAAGAGTATATTGAAGAAGAAAAGAAAAGTATCTTGGTGTGTCCCATCGACCGGAGTTTTAAAAGTTCAATGTGGATGGAGCTGCAAGGGGAAACCGGGGCTCGCTAGCATTGGAGGTGTTTTAAGGAATCACAAAGGGGAAGTTATATATATGTTTTCTAAACACGTAGGGATCAAAGACTCCAATGAAGCGAAAGTTCTAGCCATTTTGGAAGCTCTCCGTATATATCATACATTTTATCATCATTATCTTATTGTGGAGAGTAACTCTTCTAATGCCATTTCTTGGGTGAAATCACTGAAAGGGCTTTGGAAAATGCAATTCTTATTCAATGAAATTCGTCTTCTACTTTCGGAGTTGCAAGTCTCGCTTCAGCATATCAGTAGATCTGCAAACGGTATGGAAGACTGTTTAGCTAAGATGGAGGTGGATCGCTTATGTAATCTAAATGCTTTTATAATGTAGTTTGGCTTGGTGGCTGGTACATGTCTCTTGTACCGGCTCACCATTCGAGGATGCTCCCTCTTTGTTGTAAAAGGTTTTGTAATCGTTCTTTGTTTTTTAATAAAATTTTATGTTATTGATAATAATAAAAAAAAAAAAGATATCTACTTCAATAAAGAACCGCTTTTCCAAAGCTATGTTCACAGTATCCTTTCAGGATTCTTGGAAGTTTCAGGTTGACCAGAGGACACAAGATTTTATGAAATAATGACATAAAGAATAGTTTGGTTTTGTATTAATCTTTTTAAAAGAAATTTTCAAATTACAAGTTTTCAAAAAAGGATATTACAAGTTGCTTGCTTCAAAATAGTGTATAAGTTTTTATACTTCTTTCAATTGGGCCCTTTCAGGCGATTGATCCCATCGTGTTGCAGGTGACCTATTCCTTTGACACAATGCCAATGCACCCACTTATGAAAAATCCAAACAATTCAAAAAATGGTCTCTTACATTATAATCTACATAAGGCACACTAAAAGGAGAACTTCTCTTACGAGCAAACTAAATGTAAAGTCCAGCTCTATGGGGCCCACCTGAGCCCACATTTGATCAGTTTAGCTCCTTTCACACTTCATCCCCACCTTGATCTGCAACCATGACCAATGTTGATGCTTATCTTACCCACAAATCTAAAAGAAAATATGGTTAAAAGAGCATTAAACTTTAAGGCTGTGAAATAAGAGCTGGGATAATTTGATCAGGGTTGACCTTTTTGCATGACCCTTATACATAAATGGACCTTTCTATCTAACCCACCCCCAATAATAGGAATGCATCCAACCGAGTCCCAGAAGCTGAACCAAAAACATGCAATCTAATTGTAGGAGAAGATTTTCCTTCACCTAAATGGTCCACAATCAAAATGATAACTCTTAGAACACTTAGATAAAATATTATAAAAAAAGGAAATTGATATTGGCACTCCTTTTTTTTATGGAGGCACTCCAATTCAAGCCAATTTCCTTCTCACCAGTTACCTTGAAAAGGAGTGCCTCCATAAAAAAAAGGAGTGCCAATATCAATTTCCTAAAAAAATACTAATTTTTTATAGAGATGAATCTGACAGTCAGCCTTTATACAATAAAGACAGTCAGCCTATATACCATTGGAGTGAGATTTCTCAAAAATAAAAAGGGGGCAATTCTTTTGTTGCCACTAATGACTTCAAGGCCCATGAATGTTACAATAAAGACAATCTAAAAGGCAGCTCAGTTAGCTTAGGACCATGGTTTGCTCTCGAAGGTTGAGGGTTCGAAACTTTGATACCACACTGGGGCCACATGGGATTTACCCGGCTCCGATTAGTCCGGCCCATAAGGCCGGTGTTGGAAATAGGGTGGGCCTCTAAGATAGGTTTCAAAAACTTTTGACTCACTTGATGTAGGGATCAACTATCCAGAAGGCTATAAAACCCAATCCAAGATCTATGTCCTCAATCTCAGCCATCATGATCAGTAAGACAATCTATCTAAAGGATAGAACCAGCAACATATAAGCTACAAATAAATCTACAACATGCAAGGAAGTAGATTATACCTTTGGAGCTCGGTTGTGCTCTAATGGAGAAGTTGCGTCTTTCTTTGATGATGAAACGCTTTCACTTAATCAAATAGGAATCTCCAAGACCTCTTGATCTTCCACGCTATGACCCGTATCAGATTCTCCTTTTTCTCAAGAAGATGGTGGGATCTCCAAGAGAAAACTACTAGGAACTCTAGGGAGGAACTAGAAAGAGAACTAGAAGAGGGAAGAGAGAAAGAACTCGTGCAACACTTGCACTAGGGAGGCTTGGGCGTGAATCCCAATGCTATGGAGCATGCTTGGGACGTCCAACCCTCTTCTCCTCTATTTATAGTTTTTGCAAGTTGCCTCCTCTTTACTAATTACAATAAAAGTCTTACTTCCATTAATTAGTAACTTACCATATCATAATTAGAAGTCTCACTTCAAATATGATTAGTAACTTTCCAATTCCTTTCTAATTAAAATAGAAGTCTCACTTCTACTAAAATTAGTAAGTCTACTATTACCACTATTAGAAGTCTCACTTCAAATAGAAATAGTAACTTTCCTTTTAGAGTTCAACTAGAATTAGATACTTTCTAATAATTGGGCTAGCGTGGGGACCACTAGGGATTCCTTAGAAAGCTGGCTCCAACTGGGACACGCGACCCCACATCTCATGTGTAATCCGGGCCCACAGTTAATTGCAAATAACTCCACTATATAAATGCAATTGAACTTCAGTCTTAGGAATATTATATAGAAAAGCCTAAACTTCTACATTATCACAAGTAGACCCCTCTATCAATATCCATGGATCAATTGGACCTGTCTTCCAAACTAGATCCATATCTTATTATCCTTGAGCCCCAATTAATTATAATGATCATAGGTACCTTTCCAATTAACTCTTAATCGAAATGGGTGCGCACTTACCAATGATAAATCCATTAATTGGCACAAGGGGATATTAGAGATAGATTCCATCTTGACCATTGAATGTTCCCACAGCTCTACTACCACATACCCAAATCACCGAGGTGTTGACCTACAATTGGCCTCACTCATTTGTGACTCAAAGCAAATGAATAGATAGAAACTTGAGTTCATTAATGTCTCAGGATTGAGAGCCTATTGCTAGGGAATTATGAGAGCAGACCTTAAAGTAAAGACAGTGTTTTATAAGGTGCTTCTCATGGTCCTTCAATACATCCAATGTACCAGCACTATGATCCAGAATCTTCCATTCTGATGATCGAGACAAATCACACTATCTCATAGTGATCAAAGTGCTGCAACCTTGTCAGTATGAGATGTCCAGTCTCATCACTGGTTGTGAAGATATTTAAGTATAAGATTTGTCACACATGTCTCCTGTATGTGGATCTCATCCATACACATGTGTTACATCTAATATACTTGTGGACTCCAGTTCATCTTATGAACCATCATGTCATTCGTATTGGTTATGTGCAAGTATATAATAAATCACCATTCATCTCACCAAAGGAAAGCATGAATATACTGATAAATAAAGAAATTAATCAATTTATTATATCATCTACTGGATTGAGTCCATAAAACTAACAGCCGGGACACCCTTTGTTATAAAAAATGTTACAGTAAAGGCAAGAAAAAGAGAAATAAAGACAAGAAAAGGAGAAAAGAAAAGAGGCATTACAGTGGCCAAGCATCATATTCATAACTTTCTAAAATACTCCAATAAAATGTTATAAACAATTCAATTTTTTTCTTTGCTATCATATAGACCAATTTAACTTGGGCCCAAATGGTGTTGAGTTACATTTTTTTTTCCAAGTCAGCCCCACTTGCCCTAAAGGATCTGCATTTCGAGCCCATTTCATTTTCTTAAGCACGCCCCCACACTCAAGAGCCTCAACTAATACTCTCTACTTAAAAAGAAGTAGGATGGGACTTTCCAAGGATTATGGTATTGAAACCTGATGATGCCAAAAATAGGTTTCGGACACCACCGGTCAAGTAATAAATGCTAGGTGAAGATGTAGTCAATAAATGAGAGAGAGAGAGGGAATTTATAGTGGTTCGGTCTGTATGACCTACGTCCACTTTGAATATGGTGATCTTTGATTGATAAGGTGGATTACAAGCGAGAGAGAGGTAGTAAAGGCATCTAATCATCGCCCCTCAAGTGATGAGGAGACCCTGAATTTATATCCCTTCCCCACCAGATGGGATACAAAATTAAAGCAACGTCTCTCTGGAGCCTGGAGCCTCAGACGTGTCCTCGAGGAACGAGCAAGGTGGAGGGCCTGGAGCCTCAGACGTGTCCTCGAGGAACGAGCAAGGTGGAGGGCAGGTGAGAGTTTCTTCGCGAGATTTGGTAAGAGCGGGTGAGAGGAGGACTTCGTCGTGATGACTCGGAGGCCTTGACGTGACGAGGCTTCCTTCAACGAGTTTCGAATATCAACTGAGCTAACCTGGCCTGACCCATGACCTTGGACGGACCGGGTTGTCTGGACCTGTCTCTTTACCGCAATCCGGGTTGGGCCTGACCCATCAAAACCTATGATGCCCCAGATACAGATATGGATACAGACACTGAAACGAGGAAGGGATACGACTCAAATCTTTTGAAAATCTAGAGCATTTCCTAATTTTTTCTTTATATCGCTTTTGAATCAATGAATTATCTTTTTTTTCTCGTCCCTTTCTAGCATTTTTTTTACGGTGAGAAATAAAAATTTTAATAGATTAAATGAAATAAACGTCTATATAAGTTGGATATGTTAAACTTGTTCCCAAAAGTATTGGAGCAGTATGGGTTACCAATACAACTGTCATGTCCATCCGTTGGCTTGTACAAGTATCCATGTATCAACTCATGGAAAGTGGAGATAAACTCCAACCTCCTTTTAGAATCTTCTGGAAGAAAGGAAAAGACAGTAATGCCCTTATTATTTTCCAAAATTCTCTTTCCAACCAAATGGAAATACAAGAATGCCCAAGAAGCAAAGAAAGTAAGATAAAAAAAAAAAAAAAATAAAAGCCCAAATCCATTCCTATCTTTTCTCTCTAATCAAAGAAAGAAAGAAAGAGAGAAAGAAAGTAAGTTGTCATAACTACTTTTTCCTAAACATCGGAAAACGTTATAAGCATTTATTCAAAAATCTCCCAAAACGACAAAAAGATCCATCGAACCTATCCAACAAAATTAATCTCTTAACAAGATATATAATCAAAATCATTTTCGTGGTTTGCTTAAAAATAATCGATTGATCGATCGAAGCTGTTTACCTGTAAATGCCAAGAAATCGGGCTTTTCAGCCTCAATCAACCTCTTGATAAACCTCGTCGTGTTCATATCAGAGCAGTAAAGGAACTCGGAAGCCAAGACATCTCTGCATCTTGTAGTGATTCCATTGCCGTAGTGCATATCAGCTATCTGATTCAAATCAAACAATATGCAGTAGATAGTAGTAGGTATGAAGGAAGAAGAGAAAAAAAAAAAAAAAGAGATATCTGGAGATTGATATTGACCTGGAGAATCTTGAAGGTTCCGTCGTATCGGAATCGAAGAGGGAGATCTGGAGATTTCTTGATCTTGACAGGTGGTTCGTGGCCTGGCATCAGCTTGTGGAAGATGGAATCGAAGAAGGAGAGGGAGAAGAAGAGGAAGATGAAATAGATGAGGAGATGGAGAGAAGATTCTGCAGCAGATGCCATTGCTCGCTTACTTCTCTTTTACTCCATCAGCAGTTGTCGATGAGAGAGAAATAGTAGAGGTTTGTTTAACTTAGTTATTACAATCATCGAGTGCACCTTAGCTTGTACTCGACCCAGCTTTGTGGGTGAGTGGTGAGTGGTGACACTTCCGATCGTATTTATATTGGAAGAGGAATGAATGTCTAAATTAGCTCTGAAAAATAGTTACTTATCAATTACCTTTATATATTTTTTTGTTTGTGTGAGCACTATATTTATAATTTAAACCGTTCAATTTATTTATTCAGCTAAAAAATCCTAAAATATTATTGCTAATTATTATAAAAGTCTTTATAATTTTGAAGTAATTTGTGAAAATGATCCAAATTAATAGATCAGATTATTTGCACTTATATGGGCCTCCAATTGATATCTAAACCATTTGATATTCTCTCACTAATGATAAGTATGAAATTGTTTAGTTTCATATGTTAGATATTCTTGGATTTTGAGAGATTTGTGAAAAACTTTCAAAACATCTAAAATCGTTAGGATGTACTTGTCTACTCATGTAAAATGGTGATTTTGAAAAATATTATAATGTGTTTCATATTGTAATATTTGCATAGGCAGCATTTGTGTATATAGTATTTACATACGTAAGTCTTATTTTCCCATCACCTTTAAAAAGGGAAATAAACATCCAGGGTCTATTTTCCACATTTAATTCAAAACCTAGGATTGTATTTTTATTGTTATGTACTAAAAGAGTGTTATCGTCCAAATTCTAAACTTAAATGGCTAGAATCGGACGATAAATGAATTGGGTCAGGTCAATAGGTAGTTTGGGCCCCAATTCATAACTGACCCATTTTAAAAGGGTCGGATAGGCCAACGTAACCCAAACCCATATTGATCGGGATTGAATGTGGGTCAATTGACTTAACCCGTATTCATCATCATTATCATCATCAAAGGCTTGTCCCAACTATGTTGGATATGGTATGCATCATGTATTTCACTTTCATTTAAGAGAACCCACTGCCAAAACACTATTTATGTGATCTCAAAATGCTTAGGTTATTTAGTTGGGCCGAGTGGTAAAAGCCTGTGCTGCTGCCCAAACTGTGGGTTTGCGATGACAACGGATCTTGGTCCTCTTTCCAGGGCCTTCTTACAGATGATAATGTACAGGAAATGCAAAGCTCAAGGTAGTGTACCTGTGACAGTGAAGATGAAAACATCAACGAAACATCGTTATTAGGGATTGCAAGGCAGCAAAGATTGCCATGGAATCCCGCAAAGTAGCTGTAACATCCATTGTAAGTGGACCTCCAAGCACCCTTTTTACCACAGCTGTATAATGTGAAGGCTAAAGTCACACAGTCTCCACGAATCATTCTTTAGCAGAATAGTTAGATAAACAGCATCAATGAAGCTCAAAACTGGAGATAGAGTCACATGTAAGGGGGGCGCGTTCATTTATTTAATGTAGCATGGGGGGGGGGGGGGGGGGTTTCATTTATTTAATGTAGCAGAATAATTTATTTATACTGCCCTCACGTACGCTTCTCAATAAAGTTATTTGTTACTGCTTAAAAAATGATTGTATCATTAAATTGAAAATTTTACATCAGCTTTAGAAACACATTACACGTGATACTATGAGACTCATCTTTCAGTTGAAACTTCTGACCATTAATTGATGTATGTTGTGCATGATCTCATGATAGATGATATGTTTTCGCCACTTACCCTACAGTAAGAAGCCTAGAGATGAACACAATAAACTCGGCAAACATTTTGTGAAATGAAAAAAAAAAAAAATGGTGAAATTTTTGGGATCCTGATATACATATATGTAAGAAAACAAAAGGATGACTACACCAAACCTTGAAAAAAAAACCTTCACATTAGGAAAATGAATTCCCACCTTAATAGGTAAGTAATGTCCAACCAAAAGGTGCTCCCCCTTGGTGTAGAGATTAAATAGGGAAACTTCCCTATCGTCTCATCTTGATGGGAAGGTATGGATTGCCAGCAGCTGTGCCTGATGCTGACTCATTTCCCTGTATATTGGCAATCATTACACAGCAAAAGAGGACGAAATAAAGAAACCTACTTGAGTCATATGATGAATAATCTGAAACAAGACCAAGGGAAACGGCAAATGGTAAAACACAATTCAACATATTAATTATGCTTAGTAGATTTTTCAGACAAATATATCTGACTAATACCATAGTAAACTGGTACACATCAAGCTGAACTGATATGCAACGGTAGTGCTTCAAAACCATGCAACAAATTCCCTCCTAAACTGAAGCAGTAAACCTGAATACAATGACTGTCCAAACAATTCCTTTAACATTACATCATGCAAGAACAATTCACCTTTACCTTCATTTATCTGTACAAAAGGCAATTTACAGCCCAAAAATTCCAAAGCCTGAATCCATCATGAAAAAGTTCATACCGATGAATGGCCATGGCTTGCAAATAATTTACCAAGAATATGGGGGATATAATTCTTTGTGCCATCTGCCTAGTAAACAACAACGGCAATAGCAACAATAAATGACCATAAGATGCCTTGCTCACAGCTGGGATTTCTACATCCATGCAGAAGACCTCTGCTAGCAGCTCCTGAGAACATTTCCACCAACATAAATCAAGATATTCTTGCAAATAGCTTGGGACAAAATTCACCTCATTGGCCAATGTTCTAATCCCTCATAAAATTAGTTTTAGAAGGGGAATAAAACAAATGATGATAAGATTGCTGATTTGCCAGATCCACAAAAGGTGAAAACTCCATCTGCTTCTGCTCTACTTGCAAAGAGTTGCAGCCTCCCCAGCAGCCCAAGCTGTTGAACAAATTGCTACTGGCCGGGTAACACTTACGGAGTTCATCAGTAGATGAATGCCGAAGGGTGGTAATCACAATGAAATGAGATATCATGGGGTGGCCTGCCCACACAGAATGAAAGCTTGAAGAAGGCTTTGAGCAGCACGAGTCTGTTCTGGTGTTCCTGATATGATGACCATTCCCTCTGTAGCCCCATGGCTCGGATCATTAATTATCACCTTAGCACCCGATATCTAACAAGAATAAACCAATCAACCATTATAACCCAATATAATTAAATAAAGAACCAAATCACCAATCCATCTGATTGTAGACAAATTGATTGATATGGAAACCTCAAATTCCAATATATCTCATGGACTCGGTAGGAATAATTTTTTTTTTTTTATCACAATAAAGTCTACCAAATAGCAAAAGTTACTGCCCCAAGCCTCCAAACCATAGTTATGAATTTTGTTACATTTTCAGAATCACCTCTGAATAGAAATACAATAATGTTTCAGCCCTTGTTTCAGACAAAATAAACTAAAACATCCAAAACACGTCTGATCCTGCACAAAACCATCATTCATCATCAAAGCCCTGTACCAACTATATTGGGGTCAGCTATATGACATCTGTTAATACTCGAGAAAAAAAAAAAAAAAAAATGAAATATGTTTTGCCATTCTAGTATATCCAGGCCAATCAAACACCCAAGCATGATCCTGCACAACAAATGTAATTGCTTTGTTTTAAAAACATTTTTGAATAGCATTGCTGTTGTTAGTTTTGATATTATCATCATTTTGTTTGTTTTTTCCCCAATGAACAACTAATCAAGCTTGGACAATGTGTGAGAAAGTCTGTTTGCCCCTCCAGATCAAATGATATGGCTTAAAAACAAGTGATTTCACATTTTTTTAAGACTCTCATTTTACAATTCTTATGTTATTTAAAAATAAAAAAAACAGTAAAACCAACATTGTTAATTATCCCATACCGTTTTTCCTTATAATTGAAAGCCAAAATGCCTGAAACACTGAAACATTTCCATTTTAGAGGCAAACTGAAACCTTTGAAACAAAATTGACAGCTATGCCTCGCGTACCTGGCCGCTACCATGTTTTACCTTTATCCACTTAAAATTTTTAGAGGCAAACTGAAACCTTTGAAACAAAATTGACAGCTATGCCTCACATACCTGGCGGCTACCATGTTTTACCTTTATCCACTTAAAATGTTTCAGAGGACAACACAAGTGACCGAAGTACTTCTGACAGGTGAGAGTATATGCCATGCAGGAATTTCAGTTAGATTTCATTCCTTAAAATAGGTAGGTTACACAATAGTCTTATTCATTTTATGAGTGTGCACATGTTCTACTAGGGGTTGGAGGATTTACAAAAACCCAATTGATTGATTAAAACAAATAGTGGCGGCAGTGAACCAACCTGTCTGATCTGACTCAGATTACTACTATTCTCTCCATAAATAAACCCCAACAGCTGCTGTGGAACTATAACTTCAGTGGCTGTGTCTGTCACTACAGTTGCTTCACTTGCACTGGATAAATTAACACATTTTATTAAAAATGTGAGCGCACATACTGGAATTTCAGGAATTGACACACAGATTATACCTTCCAATGGCTCCGCTTCTAAGTGCCAAGCCAGCTCCACTATCAGCAACAACTGGATATACACTGCTTACTGCCTGCAGCAAAGTAATAGTTTCAACATCAGTATACTACTCAGTTGAAATGCAAAGCCTGCAGAAGGTCTAAACTAATAAAAAGTGTGTGCCAACACCAACCCTGGACAGATTCACGCTGAGTCTATGATGACATTCAGCCGTAGCTCACGCCTAAGTTTTCAGGACAGTTAAGGTCCAACGTACCAGGACAAGAGGTTGCAATACAGTGCTAGCCAGATCCAACTTATTTAGACAAATTTGAGCCATTACCTGGAGAGTAGGCTGGTACAGGCTTCACTACCTTTAGCGGGTTGGGCCTGGAAAACACTTAGCATAGTGTGGGCCTAATTGAAACCCTCAGTACACCTACCTGGAGAGGACTTAGCATAGCGTGATCCTAGTTGAAACCCTGGGTTTCACCTACCTGGGGAGGCCGTGACCTTGGGGAAGAAGGGCGGTCAAAGGCATGAACATGTCTGGATACCTCACCCCTATATGGATGGGAAACTAGGTCGGCATTCACGAGTCCAAGGCGATCCATACTTTGTGATGGAACTGGTTGTTGATCAATCGTTCGGGGAAAGCTAGCAGAACGCTCCAGTCCATGAGACAGACCAACTGAAGAAGAGTAATGTCCAGGACTAGGCGAAATCGGCTCGTGCCTCTGTCTAAACATTACAGGAGGGATCTCAGGTGCTGTGCCTGGATGAGGTCTCGTTGGAAGGATAATTTCTCGAAGCCTGCTTGTAATATGAAACAAAGCATCTTGAACAGACTGCAAGTTACCAGTAACCTGTCAAAACACCAAATCGTACCCTTTAGTATAAATAGTGCCACAGATACATACAGAACACCAAATGTATAACTGCGGGGCTTGATTTCACAAAAATGAAATTTGTCGAAAACCAACATTACCATATTTCCATTCAGTAAAGTCTGACAGAATGCAATGCAAAAATTGGCAACCAACAACAATAAATAATGGAACATAATTTCGTGAAGAAAAAGAACTATCGCGTACACAACCAAATCCAACCTTCCTTTCCAGTTAAGTAGATCATCTCAATAAATGAGAGAGAGGAGAGGTAAATCAAGTAACTATAACAGTTTTTTTACAGTAGGGGCCTAGCACTCTAACGCTCGATTTCGATATACTCCACATTCTTCTCAGAATAAATCAAAGAAAACCATGCAATGAAGCTGTAGTAATACTAAAAATATCCAAATAATAAGAAGCTAATCCCAGTGTTAAAAACTAGCCAAACAGACTAGGAGACGGCAGCCAAGGGTATCATTCCCTTCGAGCCACACATCAAATTGAATGGTGCTCTGCTGCAATCTCTTGGGCTTAAAACTGTGACCATAATATTATCAGAACCAAATTCTCTGATGCACACGTACATAACATATTTGTCACCCAACAAGTGCAAATTAACAACCAACAGTATTTACAGGTTGATCACTTTCAAAAGCATTCCAACTTTTCCCAATTTCCCCAAACCAATCACCAAAAGCAGCCCAGATACTTAACTTCAATAGTAAATGAATTTCAAAGCATATATTACTATGACGTGTGTAGTAATTTGATGCAATGGAAACATGGAAAGTGAAACGTCAACCTGGATGGTTGCCAGGTCATGGGGAGGGTAGAAAGTGTAAGGGACCACAAGGACAGGGGTGGTCAACTTTTCACTCTACCAATCATCCTAGGGCCGTGAGATGGACCATGCAAAATTGATGGTTTATAAAAATCGAACTTTTCAATTCCTCTAATCACAAGTAACTAGCTAGGTAGACAGCTAATCATAAGTCATAACACAAATAACTCAATAAACAGCAGATATGAGTTTTTTTTTTCTTTTTTTGGTAACAGGGGCAGTGGGGCACAACTTAGGAAATAGCATACATAAGGAATCACTCATGCTTGAGCTGGTACAAGAGAAATATACCAAACACCCACCAACTACACTAAAGAAGTGCTAAGATAGTAAGATTACATGACCGATCGACCCCTCAATCCGTCATTCCATTTGTAGATCTACTAACATGCTGAAAAGAGACCAGCAAATCAGAAACTAGAAAACTAATTTCATTGTTCAAAAAATTCATTTTCCAAGGCCCTCTCAAAGATTTTACCCAAGATATGGCATTAGCTGAGTCACTATCCACAATAAGATAATGGTGTTGAAAACTGAAAAGTATGAATAATACAAAGAGCTTCCAAGATGGCAAGAACTTTTGCTTCATTAGATTCTTTAATAGAAAATATGAGTATTCAGTATGAGAATTGTGAAGTACCTGCACAACTTCATCATTCAGTGAGGCACATTTTGGTACATGTTCATTCACAAATATCTTGATGCTAGCCCCACTTGCTCTTCTCATTTCGGCGATAATATTCCCTCCTTTGCCCAATAAACAACCTATCTGTTGCGCAGGTACAAGAAGCCTTGCAGAAACTGTGGAAACCTTTTCAGCACTAGCCTCTGTGATTCTAGAATGGACACGAATGACAGCATCCTGTGCGGGAGAGCGTTTTAATTCTGAATTCTGCATTGGACCAAACCCAGAGAGAGAGAGAGAGAGAGGAGGAAAAAGAATAAGAAATAATTCAACAGACAAACAAATCCAAAAATACGTAAAATATAATTTCAGTAAGTTACCAGGGGAAAAAGTCCAACTCTTGGCTAGCCCAAAAAAAAGTGCATGAAATAGCTTTTATATTTTTTGTACCATTGTTTAAGCCAATTCATCCTTGGATTTTATTTTCCATGCATTACCACCAACTATGATACTTGGATATATCAAAATAGGCAATGTCTCCATGTAGTATCATATCTAATATTTCAGTGTAAAATCTGTCCCTTTTGTATCCATGGTGTGTCCTACCGTTGCCATGCCATATTCGATCATCATAGTGATGCAGGCCCAAAACGGTGTCAGACAAAATTGGACTTGGATCATGGACCAGTGCCAACCCAAGGTCCACTGAACCCAGCCAATGGGTCTGCCCAAGGTCCACTGGAGCAAGGCCCAACAAGCCCACACAAACAACACAGTGCAAAGCCCATGCCTAGCAGCATTACTGTCAATATGGGCCTTTTTTCAGTCGATTTGTTTATACATGGGACCCTGTCACTTGATCTCTACATTAAACACATGTTAAATTTGAAAGTGGGCCCCCTTATGGTCAGCTAAATGTTATATCCATTTAGTCAACTAGCTTAGTATCTATGGTTGTTATCTACTTAAAACGTGGGAATCCTAGCCATAAAAAGCCTAGGTACAATGAATATAAAGAGTACAAGTATTTAAAATTAGGAATCTTAAGTGGATAAAAGTGGATAAGATTTAGGAATTTTAGTCCAACTTTAGTCAACTAAAAGACCATGGATATGGATGTAATCTCTTCCTACAGGGTACACTTGAATATACTTTATTATTTTAAAGATGTCCTAGTTTCCTCTTTAGGGATTTTATTATGATCCTTGGCGAAGAAACCTGGGTGTGTGGTTGATGATAGCCTTTGGCCTGGCATTGATTCCATAGAACCACACTTAAACTGAATAGGCTGGGATTGGAGATAGATATACAGGTTATAAATCCCAATTAACAAGTTGGAAGTAAGATGTTGGTTCTATTCACCAATATCATTTTTTGTTTCATCACCAAGACAAAACTTAATTGAACCCTCGTGAGGAAGAAGGATAAGTGGGTGCTTAATGGATATTAAGTTTCAAAGTGGGCACCTTGAATCATAATACATCATCATTGCTGAAGCCGTATCCCAATTAACCTCAAATCATAATGCAACACTTTATGCAGAGAGCTCTTCATAGTGGGAGCTGGGGCTCTACAAGAAGGATTAAGGATATTCTAATCATTAAGACTAGAGTCATTATCATATTAGCCTTGCAAAATTGTAATCAAATGACCAAAATCCCATAGCATATTTGGAAGCTGCACACTGTCAACAAGAATGGCATTGCACATCCAAGTTGTGAACATATAACAAAATGTAGTCAAATGGAATTATACAAAGAATCAGATCCTTCGAGACTATCATTCGTAATCGATGGAATTAAAATGCAAGCAGGAATATACGCTTCTTTGCTCCACATCCTGACAGAAGCAAGTGATGTCACTGACTGAATGCCAAAATGAGTGTCAGGGAATTGTAAACTTGTAGTAGAAAGTAGAAACCAAACCAATTTACAAATAACTGTAAGTAGTAAATACTTCTTTATAAATAAAGAATTAGTTGCCTATCGTATAAACAAACACTTGAATGAAAAGGTAGATGTACATGCCTCTACTGCAGATATCACAACAACTCGCTCCTCTGAATCAGGCACTGCCTCTTGAACCTTGATTGACGTTCCAGTCTCATTTTGCAAGCCCCGTACGATAGCACCTCCCTTTCCTATCAAACTACCAACTTTATCATTTGAGCACAGCAATCTAAACACGATCTCTTCTTCAAGAAATTTTCTTTGGCCTGCTGAAACATTTTCTGGCACTTGGATCATAGAATGACCCCTTGAATGATAATCTAAGGAACTGGGACCGTTTACATGACCCCTCTGAGGAAAGGGGTCCAGTAGGGAAGGTGGACCAGTTCCACGATGTGTTGGCCCCAATGGTTTAGCAGCAACGAAGTTGTTTGCATCTGATCTTGGGTTATCCTGGAGACAGCTTGAGACAGATAAGAGGGCTTTCCTTACAGATGAGAAACTACCTGTTATCTGTCAGACCAAGGAATCAGTGAGTCACCACTCAATAAATCTTTTTTTTTTTCAAAGACGACTGAATTCATTTCAAAAGGGAACTTTACAGTATGAGAGGAATATACTGAGAACAAATAGCCCAAAAAAACCAAGGGCCTATGGGACCATTTAAAGAAAATACCCATTCAATAAATCTTAGAAATACAATGTCACCATTTACAAGACAGCAATTGGACCTGCTATTGACCTATAGAACAGAATGTTAGCCAATCAAGAAGCAACATACGCACAAAATGAGCAGTTAAGATGGATGTTGTAAAATAAGGAAAGATATAATTAGGAATGAGCGCTTTTGGGAGCATTTAGAGTGGCATCAATAGTTGATAAATTAAGAGAGACTTGTTTGAGATGGTTCAGACATGTCCAACATAGGCCAACAATGAAGCAATTGAGGAAAAAAATTTTCTATAAAGGTTAATAGCCCACCAAGGAAAAGAAGTAGGCCAAAGAGGTCATAGATGGAAGTAGCAATGCAAACGGGTCAGGTCTGGGCCTTTTCCAAATTGGAATCGGAACCATTAACCCAAGGATGGTTGATGGCCCACCAAGGAAAAGGAGTAGGCCGAAGAGGTCATAGATGGAAGTAGCGATGCAAACGGGTCGGGTCTGTTCCATATTGGAATCGGAACCATTAACCCAAGGATGGTTCCAGTTCTGGAAATGGTTCTAGCTTGGAACTAGTAGACAGGTTTCGAAACCGGTTCCAGCTGGAGTACCGAGTTTAGTCTTGGATCCGGTTCTGACATTTTATTTTTTTTCATTTGATTGTTTTTTGCTGGAACATAGAGCATAATATATAGTTTTTTGGCTAGAACCAATATCAGAAAATAAAGTTGCCTGATGGCATACAACCATTGTTCAAAATCACGGTCGCGGTTGTCATCGTGGTCATCGCGTCTCGGTTTGCGGTCATCGCGGTCCATCGCAGTGAAGATTTTTGTTTTACCCAAAAATATCCAAAAAATTCTAAATATTCTAAAACGCTAAAAAATTAAATAGGTTTCCATCAGTAAACACTTTAAAGCAAAATATCGGTCCCCCCCCAAGTCATTACACCCTGTAGCGCTGTCTTATCCGAAACTTGTAAAGTCTGTTATGAATTAAATAGGTTTACATGTATATATTAAAACAAGTTCAAAAGTCAAAAATTTTACAGTATGCAGAGCAACCATAATTTTGAACTAATCATTAGTGTAAAACACTTAAAGTCAATAAACTAGTAAGTACTAATATAGAAGTACAATACTCAATCACCAAGTAAATTGAGAATGAAGTTCAACTTTCAAGTAACATTTACTACTACATCAAGATTAACTAATTAATTAAAACAAGGAAGTATGAACATTAGGGCATTTTTTTTATATCGTGACTGTTATGACCGTTATATTATAAATAACGTAACGGTATGGGCCGTTCCGTTATATTATAAATAACGTAACGGTATGGGCCGTTACCATTTCATAATGGCCCACACCCACCCACACACACACACGCGCGCGCGCGCGCACACACACACACACCCACCACTGCTGCAAAAATCGGCCTAGGCGGCGCCTAGGCGCTAGGCGGGGATTAATCGGACTAGGAGGGGATTAATCGGGCTAGGCGGGGATTACTTGGGAATTAATCCCTAGTCCATGCCCACCGCCTAGCGATTTTTACAACATTGACACACGCACACATATATACACAATCTTTTTTTACTTTGCTAGACCATGATGTTTTATATATCAAAGATTTACATGAGCCCATGGGTCGGAACCTAAGTGGCTTCGGAATAGGACTTATTTCCTTATCGGACCCTAAATAAGGTTCAAAACCTGAGTTTTCTCGGGTCGGAACCTCTGAGCAGGCGAAGAATCGGGTATCCATTTGCATCCCTAGATGGAAGTAGTAGGGATAGAAATCAAGAAGTGCAACCTATCCAAGGATTTGGTTCATGATAGATCAGAATGAAGAAACAAAATTCATGTAGTCGACCCCAGCATAGTTAGGACAAGGCTTTGATGATGATAATAATGATGGTAGCAACAAAATTGTGATAATTAAGGCATGGTTCAAAATAGCAGCCGCTACGCTATTTTCAAAATAGCGGTGCAACAGTCTAAAACCTATTAGAGCCAAGCAATTTTAATTTAAAACATTGTTTTTCCTATTTCTTCTCCTCAATAACCTTTCTTAAAGTTGTCTCTAGTGTTATCTGGTTCCAAATCACTAAAAAAAAAAAAAGATTGGCTGCTACACAAGAGTCAAAAAAAAATTACCACTTAAAAATTCACACTACGCCGCTACGTATTGTTGCAACCATTACATATTGCCCACTACATAACGTTTTGGCCACTAAGCCTACTGCAACCGCTATTTTAGTCTACGCCGCTACGTATCGTTGCAACCACTACATAACATTTTGGCTACTACACCTGCCGCAACCGCTATTTTGGTCCTTGAATTAAGGCAAATGTTTGAACATGGTACAATGCAAAAAGAAATGAAACAAGCAAACGTATAAGAGCCTTATATCCAACACACAAAACAAACTACCAAAGAGAAGCCTCCAAAGAACTAACTCTAAGAAGCCCTAGTTTTGCTAAAGCATCCACCATCTATGATGCATGGATACTTCAAAATGGGCAACGTATTGTGTCGTATCGTATCCGATACTTCACTTTTGATATATAAATCCGTATCCCCTCCATGTACATGGCTCGTCCCTTCCATATTCATGATGTATCTGAGCATCATAGTCCGGCATGTTATTTGCAAATCTACTAACATGACAATGAACAACCCGAGAAGAAGACAATGCGAATTAAAAAATTAATAACCAAAGGGAAACATCAAAATTGCACACACACACACACGCACACACACACCCACACGCACGCACGCACACACCCACACACGCACGCCCGCCCGCACGCCCGCCCGCCCGCACGCACGCACGCACGCACACACACACACACACAAACACACAGATATGCTAGTCATCACTTATAGTTACAGCCATTGAGTCTTCTTAGAAGATAGAGATATTCGGTACCTACCATGGTTTAAAAAATCCGCCGAGTCCCATGCGACTCGGCGAGTCCACTTGGACTCGGTCATGAACGAGTCAGGTCCCGAGTCCGGTTTTTTAAACCTTGGTACCTACACTATCAATAAAGATGAAAAGTATAGAAAACTCTTAAAGATACTTAAATGATAATGGATAAAGATAGCCATTAGTGATAATTAGTATGAAGAATAGAAATAAAGTTCTTACTAATAGCTATCACGCATAAAAGGAACTAAACTGAACTAAACGAGACTCATAAGTCATAACCCATAATCATAATTGTTAATTATGTTTCTATCTAGAGTGCACAGTGGAACTGAAACCAACCCCCAACACGGAAACCTCCTTCCCTCCCAAGTCCCAACTCACCCACCCATCCATAATTCCGATCCATTCCACCCAATTTCAATAGAAACTTTATTATTATTATTATTATTTATTTTATTTTTTTGCATTTTTTCACCTTTCTACCCTCCTTTGAGGTGCTGAAATAGAATCATAAGAGTCTTTTAACCTCCAAATCAAATGCCAGGGTTAAAAGAGATAATATATGTACAGGCATACTTTACTTATTTATACATGTGCACTTTATTGTTTGTTGTAATTGATATTTTTGTTTGATTTGTGACTTAGACGCATGACAATGACGTATTTGACATTTAGAAGTAGCTATTTGCAATTAAGTTTGAATTATAGAATCTTGATCATCATCATCATGAAAGCCTTGTCCCAAGTATGTTGGGGTCGGCTACATGAATTTTATTTAACCTTTCCAATCTATCCCGAGCCAAATCCTCAAATAAGTTGCACTTCTTCAAATCTATTTTTATTACCTCCATCCACGTCCTTTTCAACCTACCCCTTCCCCTTAGTGGGCCATCAACCAGAATAGCCAAGCCTTTTCTTATCGGCACTAGTGCTGACCTACGTTGGACATGCCCAAACTATCTCAAACGGGTTTTTCTAATTTTATCCCCTATTGATGTTGCCCCTAAATGCTCTGGAAAGCACTCATTTCTGATTTTACCCTTCTTAATTTACCACACATCCACCTCAACATTCTCATCTCCATTACATCCATTTTGTACACATGTTGCTTCTTGATTGGCCAACATTTTGCTCCATAGGTCATAGTTGGTCAAATCACTATCCTGTAAAATTCTCCTTTCAATCTTGTTGGCATGCGCTGATCACAAAGCACTCCAAAAGCAAGTCTTCATTCTTTTTTAATTTATTAACTGATTTTATTTTTTTATCATGATTTTTTATTATTTCTCAATATTATCATCATATATTTAAATGTACTGATATTTTGAAAATATCTAGATATTATTGGGAAAATGACACTTCTAAATAATATCACAATATTTTCAATATAATGCCAATAGTAGAGATTGTGAGTACAATTACTCCTTGACTGTTACGGACTTCCTGAAAACTTATTTTATTTATATCAAATACGAAAAAAAAAATCAATATTTCTGTTTTTCCCCTAGTCAAGTTTTGATGTTGCCACTCACTAACTATGAACATATTTAAGAGATTAATTATCTACAATTTCGATAAATGTTAAGATGGGTTGATACAATATCATTCATCTAACAGAAGTTTAACAAAGACATTAAACAGTTTGGATCATTCGGGCAAGTGGTAGGTACTCTTAACATTCTTATATTCTCAAGGTCCCATGTTCAAATTTCTTGAAGATCTCATTTCACCCTTTTACACTAAATTTCCAACAGGGATGAGTTATAAAACTTGGCAACTCACTCAGCTGAGTCCTATGAGTCGGGTGATGCGGCAAAGTGACTCCTTATCAGTCTTGATTGAGACCTTGCAAGTCAACCATGCTACTCAGTTTGGCAAAGCTGCAGAGTTGTGACAACTCGGCTCAGTTCCAGAGTCAACTAGTCGAGTTGGCAAGCTATGAGCCAGAGCATATTAAAGAAGAAGAAGAAATGAAAAGGCAACCTCTACC
The DNA here is from genome assembly GCA_012931725.1 of Litsea cubeba. NCBI lineage: Eukaryota > Viridiplantae > Streptophyta > Magnoliopsida > Laurales > Lauraceae > Litsea > Litsea cubeba. Next base: position 14,764,746 of record CM022945.1, read on the forward strand.
ACAAAACTTCATGACAAGTTCTAGAGTGCAAGCTCAAGATTTAATGGATGTTGTAATTTCCATTGCAGTTTAGTGCACATAAACAAAGAAGCCACAGAAAGCCCGATAATAAAAACAGATCAAATAGACATACTTACATCTGCGCTAGAATGCCTACAACTTGACCAGGCCCTACAATTTACCTACAGTATGTGAATAAAACAGAATATAATAATGATATAGCAGGTTTTCCTAATGTCACTAACCAATAAAAAGAGGCAACCTAAAAGGGTAGACGAATTCCAATTTTTGATTTACACATAAATGATAAATATAACTCTAAAAACTTCTTTTTTTTGAATAATTACCTGTAAAATAATTGTGATAAATTTAATGAGTGAAATAAGATGTTTATGCGCGTATTCATTGAAAGAGAAATAAGGAGGTTGAGGATAAAGAGCTTGCCCCAGCCCCATATCTCCCTATCCTTGTCCAATTTAAGATTGGTGCATGTTTGCATGTGTGTGATGAACTGATGATGGGCAAGCCCCAAGTTCAATGATGAATTATGGAAAAGTTTGTTGGTTGTTTACCTTTTTGACCTCAAAACTATAATCATTTTAGCTATGCCCAATTATCTCATGTCCTTATGTAAACGATTATGCATGTTATTCAGCACATGGTTGTTAATGAACCACACAAAAGATGTGTCCTTTATTTGTGTTGGAATAATGTTTTGCAAAGTTAATAACAGTGTGCAGCAAAAGATAACATAATAGAATATTTAACCTTAATAGGGGAAGCAAAACTAGTTATGCATTTTGCTTATCGACTACTTTGCATGTAGTAAACTAACACCACACAAGGACAACTAGAAACCCTTACATTTTACGTTTTTATAGTAAATGTGAACTTCCATTAGAAGGGGAGAAAAGAATATTATATATATATATATGTTTTATAGATAAAAACGAAAGAAAAAAACGATATATATATAGGGAGATGCTCTTGCGAGATAACTCTCACGGTACTATGAGAGTAAGGGGTGGGGGCCCTCACATTTAGGCTATTGGCATTGGAAAATTATTTTTTTTAATAGTGTTGGATCAACCAAAGGTGAGCCACATTGGATATGGATGTAATTGTGATGCTTGACCCTTATCAACCTACTGGTCATAGATAGATTCACAGAAAAATACCTTTCTTATCAGGAATCCGAACTCAATGATCAAAATCATAGTCTGGAATGTGAACCGTATAAAAAGGCCTTAATAGAGCCTGCTAAAACTCAATCTATTCCAATCACAAAGATTTTGATGAAAGATTGGAATGCAAACCTTTCTAAATAATCAGCCATGAGAGCACGGGGGTAGATGCAATGGATAAAAATAGAAGAAACTCCCTGACAAAGACCATTCCCCACACCAGAAATCTGTCCAGAATCTAATGCAAGAACCTTCGGAAAAAGAGAATCTCCTTGTCTCAACCCCATGGACACCTCGAATTGCCCGTGAAGAGCAACTAATCAAAACTGAAAAAGATGGTGTAAATATAAATTTCATAATCGAGCCCCTCCAAATAGGGCCAAACCCCTTTCGAATCAATATGTACTCCAAAAGGCCCTAGTCGACACTATAATATGCTTCCTCCACATTGATGTTGAGGATTAATTCTTCTTCATTTCTTTTTAGAATCCAGCAACTCGTTAGCAAACCAGATGACATCAAGAATCTATTGGTGCCAACAAGAAACACCTTGACAAGGGACAATCTCAGGTATGTTCCCTCAGATATGTAATAGTTAATATGTACTGGTTTAGATTGAGAGAAATCTCCACCTTTCTCGATAAGGGAAATGAAGGATGATCCGTTCAACGCCTCCTTCAACTTGTTCCTCTTAGAAACCTCAGTAAACATGTTCATGAAATCTTGTTTCAAAAATTCCACTTCACTGTTAAGAAGGCAGAATTAAACCATCTAGGCCTGGGGCTTTCTCCCCCGAGAGAGTAGAAAACACTTTCTCTACCTCTTTAGCTTCAAAATTTCTCAGAAAGCATGGAATGAACCTTATAATGCTAGCACTGAGATGGAACAAAAAGCATTGGTGGTATAGGAGACATACACTACACCACACAACTAACAAGGGATAAGAGCACAAAGAGGAGGTAAAAAAAAAAACAAAAGAGGAGCAAAAGAAAGACTACAGCAGCAACAGCCTAATGTCCAAATCATTTCGATCAATTCATTATCTAATGAGTTTGCCACCTCATCCGCTCCGCTGAAAGATATGACGAAATTCTATACCCATTGACGTGCATGTCTATTTTACCTCAAGGAAGATGAAATTCATTCTCCAAGGACTATTTTTTACCCTTTAACATCCAAATAGTAGCATAAGCAAAACCATTCCCCACAATTCAATGTTTCATAAGTTCACTTGCATCTAACAATGCTCAGTTTTTTTTTTTTTTTTGGAAACCCCCACATTTCTCTCCCTCTACAGTGTCCACGAATTTGTGTAAGCACTAACTTGCATAGAACCTTACCACTTTTTTGAAAGGAGCCTTTCCGAATATGGAAGCTCCACGTTGTGACAAATAAAGAAATGAAATGGCTCCACCTTACCCGCAAAATCATAAAAGACAAGTAAATGATTGAGAGATTCCTCCACCCATAGGATTCAAATCTCCAAAAGTGATGATAATGAAACTCTTCTTAAACGAGAGCTTCTGCAACCACTAACCAATAAAACTGAAGGAGAGTGGTACCAAGTATGGGTATCACTATGGGTATCACTCTCATCCATGGAAATATACACACAGGCCCTACTTCAATAAAAATCTCACACCCTACCTTACATATTTGGCACCCCACTCTGAAAATATGAACCCACATCCCACACTTCAAAGATTCCAATTTCCACCAATGTTAGATCATGTCAGTGAATCATGTTCATTATCAAAGATAGTACGAAACTCAGCTTCAATTAGAGACCTAAACTTCAGTCGGAAAAGATGGTTTTCCACCCAAATCAAGTTTCAGGTCTCTGGCCTAAATGGAACATTGACCACCTGCTGAAACAAGAGATGAAAACAGTAGCATGAGAAATGTACTTACCATTTTCCCTGGGTTCACTCATGACATCACAGAACATCCCAACACACTAAAATATCTCTTCCAGCAAAAAAAATATATATATATATATGCAGGCTCTCCATTTTTTTTTGAATGGTGAATGCAGGCTCTCCATCACATTGGAAATGCTAGAAAAGACAAAAAGGGCCTCCATTTTCACAAACAAATAAGAAACAAAAAGTATCCAAGTAGTATATACTACTGCATCAACAAAACAACAAATCAAAATCATCATTTCCAAACTCCAAAGAGCTCCAAAACCCTAGAATAAAAAACTCCAGTTCCCATTTTCCTACATTGCCTCAAATGCACAGCATATCCATAACCATCCATAGTTGCATCCCAGATAACGCCTTCAAAGTTCAATCACAATTCTGCAAGGAACTAGACTCTCCATTATCCTATCAATGCAAGACAACACAAATAGACTTTTTCCAATCCAAGACACAAACCAATAAAGACTATGAGGAAAACAGCGGGGGCGGCTTCTTTTTGTTTCTTGTGAATTTAAAACAAAACCCTAGATTTTCCAAAAAGAGATGAACAGAAATCCAAAGCCCTAGCCACACTGCAATTACCTGAATCAGCTCATCCCCTGTGCCCGCACACATCGGAATCTGGTCTTTTGAAAGGATCCTGATCTGGGCCCCACTCTCCGACCTCATCTTCTCCACAATCTTCCCTCCCTTCCCCAAAACGCACCCCACCTGGTTACTCGCCGCAAGAAGCCGACACGCTACGTGTCCCTCTCCCTCCTTCTCCTTCTCCTTCTCCTCTTCCACCTTCATCATCCTATCGAAAACCCTAACCAGAGCCTGCTGCGCCTGCGACGACAGCGGCGCCGCTGGATCCGCGTCGGCGACGGGATCAGAGGATCCGACGACGAGAATGACGCGCTCGTCGGAGCCGAGGACAGGATCATCGATCCGGATCTTAGCACCGGTCTCCTCCCGGAGCTGGCGGATGGTGGCGCCGCCCTTTCCGATGACGCCGCCGGTCTTCTCAGAAGGGCAGAGGATGCGGAAGAGCGTCTCGGCGTGCGGCTTGCCGGAGGTCCGGCGCTTTCCTGCCGTGGTGGGGGTGGTGGTGTTGGAGCCGTTGGATTCTGATCGGACGGTGGAGGGATCGAGCGGACGCTTCGCAGATGAAATGACGGAAGAGCCCTCCATCTCTGTTGTCTTGTCTCTCTTCTGCAGTCGTTTTTCTGCAGTCGTTTTGCAGAAGAGGAGGGAGAAAATGTTGTTTCTCCCGCCGCGTGATGTTTTGATGCGTAACGGACGCTTACGAGTCCGGATTCTCTACGCGCCTTCCTCACGCTTCTCGTGAGTTGTCATTGTGGCCCGGGCCTGAGGCATATCTGAGGCTCAAATCCAGCTTCAGTGCCCGGGACCCAACCCTCTTTGAGGGAAGTAGATTTTTGGTGAGGTAAAATAGACTTAGGGATGAGTCAAGATGGCTGTCCACATTCAAATCCTAAGTAACTAAGTAAGAATCTGACATACGCTGTATGGTAATTGCCTCGCTCGAGCTATCTCGATCATGTTGGTCTTGAGCCCAACAATTTAGAAATGGATTGGGCCAACCCGAGCTTTCAATTTCTTATTTGGGCATTTTTTATCACTTGATTTGATGAATATGTCAGTATACTGCGAGCACCTTATAATCTAGAGTCTGAATTCCTTGTTTCCTAAAAATAGGGAGATAACATTTTATCCGGTCCTAAATTACAAATCATGTAAAATTTTATGTCGGCTAATGCACCCTCTCAATTGCATTTTAGAGATAAAATAAATTAGTAAAGAGATTTTACACAGTTGGCGGTTTATGATTAGATAAAATAGTATGTCCGTGTTTGTTTCTACGAAATCTCCCATATAGATTGTACAAGGAATTTAAAATCAATTATCCTAAAACCTCTCTCATTTAATTCATTTCCACATTAGAGTAACCAATCAAAAAAGGCAACTAATATTTCCTACAAATCGCACTCAATCCAACCCACCTATAACCCCTTATATATTTATTCTCTTGATTTGATGCTTCGCCTCACTTTATTTCAATACATTGTACATCCAAACACGCCCGTAAATCTATGAACAGACTTATCCAACCTGTCCCATTTGTAAGCTTACCTAATCAAATCCACCTGCCAACCCACTTGCAAGTTGCAACTCATCAATTCAACAGTCCAAACCGAAAGGACAGAGCTCAATCCCACTGAGCCTACTCCACTACACAAACAATTATAGAACCAACAACATACTAACCCACATTGAACCTACAACTCTCACCTAACATGACCTCAGGCTCAAAGACATTGTTACCTCCGTGAAATGGATTTACTCAATGGGTTCTTATATTATTTACCCATTACTAGTCTGTTTAAGGCTATATTCCAAACCTGACCCATTACTGGTTTGGATTAGATCTCGGATTCATAGCTTTTGTCGAGTTTTCTGACCCACTGACCCATTGGTTGGGTTAATTTGACCCATTGAAAGGGACCCATTTAGTAAATCAAATATAGGTTTTTCACAATTCTTGATTCGGGCCTGTTTGTTTCTTTTTCCATGCTTTTATATAAGCTGAACCATCTGATGGGACCAACCCTTAAAAAAAAAAAACAACTTGATCACATCCAGATCCAATAAGATAGAAATTATATTTTTGAATGTTTGAGATTTTTAATAGGGATGGCCCACTATAAAATAAGAAAAGGGGATAATTTTGGAATTAAAATGATAAGGACAACTTCAATTCAGGATTCAAAAAAAAAAAAAACATTATTCGCTTAGTGACTTGAAGAAAGGGTGACGACAAACCAACCATGACTCTTCTTCCTTCTTTCACTTTGAATAGGGGTGCTCATGGATCAGGTTAATCCGATCCCGACCCGCGCCTAGGCTTAAGCCTTAGGCTTGGGCTCGGACCAAAAAGCTAAGTGTAGACACCTCATTTGGCACTCCCATGCACAATTTCCATTGCCTGTAATATTGGTGACCAGATTTTGCTCCATTTAGATAGTTTTGAATAAATAAATTAAAATCATCATCATCCTGCACATTTTAGGAAAAGTTGCATTATTGTAAGCCCCATTTTTAGGATGAATTTCAGCGAACCTCATTTTCTTTTAATGGGATCTCGCATACATACTGATTTACTCATTGTGAGTTCTCCTATGATATATGGATTTCGGAAATTCGACGGTTGGATTGAGAGATATAACTGGATCCAACTAAAAATCCAAATGTTTATCTCGTCTTCAAATTTTTAGATTTTTATGGCATTGTGATCTACTCGCTGAGTGATTCTCAATGGTACGTTGGTCATGAAGATCTGACGGTCAGATCAAAGCATATGCCTTTTCCATAATTTAAACATGCTTGGGTCCCTGAAAATTTTAGATCTTCTCCTGCTCTTCAAATCGCGCGAACCCATATGCCATCGGAAATTACTCGATGAGAGATATGAGTTTTAAAAAATTAAACATATGTGGGCCCCTAAAAATTTCGGATCTTTTCTAGTTCTTCAAATTGATCAGACTCATATATCATTGTGATCTACTCATTAAGTGATTTCCAACAGCACTCAGATTTTAAAATCCGACGGTCAGATTTCATATTATAATTTGTTTTTTTCAAATTAATCATGCGCAAGTCCCTCAAAAAATCAAACTTCTTCCTTTTGTCTTAAAATGGCTCGGATCAATATGCCAATGTGTTATAGGTGCCAAATGATGGATCCAGATCCCCTGTTTTGCCAAATCAGAGGACGACACGCAAGGGGGGCCGAGAGGGGGCAGAGTAAAGAGATATAGATTTTCGCCCCCTCTCCGCCCCGTCAGGTGTCGTCCCCCGATTCATCCAAACTGAGTTCCTCTGTTTGGACGAAATAAGAGATTCGTTTCCACAAAAGATTTTCATGGACACCCATATTTCAAAAATCAAATGCTCGTGCACTCCTTTTCGGTATGTGTGGGTCCCACCCTTTTATCATGGAAGCGGGAAGAAAAGGAGCCAATCCACATTCAGAAAAGGAGCCAATCCACATTCTCTATATCAGGCCCATCTCAGTCAAGCCCAAACCGTGCACTCCTTTGGCCCATAAGCTACAGCATCCATCATCTTTCTATCGTTAATTCCTCTCTTTTTCGATTTTTAACGTCTTTTAATTATACTATTCTAATTTTGATCTCAATATCTTTTTTTTTATCTCCGTTATTAGATAAAATATTGGGAATTTTATCGAAAAAATCCCCTTGAACTCATTGAAGATCAAAAGGGGCTCAAAAAGTCTTCATGCACCGCAGTCGTCCTGCATGCCTGATTTGATTAGATTTTTTCAGTCTTCCCTAAGAGGGGCCACTCCTTTTGCCTTTTTACAATCGATCATTTTTTCCATTTTTTTTCCTTTTCATCTTCCTCCTTTCCCTTGTCTCCTCCATCGACAGTGTATACTTGAACTGAAAACAATCAAAACCTAATGCAACTTCATGGTTTTCCTTTTTTCGTCATCAATCAATGGGAAACATGAAACCCAAAAGACAAAACAACAATCAATTAAACTATGTCACATGAAGGAAAACAAAATGCATACAACAGATAGATGAGGGTTATGTTTAATGAAAGTGATCCCTCTCCTCTCCAATGGATTTGGCTTTGGCTTTTTAGAAGGCTTCTATCCTCCTGGTATTCGTGTTTTGATAACCTATAGTATATGTATTACTTCTAGCATAGATGGCCTGCTTGAGGGTATCTGAGATGTGCAAACCAAACCCAATTTGAGGATAAGGAGAACCTCCTCTTCAAGGTACTCACTCATGCTTGAAACCTCCTATCGAAATCGTCATGATACTAAATGATGTTTGAAGTTATGAGTTTCTTAATGGCCACAATCTTTCCCCCTTCAATGGACGCTTTGTACACCGTCCCAAAGACTCCTCTCCCAATCTTAGAGGAAACATGTAGTTGAAATATCAAATGCATCGCCGATCCTTTTTTCATTTTCCCCCTAATTCCACGACTTTAAAAATATGAGATTTGAGTTTAAGCTTGAGTTGGAGTTGGAGGAAGATGAAAAAACAAGTAGAGGAGGAGGAAAAATAAGACAAACGAGCGGGACAATCGCAGGTGAGCAGGGATATCCCTGCTCATAATGTGACGTTTATATGTGGTGAGCGGCAATATCCTCGCTCATGGCAGATTTTTTTTGTATTGATGAACACACTTATATGAGAGCTTAACCTTTTATGTGAGGGGATATCCCTGCTCAATATATGAAGTTCATATGTGATCCCCGCTCAATATATGACGCTTATATGCGATGAGCGGTGATATCCCCACCCATGACAGAGTTTTTCAAAGGGATGAACACTCTCATATGAGAGTTTGCACCTTCTATGAGCGGGAATATCCTCATTCATTTTTTATTTATTGTCCCCGCTCATTTTTCTTCTTCTTCCTCCTTCACTCATTTTTCATCTTCTTCATCCTCCTCTTTCTTCCTCATCCGCTCATTTTTCATCTTCCTCATCCTTCCTCCAACTCCAACTCAAGCTCAAACCCAAATCTCACATATTAAATCACCACAATAGTGGAATAGGGTCGGGTTTCGTGTTCTACACTCCTTGATCTCAAACGAGTTGTGGGTCACGAAGAGGAAAAATAAAACTAGGATCTTCGCATGCTTGCTAGAAGGTGAAAAGAGGTGGAAGATGAAGCATTGCAATCGACGGGGAGTGCCTGGGTCCAGTTGGGCTAAAATCGATGGAGGAGGTGAGAAAAAGGGGGAAAATGGGATATGAATATATGATCGATTGTAAAAAGGCAAAAAAAAGCGGCGATATCCCCTTTCAGGAAAAACTACTAAACTTAAACCAAATCAGGCCTGTTAAACCACTGCGGTGCATGGAGACTTTTTAAGCCCCCTTTGATCTTCAATGAGTCTAAGGGGTTTTTTTCGGTAATATACTCTAAAATATTTATTTTTTTAAAACCTTTTAATGAAATTACAAATTTTAATATATTTTTAGTTTTTTTTTTTTTTTGGCTCAGGCTGGCAGGGGCATACTTTGCTGGTTACTTTTATTTGGATTGAGTCAGGCAGGACTGAGCTTCAAGCTTTCTATCACTTAAAGGCCAAACCAAATATTAAATGGGCTAAAGTTTTAAATCCAAGCCTAGACTGAGTGCTAAGCCTAGTCTAGGCTCAAGCCCGGGATATCTCAACTAGTCTAGGGGTGCTCATGTGCCGAGCTTGGATTAAGTGATAGAAAGCCTGCCGGGCCTGCCTAATGAGTGTTTAAATTTTTTTTTTTTCAAAACAATCGGTAGATTACCCGGTTGGGCAAGGCCCCACTCAATTAAATTAAATGGGTGGGCTTGGGCCTGAGTTTATGACCTGCATTGGGCTCTGGCCCGGCTCGGGCCTATCTTTCAAATGTAAGACTGGGCCTATATATGCCTCAACCCGGTCCGGCCCATGAGCACCCCTCACGGGCCCACCTCCAAGACTTATTTATCAATTTTATAAGGTGTGCCACATCTAGTCTAGGACTCGTTTTGCATCAAAGGGATTTCGCTTGAGCTTTTTGGTAGATGTATTCTTTTATCCTATAGAAATCTTGCATTCTTATCCTTCCCACTAGAAATCAAAACCGTTCCTATCGAGAAAAATAAGGTCACTTTTTTTGCCCTTTTCCAAAAGAACCGAAAGGAAGGCCCAATAATCTCATTGGGCTGTGTATGCTGACTGCCAGATTTTATGCCCTTTACCATCAAATCCAGACATCATAAGCAAAATCAAATCAGTTAAAATTTAAATTGAAGTTATAGAGGATCATTACAAATCAATATCATGGAGAGTGAAGATACGGAAACAAAGTAAAACAGGTAAGCAAACATTGGCTTCAACTGCAATTCAAATGAAAGAATAAGGTGCTATACAGACATTGGAGCCAAATTTGGGGATCACAGCGTTTGCTGAATAATAATACTTGAGGCTTTAGAAGAGGACCTTGAGGCCTTCCAAGTTCAACACAGAGAGAGAGAGAGAGAGAGGAATCATAGGAAATGGAGGCTTGGGCTGGACTTTGACTAGGAGATATAAGTTGGCCTAGGAGAAATGAGCTCATCAACTGGAATGAATAGTGCAGTTTCCAGTTGTATGTTTGTTATGCTTTATTATTTATTTATTTTTGTTATATTGGGGATTCAAATTCACACATTCTTCCATACATTCATGTTCTTAACCAGCTAAATTAAGACCAACCAGTTAATAAATGATTGGGTTTAAGTTGATTACATTTTTGTTGTACACACCCACCCCTTGAACCCAACAAATTGCCCATGGGCTGTCAACCTAGTCTGAATACAACCTATTAATTAAGGATTCTGGGTGACCCTTTTTATTTCTGGATTGGGTCTAGGTTGACAATTTCAAACAATTAATAAAGGGTCGGCATTGTGTAAAGCCTACACATATTACCCAGTGTTCAACCTGACCCATACTCCAATTGCCTCGACCTGCTTCCAATCCTAATTGAGGGCATACTCTTGCCACCAAACTATTAACACGTGTTTTTCAAAGCGTTGTCAGGCCCAAGTAATGGTGTATTTAGTTGGGCCCGGACATGGATTTGGGTTTGACAGGGCTGATACAGATCAACGTTTTTAATCCACAACAAGAACGGGCCACATCCAAGCCTAGGTTCTTAAATTGTGGACTCTTATTATGCCTATTTTTTATATTATATGTACATATTATATATTATAGGTCCAAGGGCCCGCAAAAGCTAACCAACCTGAAAATCTGACCAGCCCATATATGACCCGCCCAACATAATATACGGGCAGGTCACATGTTAGATTCTCTGACATGTCTTTAAGCAAGTCGGGTTAGGGTCAACCAGTGTGACCCGCAATTAACCCTCATATGTGTTTGAAATGAAGTTGGGCTTGATTAAAGCATTCCCAAATAGGCTAGAGTTCCAAGAACGGGTTCAATGTACAGGAAATAAAAAGGTTAATGGGCCTTGGCCCCACTTTTGCCCAATGGAAAATTAGATAATGAACCTCTAATAGTTGTTAAAACGAAACAGGGCTCAAATTAAGCTTACAAGTCTGTTTGGGTCTGGTCGGGTTAAACGGTTGTCTGGATTAGTTGACTCACTAGAAGGATGAGGTTTAAACGGGTTGGGCCGGTGTGACCCACAATGTGTGCGGGTAAAGATTAATGGGTTGGTGTAGGTTAAGCGTATATGACCCGTTTAATAACGAGGTCTGACCTGTTTGCCACCTTTAATTTACGACATAATTCCAAACCAAATAGAGTCATGAGTTAACATATATCATTGATACAACACAGGAAATGTGATTCTTACAATTTTCTTTGATGTTTTTATCAACTCGGAGTCGGCTCAGTTTTAAAACTCAGATTCAAACAGCCTTTCGATGTGTGGACTCAGGCCTGCCAGTTTCCTAATGGGCCGACTTGGACCTGAGCAGTAGGGTAAATGCCAGGCCTGAATTGGGCTTGGATACCTAATCATAAATTGACTCATAATGTGCATATGGAAGTCCATACTGACCCAGGCCCATTCAGTATCTCAATATTTGCAATAATCTTAGTACAGTCTTTTAACTATAGGTAAGAAAATACTGGGCAAGTTAAAAAAAAAAAAAGAGGATGGGCCACTCTGTCATAGATGCTTTAAAAGCTGGGCCCAACTTCTCAGTATTTTGGTGGACCTTGGCCTGTTACAGGCAGTACACATCTCCCATGATTCATGTATTTCTCTTCAATGAATGATTGTGTTTTGTACATATTTCCCACAGTGATGGTGCATGCATCCTCTTGTGTTATTGCTTCTGTTTTTGTTTCATACTGTATTATGCTTCGTTCTCTCTCTGGCCCACCTTTGATCAAGTTATACCCCCTAGGGCCAGTACACATTATAACCACATGGGCCAGACCCGGGCCTAAGTTCTTAACTGATGGACTCATCCTAGATCCATTTGAAGTTAATATATACATATTATAAATAATTAGATACCACAAACATTTTGTAGAAAATGATATCAACAATATAGCATGGAGATGTCATATGAAAAGAGGATTTTTATGATTTTCTTAATTTTTTTTTTAAATTCCAACTCTGTTTCAAAGCTCAATTCCAGATTAGATGCTCTAATTGCCTTTAAATGTGTAGACACGAGTCTACTTACTTTCCTAATGAGTGGATGTTGAAAGTATTTCCGTTGCCTCTATGAATGTTTTGAGGTTTTGTTAAAATTGATTAAATTAGGAAATCTAATATAGTATCAGAGCTAACTGGTGGTGAGTTTGAATCGCAGGAGAACCTGTTCGACGCTGAAATATGCGCCGACCAGGTTTCACTCCACATACCTACACGAATGAAAGTAAAGCCCAATTTAGGCTTATTGTGAACCTGAATGCTGGATAATTCTATCAATCTTTTTTTATTATAGACAAGAAAATACTAGTCAAGTTAAAAAGCTGTAGGCATTGGCCAATTTATTGTTGGGAGATCAACAAAGAGAATTGTATTATATATGGCTTTAAAAGCTGGGCCCAAGTTGCCATTCAAACCCTCGGACCACCGGGCCACTTCCTGCCGAACACGGCGCATAAGTCAATTGAAATGGCTTCTTGTTCACAGTGTTTTCATAAACCTAGCTAGCTTGTTGATAGGAGATATTTCCTATGATGCATTTACTCTTCAGTTGATGTGTCTGGTTTGTTTTGCATTTCCTATGATGCATGCATCCTCCCTCCCTCCTTAAGATGTGATGGATGCAAGGTGCAAGATGGCCCACCTTTAATTAAGTTGACACCCTCATACACACTGCTTCCTAAGGGCGTGTTTGGCACTTAACTAATTAAAGTGAAGTTAAGTGAATCTAGATAAAAAATGACAAGGGGTCACATCAAAGTACACAATTTTAATATTTTCTCCTAATTTAAAAAAAACAAAAAAAACAACATCCTTTCTCCACTAAAAAAATAAAAAAAAACTCCACTTTTCTATACAAAAAATCAAAAAAAATTCCATACCAAACAACTAAAAATAAAACAACTCGTTATATTTTATTTTTTTTTAATTTGATGCTTCACCTAACCATACTTCAATTCACCACACATCCAAACAGACCCTAATGGATTTTTATAAGCTTAAATCTGAAACTTGTTCGATCGTTATTCCCCATTGAATTGAAGTCCAAAAAAAAAAAAAACATTTCAAAACCATTAAACTTTAGGACAATAGATCAATGGGTTAAAATGATCTAATGATTTTGATATTTGTAAATCTCATTGAGCTCTTTCCATCTTCCTCGTCGACCATGATTGTCATGGTCCTCGGCAGGCTATATAGCCATATAGGGTTAATTGTATCCATCACACCAAATTAAATATATAAGTTTTGGGTACCAAATAAGTATATAAGTTTTTTTTGGTTGAGAATCATTTGCATACAGTATATGGCCCACATGGGGCCATCTCAAACAATGGAGGTGTGATATAGAAATATCTCAATGAGACCTGGGGCTATGCAAAATATCAACCCCAATAAATCATTCTAAAACTTTGATCTATGACCCTCAAATTACATGATTTTAGAAGACACTGTCTTCTTTTAGATTTCAATCCAACTTTAATTTGAGTGACATTTGATGAGTTTCAAATTTAGATTTATAGCAATTCATGAGAGGGTAACTTGGTCACAATGGCCCACAGGGTCCAAAACATGATTTAAAGCAAAAGTTAAAAAATAATCTACTTTCATAATTATTTTTGCTTTGCGCACACATGGGGCTATTCACATGGTCCCTAGAAATAATGTATGGGACTTTACCATTACCAGATGGTGGGGTGAGATCATGCTGGGATCTGTCATAAATTGGTCAATGGCAATGTAAAAAGGCTTCCACTTCTAGCAACATCATGGCCCACTTTCTGTGGGGCCCAATGTGTCTTTTATTATCACTCTGCATGTGACTCGTGCATCTACGTATGAATGGATGTTGTTGACTTAGAAAGAAGGGTCACCCCAGCCATGTTTCACTGTTAACTTTGACAAACCCACCTTCCTGTTGAAGGCAAAGTGGGTCTTCCTGGGAAGACTTGGACCTTTGTGTGTGAGCTCTTTGCTCTCTCCCTGCTCCCTTTTCGGCTGGGGTGAAACACGACCCAAAACAGTACCATGGTTTCAAATATTGGGCCTACATATTCTGCATTGGTCAATACTAGATAAGCCTTTCGACAAGTACTATTAATATGGGTTGAGAGGTTAGGGTGGAAAACTTTGAGCCGACCTGCTAACTTGTCCTGTATTGGACCCGCCAAACTCAAACCGCAAACAATACGGGTCAGTCATGGGTTGGAAATTGGGATAGGTTGGGTTGGGTTTAACCGCTTAAGCCGTACGACCCAAGCTTGACCTGTTTTCTTGGAATGAAGTTGGAATTGGGCTAAGGATTTGCAATTGGGCCAAGACTTAGATTGACTGGTTCATTGATAGGCTAGAAAATTGTCAACGGACGTTGGCCCAAGTTTTTACAAATGGGGAACTGGGAATGGGCCTGGGAGGAGCTTTTACAAGTTGGGTCGACTGAAGTTGAGTTAACTGGGTTGACCAACACAGTTTACAGGTTATGTGGCTCAATGCGGAGTGGGTCGGATTGACCTGCACCAGGTGAGGGTTGGAGATATTTGACTCGTTTAAAAAAAAAAAACTATTCGGATGTGGGTTGGGCTTCAAAGCTCGGACTCAATTATTGGCCTAATGCATTTTGATCCAACAACCTGTTTGCCTTTTTTCAGCTGAAAACAAACTAGTACAATCAATACATTGCTAATGCTATGTATTGCCGATATAGGCTTTATTTCTTCTTTTTTTTGGTAAAAGTTGTTTAGGCATTATTTTTTTTTCCCCCAAGAGAGAGCCCCGCATATACCTGGAAAGACAATCTACTCACATGGGAAAGAAGCTTGCACACGCAGGAAGAAAAACACATGCAAGGAGAAGGGAATCCGTACACAAGGAAAGAGTTAGCGATAATTATAATGAAATCGCATTGATACAGTCGATAAACAAATAAAATATCAAAATCTCTTATATAGGACTCGGATCTGATATTGATACTTCAAACTCATGGGAATGAACCCCACGACTTGGCATTTGGGATAACAAATGGATCCCAAATTTGGACTGCAAATGGCATTCAAGCATGGGACCCAATCCATTGGATAGGTGGGTCCCATGATCACAAATATGGATCCAACACAATTAATTGCCGTTTGGCAAGCCTACTTTTGGGTAAATTTAATTTTAAAAGCGATTCAAGTAGATGTTTGAATTACATTAAACCGTTTGATAAAATTCTCATAAATATTTAATTCAATCGACTTTAAGACCTTTTACGTATTTATTATTTTTTTTTTCAAAACATACATGTTACACATGTTCACGTATACGTATATCGTGATATCTGTAGAATGGAGGTTGACATCACTATTGGCTTTAATTTCATTCCCATGTATCTCGCCCGTTTGGATGTTGGTGACAAGTCCTATTACCCAACAAGGGACACATGGACCCAATATTAACATCAATGGGAACACAAATAAACCATCCGATTCCAGTCTTCCCCATCCTCATCATAAGAAAATGCTAAAATTGAGTCTTTAAACTTATACAAGAACAGCTGCAGTCAACCAAAATTTCTAATGAGCAGATTGATATCGAAATCTTTCTGTCCTGTCCATCTCACTTATGTGAGTGCTAACCATTTTCAAATGAGGATGATGTTAACATTTCTTTATGGCTTTGAATTTGTGAAGTAAAAACTTTCAGACCCATTTTCAGTAAAAAATAAAATCACTGCATGCACTGTCACCCTTTTTGTTATGCAAACTACTAGGTGCTGTAAGGGATCCGAACCATGTAGCTGAACCCGGATGCTTGGTGGGATCGCCACCCGCCGGTGCCCACCACAGGGGATAGGCGGGGCTCAGCTACATGGTTCGGATCCCCTACAAGTGCCATGTTACATTAATATGGACATGAATCAAGTGCAAAGAAGGTTTGAGTTACTCCTTCCAGAAATAGTAGACCTTGAGGTTAAGTTTGTGGGATCTTGTTTGAACTAATTAATCATGAACTTCAATATAGGAGAGGTACTGCCAACTCATTTTTATCTTCAACATGGTAATACATAAAATAGTAAGATTCTCACATAATTAATCTTCTGGGCCCATGATCCAATCCTACGTAACCCAATTCGCT
This sequence comes from Litsea cubeba, assembly GCA_012931725.1. Taxonomy (NCBI): domain Eukaryota; kingdom Viridiplantae; phylum Streptophyta; class Magnoliopsida; order Laurales; family Lauraceae; genus Litsea; species Litsea cubeba. The sequence continues at coordinate 14,781,165 of CM022945.1, forward strand.
TTCCCATCTGGCTGTTATTACATTGCTCCGAATTTAGAACTGCCTCAAAAGACTTTTATTTTAGACAGTGATTGCACTGTTGGATTCCTCATGTCATGATATGAATTATTTATCTAATCCCCCCATCTGGCTGTTATCACATTGCTCCGAACTGATAAATGCCTCAAAGACTTTTATTTTAGACAGTGATTTCACTGTTGGATTCCTCATATCTTGCTATAAACTATTTATCTATTCCCCATTGATGGAGTATTTAAAGTTAAAGGCATACACATGGTGAACACATCCAAAAGTAACAATCAAACAACCCATTATTTGATTGTGGAAAAAATCTTTCTTGGCGCATTCTTATAGGAAGATGTAATGTATTCATTCATACACTCACCCCACCCAAGGCCGGCTCTACCGTTAGGCCAATAAGGTAATTTCCTAAGGCCCCCCAAAATCTTAAGCCCCAAAAAACTTAGCTTCAAAACCAGTCTTCTAAAAATTCAAAAGGCATCGATTTCTGTAAAAATATCAATAAAATACCTTTTTTCTCTCCCAAAAAAGGCATACCCATCCCAAGTCGCCACCTGTTCATGTATTATTAAAGGCCCAGAGAGAGTTATTGGTTACAAGATAGGCAAGCCCATCCCAAGTTGCCACATTTTCATAATATATATCATTAAAGGTGAGAGAGCTGTTGGATGTTGGTTACGAGATTGAGTTAATTGGGGAGGTATTTGAGGCTTTACATAGAGTTGTAAATGGGTTGGTTCCGGTTCGGGTCCACGGTGGACCCGGAACCGGAACCGTTAAGGAGAAGGTGGAACCGGATCTGGATTCGAAATAGTTTCGGAACCGATTTCTTCGCTCCGGAACCGAAATCAAAACCATATATGGAACGGGTCTGGATCCGGGTCCGGGTCTGGGTAGAGAACGATATTAAAAAAATATAATTTTTAGGAGAGATTTTTGAAAATTGAGGTAATCTGTCAGATCTCGGGTCCACGGGTCCGAACCAAGGTGGAACTGGACACAGACCCATTTACTTATCGGGGCCTAAATAGAGACCCAGACTCGATTTTTAACGGGTTGGAACCTTTGGGTAATCGGAGAATTGGATACCCATTTACATCCCTAGCTTTACATCTTGCTTTTAAGTATTTTTTAGGGGCGTTGGGTCAGATGTCCTTCAAAGTATGACTTTGTCGCAAATAGTCTACAAAAAAAGTCATGTAGCCAAAGGTCCTCTAACACATTCTCATACCTGATATGTCTAATTTACTATTTCTTTAAATCATAACCCATGATTAGTGGGATATCCCATTAATAATGGTCAACTATCATTTAATTGGTCACAATCAATGGAATCTCATTAATGAGATTTTTAAATAAATTCTAAAAACACACAAATAAATCTCAAAATACGCAATAATTTCAAAAGACACAATAAATTAAAAAAAGCAATAAATTCCAAAGAACGCGGATAAATTTAAAAAGATGCAAATAAATTTCAAAAGATCTAAATAATTTTCAAAAAATATAAATAAATTTCAAAAGATGAAAATCAATCTCAAAAGATCCAAATAAATTTCAAAAGACTCAAATAAATATCAAAAGACGTAAATAAAATTAAAAAAATAATAAATTAAAAAAAATGCAAATACATTTGCCAAAACTAAGATAACCTAATTTTTCAAATTAGTGAAAAATCTAGCAAAAACTCAATTATTTTTGTCAAAAACTCAGTTAAATTTATTTCAAAACATACAAATAAATTTCAAAAGACACAAATAAAATTCAAAAAGACAAATAGGTCTAAGAAAATACAAATAAATTTTTCAAAAATAAAAAAAAGACTCGTTCAAAAACTGAGTTAAAAATTTTAAAATGGAGATAAATTTGTTAGAAACTCACCTATATTTTTCAAAAACTCAAATAAATTTGCCAAAAACTTAGATAGATTTGTTTAGAACTCAGATAAATTTATTTCAGAACTCAGATAAATAGCCAAAAATTCAGATAGATTTGTCCAGAACTCAGATAAATTTATTCCAGAACTTAGATAAATTTGCGCAAAACTCAAATAAATTTGACAAAAAATAAAAAACTCAGATAAATTTGACTTTGACAGAGCCAGCAAACCACGCTGGTCCCGAACACCTCTCTCGCTTAAACAAAAAAGACACAAAAGAAGGAATGGAAATATACCGAGGCTGAAATGTTTTGGTGAGTATCCATTAGAGTTTCAGTAATCAACCCGACCATAGCAATCAGTGCTTGTATTCACCCCATTCTTACAAACACACACAAAATAATTCCTTGGAGGGGCATACCCACATGCTCCCTCACTCTTCTCACAAGCCTCACAAGCAGTAGCAAAGTTGTAATTATCCAAGCCCCCATCGCTAAACTGAAAGCTCACCCCATACTCCCACCTGCTCGGGTCAGTCGAGTACTCACCCAACAACACCACCGACGCATACCGAGCGCACTTTAGCCCCTCCAAGTCCAGATCCTCGTGCGGGCCAGGGTTGGCCGGCATGTAGACGCAACATGAGTTGGTTGGTGCAAAGAGAGGGAGGCCCAAGGCGACGACAGAGGGGCAAGTGGAGATGGCGGCGCAGAGGTGGGCGTTGGAGGGGTCACAGAGAGGGGATCCTTTGAAGGTAAGGGAGGAGGAGGGGGTGGTGCAGGATAGGAGGAAGAAGATAGAGGGGCCCACTTGGAAGGGGGTGGCCCAATCGAGGCTGAAGTTGGGGGAGGAGTGCATGGAGGAGCAGGTGGACATGAGGGGAGGGGAGATGGTGAGAGTGGAGGTGGGGTAGGAGATGGAGGTGATGGGGGTAGGAGCTGGTGTGATTAGGAAGAGTTGGTCGGAGGAGGAGCAGGAGACAGAGGGGTGGAAGCGAGGGTAGCCGCAGCCGGGGTCAGTGCCGAGGGGGTACTTGACGGGGAGGGAGCCGCAGGTGCTCTATCAGTCATGAAAATATATGAGGTGGCTTATCCAGGGTTCTCTCATCTAAATATGTCTAAGCTGCATGGACCACAAGCCTTAGAGGAAAAGTTTATGGATTGAAGGCCTTACAAGACCTCTATGAGGAACCTTTCGCCAATTTACTCTAGCATGGGCATTACCCATCCAATTTTCCATTGCTCATTTTCTCTCTTTCGGACAAGAAGCCATCTCAGCTTAGGCCTTACATTTAGACCTAAGTTTTATAATAATATATTTTAAATAAAATATTTATAATAATATTAAAAAATAAAAAAAAAGCCTCATTTAGGATTTTTGCCTTCGGCCTTCTATGGGCTCGGGCAGGCCCTGACCCCACCAAACTTTTCCTTTTTACCCATGAAGACAAAAGTCAAGTCATACTAGGGGGATAAAAAAAAATTCTTGTTCGACTTCAACATGAGTGAATTCATGCTGGGGAGATAGTAAAAGACGTGCTCAACTGTAAAGACACAGATACCGCGGATACAGATACCGCGTCGTTCTATGAAAGAGAGGATTCGGATCCCCTGTTTCGTCCAAACAGAGAAGCCCTGTTTGAACGAATCAGGGGCCGCCACGCATGGGGGCGGAGGAAAGAGAAAAACAGATTCTCTTTCCTCCGCCCCCGCATATGGCGGCCCCTGATTCATCCAAATAGCACTCCCCTGTTTGGAGGAAACATGGGATCTCTTTCCATGAAAGAGATGGATGGACCACCCATATAACAAATATCCAGGCTGGAAAGACCTTAACCTTTCAATTTTCTAGCAAAGTTGGCAACACCTTTAACACAAAAAAAAGAAGAAGATAGTTTTAGATTAGTATTTAAGGCAACAGTCCTCATTAAATGAGAATTTGTAAAGTGATAGACCACTAAAATGTGAATTCTGATATTTGGGTGAACCATGTGCACGTAAGATGGTGTGGTCTTGGGTATAGTTCCTACTTGTGACCATGCCAATTATGAACTAGGGTGATGAAAATCCTATTGAAGAGAGCGTATAAAATATCAATTTCAATAGATCACAGTAGTTCCTCAGCTCATGACTCTCACATTTAGTGATTGAGGGTGGCTATTGGCACCATGAAAATCTCTCTTCCCACAGTAAAAAGAAAAAAAAAGGTTTTCCTAAACTACCCCTCTCCCCCTCCTCCTCCTCCTCCTCCTTCCTTCCATACTCACCGTCCATCGCATCCGATCACTCCCTTGATCTGATATCCTCAAATGCCATCGCCTCTGCTTCAAGGAATGGTTCAGCTCTCGCGACCCAACCATCTTCGATCTCATCTACAAGATCCTCTCCTCCTCCGACGAAGATGCCGCCACCGACACCGCCCTCTCCCGCCTTGACATCCACCTCACCGAGCCCTTCGTCCTCCAGGTCCTCGCCTACCTTCGCTCCCGTGCCGACGTCCTTCCCTGCCTCAGCTTCTTCGATTGAGCTGGCCGCCAGTGCCACTTCCACCACACCCGCACCCCCAACCATGCCATTTTCAAGATCCTTTCCCGTGCCTGCCTCATGACCGTCATGCTCGATTGGCTCCATGCCTTCTCCAGCCACAACCGCAACCTCTGCCGAATCCGCTTCCACGACACCGGAGGTCGTCTCTAAGCATATCTCAATGAGGGGACTCGACAGCGAGATCACCTCCTGCATCCGAATGTGGAAGTCGTAGGTGGGGGGAGGAGGGGGGCCGGGGTCCTGGTGGGGGAAGGGGGCAGCCGGCGCGAGGAGGGGAGTGGGGGTCCTGGTGGGGGAAGGGGGGCGGCCGGGTTGTTGTTGGATTCCCATCGGGATTTCCTATGAGCGGAGGAGGCGAAGGGGTTTGAGGAAGAAGAAGGGTTCTGGTTCTGGAAGGAAGAACCCTTTCTGGCCATTCTCTAGGAAGGGGAGGGAGAGGGGGAGAGGGGGGGGGGGGGGAAAGGGGGAGAAAGAAAATAGAAGGAGAGGGAGGAAGAAAGAAGGAGAGGGGGAGGGAACCCCGTCTAGAGACGGGGGGGGGGGGGGGGGAGGAGGGGGGGATGAGGGAAGAGGGTGGAGGGTGGGAAGGGAAGGGAAGGGAGGAGGAGGAAGGGGAGGGGTAGTTTAGGAAAAAAAATATTTTTTTGTCTTCTAGTGCGGTGGGGAGAGAAAAATCTGCGGTGCCAATTGCCATCCTCTTAGTGATTTGAAAACACATCCATTTTTGGGAGTTCAATCCAACACTGAGTAATAATTTAAAAGCGTACTGAATTTCAAATTAGTGGCAATTCAACAAGTAGATGATAGCTTGTAGGAGAGGGATAACTCGATCATAAGCAAGCCAAGAATTCATGGGAAAGTGAGTTTCAAAAAAAGGAACCCTAAATAGGTGAGAACTTAAGGGTATAAAGTGTAGATGTAATCGTATTTTTGGTATGATTTGATTTTCTTGTGGATGGGCCATATGTAGATCTTACTTTTGTTTCTTCCATTTTAGCCACTTTGCCGTAAATACATTTTCTAAAATTCTTACAAATTAAATTTCAAGCAAACAAGTAAATAGAATGTAAAGTAGTTCAATAATAATTTTCGATTTTAAAAATTAAAAGAGAGAGCTTTCCCTGCAATGGGGTGAAGCCTTGAAGGCCTTCAAATTGGATGAATTTTATGAGAACTAACACAAATTAATTTTCATTAACAAAGGAATCTAATCACATCAACTTCCAAAAATATCTTTATATTAGACACATAAAACATGAAACTCACGTGGATTAATTAATATGACTCGTGGTTTAAAAACCATGGGTCCACAAGGTGAATGTGCGCAGCCGCGTTTTCGGATTCATGTGTCTGCCAAATCGTCACGTGTCAATGTCCTTTTCAGATCTAGTGATTTCAACGACTATTGATGGACGAAAATGACCTGACGCGGCTGAGGGCTGAGTGAATGATCTGAGAACAGTATATGGGCAGGTTCAGCTCAGGTCGGATGGAAATGAGCAAGACCCATGGGACACACCCATTGAGCCCGACTTATATTCCATCCTAGTGGACCATTAAAGAGAGACCCTACTTAATAGTTATCAGCCCTGCTACCTGGACGTACCTGGGGCTCGGTCTTTGGACCGACCCCATGGTACCCAGGGTGATATCAGATCCAAAGACTGAGCCCCAGGTACGTCCAGGGTAGCAGGGCTGATAACTATTAAGTAGGGTGATATCACCCTGGGTACCATGGGGTCGGTCCAAAGATCGAGCCCATGAGTACGTCCAAGGAGACTTTTTCAATAGTTATTGATTCCAAGTTTGGTGCTCATTACAATGGATTAGGCTGTTGGATCGATTGTGTACTCGTTTTGGGCAATGAAAACTTTTAGCTTGTTGATCAAGTGGTTAGGATGAGGATTCGAGCCTTCGTCACCGTAAACAAGTTAGGGGGGGGGGTTGGTTTAAGAGTAATGCTACCTGGATATACTTTTTGGCATGAATCTTGGACAAATCCTTATGTTATCCCTTGAATATCACTGATATTCAAGGGGTAACATGGGGGTTTGTCCAAGATTCATGCCAAAAAGTACGTCTAGGTAGACTTTTTTGTGGTTTAAATATTTTCTTGCGCTCTCCGCTCCCTCATTTCTATACCGCATACATGAAATTCATTTGTTGATCTTGCCTTTGGGGATGGTTCAGATGCATAGGTGATTGGTTTAAAAAATGTATTTATGATTTTTTGACCAAATTAGTAAATATTATTTTTTAAGTAAAAATAATGCAGTTAGCTTAAGCTAATTAGAAGTAAACTTAGTGTTTGAACCCATTTAAAATAATTCAAATTAAAATTCTCAATTATTATTATTCTTAAACTAACTAGATTTCTTTACCTTAGTTTTTTAAACTACCACAATATATTTTTAAGGCTAAACTAAACCATGGCTAGAGTGTTGAGTTGTCTATATTTGAAAGAAATTTTTATTCCTTTTAGGTTTTCTTAAATAATACCATCAAAAGCAGTTGAAGACATTTTTACGGGCTTTGGGTGTGGTCGAATGAGTCACCCCTATATTAGACTCGGTTTTTTTATCAAAAGACCGAGATGATTAGGAAGAGTCAAGTGTCAACTCAGAGAGTTTTCCAACCTTTATTTTTACCATTATTTTCCAAGTACATTCGAACACGTTGAGATCTAGTCTCAAAGTCAAAATGAGTTGCACATTCGAGTGCTTTGGGCTGTACTTGGATCTAAATGACTGGCCTGTTTAAGATATGGGCTGGCTTGAATTACATGATAGAAGGTTTGGCCCCAATATGTAATATATGTAGTTTAGAAACTTTTTTACCCAAACAAGTAATTAGAAAAGCCCAAAAAAGTGAAAGAAAGCCCGGCCTGGGCCATCTCGGCTAGACAATCAAGGCCCGTGTTGGGCTTGGGACAGATATGGGCTCGTGTTTCTAAAGGTGGGCCGGACCCAACCCATAAACACCCCTACATATAGGGACCTTTGCAGCTGCTAACTAGGGCCCACTATTGATGCAAAATGATCATGGATGGACGTTCGACATCTATTGGATGGAGGCATCAACGTAAGTGTCAAAAGATCCGATTGTATCCCATGATACAATATGGACCAGTGTACCGAAGAATTAATGGATATAAAATTAGGTCAGTCATTGACGTAAGATGTGATATGTCCAACTTATCATACGTTGCCTGTTTGTGTGGTGTAAGTGGTATTGTCCTTTACCCGTGTTGGCCACACACAAATGCCGGATAGAAATGTAAATTACGAAGACTTAAAAGATTAATTGGAGGTGGTCGAGTAACCGTGTAGTTAAGGATGGAAACAGGTCGTTGGTCCGGATTGATTTAGAATCAAAACTATTAATGAGAATGTGGAATCAGAATTATTTTAAAATCGATTTCTTGGTTTGGAAACTAGACCCGTTAATGAGAAGATGGAATTGGAAATATGGGACATGTTCGGGTTCGAATCTGGGTCTAGATAGAAAATGATATTTAAAAAAATCTAGTTTTAAGGAGAAATTCTTAAAATTTGCGATTTACAATAATATGTCGGGTCTTGGCTCCAGAAGTCTGAACCAAGGTAGAGCCGGACCCAGGTCAAAAAAGGGATGTGAACTCGGACCCATTTACTTATTGGGGTCTAAAAATCCCTTGGGCGACTAGACCACATCCCACAAACGCGGCGCATGAGTTGGGAATAAACAATGAGTTGTCTTGGTGGACCATGGCCTGTTACAGGCACATGCATCATTTTGTATGTATTTTTCATGATGCATGCATCCTCTTGAGTTGGTACTTTTGTTTGTTTCATGGCATATGAATTATGATCCCTCTCTCTCTCAAATTTGAAAATTTTACTTAACTAGCGAAGCGAAATGGATGGTCAATTTCATTGAGAAGTTAAGAAAGCTAGTCAAATACAAAGTATTGAATTTCAAAAAGCACCTCTTAATATAACATGACTCGCTTGAGTCACCACATTGACTCTATCCGAGTCAAATTCTTTAACCTCGATGAGTCCATTCCGATTAACTAGTTTTTCAATCTTGATCACATGTTCAATCTAACAATTAGCATTATTTTTAGTGATCCGGGTTTGTGAGATTTGCTGGAAACCACATGCATAAGCAATGGGTAAGATTCCAAGCCGTATCAGTCATCTGACAATTTGGTTCCATATCAAAGGTTAGGATCTTAAGTGCTTGTATGCTCCCCTTCACATCCCACACACCTAGGTGGGCCATCTAGGGCCATTGCAGCTTAATCTCACTTAAAAGAAAAAATCTCCCTAATTTATAACAAGAGAGAAATCTAGTGACTTTATCATGATATCATCAGTGGATCGGGTGAGATCATGTTGGCATCTTTTTCTTAAAGGGTCAATGGTCAATGTAATATGCTACCATTTCTAGACTGATCATGGGTCACTTTATATGGGTCCCATTATCAAATGTTATGACTGCATCATCATGTGAAAGGCTTCTTGCCCTTGGACTTTGGAGACCTTGTTGACTTGAAAGGAAGGGTCATCAGGTCATGTTTCCACTTTGACCAACCAAAGCCCACTGAAAGGAAAGTGAGTCTTTTGGGAGGACTTTGACCTTTGTGTGTGAGCTCATGGTTATTCCACTGTTCCCTCTGCGGCGAGGCCGAGGGTGATACACGCCCCAAACAGGACCACGTACGGTTTCAAATATTGGGCCCACATACTATGAATTGGTTATGATGTTCTGCCCATTAATATGTAGACTCAACCTACTAATTACCCGACCTGAATTTGACCCACCGAACTTGGATCCGTAAAAATACGGATCGGTCCCGGATTAGGTTTTTCTAACACAATTAAAAGCGGGTTAGATTAGGGGTAACCTTCTCAACCGGTATTTGACACCCTTTGTTTGAAATGAAACGGGACTTGGGCTAAAGCATTTACAAATGGGCTAAATATTACATGGATTGGTTCGAATGCACGGTCAGAAAAAATGTTAAATGGATCTTGGCCCAACTTTTTATAGACGGAAAATTGGGTAATAAAACTCATATAGTTGTTTAACTGTAATTGGCTCTTTTGTAATTCGGGTTGGGTTAAGTTGGGTTAATTGGGTCAACTATTATGGAGTTTCTTTTCTAGATCCGATTCTCAATATTTTGGATATTTTGTTCTTTATTTGAATTAAAACTGATTTAATTAAATGTATTCAATTATGCTTTAAGACCTTATGCAACTTTTACATTATTAAAGTCTTATCCCATCTATGTTGGGATCAGCTACACGAACTCCATTTCTCATCGAAATCACACAAATTTTAGAGGATGGGCTTTGTCGCATCTATAAAGTTGCTCCATTATGACCTGGGCGTCACGGGCATCAATTAAACATGAGTGCATGTAGTGATCTTCATTTTATTTCCTTTTGAGAATATATGAGATGCTAATAAAAGCCTTTAATCAATTTGGATTTAAAACCTATATGGACAAGGCACGGTAATGAATATGATGATCTAGTGACTTAATTTTGAGATATGACGACACTTCTGAATTGGAGGGTGACCTCAACATTGGATTGAATTTCATACCCATGTGTCTTGCCCATTTGGAATGTTGGTTACGGTCCCTACAAAATGACAAGGGACACATGGGCTCAGACTTTTGGGACCCAACGTGAACATCAGTGGGAACAGAAGAAACCAAATGGTTCAAGAGGTCCGTCTCACGGTCCCACCCATCCTCATCAGAATAATGCTAATATTGAGTCTCTGGCTCTCTGCACAGCAACTTCAATCAAACTAGACACTAGTTTTAAAATCTTTTTGTCACATATATATATATATATTGTTATAAAAGAGAGAGACCAAGAGAAAGAAGATTAGAGGGAGAAGAGAGAGCCTTTCTGATATCTCATTAACTGTGTCTAAATACATAGGGAGAGAGCCTATTTATAGGCAAAGTAAACTAAAAAGGAGGAACCCTAATTCTAACCCTATCTTATCACAAGTGGGCATCCACCCAAGATCCATATCTTATAACACTCCCCCTTGGATGACCACCATTTAATGACAGTTGCCTCATTAAAAACCTTGCTAAGGAAAACCCAGTGGGAAAAACCAAAGCGAAGGGAAAAAGAGTACAACATTCTTCAAGATCATTGAGTGCATAATGCTGCCTCGTTAAAACCTTAATTAGGAAAACCCAGTGGGATAAAACCTAGGAAAGGAAAAAGAGTACAGCGCACAAATGTCCTGGGAAGCATACTTCAGGATGCTCCCTGATAAACTGCTCCCCCTGATGATTGCAACCATTTACATAGTTTGATGATGAACTCTTCGCATGCCAATCTCATATACAAACTTCTGGAATACTGATTTTGGCAAAGATTTGGTAAATAGATCAGCCAGGTTGTTACTCGAACAAACTTGTTTGACTTCAATTTCATTGTTCTTCTGAAGTTCATGAGTGAAGAAGAACTTTGGTGCTATATGCTTAGTCTTGTCTCCTTTAATAAAACCTTCTCGAATTTGTTTTATGCATGCTTCATTATCTTCATAGATAACATTTGGGATACCTGCAATAGAAGGTAATTGACAAGAACTACGAACATGTTGAATCAAGGATCTTAGCCATACACATTCCCTACTGGCTTCATAAAGAGCCAAAATCTCAGCATGGTTAGAGGAGGTAGCTACCAGAGTCTGTTTAGTAGAACGCCAAGAAATGGCGGCATTACCATTTAGAAACACATAACCTGTCTGTGATCGACCCTTATGAGGATCAGAGAGATAACCTGAATCTGCATATCCTGTAAAACTGGAATCTATAGGATTATAAGAATAAAATATTCCTAAATCAGTTGTTCCACGCAAATATCGTAGGATATGTTTAATACCAACCCAGTGCCTTTGAGTTGGTGCGGAGCTATATCTGGCAAGTAGATTCACAGAAAATGCAATATCCGGTCTAGTGCATTGTGCTAAGTACATCAGGGCTCCAATAGCACTTAAGTATGGTACTTCTTGACCCCAAAACTTTTTCATTTTTTTCAATAGGACGGTATGGATCTTTCTGTGTATCAAGAGACCGGACGACCATGGGTGTGCTTAATGGGTGTGCTTTGTCCATACCAAATCGTTTTAAAACCTTCTCGGTATAATTAGATTGATGGACCAACATCCCATTAGAATTTCTCTCGATTTGCAACCCGAGACAGAATCTTGTTTTTCCAAGGTCTTTCATTTCAAATTCTTTCTTTAAACAATCAGCAGTTTCTTCGAGCTCTTCTGGAGTCCCTACCAAATTGATATCATCCACATAAACTGCTAATATTGCAAATCCCTTCATAAATTTCTTTATAAATAGACACGGGCAAATAGGATCGTTTGCATACCCCTTTTTAGACAAGTATTCACTAAGACGATTGTACCACATTCTTCCGGATTGCTTCAGGCCGTACAATGATCGCCTCAATTGGATTGAGTATGTACTCCTTGGCTTTGCTTCAGGCAAAGGAAATCCTTCCGGGATTTTCATGTGAATTCTAGTGTCTAAGTCCCCATATAAGTAAGCAGTTACAACATCCATGAGTCGCATTTCTAGATTTTGAGAAACTGCTTAAATTATCAGATATCTGAAAGTTGTTGTATCTATGACAGGGGAGTATGTTTCCTCATAATCAATCCCAGGTTTCTGCAGGAAACCTTGTGCCACTAATCGTGCCTTATATCTGGTAATTTCATTCCGTTTTCTTACAAACACCCACTTGTAACCTACATGGTTAACATCTTTTGGGGTTTGTACTATAGGTCTGAACACACCACGTTTATTGAGAGACTCTAACTCTGCTTTGATGGCACTTTCCCATTTTGGCCAATCATTTCTTTGTCGACATTCATTTATAGAACGTGGTTCTGTGTCCCAATCATCATCATCATTTACCTTTGATATTTGTGTAGCTATCGCATATGCAAATGCGTCATCGATGACAATATCATTTCTATTCCATCTCTCTTTTGAATAATTGTAAAATATAGAGATCTCTTCATTATCCGGTACCGGTGCCTCTTCAGGGGCTTCCAAAGTCTCACCAGGGACTTCCATTATTCTAGAGAGAACGGATTTTGTCATAACCTCTTCAGGAGCGTTACGTGCCTCTTCGGGAGGAACCTCTTCAAGAGTGTTACGTGCCTCTTCGGGAGGACATGATGATGATTGCTCATTTCTCCTTTTCCGCGGAGCTGAGTCCTTTGAACCTATAGGTCTGCCACGCTTCTGGCGTATTGCAGATTCTTTTGCGGTTGTATTTTGACTTTGTCCTACAGGGACATTAATCCTGGCAGGTGTATTCATAGCGGGCACATGTGATTTTGTCACCTTTGCTGCATCGTTAAATGCATCAGGTAATCTGTTTGCAATTTCTTGTAAGTGCACAATTCTCCGGACTTCATTTTCACATTGTGAAGTTCGTGGATCCAAATGAGACAGAGTGGAAGTATTCCATGTTAATTCTCGCCGTTCTTCAGGAACAGGTCGTTCTACAGGAACTATGTTATCTCCCCCTAACGGCGGGAATATTGTCTCATCGAATTGACAATCTGGAAAACGAGCAGTGAAGACATCTCCTGTCATTGGTTCTAGATATCGAATAATTGAGGGAGAGTCATAACCTACATAGATTCCCAATCTACGTTGTGGTCCCATCTTAGTACGCTTAGGAGGTGGGATTGGGACTTGAACTGCACAACCAAACTTGCGCAAGTGAGAGATATTGGGTTGATGTCCGGATGTAAGTTGTGCAGGAGAAAATTGATGATAGGCTGTGGGTCGAAGTCGAATTAACATTGAAGCATGCAACACAGCATGTCCCCATGCACTAACTGACAATTTGGATTGCATCAGCAGAGTCCTAGAAATGAGTTGGATGCGCTTAATCATGGATTCAGCTAAGCCATTCTGGGTGTGGACATGGGGGACAGGATGTTCGACAACAATTCCTATAGATGAACAAAAATCATCAAAAACCTGTGATGTAAATTCTCCTGCATTGTCAAGTCTTATAGACTTAATGGGAGAATCAGGGAAATGAGCCATAAGTTTGATTATTTGAGTTAATAGATGGGCAAATGCTATGTTCCTAGTTGAAAGTATGCAAACATCAGACCAACGGGTGGAGGCATCAATCAAAACCATAAAATATCTAAAAGGTCCACTAGGGGGATTTATGGGTCCACAAATGTCACCTTGTATCCTTTGCAGAAAGGATGGGGATTCGTATGCAACTTTAGCAAAAGAAGGTCGGGTGATCAATTTTCCTTGTGAACACGGTGTACATAAGTACCCACTAGGTAGGGTCAATTGATGGTTCTCTAAAGAATGCCCAAAGGAGTTATCTACAATTTTTCTCAACATAGTAGCCCTAGGGTGACCTAACCTATCATGCCAGAGCTGTAAAGTCTTCGGATCACTAAGCTTCGGGCTTAGTTTAAGCTTCGGGCTTAACTTTGTTGTTTTGCTCATAACCGAATGTGATTCAACATTTAAGATTGTCATGTAATATAACCCTGAGGAGAGTGCACTTAATTTTTCTAGTATTTGCTTCTGGCTTCCAATACTAGTAACAATGCATAAGAATTCCTTGTTACCTTCACTTACAGTCTCAATGTGGTACCCATTCATTCTGATGTCTTTGAAACTAATCAAGTTTCTTCGGGAACTATTTGAGAATAAAGCATCTTTAATGAATAAGTGGGTACCATTAGGTAACATTATGTGGGCTCTTCCGGAGCCTTCAATTATTTGCACAGGACCAGCTATGATTGATACCTTTCGTGGAATAAACATCAATTCTGAGAAAAATTTCTGATTTTTCAGAATGGTGTGTGTTGTGGCACTATCTACCAAACAAAGATTGTCCTCAGTTCCATGATCCATACCTTAAACAAAATAATAAAACAATATAACTATGCAATCATATGATAAAATTGAAATAATTAAACCATTCATTAGGACATGAAATAAATAAATAAAAAGAAGTTTAAGCAACATGCATCTCAAAAGAATAAAAAAAAATTTAAGTTTGTAAAGTTTATTGGCCTTCTAGACCATGCCAGGGGGAGATCCCAATGAGTGTTAAAAGCCTCATTATTCAAAGGTTGGCTATCCTCATCCTCAAAAAAATCTCGAGTCTCCAAGTTTGTAATGTCAATTGGAGGTATCTCTGGTGTCATTGCATTCCAATTCCATCCTTCCAGATCATTTGTCTCTGCTAAATGAACAGAGGCCTTGTATGCTTTGTATTGTTCGGCCACTTCCTTTGGTGCACGGCAAGTGCGTGACCAATGCCCACTTCTTCCACATCTGTGGCACGTGTCATCAGGACGGTGGGTAGGATTAGCTGGTGGATTCTGGTTGCTCTTAGGCTGAGGGGCAGACCACTTCTGGTGATTTTTGAATTTTGGAGGGGGACCTTTAAAACCACCTCGTTTGGAGGAGTTATGTCTTCCTCTCCCCCTTCCTCTCCCCCTTCCTCTGCCTCTGTTTGAGCTAAAACTGGCATTTGCTTCAGGAACTGCCAAAGATCCAGTTGGTCTGGAGTTATGATTTTTCATCAGTACTATGCAATTTTGTTCAGCAACTAGGAGACAGGAAATAAGTTCTGAATATTTGGAGAAACGTCTTTCTCGATACTGCTGCTGCAGGAGCACGTTCGAGGCATGAAAAGTTGATAACGTTTTCTCCAACATCTGCTCTTCTGAAACCTTTTCACCACAAAGTCTGAATCGGGAAACAATATTGAAAAGAGCAGAGTTGTATTCAGATACGGTTTTATAATCCTGCAACCTCAGATTTAACCAGTCATTCTGGGCAGCTGGTAGTATGACCATCTTCTGGTGATCATATCTATCCTTCAGGGATTTCCATAGGCCTGCTGGGTCTTCTTCAGTAAGGTATTCATGTTTGAGATCTTCATTTATGTGATGACGCAGGAAGATGAGGGCTAATGCCTTTTCCTCTGGGGACATCTTGTTACCTTCCTTTATAGTCTCTCCTAGTTTCTTGGATTGCAAGTGGATTTTAGCATCCAATTGCCAAGATAAATAATTGTCCCCATTTATGTTAAGTGCTTTAAAGTCAATTTTAGCCAAATTTGACATCTTGCAAGAATGTATTTAAAGAAAAATATTACTCTTTTCTGAAATCCACGCTGGGAAGGATTTTGCGATGGAAATCCGCGCTGGGAAGGAATCCGCCCAGGGAATCTGCGATGGAAATCCGCACTGGGAAGGAATCTGGGATGGGAATCCGCGCTAGGAAGGAATCTGCACAGGGAATCCGCGATGAAAATCCGCGCAGGGAAGGAGTTTGCGATGAAAATCCACGCAGGGAATGATTTCTTCTCTTTGGGCAAGAAGACCTGGTTTTCTTCCTTCTCTTAGAGCTTCGTACTGATAACGTGTTATAAAAGAGAGAGACCAAGAGAAAGAAGATTAGAGGGAGAAGAGAGAGCCTTTCTGATATCTGATTAACTGTCTAAATACATAGGGAGAGAGCCTATTTATAGGCAAAGTAAACTAAAAATGAGGAACCCTAATTCTAACCCTATCTTATCACAAGTGGGCATCCACCCAAGATCCATATCTTATAACATATATATATATATATATATTTATATATATGGGAATATCAAGTGAGTTGGTCAGTGTGAGTCATTTTCAACAGACAAGGATGACTTTGTCATTTATTATATTGTGACTTTATTTTATGCAGTAAAAACATCCACCATATGCAATGTACACAAGAGGTGGTTTCTCAGTGCAGATTTATGACCTCTCCAAGGAAAAGAGTAGGCTTATGATGGTATGAATGTAAATGGTAAGGATATAATTTTAAAAGGTGCAATTTATGTAAGGATTTGGTCTAAGATGGACTATAATTGTTATTTTCTTGTGATTTTAAGCCCTAACATGTGATGTTTGCCTTGTGGAATTGTTTTGGGGATTGTTTGCTTGCAAGAATCCCCAAAGGCATATCTTACATGTCAACAGCTGTCCCCTAGCATTTGAATTTTTTTTTTTTTTTTGGTTTCCAAGTTTTCAAAAATCATGCTTGATGATGCCAAAAATAGGTTTCGGACACCACCGGTCAAGTAATAAATGCTAGATGAGAATGTAGTAAATAAATGAGAGAGAGAGAGGGAATTTATAGTGGTTCGGTCTGTATGACCTACGTCCACTTTGAATATGGTGATCTTTGATTGATAAGGTGGATTACAAGCGAGAGAGAGGTGAGTAAGATTTTAATCATTGCCCCTCAAGTGATGAGGAGACCCTGAATTTATAACACTTCCCCAACAGATGGGATTCGAAAATAAAGCAACGTCTCTCTGGAGCCTGGAGCCTGGAGCCTCAGACGTGTCCTCGAGCAAGGCGGAGGGCCTGGAGCCTCAGACGTGTCCTCGAGGAACGAGCAAGGTGGAGGGCAGGTGAGATATTCTCCGCAGGAATTGGTAGAAGCGGGACTGCTTCCAAAGCGACGTAGATGCCTGCCTTGACTTGGTCACTCCGTGGATCTGGACCTGGACTTCCCTGGTGGATTTGGATCTGGCTCATCATATTCTAGGCCACTTGGGCCTGACTCATCAATGCTTATTGGATTGGCTTTTTTAGCTTGTGCAAGTCTTCAATTTTTCACATATCTGGTGCTTAAGAATTTGTTGATGTAGATGGAGGTATACTATTTAGAATTCTTACATGTCTCCATGCTGGAATTCTCGAATTTTAAGTAATCAAGCTGGCAGTTTGGACTGGAATCTTAATTTTCATTGGATTGAAAAATATAAATTATTTCCCATTTTTTTGGAATTAATGCATGATTTTTTATAGGTACCCATTCACTTAGGTGAATGACAAAGGTCGCTACTTTATTTTTAGCAAAATCTTAGTGTTTTAAGTACTCCAATTCAAGAACGCTTCTCCTTCTTTTTCAGCAGAGCGAACTTCTTTCCTCAGGGTTAGAGTCTCTCATTGTTCAAGCCCAAGGGGGGCTAGGTCAAAAAAAAAAAAAAAAATACTGCCAACTCATATTTATTGTTCTTCAACATGGCAGCACAAACAATGCTAAAACTTCATATGATTAATCCTCTCCACCCAATACATAATCATCATCTGAGAATAGAGTGACAAACGGGTCAGGCCTAGGTCCTTTTCTTGAATGTGTCAGATAACCCAATCCACATATGAAGTCACCCGACCCACATAACTGGTATCCAGCACGGGTCAGTTCATTTAACCCAGACCGACCCTTTCCAACTTGTAGAATTTTGGCCAAGCCCTCCATTTCAAGTGTTAAGGTTATATTTAGTTTAGTTATAGGCCAAAGAAACCAAAAATAAAAAAAGAAAAATATTAAGCCTCTATACTGTTTAAATGGGTTATGTGGTAGTGTGGGTCACCCTATGGAATTGAGTGAAGTATATATTATTTTGAAGAAAGAATAAAATATAAGTGGGTTATGATGATATTTTATTTTTAATTATTTGTGATTGAATCTTTTTGACATTTTTGTATTGAAAAGTGGAGTTTTTTTTTTATCTTTTAATGGAGAAAAGATGTTGCTTTTTAGCTTTTTTTTTTAATATAGTGGAAATTTTGAATTAAAGTATTTTTTATGTGACTTTTTTTTTTAGAAATGAGGGCTTTATTTTACTTAGACTCTACTAATAGAGTTGCCAAGAAATTGTCCAGGGGCTCCATGTCAAAAAATTATCAGTAGTGCTACATGGACAAACTTTTTAACCAGAATTTTGGACAACCCCAATGATATCCCTTGAATATTCAAGGGATATCATAGGGATATTCAAGAGATATCATAGAGGTAGTCCAAAATTCTGACAAAAAAGTTTGTCCACGTATACTTTTAAAAAAATTATTGAGAGAGAAGGAAAATATAAAAATAACAAATAACATTAATTTGTGGTTCTCAAAGCATTTTTGACATTATTTTAGGTCTGAAGCCCGGACTCCTGTACTTGGGTCTGCCATCGTGTCTAGCTTTTAAAAGATTGCTATAGATTTAAAGTTCTTTATTTTAGTAAGTGATTTCCTTGCTGGATTCCTCTTATCTTTGATAGGTTTAATTTCCTTGTTGGATTCCTCATATCTTTAGAATTAAAGACATATACAAATGATGAACACATCTAAAAGTAATATGAAACAACACGAATGGGAATCATCTATCTTCCTGTTCATTGATAGGAAAAATGGGAGCATTTATATTATATCCATTGTTGGTCTGTCAACTTAAACCTTCTTCCTTTTCCCATGAAGACACAAGTAAAGTCACACTAGGGATATAAAAATGACCATATTCGGCTGTTGAGCTGACTTTGATGGACTACTACAGATACCACGTGCTTTATAACAAGGATCTAATAATCTCCCCCCTCACTATATTTATTGAGCTACCCCCCACCTCACTTCATTTATTGAGTTAGGAGGGTTGCACCGGGGACCAATCCCCCGATCCCCACCTCACTCCATCGAGCCACGAGGGTTGTACCGGCTACCAATCCCCCCCTCACACCATTGAGCTATGAGGGATATATTGGGGACCTAACAATCCCCCCTCACTAGTACGACCCGAGTGGATACTTGAATCCCCAACCTTACTAGGCTATTATGCCACTTATAGGATCTTATGCACTCACTGAGCTACCATTCCTTTCAAAATCAATTGGTGATGGAAGATTCTTAACTCAATATTTTATACGACATTTGACATTGTGCCTCCCGTGGGCCTGTTTTTAAAGCGGTCGCAAGGAGTGACATTGTGGCACGCCTCTGCCTAACAATCCCCCCTCACGATGGCGCTCCCGCGATTCGAACCCATGACCTGAAGCTTTGATACACTTGATGGCATTGTGGTCCCTGGTACAACCCTCGTGTGCATCCGTGGTGGAGTGATGCTCAAATGCCTTCCTAATAGAAAGATCTCAACCTTCTAACAGATTTTAAGATCTCACATCTTAGCCGTCATCTATCACTAAGCAAATTTTCATTAAATGAGAACTTTTGCCATCTTTCCTTTTTTTTTTTTAAGTTCTTGAAAATCTGCCAAGTGATAGACGGCTATGATGTGAAATCTTAGAATTCACGTTTTTAGAGAATATTTACCCATTTTATGTGCATGACTACTATAAGAAATTGTTTCCGAGCAAATATAGATTCTTTATATCTTTCACACCTCATAGTAATCTCTTTTACTTTATTTTAAACACAAATAGCTCCAAATTTCATATTATATAGAGGCCAGTTAGGATTGATGCTAGTCTCTAAGCCGTGCCGGAGATAGAAAACTTTCAATGGAGGGGCCACTATGTAAAAAAAGGGAAAGTGTGTGGTGGGGCCCACATGGGGATGGAGGTTGGAGGGATTTCAAGGACTCCTTAGGATCTTCCTCTCTACAAAAAAAATCAATCCCAACCGCGATTTCTATATTCTCCATATGGGACCAAAAGTTTAATGGTCAATAGTTCATTCGGATCGATATATAGTCGATCCAACGGTCTAGTAAATTTGGATGGACCAAAAGTTGGTGGACATGTGCAATTTAGATGGGTCATGTGTTTGGTCCATTTAGATGGACCAAAGGTGTGCCCTACAAGCATGAGCTTACGAGATTTTTATCTTAGGCCTGAGCTTTGGAGAGCCTTGCTATATATATATATTATAAGAAAATTCTAAAACTTCTCACAACATACAGGGGATTACCATAAATTCTTGGGGAAGTTTAGAAATTCTTGTGGGGCCATGGGCACGCCTCCCTCCCTCTAGCTCCGCTGCCCCTATTTCTAAGGATTAGGGAATGCCTTGGTAAAACACTAAAATGAGAGAAAGGAAAATCTCAAAAAAGTATAAATTCTTTGACTCATTTTCAAAAAAGTACATGAAGATTTGGGTATTTCAAAAAGTATAAAAACTTTCCACAATTCTTTTAATCAAGTCTTCTCCACGAAAAATTCTTGAGAAAAAAAAATACCCTTACCTTGTGATGGTTTTTTCTCCATTTTTAGCCACTTTCCTCACCAAAACTAGCCATTTTGGTTTTGATGATTGTAACCATTTAAAGAAGTTAATTTTCTAGTCATTTAAATCTCCTTTTTTAACTATCAATGCATAAAGGTAGTTAAAGTGGACCCCACTGGATTATTTGGGTTGGACTTAATCATTTCTCTTAAATGATTCATTAAAGAGAACATTTGAAAAATGACATTAGAGCGTTTTTGGCATTTCTAAAATAAAATTATGGAAAAGATCTTATTGAAAGAATTGTAGAAAAATCTCTACGTTTTTGAAATCTTCATATGCATTTAAAAAACCAGCCAAAAGATTTATACCTTTTGAAAAATTCCCATGATTGAATTGTTCATAAGTGAGGGACATGAATAAATAAAAAGGCCTGCATACAAAAAGAGGTTACATAAACTTTGCAAAGTGTCATATCGTTATGAGAAATTATTACCCATTGCAAGCTCACTCCAAAACAAGGGATATATAGTTGACCTATGTTTATTTTTTTTGTTAGGTTCTGCTATCAGTGAAGGAGTGATACTTCAACTTGAGGGCTTGAGATCGACCCTTTGACATGTATGTGAAACTAAACTGTCACCACTACTTAACCAAGAGTGTGACCTACTTATGTGTGTGAATTGTCATCTGGGCTACATAATTTCCTTTTCTTTTTTTCAGGTGGGGAATGTGTAAAGACATCATTATTTTTCAACACATAATAGGGAGTTTCTCACTCAACTCGTAGCCATGGCCACCCCTCTGCCCTTAAGTTTTGCCGGTGTATTCAATGAACAATTTACATATAAGATGGTGTTAGTCTTGCTTTTGTGCCCTACTTGAGGCCATGTCAATCACGAGGAAAAGGATCTCGAAAGGACCTATGAGCGTACAAAATATCAACCCTTGATATATAATCTCTACCCCATCATCTATGACCCCAAGTTTAGTGATTTTGAAAGACATAATCTTTCTTGAGTTCAATCCAATAGTGAGTTATACTTGGAAGGGTGCTAAATTCAGGTTTATGGCAAGTCAGAGTGGTTGGAGGCTGTAGAGGCCAGAGCGTTATATGAGGAGGATAACTTAAGCATGCATGAGTGGACCTAGAACTCAAGCTAAAAACGGGATGACAAGTGAAAGTTATAACTTGAGAACGAAGATACAGCCCTTTGACTTGTCTTTTGTACGATTTGATTTTCTGATGGCTGTATAATAATTTCCTACAAAGGAGGTACTATTTACGATCATTTATAGATCTAATTTACTTGAAGTTTTTCAATTTTAGTTATTTTAATAAGCTTAAAGAGATAGTGCAGTTGGCTTTGACTATGACTATGAAATTGAAAATTGTGGTTTCGATTTCGTGTTTTTTACTCGGTCACTTGCCCATGCCCATATAAACATCTAACTCATCGGTGCCTTCTCAAAACATTTTTACTAATTCAACTCCAAATGAAACTTAAGAAAAGACCAACAACAACCTTCAACTTTAAAATCTTATTAAAGTTAAGTAAAGCCCCACTTTAAAAAAAAATCCCACCAAAAGCACTTTATTTCAAACTTCCTACCATATTTCTAAAAAAGTAACCACTAAACGACAAAAAAAAAACTTTCATTCTTAATAAAAAAGTAAAAAAGATTCATCCTCAAACAACTTAAAACAAAATACCATCATAACTCATTTATAATTTATTATTTCTTCAAACTAACATTAACTCCACTCAACTCTACAACAAGTAAAGTCCCCAAACAATATTTTTGATGTGATATTTAATTTGACTTTACTCTACTTTGACTTTGCCTGTTTGGCATTTTACTATTAAAGTCAAGTGGAGTGAAGTGAAATGAAAAGTATGAATAAAATATGTAGTGAGTTATGATGGTATTTTATTTTTAGTTGTTTGTGATGGAATATTGTTGACTTCTAGTATAGGAAATAGAGTTTTTTTTGTCTTTTAGTTAATAAATGTGGTTACTTTTTGACTTTTTGTTGGAAAAGTTGGAGGAAGTTTTGAAAAAAAATACTTTTGATGTGATGTTTATGATGGTTTAATTTTACTTGATTTTACTAGTCAAGTTACCAAACGGGCCCATATTATAAAGAGAGATCAATTCATCCAAACCTGGCGATGGCCTCAAAATTGGATGAATTTACAGCTGACACAATAGTTAACTTAGTTTTCAGTAACAAAGATTCTAATCACATCATAAACCAAAAAAGTCTCAAAGATGACGATAACATTTTTTTTAGGAATTGACCTAAACGACCCGACATCGTCAAATCATCAATCACAAACTTTTTTTATTAGACACGTGGGAACTTAAAAATCACGTGCAATGAATATAACTTGTGCTTAAAAAGCACTGTGATCAATGAGCGTGCATGTGCAGCCGCGTTCTCTCGGGTCCACGCACGTGACTCTGCGGTCAAGGATCATTGCAAATCCGTCAATTGAAAGATGAAAATGACCTGCCGCGGCATAACATGGGCAGGATCAGAGGTCAGAGTGTCAGACCCATTGCGTTTTGTTTTTATAATATTTTGCTTGAAGACAGATCTAAACTCGTCATGTCTATTGGGCTAATGGATTCAATTCCAACCTATATCAACATGAGCTCATAATTCATATCCAAGAAGAGGCTCCGGTCTTATATAATTCATCCCTCATCTAGGAGGCAAAACCTAACTCGACCTATATAGTTCGTCCCAACTAAACCCATAATATACATCTATCGATCATGGGTCACGAAATTTACTCGTTATTTATATAGATTAGATTTGGGTTAATCAATTCTATCTGCATAACCTTACTAACCTACTTAGATGTGTTGTGTTAGGGTGGACCCACCTTTCGTCAAGCTCATTTGATCATCATTTCCTGTGCTTTATTGGTAAACAAATAGGTTTCTGGCATTTGAATCTAGTTAATATAATTCATATTAATTCAAAGCATCATATTAGGCTAGAACTAACTAAATTTTAGATTATATTTTTGCCCTATTTTTCTAAACTATCATATTATAATTTCAAGGCCAATTAAAAGAATGCTAAATATTTGTTGTTGTCTATATTTAAAGGTCATTTGTGTTTTTTTTTAAAAATAATAACTCACCATGAGTGTTTGAAAGACCTCTTTCCAGCCTTCGGCCGGTCAACGTGGCTGACCATTATTGTCGATAGAGAGGTCACCTGGTCATTAAAAGATCAAAATAGATGTGGCTATTTATAAATGCCAGAAAACAATGTAGTTATGTGTAAATTTCCTACGTTAATATATGATAGAAATTAGATTTCATATGCACTTGTTTTCATATTCGTTTCGTTCTACATGAGCGTTCATAATCCAAGGGGTTGGCCAACAAGACCACGACTCTTTTCTCTTGCGGAGTTAAAGGTCTCGGAATCAACCTCTGATTTTCCTTTCTTCCCAAATCGTAGGTTATGTTAAGTTCACTAGTGCAATTATCTTGAGGCCAAATGAGTGTTTATCCGACTTCTTTTTAGGCCCGAAGGTATTAATATAGTCCATAAGATTGAGAACCTCTTATAGAGAAAAAAAATAAATTATATATATATATATATATATGAGCGTCTATGATCCAGCAGTCAGAGAATGATCTGGTTGGATCCCATGATACGATATGGATCGACCACACTCATGATGGGCCACACTGTACAAAGGACGGATGGTTAGTCCCTGACATAGGATGTGATATGTCCAACTTATCACATGTGTGTGAGGTCTTGTCTATGGCACAAGGTCCACCTGTCACATGGGTCAGCCAAATGCATGGTATTAAGACCAATCGGAGAAACCTCCATATTCATGTACCATGAAGCAATCCATCTATCACATCTCATGGTCTCCAAAATCGTCGGGACCGATACCTCTTAGATCCCTACAAGCAACAAACGCTCGTATTAAGTTCGGACAAAAAAATCAAAATGTCTTAAAATTTAAGATTTTTTTTTGAAATACTGTTAAGATAAAATAAAGATAAAATAAGTTTTTTATTATATTTGAATATTAAAAAAATTTTAGGTATGAAAATAAATATGAAATAGAATAAATTTACATAACACGATGATCCCTTGAATTTAAAGGCATTGACCATTACGACCCATCTTATTTACGGGTATGTTGTACCATTGATGATTGAAAATATAATAAAAGAAAACAAAACGGATGGATCTACATCTACTAAAAAGAACCAAAAGAAAGGGATAAAAAAAAATTAACGTGTTTGATCCATCAGTGGGGGCTACCCTTGAAATGTTTTTAACGTGTGGGACCCACTGATGGATCTGCATCCAAAGAAGAAAAAAGGGAAGATAAGAAGAAAGGAAATAAAAATCAAATGATTTCATAAAGGAAATAAAAATCAAATGATTTCATTCTCGATGGGCCACACACCACATCTGGATTTATGGTGATGGAACAATTCCCCCCCCCCCCCCCCCGCCCAAGAAAAAAAGGGGGGCGAACAAGTGTAAGAGAAGAAAAAATAACATAAAAGATGTACATTGCATGGGATGAGTGTACATGGATAAAGATACGAGTCATCATAGTATGTTTCTAATAGTTCTAACTCATGTGCACACAAATGACATCCTAACAATTATCAAAGAAATTAAGCCTGTGTATGATACCAACTCAGTCTGATTGCCCACTACGGATACATATTACCCCAGAAAACTAATATCTATGCATAATCCATGAGTGGGTCCCACTGTAGAAATAAGTTAAATGTGTGGGGCCCACTAATTAATTTGCATCCATTAAGAAACCAGCCAACGGGGCTTGCCTCCCTCCATCAGAGGGGCCCACTCTTGGAAAAAAGGGGTTAAGAGAAGGCCATTGAGATTTCATCTAATACTGGAGTCCAATCTTGAAATATAGTTAATACGAACCGGTGTCCCCTGCTGGAACCATCCATTTGGGGGAAAAAACTGAAAGGAGAGTAAAGGAGCTATATTAATCCATGAGTGGGCCCCACTGCAGAAATAAGTTAAATGTGCGGGGCCCACTAATTGATTTGCATCCATTAAGAAACCAGACAACGGCCAACAGGCTGACTCCCTCCATTAGTGGGGCCCACTCTTAGAAAAAAGGGGTTAAGAGAAGGCCATTGGGATTTCATCCAATACGAGAATCCAATCTTAAAATATATTTAATACGAACCGGTGCCAGCAACTGGAACCATCCATTTGGGGAAAAAAAACTGAAAGGAAAGTAAATGAGCAATATCTTGGATTTCATTCATCGGTAGCGCCCCCAAAACATATTTAACATGGGACCCATTGATGATTGAAGATCTAAGAAAAACAAAACAAACCGACTGTAAAGATTTGCTTATAATTTGGATAATGGCAAGAAATAGGACTAAAATTCAAACGTTCATAAAAAACTCTTATGAGAGAGGTTTTAGGAGAGAAAGAGTAGCCCAATATGAGGTGACACCTTAAAATAATGTGGGTTTTTTGTGCATATTTCTCTAAAAAACGAGACTTTTTAGGGATGACGTGGCACCCCCACAGCCCACCTCTCCCTTTGCTTTAATATATATAATGTTGGCATTGGTTATGGGACTTACCTACGTTTAGGTCTGGGTGGACCCCAATCATAAAGCGAAACCCATCGTATTAACTACCATTGGTGAACCCTAACATCAACTATCATAGTTGCGAAAAGAATGCGCTAATCCCTGTATGGTGATATGAATAAGAATTCGTTTGAATTTGAAAGGGATTAAAATCGCCCCTTATCCTTATCATTTCACCATCCTGGATATAAGATTCTCTAGAAATCAATTTACTTGGTCTAACAATAAGAAAGGGAACTCCTATGTTGCAGCTAGGTTAGATCGGTCCCTCATCAATCAAGCATGTACTTTCTCCTTCCCAGACTCCTTCCTTCAGCATTTAGTTAAACAAAATTCTGATCACAGTCCAATCCTTCTTTCAAGTCGCCCTACCATTATTGCTAAATATATCCCCTTCAAATTTGAGGAAATGTGGATCAGGCACCCATGTTTCAAGGATTTGGTGGCTAAGGAGTGGAGTATTCCTACCTATGACAATCCTCAGTTTATTCTCTGGAAGAAGCTCAAGTCTCTGAAAATCATCCTTAAGTCTTGGAACAAGGAAGTTTTTGGAAACCTCAAAGCTAATATCTCTATAGCAAAATCCTCCATCTTGAATTTGCAAGCTAATATGGATGCAGACATCCTCTTGACTCCACTAATGATGCTCTCAGGATAGCCAGAAGCTCTCTCCAAAATCTGCGTCAGGCTGAAGAAACCCATTGGAAGCAGAAAACTAGGATAAATTGGTTGAAGGATGGAGATAGGAATACTAGTTTCTTTCCATCTAGCAGCAAGAGTTAGAGGATCCAGGAATCGTATTGAAAAAATTGATTACAAAGGATATATTTTGGAGGAACATCTTCTAATCAAAGATGCAACTGCTGAATTCTTCTCAGATGCTTATAAGTCTTCCTTTGGACAGTTGGATCCTGTGCTCTTCCAAGTCAACAGTGGGCGGATATCTACAGTTCAGAATGTAATGCTTCAATCCATCCCCTCCAATGAATAAATCAGAGCTACTGTTTTCAACCTCAAAATGTTCAATTCTCCTGGTCTTGATGGATTTTCGGGGATTTTTTTCTGTCACTGCTGGGATATAGTGGGTGCTTCTATTATAGCTGTTGTTCAGAATTTTTTCAGCTCTAACAAGATGTGGAAGGCTTCAAACTCTTTTCTTCTCTCGCTTATTCCTAAAGTGGTTGCTCCTTCTTTTTTTTGGAGACTATCGCCTTATAAGTTTGCTCAATTTCATTTACAAAGTTTCCTCTAAGATCCTTGCTTCAAGGCTGGCCTTGGTTCTTTCGGATCTCATTTCCAATTATCACGTTGCCTTCCTTAAGAAGAGAAAGATGCAGAATCACATAGCTTTGGCGCATGAGTTGACTCAGAAAACTTCAAAAGGGAGCTAATGGTAAAGGCATTTGTCTGAAGTTAGCATTTGATAAAATTAATTTGGTCCTATCTGTTTAGAGTGTTGGAATTTCTTGGTTTTAGCAGTGCTTGGATATCTCTCATTAATGAATGTGTTTCTTTTCCAAAATGCTCGGTTCTAGTTAATAGAGAGCCTGCTGGCAATTTTGCTTTGGAGTGTGGTCTTAGACAGTGTGATCCTCTTTCTTCTTACCATTTTATCCTAGCGGAAGAAATCTTCAGTTTTAATATAGTGAAGTTGGTTAGCCTAAAGAAAATCACCCCCGATCAACAGAGCTCCCTCTTCTCCTTCTATTTGTCACTTGTTGTTTGCGTATGATATTCTTCTCTTCTTCCAGGCAACACTCAGTAATATCAAGGCTATCGAAGGAGTTTTGAATTCCTATCAATTGGCAGTTGGTCAACACTTCAATATGGGAAAGAGTAAGTTGTTTTTTGGTAATAGCGGCAGTCTTTCAAAAATAGGACCTCAAGGAGTCTTGGCATTCCTCAAGCTTCTTCTCCTGTGATATACCTTAGTGTCCCTCTCTTTATAGGCAGTCCTAAAGCTATATATCTTGAAGGTTTAAAGGCTTCTTTCAGGAAAAGACTGGCTGGCTGGAAATGCAAGATGCTTTCCTTTGCGAGGAGGGTGATTTTGGTTAAGCATGTTCTCCAAAGTCATACTATTCAGTGTTACTTGTGCTTCCCATCCCGAAGTCGATTTGCAAATTCATGGAGAAATGGATGAGGAATTTCCTTTGGTCGGGAGTGTCTCTTCAAGTTAAGAGAAGTCTCATTAGCTGGCAAAATAGTTTTGTCTCCCCAAGTTAGAAGGTGGTCTGGGTTTTCATAGGCTGTAGGATTTAATCAATGCCAGTATGGTCCGCTTAGGTTGGGCAGCCCTCTCTACCTCCTTTTTGTGGGCTTCTTGGTTCAAAGCTAAATATTTCAAAGGGTTTTCTCTATGGCGCCAAAGCTCTTTAATCCCAGGCTCCTGTATTTGGAGGCATATCAAGAGGATATCTCGCTTCCTTTTTCAAAACAGTCGTTGGAATCTGGGAGATGGGAGAAATCTTAGCTTTTGGCAAGATAAATGGCATGGTCCTCTTTCGATAGCGCACCAATTTCCAGGTGTTTCCCTCCCCTGGTCTGATACATTTATGGCATTTTTAACAACCCCAAGCGGATTTTAACTTCAGAGCTCCCTCAGCAGGTGGTCTCCTTCTCTTCTTCTCTTTGGTGGACTTCTCTTCTCTAATGTTCCGGATAAGGTGTTTTGGTCGAGCTCTAACTCTTGCCATCTTTCATTCTTTGTTGCTTGGGACTCAGGGGCCAGCCCAGAAGTCGGTCCAAGTTTGCCGGGAACAGTCTCCTTAAGCCCTCTATTGCTTGTTTTGCTTGGAAAGTGTTCCACACAAACTCCCCACCAATGGTTGGGCATAGTCCATTGGTGTTCAGCTGGCATCTACATGCTACCTTTGTGGCAAGCACCAAGAGTCAGCCTTCAGCCTTTTCTTCCTCTGCCCCTTTGCTTTGCTCTTTTGGGAATTGTTTCAACTCAAAGGAAACTTTAGTGCTCCTCCTGCAGTCACTGCCTCTTCTATATGGAGCTCTCTCTCAACTAGTTCTTGTTCTAATGCTAAAAAGGGCCTGGGTGCTATCTTTCTGGTTGCTCTGTTCAGTTTGTGGAAAGTCAGGAACCTTGTTCTCCATAGCAATTTGAAGCCTACTTAAGAAACTATTTTCAATTTCTTCATGGCATATGCCTCATACTCTCATGGTAAAATGGCTTCCTCTTTTTTTAGCTCCTTTTAGATTCTTTCTTTGCTTTATGTAATCAGCAATATCCTAGTTAGTTTGAGATAGTGGGCTGGCTTTTCTGTTGGTGTTCCCTGTTGTTCATTCTTTTGACTATTTCTTCTTCCCTTTATCAATTCGATTTTGCAACTTAGCAGAAAAAAAAAGAGCTTATCACCCCATACGCCAAAACCTATATCTCAACACTCATATTGAATAACAAGCGATAGTGAAAAAAACAAGACAAAGATCCTCTGCAAATGGCTTTTCCCTCTTCTTTCCACTAATTGTGTGATCTAAGCCAATGCAATTTTTATCGCAAACAATATAGTTTTATTTCAATAGGGACTTAACCTTGCCATGTACTTGTTGGTGGAGCAGGTGAGCTAACCATTAGAGACAACAATCAATGATATAGGAGAAAAAGTTTGTGGGAGATGAGCTATGCAAAGCGTGGTTGAAATTATCGGGCCGATACAAACCGATATCTGCCTGTACCGGTACGATATTATGATAGGGAACCAGTATAGGTATCGCACATCAAAATATTGTCAAAGTATCGGATATATTCAAAATACCGGCCGAGTACGTACACTAAAATTCTTTTTTTTTTTTACTTTTTCTCCCTCATTCCATCATCTTCCTCCTTCCCCTCATCTCCTTAGCAGCCCCTCCTCCTTGGCTCATTCTCTTCCAAGTTCCAACCACTCTTAAGTCTTAAACCTTCAAAAAATCATTTTATTTGGCAATATAAAACCCACTTAACTCCCTTATTCTTACTATTATGTGTTTTTTTCTGTTTTTTTAGAAAGAGATTAGAAATGAATAAAAAAATCATTGGCACGTCATTTTTAGCTTTGGGTTGTGTACTTTTCTTAGATCTACATACTTTTTTACTAGATCTACTCATATACATGATTTTGGATTTTTTTATTTCTTTATTTTAAGATTTTTGCATATTTGTATAATAATATATTATATTTTGGAGATTTTACCATAAATATGATCTTTTAATGATTCATGATCATTGTATGGCGTGTACATGATAGATCTATATTTAGGGTTTTAAAAATGAATTTTTCTAAATCTTCTACTTTTTTTAAAATAATTATTGGTAGAGTAATTATGATACTATGGCTTATTAATAGTGTCTAGATGATAGATCTACTCATACACATGATTTTGATTTTTTTATTTTTGGATTTGTTAATACTTGAATTATGTATATATTATTTTTTAGGGATTTCACCATAAATATGTTCTTTTACTGTATCTTATCATTGTATGATGTGCACCCTGATTAGATCTACATACTTTTCTACTATATCTATATATTTAGGGTTTGAAAAAATGATTTTTTTTTCTACATCTTCTACTTTTCTTAAAAATTAATTGTTGGTAGAGTAATTTATGATATCAATGGCTTTTTATTAATGGTGTGTGAAGATGATAGATCGATCATGCACATGATTTTTGGGTTTTTTGCTATGTTTTTTTATTTTTGAAATTCCCAGCCAAACTTAATGTTTGTATATCGGGGAGAACACAGCGACACATGTCTCATGACTTTAGGGGTGATTGATATTTTGATTTATTGGTGTTCCTAATTGAAAAAACAACTAATCATCCTTTATCATTTTTTAAATATATGGATTTTTTTTTGGCTACTTTTTTGTGAATTTCTTTTGGATTAAAAATAAACTCACATCGCACGATCGATACGGATGCCGTATTGGTTTTTTGGCCCAGCCTATACCGCGATTTTGAACCATGATGCAAAATGCCATATCTATGTACCTCTAAAATAAAAATACGTAAATAGAAATAATTCACAATAGATTATTATGTTATTATTGGATTCACAATAGCATACGTACCCTCATTTAGTCTTCTCCTTGTTCCTTATTTGCCTCTAAGTCAACGAGTTGATTGCAGCTATTGTTGATTATTGGCTCCATTTGCGCGCATCCATTTTACCAAAAGTAATTTATATCATTCTTGAACAAATGAAAATAAGATGTGACATCGCCAAGAGAATAGTTGCCTCCTCATTTCATTCCTATTAATTGAGAGTGCTGTTTTCCTTCCTCTCAACCGTATTCTTAGACTTTGATAAAGAATAATAATCAGGGCATCGAAAACGATGGCACAAGCACATTGTCATCTGCTGACCAAGCGTATGAAATCTCACCATGCAAATGCAAGGATCCATTGTCATGACATGACTTGTATTTGGACAATTCTCACTTAGGAATTGTTGACACTCAACAACACCATGGTGCTTTTATTTGAATCTATGAACGATAAGATTTGTCTAGAAACGTGCCCCCTCAAAGTAGAAAAATAGAGTGCAAAAACAATAGAGAGAGAGAGAGAGGCAGATCGTGAGAGAGAGAGAGAGAGAGAGAGAGGAGAGAGAGAGAGAGAGAGAGAGAGAGAGCGAGAGAAAGAGGACGATACGACGATTGTGACTAATCATCGAATTCAAACTTGGATTCATGGTTTCCATACTTGGAGAACCCAAACACCTAATCTCATAGCTCCGATTAAGTAATATATATCTTCATGCATCGGCTATCACGTGGGCGATGTCACCCTCGGAACACCTGTGTGGAGTCGACTTCTCCTGAGATTTGCTCTCCTTGGATGGAAGTATTCCCCTAGTATATGGCTGCATGGGTAGCATGGTTTAAAATTGCATTTTCGGCTAACTTTAAAAATCGATATGATATTAATATTGGTCACGGTTCGTGTCGCAGCCGTCGCGGCGTGGATTCTATTTTATCATTCCCTTATCTAAAACTGTATAAATTTTATTTAGAATTAAATAGATTTAGATATATATACTAAAAGAAGTTGAAGTCTCAATGAAATGTAATAATAGTTTGTTTTTTTCTGAACCAAGATCGTGACTGATATGCAGGTCAATATTAGAACGGTATAGGCCGAAATCAATATGTGTTGACCAAAACGAATCGGCTCGGCAGAGAATTTAAACCATGATGGATAGCGACTAGGGAGTTCAAGGTGTTTCTCATTCTTGATTCTGTATCGCCCATATATATTTCGATGATGACAAGTTCACCTCATCTATTTAAAAGTTACACCTGTCCGAAGGTTTGGTACTAGCCACCTAGGTGGCTTCACATAACTCACTTGGCCTGGAAGCAGCTCTATGGGGCCCACTTTTATCTCCCATGATCTGCAAGCCATGCAAAGTGCCGTACATCTATGTACCTCTAAAACAAGAATAAGTAAGTAGAAATAATTCACAATACGTACATCATATCTTCTTATTGGATTGACAATAATATAACTTCATCTAAACTTCTCTTCGTTCCTAAAATCTCCATTCAAAATAGTCTCATCCCCAAGAAGACACCCTAATTTGATCGTGGCTTGAGATGCAACAATTTGACTTTTGGCTCAGATTTGCAGCCATCTTACCTTATTATTGAACACATTAAACAAAAGGTGATATCGCATTCATTCCATTCCTACTAATTAAGGGTGTCACGTCCCAAAATAAGAATTGGGGAAAAACGTGAAAATTAAAATTTTAAATTTAAATTCCTGTGTTTAATACAACACAAGCTTCCAAAAGTGGACCCACATAAAATTTCAACATGTGGTGAGTCAAAATAAATTTCATTAAATGCAACGGAAAGCTATATTCAATTGGTATTCAAAGTAATGAACCATCACGAAAATCAAATAAACATAATATTCAAGTTGCAAAAATGAAATAAAACAATTACTAAGAAAGGTTTATCATTGAGGAAAGTTCATCTAAGAAATTTCTACGATGACGTTCTCTCTAAAGTAGGTTCAAACGGCTCCGAAACCGTCTCCGGCGTCCCACTCAGGTTCGTCAGTTGGCTCAAACGTTTGAAACGTTTGATCCTCCTCCGTTTCCCCCGATAAAATAGGGCTCGGTACCTATGCACCAAATATTTCAAAGTAAATAGCAAGAACATAATCATAATTCAAAATTAAATATCATGACGAGAAGAATATAGACAAGTGTGATCATATAGAAGCAAAGGTGAAGATATATACGAATGAACGTATGACATAAATCCAAATAAAACAAATGGAGCAATAAGATTCACACGGAGACGAGTGTCCCCGTTGTGGGTGGTCAACCCTACATAATCGGGAAAGCCCGTTCATAACGTCGGTGGTCAACCGATCAATAAACAAAAATCAGGATAACCTGTTCACATTCATAGCGGATTATAAGTGATCCGGACACATCGGTGATTAACCGTCCATATACGATCTGCAGTCGTTCAAAAATGACCAACATAAAGGAAACATATATGCATAATAGACCCGAATAATAAGGCTCCGACACAAGAGTCCTAAGTCAAAGTAAAGTGCTGGCCATTCTACATTCATATTATAATTAAATCGTCATACAGAATTTGCCAAGCCACTTTACAGTCCATAACACCATAAGTTATACATCTAAAGGAATAGATATCCTAAATCAACATATATATATGCATGCGAAGGTCAAAGAATAATCACAAGCCAGTCCTAAGGTTAAACATAAGGTCTCGTACCCAACAACCATATGAATCTCTAAATAGATAAAAGGTCAACGCATCCCTTCTCCAATTATGGTGCATAGACCCAATTAAGGGTTTTCCAATAGAGATAGATTGAACTCAAATCTACTAGGACTTCCCCGAGGTTATATGAAGCACTAAACCCCATGTTAGTAAGATACCACGTGCCCAGTCGGTATTTACTCAGGTTCGAAGATCTAATTAATAAGGTATAAAATTATAATACTAACCCATGAAAATCAAAGATACAATTTAAAAATTAATTTGTATTTATAAATCAACTAAGGCCATTTCTTCAAATTTCCATAACTATAAAGGGTCAATGTAAATAATTTCACCACACTAAAAAGTCACATGGGATGATGTCATCCCATGTCATCACTTTATCCACTTTGTTCCCATTCTTATCAGGTAACAGGTCATCACTTTTATTTTATTCCTATACACCTAAAGTCAAAGTCATCCTCTCCTCCACTCAATACAGAACACAGTTCTGCACTCAACATAGAACAAAGTTCTGTAATGGAGATTAACGTCTACACAACTGGGTATTCAAATAGTGGGCCCCACCGATCAACCCTCTTGATGGAGCTGACCTCCAAGGTCGCCCAGGGTCCACTATAAGATCTACGGTCTGGATCAATCATCAGTGGGGTCCACCCAGTTTCATAATTAAAACCACACGGAAGTAATTCCAAACACAGTGGGCGGTAGTTCATCATATTGGAATTATAGTAACAGTAAAATGAAGATAAAAATCGTATACTCATATACAATATAAAAGGCATCAAAAGGTTTCTACATGCGAAATCAAGGTGAAAAAACAAATATTAAATTTATAAATCATGATTAGGTACTTGCCTTTCACCGGGTTAAAGAAAAATGCACAGGCCCTAATACCCAAATCAAGATTCCCACAGCGCTCGAGAATAATCCTATCGCCAATCTGACATAAGAGATGGAAAAGAAATGCCCAAATGAGCAGATCTATTATAACCCTAACCCAAACCTAACATTGGAAAAGAAGAGATAACCCAAGAGTATAGATTTACTTCTCTAATGGCTTGAGGAGCGGGTTACCTGAGATAAGAAAGTCGAACCAAGAATGATGGTATCCTCTGATCTTGATTCTGATGGCTAGATCTCAAAGCTGGTATGGCTTGGGATGCTGAAAAGAGGAAGAAGAAGACGAACGATCGGGACAGGAATAGTTGCAGAGGAAGAGATAAGGATGTGCATTCGTAATAAGAGGACAAGATTAAGAGAATAATGGGCTAAGTCATTGGATCGGGTCAAACTGCGGGTCAGGACATCTACCCATTAACCCAACTCAGCAATCCACGCATCTAATCTAACGTGTGCACCACTTAATCCTAACAATTTAAATAACTAAAATACATTTCAATTAAAATAATAATAATATCTAATAAAAATAATAATAAATATATAATAGGTGGGACCGGGATCTTACAAAGGGTCTTGTTTTTCCTTCCTTCCACCCGTTTTCTTAGACTTCTATAATCAATGGCATGATGGGAGAGGTGGAATGAGGCCACAACGAAAATGATGGCTTAAAGATGGTGTCATCTGCTGATGAAGCAAATGAAACGTCAAGGTGCATGGATATATGCATTGTCATGACATGGCTTGTACGTAGTTGAAAATTTTACTTTTTGTTTTTGCATGTTTTTCTAAAAATTTGACAATTTCACTTGGAAAAGCTTCTTGCCACATTTGGAGAAGAAATGGGTCACACTCACACACATTGTTGACACTTAAACAACATGTCACCATTGATCCTTTTATTTGAATCTTAAACAACCCCATGGCCCTTTAGTCGACTAACAAATGTGGATTTTGGACGTACCACCTCAAACTTTTTTTCAGAGAGAGAGAGAGAGAGAGAGAGAGAGTCCTTCAATTCCTACAAACTCCTGTATGATTGTATGAGTCTAATATTTACACCTGTTTTTCAAATGGGTTTAGATCAGATCCATGGCGTTCATACTTGAGAACCTTATATATTATCTATACATTATCTATTTTTCAACATTGGCTATCGTGTGGGCGATGACACCCTTGAAGCAACACCTTTGTGGAGCGCTCTTCTGAGCCTCCATGAGATGAAAGCACTCCCCTTGTATGGGCAAGGACTTGAGGGGAAGGGAGAGAAAATTAATTTTACCTGTTCTTGTTTGGATAGTCAAAAAGTAGGGGAAGGAAAAGTGAAAAAGTAGTGTTTTGTTTGTTTGTGATGTAGAAAGGAAATTACCAATTTATCCTTATTTTGAGAAAAAGTGAAAGGGGCAGTTTAGTAAAATGACAAAAATGGGCCCACACGAATTTTACCCCCACTTTCCCTCCCCCATTCGCAAACACCTCAATTTCCACTTTCCCTCCATTTTCCCCTCTTTTTTTTTCCTGCCCCTCATTTTACCTCCTTCCCAAACATAGTGTACGTAAGAGGTACATCGTCCAAGAGGTACAGTCGCATATGTACATTAAGTAATTAAGTATATTATTTAAGTATTCAGGGTCTTTTTTATCCTACCGGGAGTTGGTGGAGTAGCATAAGACGTGGGTTTGCTTTCCGTACCTTGTGTTTGAAACCATCATAGATTTTTCCATTGTGCATATGTGTGGGTTTACAAGGCACCATCTAAGGGGTTAGTCCGGTTGAGTGAAAGACCTCAGGAATACCCATGTCCTCAAAAAGGAAAAAAAAAATTATTTAGGGCCTAGATGTGCATTCGAGTCTAAGGCTCTAAGCCTTTAATTTGGGCAATTCTTTAAATTTAAATTTGCATTTTAATTTTGGTATGATTGAGTTGGGGTAAACTGTGAACTCAAATCAACTGACTCATCATTAAGATTAATCATAAAATGAATAACTGTAGTAATAGGATTTTATGCATTATTAGTTGTATTTATGAATCATGTTATTCATTATATGGCTAATCTAATGGTGGCTCTAAGATCTCTTACTAGAGTAGAACTTGGCCACATCCTTTTGAGCTATTCAACTTTTATTAGGTGGCCCTGTTGTGGAGTCCCACTGCTTCAACCAAGCAATTCCCTAAGTCAAAATCTCAGGAGACTCTGGGCTTTAATTAATCAAGATAGATTCCAATTTTTATACTTTGAAAACCCAATGATGTGTTACACTCTCGGTATAAATCTCATCTTCCTCCATTTATCTCTCCTTTGCAGAAAATCTCATCAGCTCACCAAAACCTGTCAAAAAGGCACCAGAAGGCCATTGATACACATCATAAAGTAGTTTTCTTTTAAGATGGGGCAAATTGATGGTGGGGTGCCCAACATCATCTATGAAGGTGAAGACTTTGTATAAAAGGCTCTCATTGAAAATCCTGCACACAAGTCTTCATAGAGAGTTTCATAGGAGAAATTCCCCCAAGACATTTTTTTTTTTTTTTACAACAGGAAATAAAAAATCAACATGTTCTTTCTATATCTAGATCTTAATTTGAATCTAAAAACAAAAAAAAAAAAATCTATTGTTCAAAAACTATAACTTTAAAATAGTTCCATCCATCCTATCCCTCAATCATTGAAAACAATTTGAGTGAACAGGCCCGGCCCTGGAGGGGGGCAGTCAGTGCACCCGCCCCGGGCCCCATTTTTCAAGGGGGCCCAAAATTCCAAAAATATTTCCTCTCCTAACGAGAAAAGTTAGAAAACGTTTCCTCTCCTCAAGGCTACCCAGCAGTCAAAGCCTGAAACCCCTCAACAGCTCAACCCTTCATTCATCATTCATGAATCAAAATCCTCATTCCTCAAGTCCTTTGAATCCCATCTCAACCAAACAGCAACACCCCCCAACCAAAAAAAAAAAAAGAAGAAGAAGAAGAAGAAGCACCCAGCACTCCAGAAGGCCCACTGGTTGATTGCTAGTTGTGCTCTTTTGTTTCTGTCTTACAATATCATGGACAGGGAATCTCGTCGTCCGCTTCATGACCATAGTCGCCGAACCAATCAAAACCATGTAAATGGAACCATCTTCCAAATACATGATTGCCCTTTTCTTTGATTTTTGTTTCTGGGTTTTCTTCTTTTTGTTCGTTCTTGTTCATATGAGAGGAAGATGCAGATGGAAATAGAGGAGGATTTTGGAAGTTGAGAGGGTTTTTTCGATGAGGAAGCGAAATTGATGGTGAAGATGACAGAGGGTTTTATAGTGGGGAAGGGTTTTTGGTGTGCCGCGGGAGATTTGGAATTTTGTCTCGCCCTTCCTGACTGATGTGGGACGAGTGAATGGAGTGATGGTTTTGTTTTTTGTCTTCTTTCTTGGGTTCTGTTGTTGTGGGTTGGGACATCTGTATTTGGTCTTGACTTTTAGACCATCAAGACTTAGGATTGTAACTAAGGTGGGTGGGTCATGGATGTGGGATTGGCTTAAATTTGGACTTGACTTTTAGACCATCAAGGAGACTTGGATTGCAGCTAGGGTGGATTGGTCATAGACGTGGGATTGGCTTAACCACCCCCAACAAATATTGGGTGCATTAAGTTAAATCACTTGAACTATTCTATTTTTTCTGGACTAGTAAACATTAATAAATAGGCAATTGGTTTTAGGAATGGTGCTTGCGAAGAAAGATTGATAATTATAGCTTGAATGTTAGCAGTGAGATTCATGAACAAGGATTAAGAATAAAAAGAAAACTACTAAATTTGACATGATTCTCTATAACTATAAGGTTATTATTTTAAGAATAAAATTGGAATAGGGTAGACCTCACTCTTTCCTCAAGCCCTTAGAAGTACTTTAATTAAGTTGTATAGCATTTGACATTTTTGTTTTCAACATGTCGGTTGTGAAATTGCCCACAAAAATAATGGATGACCTTGATAAATAATTCAAGCATTTTTTATAGGGTAGTAAGGAGGGCAAGAGAAGCCTCTACACGATTAGTTGGCATGATATTCTGTTAAAAATTAACTTAGTCAGCAAGAAATTACAACTGTTTTTCAAATGTTTTGATAGCCTATAGAATACTATTGACTGTACCTGTGACTGTAGCATCTACAGAAAGAAGATTTCTAAATTAAAATTATTGAAATCTTACTTGAGGTCTACTATGTCACAAGTAAGGCTAAATGGGCTAGCAATCTTATCCATTGAAAAGGAGATGTTAGAAAATCTTGAATTTGAAAGCATAATTAAGGATTTTGCTTCTCAAAATGCAAGAAGAAAATCATTTCAATAATACTTTTTTAATTGTGATTTTGTTTTTCACCTTATCTTGTAGATGGCGATGCTGGTATGAGAAATTATTTGGCCGACGATTTGGTACTCTTACCGAAATGCTGGTATGAGAAATTTATTTATTTATGTATTAAATGTATTTATCATATGATATTATTTGATTTTTAATGAAATTACTATTTTTGGGCTAAATATATGAAAACATGTTATATATATGTGCATATATTAAGAAACTATAAAAATGAATAATGGGCCCATTTTAGTGATTCGCACCGGGCCTTTGAAAAGTCAGGACCGGCCCTGTGAGTGAATCCCAGCCCTAAGAGAGTTGAACCGCGTATGTGTCCGTATATGCAATCAGCTTATAGGTGAAAATGCAGGGCTTTTAAATGCGGCTTGAGTTTGACTAGAAAAATTAATGAAGAAGGGCGACTTGGTGACTTGGGCGAGAGCCGAGTGCAAAAACGTGGAATCGGAGTGCAGGCTTGCGTGTGGAATGGTGGACGGCTTTGAGAGGGCCTCCACATGGTGGGGCCCGACGCACGCGATCGTCACTCGAATGACGTCGTCACGATGTGTTTTTCCTTTTTTGGAGTACAAGTCAAGATGTAAGAGATAGTGAAACCTGAAAAGGAGAGTAATTCTTTTTCCACTTGGGCTGTGGATTTACAGATATGCTACATAGTACATGGACTCACTCCAGGTAGATTTTTTGGTGGATTTAATCAAAAAGTCTATATGGATAAATTTCTATGGATCCATGGATAAAATCTATAGTTTAAGGGTCACATCGGTCACATCTGATGTGACCCTTGTATCATGGAATTTATCCATGAAGTGGTCCATGGGAGTTTGTTCATGTAGCATCACTCGGATTTAATAGTGTCTTGATTTTGGTTTCTATTGGGTAGAAACTAGAACCATGTGGTTGGGTTGGGGTGTCATGAGTGAGGTGTTTTTTTACCCTTCGGCTCCACCTTCGTTTGGTCCTCAGGAGGATTATGAATGCATGTGTAGGTCCTCATCATAGGAAGAAGGGGGGAATATAAAATATATGGGCCATCCTGTCAATGGCATATATTATTGATTTACTATTTTCACGTACACTCCTTGTGTGGATGGGTGGAGAGAGTTTGTACTGATAAAGGCCTGTTTCTTTCGTCAGAATTTATGAAATTTTAATATGGGGAATTTAAAATTTTTTAGATATGGTGGGATTTTTGAATGTAGTCTTATATTCAAGCATCTAAAAATTTTGCCAAAAAATTAAGGGGATGAAATTCGTAAAATCTCCAAGGTCATTTGTTTTTTAAAGTGGTTGAGATTTTGAAATGTTTGTGAAGAAATATGACATTGGACAAGATGTCAAATCATGTTCAGAAATCTGAAAAATAGTTGAAACTTGTATTGATATCAAGGGATTTTTGAAAATTTAGGGGGCACCCCGGCCTTCTAGTTGCACTTCTCATCTCCCCTTTATAGTAGATAGATGAGAAATCTATAATAGGCAAAAGGCTTGATCCACAATTTGACAAAATTCGGACTATCG
This sequence comes from Litsea cubeba, assembly GCA_012931725.1. NCBI lineage: Eukaryota > Viridiplantae > Streptophyta > Magnoliopsida > Laurales > Lauraceae > Litsea > Litsea cubeba. Next base: position 14,821,840 of record CM022945.1, read on the forward strand.
GATGATGACCAACTTAACTGCATCATTACTGAATTGCATATTTAACTTTGCCTAGTTCACCAATTAATCAATGATTACACCCTCTCTTTTTTAGGATTTGAATTACTAGGGTGAGGTATGTTATTTATTTCTCATCTCCCCTTAATTTATTCTTCATTAAAGGATAGATAATTTGAAAACTATTTTTGGAAATTCATTTTTTGTTTTTCAATTTTAACTACTTTTAGAAATTAGAATTTTTCAAACTCACATATATTCAATTACATGAAACGAACATGCACACACAACTACTGCCTTTGAAATGGAATATAGTCCCTATTTGACTGAACCGTAAACATTATTCATCATTGGATTTTATTACAATAATTTCGCTTGATATATAACCATTTAGCTTTAGTGACTTGCATCTGGATCATAATCACATGCACTCTTATAAACCTATAAACCCATCTATGTTCCTGTTCAGATGGGCTTAATATATAGTAGAATATATTTTTAAGAAAATATAATTTAGGCCAGCTACATATCTTGGCTCTTTTCTCAGCATATCATGGGACTGATTAGTTGAAGATTCAATGATTTTATTAAAGGCAAGGGATTCTTCATTTACCTTTCTTCTTTTTTGCTGAAACTGAAACTTTATATTAAAAGGAACTTGATACAGGGAAGAGTCTGAACATACTAGTGTTCTTTACAATTTGATACCACAAAACACACAGCATTTTAAGAAAAAGACAGAGGGTTGTCATTATTGCTCCTGCTGCTCCAAAATGTGATGCTCCTGTAGTGGTGGTGTATTACTCCCTCTGTGCACTTCCTGCGCACAGACATCTCAAGAGAATAAATATTCCATATGTGGATTGGTAGGGATGAATGGAAAACCATTTCCACCGGTGGACATAGTTTGGCCAGACTGTCCGCCACCATGTTAGCAGATCTACGAATGAGAGTCGCCTTCCACCGAGGCAGATTGCCTAGGGTGATCTGAATTTTCCTCCAAACCTTCATTTGGTTCCATGGGTATTCTTCGGACGAATTTAAGAAGTTAAAGGAGTCCCCTTCGATGATGATGTCTATAACTCCTCGGGCCACGCATAGTTGGGCGCCCCGGAGGAGAGCTTGCAGCTCAGCCTCCAGGGGAGAACTAGCCATGTTCATCCAAGGGAGAACTAGCCACAGTGGCACATAACGGCTTGGATGAGATGGCCATGTTCATTACGAAGAATCCCCCCAATTCCAGCAGTATTCATCATTCCTTGATCAGAGATATTCCAAATTCACTATGAGAGATCTTTGAAAATATTTTTGCTAACCTCATCTTTTAAACGCTAAATATGTTTTCCACCTGTGACGCATTGGCTTGTAAATGTCAAAAAAGGGGGCTAGCGCTTAATCTTTTCAATCTAATCAATCGTTTAAGTGACAATTAGCAAGTACTGTTCCCACTTATTGCAATTAGCACATGGATTAAGTACCAAAACTTTACCTAGTAACTATTTCCTCTATGTGACATTCTGCTGTAGTTATTTCCAACTACATCTTTTAATTCTCTACACATTAAGGCCCACTTAATTATTTTTTTTCATTGAGGAGAGGTCTTTAACCCATTAAGGCGTACTTAATTCTCATCTTTAACCAATTAAGGGACTTAATTCTCATCCTTTTGTGAGTTATACCTCTACAATAATGTTCTAGTTTGCAAGAAAGGAATCGAGCTTCTATATACAAAGTGATTGCCAGTACCTGTACCTGAAGGCACGGCGCACCATGTGAATTCCCCATATCAGGCACGGGCAATCACTATAATAAGTATCTATATAATAAGGGAGCTCACATGATTGCAATCACTTTTCTAATCTGCCTCGGTGAATTGGCTCCGTACCTGATTGCCCGTCGGATCTCGAAGTTCTATATATGGACGGAAAGCCCTCAACGAATAGGTTGCAATGAGCCAATTCTTAGGGCAATCAGAGGTCAAGGAATAATAGGTGATATTTGACTTGCGACCTAATCAGGACATCGTTAAATTGGGTGGAACGAATTACCTCTCAAAGGGTGCCAAAATTCAGGTTAGTTGTTAGGTGGTCAAAAGAAGAGTAATTAGATTTAGTTGTGCTCAGAACATGGTGTGCTGTGCCTTCAGGTGTGGGCAATCACTAGTATCTATATAATAAGGGAGCTCGGTTTTTGAGTTTCCCATATTTTGGACCCTTGGATTTATGTACATAAATCCTACGGATATTTTGGACCATTGGATTTAAGAGGGGAATGAAAAAAGTGGCTAAAAGTTGGAGAAATTTACAAGTTTTTGCCATCCCCATCAAAAGCACGTTCAAATCTTGGTTTGTACGGTGCAAAACGGGGCTGCAAGTTTGAGTCATTTACAGGTATTGCCACCCATTCTTCATTTAAATGAAAATCAAGAATGTTTACTTTCTTATTATTCTGCCATTGATAAAAAAAAGTGTCAAAAAAAAATTCTATATAATAAGAGAGCTCAGTTTTTGAATTCCTAGAGCTGAGATTAAGAGGAAAGGGGTTGAGGGATTTAAGGGGGTTTGAGAGTGCAGAGATCTGGGACACTACTTCCCCAGATCCCTGGACTCTTTCTTCCTTATCCGGGCGATGGGTCAAGGACTCTGGACCAGGTCTGGGGTTAGGTTTAGGTTAGATGAGTTTGGGTGGGATTTGGGTTCAGACTGATTTGGGCTAGAGTTTGATTGGTTGGATTGGGTCAGGTTCAGGTCAGGTTTGACAGGTTTAGTTAAGGGCTCAATCAGGGTCTGGATCAGAGGTTTAGGGCCCAAAAGGTGGGCTGCAGCGGGGTCCGGTCTGGGCAATAATCAATGGGACCCAGGTTTCGTAGATTTTGATCCGCCCGTCGGATTTCAAAGTTTTATATATGGATGGAAAGTCCTCGATGTATAGATCGCGATGAGCCAACTTTCGGGGCGATTAGGGATCTAAAAGTGACATGTGATTTTTCAGGTGTGCACCCCGGGGGTGCGGGATCTGCTATTATGATTTTTGATCCGCCCGTCTGATCTCGAAGTTCTCATGGACAGAAAGCCCTCGATGAACAGATTGCAATGAGCCAATTCATAGGGCAATTAGAGGTCCAGGAATAATAGGTGATCTTTGACTCAAGACCTAATCAGGACATCGTTAAATAGGGTGGGCCGAATTACCCCTCATAGGGAGCCAAAATTCAGGTTAGTTGTTAGGTGGTCAAAAAAAGAGTAATTAGATTTAGTTGTGCTCAGAACATGGTGCGCCGTGCCTTCAGTTACGGGCAATCACTAAACCCCTCAACCCCCTTAATTTCCATTATGTAGGATATGTGATGCTTCAGGTACCCTTCAGGTACGGGCATTCAGATGATATTGTATTTATCCACCTAGTTAATATCATCCTTTTGTTGTTATCCTAGACAATAACAACAAAAGAAGACTTTCAATATCACCATTGGACGCTACCAAAATAGGGATCTTCATAGTATCATAATCATCATCCTCTCATCACAAGCAATCTCTAATCTCTGGCTACTCTTTCTCTTAGACCTTGTGTCTACAATAAATTTCTTGAACTCAATTTTAAAGCTGATTAATTGTTTTTTTAAAGTGATATAGATATTTACTCACCTATTATTTGAATACTACATATAAATTTATTTTTATAACTATTTTATAATATAGATTTATATTTTGATGATTACCCAAATGACTCAACATTAATTCAATCAACTTATTATTTTTATAAATAAATAACTTTAATCATGACATATTTATTATTTTATCTGCATGAAATTTTCATTATTATTTTATCTGCATGGTCTTTCATGCTAGTATATGTTGCATGTGTAGCTAAACAGATGATCCATGTGTAAAGAGAAAAGATAAGCACTGTGGTCTCCCATAGTGCAGATTTGGGGGAAACACCACAATCAAAGACGATTTACTAAGATTCTGTAGGATATGTGATGCTTCTCATTTTATCCTTGTTTGAGTGTTTAAGCTACCATGATTGTAGGATATGTAACCACAAGTTTTTGTTCTCTCTTATTCTTTGTTGTCCCAGAGAACTCCTTCCTTACTCTTCTCTCATTTTCCATTTTCCTTGTTCATTTCGTCGCCACCATACCATGACATCCAATTCTCTCTCTTTCATTTCTTTAGAGAAACGGTTTTGAAATATCTCTCTCTCTACAACTGATTTGAAAGAGAGCAATTTGCTCTTTTGCTTGTTTTCCCTCTCTCTCTTTTCTCGATTGGATCATGGTCATCAAGTGTTCTTGTTTTGGATTTCGATTTTTATTAGAATATGATTTTCTGTATTTTGACTTTTGGTGTCGCCGAGCTCAGATAAATTTTCCAGAAACTCTGATAAACTGGACAAAAACTCAGATAAATTTACCAAAACTCAGATAAATTTATTTGAGTTTTCGGCAAACTTACCTGAACTTCTGGCAAAGCTCAAATAAATTTATCTGAGTTTTGACAAATTAATCTGAATTTTCGGCAAACTTACCTGAACTTCTTGCAAAACTCAGATAAATTTATATGAGTTTTGGCAAACTAACAAGTCTGGACTGAAAGGGATTTCCACATTGTGGTGCCTCCCTGATGATCATGACCATCAAAGTAGGGTCGTCAAATAGATGGTGGAGATGGAAAAAAAAGGATCGGTGGGGCAAAATCTGATGGTACTACTACCACTACTCTGCCAATATTTGAAAAGTTAGAACAATTTGACTGACGACCCAAGATAAGAAATTGTAATTAAGGATTGAAAAGAACACGTGGGGCCTACTGTAACGCCCCACCCTACACGCATGCATGATATTGTCCGCTTTGGCTCACTGGCCTCACGGTTTTGTTTCTGATGGGTCTCAACCCATCAAAAGGCCTCATGCAAGGTAAGGGTGTAAAGCTCTACATATAATCTCAATCACTTTCCTCTCTATAGTCGATGTGGGACTTCGGGGCGTTACACCTACTGTCAGAAGATCATGACCGTTAACTTCATGAACCCAGCTCAACTATATATGGGTTAAGGTCTCATGGAGGTCCCAAATGGAGAGCAAATGATGAATCACATCAGAAATGCATGTTCACGTTAGAAAGAAAAGAAAATGAAAGGGCCCAATGTTTCCAGAGAAAGGTGTTTGCAACTGCAAGTGCATACACTGTGATCATGATCTATTTGATCAGTAGCGTGGATAGGCTGGACTACTGAAAAGCGGGTCCAATGTTGTAGCTGTTGTGTCCATAAATAAATCAACATGCAAAACTCAGATAAATTTGTTCGAGGTCTGCTTATGCTGACGTGTAGAGGGGCTTTTTTGTCTTTTTCACTGCCTTATTTTTATGAGAGGACTTCGGTCGGTACGATAAAATATCGTGGATCTTAGGCTATAAAAGCAAATGATGAAGGCCCTACTGCCAAAAGCCCCTTTTTTTACCAAAAAAAAAACTGATTATGACCACACTATCTCCAAACTTCAATAAAGAAAAAAAAAAAAAAAACCAACTTCTTAAATATCAAGGGGCTGTATCGTGATATAATTCTATAAAAGTAAATAATACTTTGCTCGTTCTATCTATATTGGACTTTAAAAAAAATATTATATTTTCAAGCCATCCAAATAAAAAAAAATTCTTCGAAAAGAAAAGAAAAACTAAATTAAACGGAACTTCACCGGTAGATATTCAATGAAAAACTATTTTAATGCAAAATGCATATATGCGGCTTGATTTAATTTATTCAAAATTGGGCAACTTGGCTTCATGTGAGCGCAGATGTGAGCACAATTAATTTGCCTAAATTTGAAATGTTAAATCAATTCTCTAGAATGTTTTCCATTACTAGTCTGAGTCTCGCAGTTTTGTCGTTTCAAGAAAGGATCATATGATTGGTTATAATAAATAAAACTCTTTTATCGTGGTTTATCTTACTAAATTACGTAGGGGGATTTTCAAAAAGATATAGAGCTTTTGGCTCATTTTCAAAAAAGGATATGACGATTGAATATTTCAAAAAAATATAAAAGTTTTTCATAATTCTTTCAATCAAATCCTCTCCGTGAAATTCAATTGACAAAAACACCTTCCCTTATGACAAGTTTTTGTCTTTTCTTAACCTCCATTCCTTTTGAAATTTGACCATTGTGATTTTGATGATCATAATTGTTTGATGAAGTTAGTTATTTAGGGGGGTGTTTGGAAACAAGATATTTTATTATATTATCTACTAGTTTAGAATGTAATCTATTAACCTAAAAAGGAGGTGTTTGGATAACTTAGAAAGTATCTTACAATATCCCACTTTCCTCTAAAAACCTTCACATTACATTATTCAATGATATGCTGTATAAAATAATCTTTAAAAAATCTTTTTAACTACAAATGGAGAGTTTGAGTAAAAACCATATGATAGATCATGAGCAACCATTAATTATAATGACCCACTATAAGTTTTAACATTTATGGGTCCCATTATTAGATTGGCCCCATAGTGCTTACAAATTTAATGTCGGTCCTATAGCCATATCACGACTACATAATCCTTGTTAATTATCAATATTAGGTGGGTCCTACAAATGTCAAGGGGCTTTCATTATGATTACCAACAATTAGGTGGGTCCCATACTATCAAAATCAGTCGGATCCCCTGATTACCAAGATTGAATTGTGTGATTGTAATTATCAGTTTGCCATCATTAAATGGGTCCCACTATTTCATAGCTCTCCTACCGTTAATATGACCAACATCAAATGGGTCCCACAATGATTTCTCATAAAAAAGTTCGATATGGCCAGTTGTGATAATCACCATTAGATGTATATAGTATAGCTACCAACGTTAGGCGGACCCACCTTAATTAAACAACATTGCTTGGATCTCATGATTTAATTTAGTCTTATATTTCTTTTTCCAATAGATGGGTCCTACCATGATTATTAACGCATGTGATTACTAATTAGTGGGTCCTATATTGGGTTAATTGATTATATTCTCTTCATTTCTTATTTGGTATATCATCTTGTGAGTTTTTTTATAAATTGTCAAACGCTTTAAAGGTATATTAAAATCTGTGAAGATTGTCAAACACCATAAGTGACATAATATAATAATATGACACTATTTTATTCTATGATAATGAAATCTTACAATATTTAAACTTGTTGATATTATATTATGCACTTATCCAAACACCCCCTAGTCATTCGGAATCCATATAAATCAATTTTAAACCATCCATGCATAAAGATAGCTGAATTGGGCCCCACTAGGTCATTTAGGTTCGACTTTTATGATTTTTTATTAAATAATTTATTAAAGAAAAAATCTGAAGAATGATATAAGGGTGTTTTTTTTCCCTTTTTTATACCTTTTTTGTGAGTACTTAATTGAAAATATTTGTACTCTTTTGAGATATTCAAATCTTCACGTACTTTTTTTAAAAAAATGAGCCAAGAGTTTACTACTTTTTGAAATTTCTCCAAATATTTATTATATATGCTTACCAGTGTTCATTATTTGTTGAATCTTCCACTATGGTATCCCATTCTTTGTGGATTGTCATGACCCGCCTAGAAGAATAAGAATAAAGAACCATAAGACATGGAAAAAACAGAAAAGATTGAGGGCTAGCTGCTTGATGAATATGAATATGAAGATGATTATAAAAATAACCTTTTTATGTCAAAGGTGACAACCTATAGATTTTCAGCAGAATTAAACCTTTGACATGCTACAAATCTATCCCCCTACAAGGGTGATTTTTCTTTTCCATATTCTTACATATGGAATGGTGACTTTGTTCCGGTTATATATCGTGAAATTTAGGAGGGTCCCCAATCTTTTGTGATGCACCCCCACATCTTTACTGTTCTCATCCATTGGAAAAAACCTTTCGCCACTGATATACTAATATAGCACCTTTTACTTTTATCATGTTTTGGTTGAGAAATAGTGCGGGGGAGTAAAACTTCTAACGTGAAATTTCTAACCTTGCTCCTCCATTTAAGGTCGTGTTTTGATGGATAGTGAAGTGAATTGAGGTGAGGTGTTTTTTTTTTGGTAGAAAGTTTAATTGAGGTGAGGTAAAGCCTTCAATTATCAGACAAGACAGGATCAATGATTATATCAAAAGTATATAAATTATGAATCCCCTCAGTCTTTTTTTCTTAAATAAAAAATTATCTCCCTTTCTCCACAAAAGGATAAAAAATATCATGTTTTTATACAAAAAGTAAAAAAGCTTTCCTACTATCATAAATTCCTTATATTTTATTTTCTCTTGATTTGATACTTCACCTCATTTTACTTTTAATTCACCATCCATCGAAACACGCCTAGACTTTTTTTTTTTTCGTAAAAAACATTAATAATGTACAATGAAATTATGTTCAAGACAAAAGGTTTCTTAATCATTCTCTCTCATCCGTTTCTTAATCATTCTCTCTCATCCTGTTTTTTTCATTAATTCACCTCATACCATTCGAATAAATATGTTTCTGCACGTTAACTTTTGTTTAAAAATGTTGTATCATTACTTTATTTTTTTATGATGTGAAATCTACGTCACGTGCTAAATTAAAATAAAGATTGACTTTTAACAGCACAATCAGCAGGGGATCTTTCACATGAGAAAATTGTATGGATGTGGTGGGGGATGTAGTACATGGTTAATGTGCACTGTAATAAGTAGTAGGCCTTGTCCTCCCATTGTCTACATAGAAGTAATAGAACTACCCAACTACCCTTGGTTTCAAGAACTCCAGCTGAAATTTGTAGGTCTTACTCTTACCGTACACTAATCTTTATTGTTGCCCTCTTACCTTGTCGCAGACAGCCATGAATTTAAGACTCATGCTAGCACATAAACCCATCAAATAGGGATATGGATACCTGTCATTTTGTTTAGTCCAGTGGCTCTATCTGATGAACACATAAACCCATCAAATAGGGATATAGATACCTGTCATTTTGGTTAGTCAAGTGGCTCTATCTGATGAACAGGTGAAGTAATTAGCTGTCTCTTACAGTACATGACAGCTTCCAAACATGGCCACCTGATAACTGCAGTATCTAACATATTACATGGCTAGTCCAGAAAAAAAACATTGAAGGGAGCTTGGTTCATCACCTTCTTCTAGGTACTAGAATGACTTTCTAATGAAGCAGGTTTCTCATATCAAAAGTCTATTTGGACATATCTTTTGGCATGAATCTTAGACAAACTCCTATGTTACCCCTTTAATATAAGTAATATTCAAATGAAACATAGAGGTTTGTCCAAGATTCATGCCAAAAAGTATGTCCAGTAGCATTACTCTTCTCCTATATGTGTACGGTCAGGAGTGGAACTAGAGGGGGTCAGCAGCAGGCGCCATAGCCCCCCTAAATTACAATAAGGCCCTTTAGGGTTTTAAAAATCTTAAAGCAGCCTTTACACACTAGTTCCGCCCCTGTGTAGGATACAGCCAATGGACTGGCAGCGTGGTGGGGGCCTATGGCTGTACCATACACATCCTATGGACCCCCACCATGATGTCATTCTTCTCTTCTTACAACTTGTTTGTTCTAACACACTGGGGCACATAGGATTTATCTGGCTCTCTCGGGCTCGTAGATATTAGTCTAACTCAAAGGGCTGAAACATCCTCCGATATTAAAATAGAAAAAGAGAATCCTAAAACTTCTTGTATAATTGAATAGAAGAAGCAGGCTACTGAATGCTTCAAATTCTAAAACTCCAAGTGCATTTTATAGCTGATGAGTTGTCTCATACCTTAGATGGGCGGGTAAAGGACAATGGTGTGTGGGTAGAGCAAAAGAGTTTGAACAAAAAGTAAAAAGAAAAATTAGATCTCGGTTAGTCTTGCTATTCAATTCCTAAAAACCTATTTTCTGGCATTTATGGGAGGAACGGTAAACTTCTCTAATTTCGTTTGGAAATTTATTATTAACGTAAAAGTGAAGTAAAATCTCCATTTGTCGGACAAGAAATGACCATGGCCATATCAAAAATACACAAGCTCAAAATTTCCTCCTACTTTTTCAAAAGGGAAAAAAAAACACTCAAAAGCAACCTCTTTTTAGTGACAGAAAGCTTTCACCTTTTAACAAAAATCAAAATGATTTCTTTTTAAGCTACTAAAAATAAAAGATTATCATTACCATCTTATATTTTATTTTCTTGATTCGATACTTTATCTCATTTCATTCTGCATGTAAAGTTTCCAAACTTTGGGACGTATATCTATTGCAGTGGTATCACGACAGCATGCTTTGGGGCGCCCATGTGCAAAAGGAAAATTACAGAGAAAGAGTGCCACCATCAAATTCTTGCTATTCAAATTAACATCAAATGATTTAAATCAAACCAGATTTGATTAGAGTCAAAGTTGGGCACATGCAAACATAGATAGAGACCAAGTGGACGGTGGTGGGATGGGAAGGAGATTTTATCTGATCCAAATTTGACCCCACAAGAGTCCTATGCAACATTTTCCCTAGTGTGGACACCGTTCCTCAATTCCGGGTATTTATTACAAACAAAGAGAATCCCAGCTACCCTTTCCAAAACCCCTCGAAAAAGAGTAAAAGAAGCACGGCGTGATACAGAAAAAAAAAAAAAAACACTCACCGTCTCTGCTCCAGCTTCTTATGGAAACTGACAAACGGCCGTCAGAAAAAAAAAATCCAATCAATCACAAAGCAGCACTTCCAATTTCCATTTCAAAATTTCTTCCTTTCTTCCCTTCCAACGCGGCACGGTCAGATCACAGTCCGGACTTGTCTTTATCGTACGCGTTGTTGCTGACCGTTGATCAGCCACTATTTTTTCCAATCTACTTTCCTGGAAGAATCACAGAAACCCATTTCCATGTGGCCCCGCTTTTCTCCAACAACAGATAGCATTTCCCCCAGAGCATCTATAAAATCTCTGCGATCCTTTTAGAAAAAAAGCCTCACAGCTTCAGCAGACCCAAACAACTTAAAAAAGAGAAAAAAAGGCAACAATACCTTGTCCAAACAGCATGGAAGCATAGTAGATGAGGATTACAATCACTACTGGGAAACAAAGATGTTCTTGCAAAACGAAGAGCTTTTCTTCCCAAATGAAGAGATTGACAGGTATTCTTGCCGTTTTTGGAGGTACCCCAGATCGAAGAAAGAGTCGAATTAAATCCCCCACTTTTTTTTCCCACCTTTGAATGGCCTCCTAATTCAGTTACGGCTATGAATTTGGGGGTTGGTTCCTCTTTTGGCTTTGCAGTTTGGAGCTGTTTTTGAAAGGAAATAATCACTAAAGATACCCATAATTTGTTTATTTTTTCTTTTAATTTTCTCAACTTTCCTCACTTGGATTTCCATGGAAATGTGGGAATTCTTATTTCTGCTTTGGGTCTGTCTCAGCCCGACTTTCCTCACTTGAATTTCCATGGAAATGTGGTTAATTCTTATTTCTGCTTTGGGTCTGTCTCAGCCTGAAATTTGTTGCAAAAGGTGTTTCATGAATAGCATCACTTGGGTCTTTTTGGGTTTTTCTTCTTTTGATTGAAGTGGTGTTTTTCTCGATTGAGAGTCTTGGATGATTGGGGGTGAATTCGTTTTTTTCCTGACATTACGCCAGTTTTCTTCTTCTTCTGGTCTCTCTCTGTAACTCATCTTCTTTAGAAGCATCTCAAAATTGCAAATGGCTTCATGGTTTTTGTTCAATTTTTCTTGGCAGTTGGGGTTGGGATGATCCGATATCTGGGTACTACGATTCAAGTTCTCCAGACGGGAGTGCTTCATCTGCTACTGCAAAGAACATCGTTTCAGAAAGAAACAGGAGGAAGAAGCTCAATGAAAGGCTCTTCGCTCTCCGAGCTGTGGTCCCAAACATCAGCAAGGTATATAGATATCAATAGACAAATCATCATCATAAAAAATAAAAAAATAAAACACGCCTCAAGCCAATTATCAACTATGTCGGGTATCCCAACTATCACCTGTTGGTCAGTCACATGAATTTTATTTGTTTTTTTTGTTTCAATCTACATTTTGTGCCAAATTTTCTGATAGACTGCACTTTTTCAGAACTATCCCCTTATTTCGTTAGCTCGTGTCATTTTCTGCCCCCATCTTTTTAATAGATATCCAACAAATATTAACATCAAAGTACCATGTTTTGCCATTTCAGGCTATATTGTGTGTCAAATCTTCAAATAAGCTGTGCTTTATTGTCGGCTACCATTTTTCGGGTAGAAATTACGACGAATATTAACATTAAAGTCACATTTTTTGGGCACTTCAGTCTATAATGTGTGCGAAATCTTCAAATAGGTTGCACTTTTTCAAAACTATATTTATTATTTACATTCATATCATCTTTGGCCTACCTTATTTTTCGGATAGATATTACTACAAATATTAACATTAAAGTCTCATTTTTCTGTTAAGGAGAAGAAATGGTTATTTAAAGTGTCTTGCAAGCTAATTACCTCAATATTATACAGAGTTGGTGGCTCAAAGTGTCTCTCTCTCTCTTCTTCTTTCTTTTATTTTTATTGTCCTCACAAAAAAGAAAGGCTATAGTGAAAATGATGTGTGCTAATCCGTATCACTTCCAACCTCATCAATGGTTCTGTCAAATTTTAAAATATTTTTGGATTAGTAAACTGTGGATTAAGTGATTGATTCATTCATTAATGGCGTTTAGATGGACAAGGCATCAATTATCAAAGATGCCATTGAGTACATTCAAGAGCTCCACGGCCAAGAGAGGAGGATCCAGGCTGAGATCACCGAGCTCGAAAGTGGCCGGCAAAAGAGGATACCAAATTTCCGATTTGGTCATGAGAATTCATATTTTTCATCGACGAAGAAGAAGAGAATTGATCGAGGATATGAGTCTGAAGACGCCGGAGGAATATCAACCGCGCCCATAGAAGTGTTGGAAGTAAGTTGATTAGTTGAAGATTGAGAGTTCTCTACTCTTAAGTTGAAGATTAACTACATATCAAGATTGTGTTTTAAGAATATGTCTGCTTATAAGAAATTTTGAGGAATTTGAAACCTCTCTCGTTCAATTTTTCAGATTCTGGTTTCATGAAAGCATTTCAAACTTCAGTATTTTGAGCATTTCAAAGGCTATTTCAGCTATTTAATATGTCTTTTCATTTTTAATAAAATTTTAACGAAAGAAAGTTTTCAAGGGCTCGTCTGTTTGGAGGTTTTTCTGACAAGAATTTTTATTTTGGGAATTCCTAACAGTAATCATTGTTGTTGTTGAGCATTAGGTTAAGAAAAGTATTTGAGCATTTGTAAAACAAGATGGGGAACAAACACTTGAGAAATTCACAAGGCCCCAAGCAAGAACTTTAAAATTTTGCAAACAAACGGCCCTAAGCATTCTAAATTTTGAATTCAAAACATTTCAAATGTCAAAAAGGCATGTTACTACAGTGAAGCCTTGGTATTCTCCCCATCAAGTATGGTTTTTTCAAACATCTTTTGGCAGGAATTTGAAATTCTCCGAGGCTAGAATTTACGTAGAAATTATTGCCATCAAATAAACCCGAGCTTAAACTTTCTTAAAGAAGATGATAAATTAATTATTATATTTTTATGATTATTTTCAGCTTAGGGTGTCTGAGGTGGGTGAGAAGACTTCAGTTATAAGCATCACATGTAGCAAGAAGACAGACACTATGGTGAAGCTATGTGAGGTTTTTGAGTCCCTCAAGCTTAAAATTATCACAGCAAACATCACTGCTTTCTCTGGAAGGCTTTTGAAGACCCTTTTTGTGGAGGTAGGCAATTTCTCTATCCAAATTACACATAACCATCATTTTCGAATGACCATACTTTTGGAGCACCCGAAATTGTACTCCTTTAGAGCTCATCATTCTGCAAATAAATCCAAACTGTTGAGATGATCCCAACCTCTTGAAAAAAAAAATAAAAATTAAGGGGGATTTGGGCCCCCCAAAGGGGGATGAATCTACCCTTTTTGTCTGGACCTGATCACATGATTTTCTACTACAGATCCACTGTAACCAACACAGAGAGTACAATTTTTGGTTCTCTCAAGGAGTGCTTGACTTTTCCTCTCTTTTACGTCCTTCTCATCTCTTTAGATCTCAACAAAGGCGAATTTTATATATTTAAGTTCATGTACTCCCAAACATATGAAAGATTGAAAGTCACCCAAACAGATGGGAGAGAAACCTTTTTACTGCAACAGCTAGCTCCCTCGTAAAGATTCTCTCTCAGTGCGTAACTATTTTAGATAGTATAAGATGCATTATTGCATTTATTCCAACGTACACTTGCTGGCACATATCAAACTCTGTTGGCTTATGTAGTCAATGATTGGGTCATCTATAAATTATGTGTTGCCATTTGAGTGTAGCTCGTCCTCGAGTCATGTCCTCGCTTTACATATTTTTTCATTACTGGCTTGTTTGTGTAATGTCTGCATAAAACCCATTCCGTTGGTTCGCTCTTTCGTTGGAATTTCTTTTTCCTGCTCCTTATAGGAGATGCATTTCAGCTGAATCACAAAAAAATAGAATTCATTTATGCTCTTTTATGAGAAAAAGCATTTGAGCCAAATAATGAAAGAAATTTTCTGGATGGAAAACACTCCACCTTTTTTAATTTTTCTGCAAAAATATGGCTGCACAAATGTGCCCTGCTACTTCCATCCATGTCCCTTTTAGACTTTTCTCTTTTTCTGGAGAAGTCATCAATCTGAATAGGAAAACTTCTCCTCAACATTTTCATCAATAACCAAATCAAAATCTAACCCAAAATTCTCCATGGTTTTTAGTGGTGCTGATTTGATGGAGTTGTGTTAACAGGCTGATGAGAGTGAGAAAGCCCAACTCAAGGAGAAGATTGAAATGGCCATTGCAGATATTGATTTCCCCAAAAGTCCAATGAGCTTCTGATTGAAGGAGAAGTCATGCTCATGCTGTTTGTGGTTGGTATTTGGTGTGTACATCCGTCTGTTTTGTGTAAGATCTGCCACTGGTGGCTTTTGTTTTTTCTAGTTTTAGCTTGTAATCAGGAGATGATAGTCTATATGTTGTGGGTATCTGTTGCTGTTGGGAATAGAAGTTTTAGGGTCTGTACCACCTACAATAAATTTAATGAAAATGGTAAGAGTGTGGCTGATATGTTTTATGAAATCTATTAGTACTCTTTTCATTTCTTCACACATAGGGAGTGTATTTGCATCAGATTTGCGAAGGGGTTATTTGTTTCCGCTTATTTACAGGCTCATTTACATATATAATGATGCACATGCGTAACATTTATTTATGGTCTTTTTTGTTTGCACAATGAGGTGTGAAAATGGCCATAAAATGAGATTAATCCTTATAAAAACTCAAGCACTTGAAGAGGAGTGAAAGCTAGTGTTTACATGCCTCTTCCATGGAGAAGCACTAAAGTGTGAAACCAATTTTTTTTTTTTCTTTCGAGAGACTAACATTTATATGCATGATATTACCAACTCTAACAAAAAATATATAAATAAAAATATTTACTAATTAAGGGGTTGTTTGAAAATGAGATATTTTAAGAGACTTTGCTGTATTATCTATTAGTTTAGAATGTAATCTATTCACCTAAAAATGAGGTATTTTGAATAATTTAGAAAGTATGTTACAATATCTCACTTTCTTCTAAGAACCTTTATAATAAAATAGTAACTTTCATAATATAAAACCTTCTATTATTCTTTATATACTAACTTTTTTTTCAATTCAGTTTTAATATCTAATCAAATAGTATATAAGAAATTAATCATCTACTAAGGGCGCATTTGTGCGATAAGAAGAATCTGCGATAGAGAAGAATTGTTCTGATTTTGTATGTAGCTCTTTCCAATGGTTTGGTGCAATGCATTTTCCTTGCTGAAAAGGAAAAAAATGAACCGATTTTCTTGGATAAAGAGAATTTCGATTTTCCATGTGAGGGGTAGGAGCATATGATTCCTCTCTATTCCATAAATTGAAATCTGC